>OX596011.1:52347641-52947641 GCA_951394025.1 Heteromyza rotundicornis | reverse complement strand
GAGCCACTAATTGCTCGTATCATCATAAGAAAGCTGGACAGAGACGGGCTGCGGTTATATGAGCAGAACGTGAAGAAAACTAGGGAGATACAAACTCTGAGCGATGTGATGCAGTTTTTGGAGCTACAATATCAAGCGATATAAGCTGTAAAAGGAAAGAAGCTGATTGGAAATAGTGGAAGCAGTAGGCAACGAAGCAATCAGCAATCTACAAAGTCATTTTATACGGGACAACTAAGCTGCGCATATTGTAACACAGTAGGACATAGTGTGACCAATTGCAGGAAATTCCTTGCGCTATCAGTGGCAGATCGACACAGCTGGGCAAAGAAAAGCAACGCGTGTTATGTATGTCTATACCATAAGATGGACAAGAAATGCAGCAATGGAGCTTCCAAATGCAAAAAGGTGGTTGGAGTAGCAAAGTCGAAAGTAAATTTAGAAATCCGACCAAGGTTTATGAGCGACAAATTGTTCGTAATTGAGGCATTAGTATTGCCAAAGCTGGACAAGGCGCATCCGGACACATCATTTAAGTATGATATCAATCAGTTGAAAAATCATACGTTGGCCGATCCTAATTTTAACAAATCAGACCAAATTGATATAGTTATCGGCGGCGACTTGTATCCAGTGATCTTAGAGGAAGGCATATTGAAATTGGATCCTGGGTCAATCTACAAAGCTTGGGTGGATATTATCCGGAGTACTCAACGAATAAAGTAGGAGTAAACAATTAACAGCAGCCGTAACAACTTGAAACTTTGGGTACATGTTTTTCTCTTCAATACTGAGATCAAGTTCGAGAATCAGCCAAATCGGACAAAAACTGGGCGTGGCTCCCATACACCGAAAAAAAAGGGTAACATTTTTCAAGTCTTTTTTATTGCTGCATTCGATTGGAAATGTTAAGAAACGTATTTTTGACATGGTCCGAGGTTCCAAAACCACATATATAAGGATCAAAATGGGGTCTTGAGCCGAAGATAGTCCACTCTCTAGTTTTCTTAATTTTTTTTATGAAAAAATAAAAGTATTTAATGGAAAAATATTTTTTTTTGTTACAAAGTGGTTTGTTTGTACTTTTCATGAAGGATGCAAGTAAGAAAGTAGGTTTTTTACTGATAATAATTCATTGCCGAGCACTTTTTCCAATTTTTATTTTTATACCCTACACCTCATGAGGTATGGGTATATTCATTTTGGTCTGATGTTTGTAACACCAAGAAGGAGAAGTGTCCGGCATAGAATACTATATATACTCTTGATCAGCGTCACTTCCTGAGTTGGTTTAGCTCTATCCGTCTGTCCGTCCTCTTTTCTTGTATAAACGATTGCAGGAGCTAGAAAGCTAGGAATCATAAATTTTGGATTTATCCTTTTTAGGCCCTAGAAGGAGTTGGTATTGCAAATGGGCGGAATCGGTCGACTGCCACGCCTACCTCCCAGTGAAAATCGTGTTTTTACCGTAATTTTAAGATTACATCAAAAACGTATGAAATTTTGTATAGTGGGGTTTTCGGGGTCGCTGATTTCGAATTTGATGTCGCATTTTCAAAATTCAAAATGGCGGATCCAATATGGCGGACGATTTCCTCAAAAGTATGAAATTTTGTATAGGGGGGTTTTTGGGGTCGCTGATTTTGAATTTGAAGTCGCATTTTCAAAATTCAAGATGGCGGATCCAATAAGGCCCAGTAGGTGTAGGGTATATATAAGTCGGACTGAAACTTACTCACTGGTTCTCAACTAATTTAGGCTATTATTCGCAATTTTTGATTTTAGGGGCAGGAGTTTTCCTTACTTGAAAATATTGAAAGAACTGTAATTTTGATAGAACATAACTTTATACATCCGACGAATAAAAAATCATAATCATCGGATTAAAATTGACTAATTTATGAGGGCAGAAAGTTAGATTTTATTGAAATTTTTGACGACTTTTCAAATCTAAATCAAATGGAAAAACTTTTATCAGACAAAAAAATTTGAAAACAAAATTTGTATTATTTATTAATATATATATTTGTCCAGGTCTGTCTGTCTGTAAGTCTTTCTGTCTGTCTGTCCCTAACACTAACCGATTCAAAATTTACAACTTCACTTAAAAAATGTTTGTAAGTTGTTAACCTTCTTTTTTTTTTAAATGTTAGCCCTTCTTCTGGTGGTTCGTCCAAGCGACGCTGAGTTCGTGAGACATATATTTTTTCTTATAATTGTTAGCCGCCCTGGTGAGGTATCGAACCCACAACGCAGCGATTGTAAGTAAGATGAAGTAGCGAACTAAGCGCCTTTTCACCAGAGCCACTAATGCTCATACAATACCTTTACCTAATATCGATTAACTTTGGGAAGCTGTATGCAAAATGCTGAAAATATTGCTGATATCAACGAAAGACGAGCAGTGAACACCTTGGCTGAACGACGTTCGTTCAACTTTGCAGCCAAAATGCAAAAAGAATATGCTATTTTGATTCTCACGCTATGCTGAAGCATAGCAGGATCAAGTTGCAATTTCCGTTGCGAAGTCATGCAGTATTGGCCTTGACTTCAAATTAGCTTAATTATCATTATTCTAGTATTTAAGAAATGTTTTTATTAAGGGGATGGGATGATGGCCGGCCTTGGTGTGTTTTGACAATCGGCCAAGTCATACTCCTACGCTTCTGCCTAAATCTGCTCGCCTCCCGGCATAAAAGCAAATTCTCGTGCATTCAGCAGAAATTCAAAGAAAATAGAAATAATTTCAATTCAAAGAAAAATATAAATAACTTAAATTTAACCCAGGGGATGGGATGATGGTCGGCCTTGGTATGTTTTGACAATCGGGCAAGTCATACTCCTACGCTTCTCTTGAATTATCCCGTTCTTGACGAACCAAAATTTACAGTTGATAATTAACACACATATTTATTAACGCTAATACAAATGCTCTGTTGCAGGAAATTTAATTGATCTTTTCATAAAATTAATCATTCTCTATTCCTCCAATAATGAATATTTTTATATTGTTGTTTCTTATATCTTTTGACATTGACCATACACATATATACATACACAAATTTTTAAAATGTAAATTAATCAAAAATAATATACAATGCTCATTCTTTACGGATTCCGAATCAGTTTCAGAAATATCGAACGAAGCAGAGGCACAGCAAAGGTCGTGAGCATAAGCGAGCGAGTGAACCACCAGGACAAGCACGTCACATAGTTTTTCCAAGTTCTAGTTACCAACCGCCACGACGAGTGCCCCATCGAGGCAAGTTTCCAGTATCATTCAGAGGCAGAGTGCAAGAAGCCACCCTTCCTGAATTCACAAGTTGTACGACATACCGATTCCACGAGAGAGCGGTTGAATTTCCCCGCCATCGGGTCTGCAGTGCCTAACCTTCACGAGTTCCAATTTACACGTCACGTTGGACGTTCAAGCTACTTTATATTAATTCTGTTCACGCTACGCTACGCCCACGATTCACACTTTGCTACGCCTGCGTTCGTACTAGCCTCGTCCACGTATCACATACACAAGTTCCCCTTGAAATCATGCGCGTATCACGCTCGTATCACGCTCGCATCACGCATGCATCGCGCTCGTATCACGCAGGCATCACACTCGTATCACACGCACACGCCGGATTAACTAAGGTCTATCGGCTACGTGATACACACGCCCATAGTATCCAACCAACACCAGACAGTCTACCAATATCACCAGTCATCCGAGTCGACGACCATACGCCGCTGTTCGCCCCCAAATTTCAAATCCGTAACTTTTACTTATTTATATTGTTCTTAAATAAAATTTATGTTTAAAATTTGAAAAATCTCTGCAATTTATAAATTTTTCTGTGTACGACCCCCTGGACATCCGACGAGTCCTTACCTCAGCATAACAGAAGAACTGTGTCGGAGATTTGCAGCCTTCGTGAAGGACGAAGTCACCAGCGCTGAACACATCGAGCGACTCACGGCATTGGAAAATAAGCATGCACGCAATATCGAACCCGGCCAAGAGGACTCTCAGCCATCGGAGGCTTCTCAGCCATCCACTGGAGCAGAGGATTGGGGAAACTTCGATGTTGGAGAGGAAGACAAAGCCCACTTGGACAGCCGACCTAGGGGATTTGTTCACCATGGAAAATACACGCAGCAACTGCACAGGAGGTAATCGGCAGGAGGATACGGAACACCACGAGAGCAGCCCCGCGTCCAACCCACCTACAAACATGCACACAGGAGGACCATGGTACTTCAAGCCACGACCCACTATCATCGACCAGGTAAGAAAGTGGTCGGTGTGTTATGGCGTAGGATGCGACCCGTTAGCGTTCGTAGAGAGAGTGGAGGAGCTGGTGGTCACCTACAATATCCAACAAGACGAATTGCCACGCATGATGCCCGAACTCCTCACCGAAAGGCGTTAACCTGGTACCGGAATAATAACCGGCAGTCTAGGACATGGATCTTGTTCAAAGAGGATTTCCTGCGATTTTTCCTGCCAGGCAGATATTTCGAGCAGCTGGACGATGCCATCCGGAAACGAGTACAACGACAAAGGGAGGCATTCAAGGACTACGTAATTTCATTACAGGATATGGTGCGGCACGCGAGTTATACCGAGCAGGAAAAATTGGACCGGATCTTCCGGAATTGTCGCATCGACTACCGCTGGTACGTAAAAATTAAGGATTTTCAGACGCTGGAGGAACTGCTCGCCCTGGCACAGGACATGGAGGGATTGCGGCTTGACACAAACGCACCGGAGGAAAGACATCAGCTGATCCAGGCGAGTTTGTTCAATGCAACACGGGTCCACGAGAAACAAATCAAGCACAAGCAACATCTATCAGCAAAAGCCCTCGGCCCATGGCCAGCCAACAGGATATGGACACGCAACAGGAAGTAATAAATAAATTTCTGGAGGAAGAGTTGTCGCGGTTTGCAGCATTACAGGGGACAACCAACATAACCAGCAACAAAATCATAATGCGGGATGAAGCACCGCTATTTTCCAAAGAATCCGGCCATGATGGGTATCATCAACGCCCAGATAGGTGAACTCATCGAGCAAGAATGCATAGAGCCAGCCCGGAGCCCGCTCAGCGCCCCCATTGTATTGGTAAGAAATGGTAAATGGAGGTTATGCGTCGATTACAGGCAGCTGAACGCGAAATCTGTACCAGACGCTTACACGCTGCCACGGATCCAGGACATTCTGGATAGGTTGCGAAATGCGAAAGTTATCAGTACGTTGGACGTTCTTGAGAACGGATATTGGCAGGTGCCAATGTCCCCAGAGAGTAAACAATATACGGCGTTCACCGTCCGGGGTCTATTGCAGTGGTGTGTAATGCCCTTCGGCCTATACTCGGCCCCAGCGACGTTTCAACGTGCTCTGGATGGAGTCATCGGGCCAGAGATGGAGCCGCACGCTTTCGCATATTTGGACGACATCATCGTGACTGGAGCTTCACTTGAGGAACACATGGATAACTTGTGAGAGGTTTTCCGACGACTACGGGCCGCCAATTCGAAAATCAACACCGAGTAGTGCGAATTTTTTAAAAAGGAAATACGATACTTGGGACACATGGTCCCATCAGAGGGAATACACACGGATCCGGAGAAAATCTCAACTATTCAGGAGCTTGCCGATAGCTTGGGGATGCTTGGGGATAGCATCGTGGTATCGCTGATTTGTATCTGATTTTTCGCAAAGTGGTAAAGCCACTCACCACATTATTTAAAAAAAAAAGCCGGCGATGGAAATAGAAACAGGAGCAACAGGACGCATTCGACCAGTTAAAACTACAACTCACTGAGGCGGCGGTACTAATTGGTCAAGATTTCACAGAACGGTTCACGTTGCAAACGGACGCGAGCGGCCAGGGGTTGGGAGCGGTATTAACACAAAATATCGACGGCCAGGAACGAGTGGTGGCGTACGCCAGTAAGCGACTAGCAGCGGCCGAGATCAACTACCCACCAACGGAGAAGGGGTGCCTCGCGATAGTATGGGGCGTCCGGAAGATGAGAGAATACTTGGAGGGCTACGAGTTCACCATCATCACAGATCATCTTTCATTGAAGTGGCTAAACTCAATCGAGAGTCCGTCGGGCCGGATCGCGCGGTGGGCGCTAGAACTTGTAACGTCGCAAAGGCTGGGGTATGAACTCGTCGGATGTCCAGGGCTTCGTAGACAGAAAATTTATAATTCGCAGAGATTTTTATATTAAAACAGATTTTTATTTTCAACAAATTTCAAAGAGAGTGTTACAGTTATTATATTTGGATATATATGTAGGGCGAACAGTGGCGTTTGGTCGTCGATGATTGGCGATGAGCTTCGCGGCGATATGTACGACTTGGAGGATGTAGACTGGTACTTGATGGCTGCGTAGCGTTGGTTATATCACGATGTTACGTATCGTAGAGCGTGGTGGACGTTTGGATATGGTGATCGGTGTACACGTGGGCGTAGGCGATAGGCTTGCGACGAACGATGCGTAAATATGTACTCGTTGTGGGCGAAATGAACGATGCGAGAAAATAGGCGTGGACGAGGCTAATACGACGCAGGCGTAGCAAGGCGTAAACGTTACAGTAGCAGAGCGTGAACGGGTGACAACTTGAACGTTGCTGAGACGTGTGACATGGATGTGAGGCAATCGCAGACCACCAGCGGGCGCACTTCAACCGCTTTCCGTGGAATCGATTCGGCGTAATAGTGGGATTCTCGAGAGGATACTCGCAGATCAGGAAGCGGGCTGCAATCTACCGCTCTCCGTGACTCGACGTATCGCAAGACTACGATTTCAATGGGGGCAGTGTGAGGACACTCGCAGACCAGATTCAATAGGAAATTCTGATTCGGAAAATCAAAAGAGCTAATTAGAAATTTATTTACAATTTATTTATAAACCCTGGAATAAATTCTCTTTATTAGTTTACAAAGTGGTATGGATTATAAATTAATCTGTAAAGGAGATGTGGATTATTTTTATGAGAAAACGTGAGTCACGAGTATACCATGGCAGATGGGACTTCCGCTTGTGGGAGGCTCACCCGGCTTGGTATCATCGTCCTGAACCATTTTTACAATTTCTTGCTATAATGAAATTCTTGAGCACGAGTACTTCATTGCAGATGGGTATTCCGCTTGTGGGAGGCGCACCGTGCATTGGAGTCATCGCCCTGGCAATATTTTACAATTTCTTGCTATAATGAGAAGGCTTGAGCACGAGTACTTCATTGCAGATGGGCATTCCGCTTGTGGGAGGCGCACCGTGCATTGGAGTCATCGCCCTGGCAATATTTTACACTTTTCCTATAATGGAGAGCTTGCGCACGAGGATTCCATTGCAGATGGGCATTCCGCTTGTGGGAGGCGAAACGTGCATTGGAATCATCGTCCCATACAATACAATTTATCCTAAATAACCTACAATAATATATGAAGATGTTGCTTACCTGATTCGGAAAATCAAAAGAGACCGAATGAGGCTTTGCGTGCCTCTTTTAAACGTGTTTTCTTCACCAATAACCATTGGTGTATTGTAGCGCTATTTTTGTCGGTTCACGTGGTGAATTGTTGCCGTGCTACCAATATTGCTCTCCTCGTGTTGTATTGCCGTCTCTGTCCCACTCCCGGCTTCTGCCGTATGTCGTGTGTTGTGGAACATTCAACCATTTGTTGTTGAACCTGGGTGGCCGTTGGCCACTGTTCGCCCCTATTTAAAAATGTATTAACTACTATTTCATGTTTCGTTTACATTGGCTTATATATATTATAAATTACTTACATAGTGTTTTTAAACAACATTTCTTTTTATGTATGAATATATAGAGGAAAAGAAAGGTGACAGAAAGAATGTGGGGACTCTAAATTTTAGGGTCTTCACACCCCCCCTCTACTTCGCCGAACGAAAAAGGACCGTTGCTTCGTTGGTGCGACTGATCTTTACGAAGTAGTCGCCCTCCTTCCGGCGTACTCGGAACCGATGTCGACTACCCGTTGGTCCGTGTTGTATGGCCTTCTCGATACGGCGCGTTATAATGGGTGGCCATGCTTGTAGTTGGGTATCTTCTCCTTCGGTTGGTGCCTCGTAGATTGGCAATGATGGAGGTTCTTCCGGCTGCTCCTCTGTCTGTTGCTTGACTTGGCTGTTGTATTGTCGCCATCTCCAGGATTGCGACTACAAGCTCGTCGTCATGTAGCTCCAGGTATGGAGTGGTTGCTGCATGGCTGTTGGGGATCTCTACTGAGGCCCCGATGTCGTAGTCGTCGACACTCGCCCGGGTGAAACCCTCCGGAAGGGGAAGGAGATAGCCGATGCTTTCCGCTGATGCATCCGATCCATATCCGGTTGTTATGGGTACCTCGTGTGCCGCTATGGTGGGCCTGCCCGTGTTCTCCTCTTCTCGTTTCTCTTCTTTGTCGGCCTGCGTTGGCCGTTGCTGCCCCACGGACTCCATTTCCATGTCCTCATCGCCGTCGCTGTCCGTTGTGACATCGGGTAGCTCAATTAATGGCGCCCATCGGCCTAAGTCTGCTGCTCGTTCTCGAATCAATTTCGCCAGACGGTGGCGCTTTCGTTCCGCGTCGTTGGGTTTCCACCACGCCCCCTCTAAGACGTGTGGTGCGTGGACGTCGCGGATGGGTGCCGTGAAGAATTTCGCGGCATACAGTAGCACAAAAATGCCGTAGTCGAATGTGTTCTGCTGCTGTGGTACCTTCAGTGCAACGAGAGGCATGTGTACTGCGTTCAATCGTTGTTCATCTGTGGCGTGTAGCATTGCGTACTCGCTTTGCACGTATTCTCGTTTGAGGTTCGCTGCTGACTCTCTTGGTCGACTTGCCAAAGAGTCGATGACCATGATGCATGGTTTTTCGTTGGGAGTGGCCTTTCGTCGACCGGCGACTACGTCAAATATTTTCTGTTGAAATCAAATGTTTGATTATCATAAAAAAAAATAATTGTTTCTATTTGTTATGATTTATTTCTACGATACTATTTATTATAATATATAGATATATATATATATTTTTATTTCTCAGGGGCAGGAATTTTCCCTCTGCCGCTGATTTTCTTACCCCGTTCTTATCATTACCTTGCCTACGTCGTTGCCTCCGACGCACTATTTCTTTCTCGGTATTCCCGCAATTCGCTGATGTGTGCATTTCGCTCCTGCGAATCCCACGATCTCCTGACCCTCACGATGACCGGTGAAATGAAGTCGATGACTTGATACGGCCCATCATATTTGGGTGCTAATTTTGCGGCGAATCCGTCGACTGCTTTCGATAAATGGTGCTGCTTCACTAGTACTTGTTGGCCAACCTCTGGTTGCCATTGTCGTCTGCGCAGATTGTAATGGCGCGCCTGATCCTGCGCCGCTTTTTCCAAATTCCGATGCACGATGTCGAAAACCTCTCGTAACTTGTCCGCCCGCTCCACTGGTGTCTGTTGCATTTGTCCCGTACCCACGGTGGCCTCGTCGTAGAGAGACTTGGGTAGCGTGGTTCACGCCCCTGCACCATGAATGCAGGACTCTATCCTGTCTCTGATACACCTGTATTGATGGCCAGCATCACTTCCGGCAGGAATTCATCCCACTGCCGTTGATCGTTGTTGGCCAACTGTGCCACCATTGTTTTTATCGTCCTGTTGGACCGTTCTGTCGCGTTTTCCTGCGGGGTATATGGTGCCGTAAATTGGTGTCTTACCCCGAGATTTTCCAAGTAGTTCCGGAAAGCTTTGCTCGTGAATTGGGTCCCGTTGTCCGTCACCATCACTTTCTGTACTCCAAACCGAGCGAAAATTCTCTCGCGAAATGCTTTTCGAAGTGTGTCCGTGGTCGCTTTTCGTAAAGGCACTATTTCCACCCATTTTATGAATTTATCGACGAATACCAACATCATTGAATTTCCATGTGTGGATCTGGGCAGCGGTCCCACGAAGTCTGCGCACAATATCGCTCATGGTTCCTCGGCTATCTGCGTAAGCATCCTTCCAGCTGGTTTCTGTTGTTCAGGCTTATATTTTTGACAGCTTTCACAACTCCTAACGTATCGACTCACCTCTCTGAACATTCCTGGCCAGTAATACCGGTTTGCTAAGCGCGCTGTCGTCTTTCGTATCCCCAAATGGCCAGCTATAGGATCATCGTGGTTCTCTGCTGACACACGCTTCCTTTGATGCGTCCCCACACACAACTTCCATGGGGCGCAATCCTCGTCTTCTACCCACCGTGGAATATGTCGATACAACTGGTCTCCTTGCATGATGTAATCGGCGATTTTATCCGGATTTTTCGCAACCTCTGCCTTTCGTGTCGCCAACCAGTTTTGTTCGTTGTCACCTCTGTCGCCAAAAGTACATCTCGGGGCTGCCGCGATAGAGCATCTGCCCCCACATTCAGTTTGCCTTTCCTGTATTGAATGGTATACCTGAACTGTTGCAGTTCCAGCGCCCAACGTGCGATCCTTCCTGATGGGCTTTCGATGGAATTCAGCCATTTCAGCGATAAGTGGTCCGTGATAATGGTGAATTCATAGCATTCGCGCATTTTCCGGACACCCCAAACAATAGCGAGACACTCCTTTTCTGTCGGTGAATAATTTATCTCTGCTGTTGTTAATCGCCTGCTGGCATATGCCACAACCCGTTCTTGCTGCTCGATGTTCTGCGTAAGTACTACTCCTAGCCCTTGGTCGCTGGCGTCGGTTTGTAAAGTGAATCTCTCTGAAAAATTTGGACAAATGAGAATCGGGGCTTCAGTGAGACGTAGTTTCAGCTGCTCGAATGCCTCTTGCTGCTCCTGCTCCCATTTCCACCGACGATTCTTCTTGAGTAATGCTGTGAGTGGTTGTACCACTTTTGAGAAGTCTGGCACAAAACGACGGTACCATGATGCTATTCCTAGACAGCGCCGTAGTTCTCGTAAATTGGTGGGCGGCCTTAACTCCTGTATGGCGCAATCTTCTCTGGATCCGTGTGTATCCCGTCTGGTGTCACGATGTGTCCCAAATATCGAATTTCCTTTTTGAAGAATTCGCACTTCTCGATGTTGATTTTTAGATTTCCGGCGCGCAGCCGTCTGAATACCTATCGTAAATTCAACATGTGCTCTTCTAGTGATTCTCCGGTGACTATGATGTCGTCCAGGTACGCGAACGCGTGCGGTTCCATCTCTGGTCCTATTACTCCGTCCAGCGCACGTTGAAATGTTGCTGGGGCGGAATGTAGGCCGAATGGCATAACGCACCATTGATATAGCCCTCGTCCGGACACTGTAAACGCCGTGTACTGCTTGCTTTCCTTGTCCATGGGCACCTGCCAACACCCATTTTTGAGGTCAAGCTTGCTGATCACTTTTGCATTTCGTAGTCGATCCAGAATATGCTGAATGCGTGGTAGCGGGTATGCGTCCGGCACCGATTTGGCATTCAGTTGTCTGTAATCGACACACAACCGCCACTTACCGTTTTTCTTCTTTACCAGCACAATCGGAGCGCTATGCGGACTCCTCGCTGGCTCGATGCATCCTTGTTTGATGAGGTCGTCGATCTGTTCGTTGATGATCCCCATCATTGCTGGATTTTTGGGATAATATCGCTGTTTTATCGTTATTTCGTCCCTCATGATTATCCTGTGCCTAGTGATGTTGGTCGTACCGCTCAGCTCCTCAAAGAGTGGTAGTTGTACTTTATGTACCCTCGTGAATTGTACCTTGTGTACCCTCGTGTGAAAACTGGCTATGTGTTTCCGGCTTGTTGTCGTCGACTAGTTGACTCGTTTGATTTCCTCCATCATGCCTGCGTCGTTTTGGAATCGCCCCCGTGTATATCGGTGTGACCTTTGTTTCCTCACCTGTTCCCGGTTTCTATGCTGTCTTCTTGCGTATTCCCCACTGGTTTTATATCCTCCAGGGTCCCCAGCTCTTCTACCGGTGGTTGTAAAATTATCGTCTGTGTTCCCAGTGTGAGTTTGGCGTTAAGGTGGCCCAAGAAGTCCAACTCCAAGATAAGTGGATCTGTTGAATTTGGTAGCACCATCAACGGCATTTCACATGTCTGGCCGCCCAGAGATATTTTCAGTAGTGCAATACAAACGCGGTGCAATACAAACGCGTTGCGGCACCTATCTGAATAGTGTCCTTCTTCGCCACATCGGTGGCAAGCTCGTCGTGAATGCATCCGCCGTTCCGCGGGTTGTACCAACCGGTGTCTCTCCTCCGGTATCCTGGGTTCTGCGTTGCGTGGCGCTTCGTTGTCGTGACGTAGACCTTCGAAGTCCTGTGCTAGAGCTACCAGGTCATCTAAATTTTGAAAATCTTTACGTTTTACGTACCATCTGTAATCAAGGTGACAGTTCCTGAATATCCTGTCCAGTTTCTCTTCCTCACTGTAGCTGGCGTGGCTCATCATGTCTTGCAACGCAACGACATAGTCCTTAAAATTTTCCCTCTGCCGTTGTGTGCGCTTTCGTATGGCGTCATGCAGTTGTTCAAAATAGCGGCCGGGTAAAAAGAATTTCAGGAAACTTTCCTTAAACGCGCTCCATGTTTTCCATTGCCGATTATTGTTTCGGTACCAAGTAATGGCCTTATCCTGCAGCAATTCCGGCATCAGTCGTGGCATTTCGTTGATATCGATGTTGTATGTCAATACCAGCTCCTCGATTCTCTCGATGAATGCCAGAGGGTCGCGTCCTCCGTCATATCTGACTGACCACTTCCGCACCCGGTCGATGATCGTGAAGCGTGGCGATCTGTAACCCCAGTGCTGATTTCCTGTCCCATCTGCATGGGCGTCTTTCGTGCGAGTTCCTCCTGTGTGTCTGTCCTCCATGTAATTATTACTTACGGGTATACCTTCTGTATCCTCCGTGTAAGATTCACGCGTGCATACCTCTCGTGGGCGTGCACCTCCTGTGAAAATTTCGCGTGCAACTTCTGTGCCTGAAACGTCAGTTGGTGTGCCTGAAACGTCAGTTCAATCGGTTGTGCGAATAAAAAATCTGCTCTCATAAAATCAAATTTTTATATCGGAAATTCTACTCTAAAAATATTGAAACAGCCTCGAGGCTTCGTGCTATAGTACAGTGACGCGTTTGCATAGGGCTCGCGATCACTTGCTTGGACACTTTTGTGAAATTTAAAAACAAAACGAAAATTTTTGCCAAATAAAATCACAATTCGAATTCGCTTCATCAACAAAAACTTTATCCCGCGCAACATATCTGCTAAAACATTACACATTCTTTATAAACAAAATATAATCAGCTGATCCACTGACAGCAAAGTCAACACAGCGTTGACGTTAAAATTTCCCTCAAAAAAAAAATATCCCGAAAAACATCTGTTTGCAGCGATCAGCGAGTTCACAAATCGCATCGCGCCATCTATGCGTCGCTTTTCTAATTAGGGTGACCAGAACCTTAAAAACGCGAAATTAGTACCAGTGTGACCGCTCGTCATGCAACGTACCCCTCCGTCATCAGTAGACAGTGGACGAAATGGTACAGCTCATCAGCAGCTGCAACTACAACAACAACTTTTGCAACCCCTGCAGCCACAGCAGGACGGTGCGCAGCAGCAGCTTCCGCAACAACAACAACAACCTATTCAAATTCCCTCGCCAGATATACAGTGGAGTTCCCATATCGATACTGCACATGCAAACACAGGTAACTCTGTATCGTCAATTTCTTTGGTTGACACCCCTAGCAAATATATTGAAATCCCCGTAGGCCTTACCCCCATTCCTGACTCAAGTGAGACGAATAGCGGATTTTCTGAAATCGCTAATCGCATAACAAAGGTCGCTACTCGCTCCATTATTACAGTTCAAAAGAGCAAAATGCCGACAGTGCAGACAGGAATCGACATTCGTCCCCCACTAATGGGAATAGGCATCCCGCAAAAATTCAAAAGACGAATCCCGTTAAGCCATCTCTCGAGCTTGGGCAAAATCGATATGCGATTCTTGCTGAAGAAAATGATTCGGATCCCAAGCCGAAATCGCAAAAACCCCCACCTATCTACCTGCGTGAGCGAAACTCTAATTCGCTCATCAAAGATATAACTCAAAATATTGGTCCTAATAATTTCCACGTGATTTCTATTCTCAGGGGACAAGTACACGAAACAAAAATCCAAATTTACAGCGAATCCAATTATAGAAAAATTGTCAATCTCTTTGATAAACTCAAAAAGAGCTACTACACCTACCAGCTCAAAAGTTCCAAAGGCCTCTCAGTCGTACTGAAAGGTATCGAGCCTTTCGTAGAATGCGACGAAATCAAAACTGCACTAAGCGATGAAGGCTTCCAAATAAAGTCCGTATTCAATATCCAGAATCAAAAAAAAATCCCACAACCCCTTTTCCGTGTGGAACTAGAGTTCGACTCGAAATTGCTCAAAAAAGGTGAACCCCACCCGATATACTCGCTCAGATATCTGCTACATCGCAAAATCACAATTGAAGTGCCTCATAAGCGCAGTGGACCGCTTCAGTGTCATAACTGCCAAGAATACGGCCACACAAAGTCTTACTGCACTCTTCCCAGCGTGTGCGTAATTTGTGGAGACCTGCACGAAACAGGTTCGTGCACAAAAACTAAAGAGGATTTCACTATTAAAAAATGTAGTAATTGCGGTGGCAATCACACTGCTAACTATAGAGGCTGTGCAGTCTATCAAAGCTTCATAAAAAAGACGGAAAATGTGACGCAAAAACATGAAACAGGGAAAACCCAAAAATTTCCTCCGCTATCCGCTGCACAATCCTTCGCAAACCCACTTACAAAACAAGGCGTTTCCTACGCCAGTGCCTTAAAAAGCGGTCACTCTGCCACTGTGCACGCGCAACCTGCTCCTCCTAGTAGTAGCCTTGAACAAACTCTACAAATATTCATGCAAAATATGTCTCAATTTATGTCTGGTATGCAAAATATGATGCAAGAAATGATAAAGAATCAAAGTCTTCTACTACAACATCTCATGTCTAAGCCATGAATGGTTTAAAAATATCATTCTGGAATGCAAACGGCCTGTGTCATCACAAACTAGAACTTCTCGAGTTCTTGAAAGAGTCCAGCATAGACGTTATGCTAATTTCTGAAACACACTTCACTGAAAAACACTTTTTCAATTTACCAGGATACAGACTCTATGACACAAAGCATCCAAGCGGAAACGCTAGAGGTGGAACCGCCATTCTCATTAAAAGTCGTATAAAACATTACGCTCTCCAGAATTATTGCACAGAATATATTCAAGCGACAAGTATTTCTCTCGATGAATACTTAAAAGGCCTAACATTAACAGCTATATACTGCCCGCCCAGACACAAAATATCTGAGCAACAATTCCAGACTTTTTTCCATTCTCTTGGACAAAAGTATCTCGTTGCCGGCGATTTCAACGCCAAACATACATATTGGGGTTCTCGCCTTATATCGCCAAAGGGCAGGCTCCTGTTGAACACTGTCAACAGACTCGGTCTTGACGTGATCTCTTCTGGCACGCCAACTTACTGGCCAACTGACAGTCGCAAAACCCCCGATGTCATTGACTTTGCAGTCTTCAATACTGTAAAAAGGAGCCAATTGTTTATTGAATCCTCTCTAGATCTCTCATCAGATCATACGCCTACTATTATCACAATAAAGTATGCGCCAAGTTCTGAGGCCAATCCACCAGATAAACTGACCAGCAAACTCACAAACTGGCTCAAATATCGAAAGTATATAAGCTCCCACATTATCCCTAATGTGTCACTAAAAACGAAAGTTGAAATACACACAGCTGTTAGAAATTTCACACTCTTGCTTTCCCAAGCAGCTGCAGCGGCCACTCCCGCCCAAATCCCAAAAAGTTCAACTCGCAGCTATACAAAGTGTACTCCAAAGGACATAGAGCAGTTAATAAAAAATAAAAGGAAAATACGTCGCGATTGGCAAAACAACAGATCCCCAAATCTGAAAAAACAGCTTAATGATGTCTCTCGAATTCTAAAAAAGCAGCTTGAGAGGAAATCCGAAAGAGAATTCCAGCTATTTGTTGAACATCTCGCACCCACAAAATCAACAAACTACTCCCTCTGGCGAGCTGCAAAAAATATGAAAAAACCAATACTGACAGAACCCCCTCTAAGGCTGTTAAATGGAAACTGGGCCAGAAGCGATGCAGAAAAGGGTGCAGCTTTTGCCAACCACCTAAAAACCGTGTTCACCCCGAACACGACAGCTGGTGATATCCCAATACCAACATTAATCCCACATAATACCTCTTGTACAATCGCGATTAAAAAAAACCAACTTATGGAGGCAATAAACAAAAGCTTGGACCCGAAAAAAGCACCAGGACCGGACTTGATAACGCCAACAATGATAAAAGAACTGCCAACAGTTACAATAACCCACTTATTGCACATATTTAATGCGATTCTCAGAACATGTCACTACCCAGATGATTGGAAACTATCTCAAGTTACAATGATTCCCAAACCTGGAAAAGATCCCAGTAATGTGACGTCATACCGGCCTATAAGTTTGCTCTCTGTAATATCGAAACTCTTCGAAAAACTTTTAATAAAATTGATTCTACCGAAAATTCTAGAAAAACAAGTGATTCCCGATCACCAGTTTGGCTTCCGCGAAAAGCATGGCACTATTGAGCAAGTGCACCGCATTGTTGACTCAATAAAAGGCACTTTCGAAAATAAACAGTATTGCTCCGCTGTTTTCCTCGATATCACCCAGGCCTTCGATAAAGTCTGGCACGAAGGACTTATTTACAAACTACAGCATATTCTTCCCGCTAATATGCACTGTCTACTCAAAAACTACCTCACGAATAGAAAATTTGTAGTAAAATACAAAAGCTTTGTCTCCCGAAAATACGAAATACTGGCCGGAGTACCACAAGACAGTGTCCTCGCGCCCCTGCTATATATTCTCTATACTGCAGATATGCCCAAAAGTGATAGAACTCTCATATCGACTTTTGCTGATGACACTGCTATCATGTGCTCTCACTCAAACCCTGACATGGCATCTCTATACGTGCAAAAACACTTGGACACTCTAAGTAATTGGCTACATCGATGGAAAATCAAGGTCAATGAATCCAAAAGCTGTCACTTAACCTTCACTCTAAGAAGGGGCACGTGTCCTGCTCTGAAGATAAACGGCCAAGTCGTCCCTGAAAGTTCCGAAACCAAGTATCTTGGAATGCATCTCGATCGCCGACTCACATGGCATAAACATATTGAATCCAAAATCACTCAGATCAAATTAAAGCAATTGGAACTAAATTGGCTAATCTCAAGGGCATCAAAGCTAAATCTCACATACAAAGTCCAAATATACAAAAGTATAATAAAACCCATATGGACATATGGAATTGAACTCTGGGGCACTGCCTCTCCCTCGAACGTGGAAAAACTCCAGAGAGTCCAATCTAAAATCCTGAGACAAATTGCCAGAGCCCCTTGGTATATAAAAAATACTAACATCCACAGAGACCTGAATATACCTGCAGTAAAAGACGAAATTCCGAAATTTACCCTCGAAGTACAAGCAGAAGCTCATGTTTCACCCAAACATTCTAGCTAGAAATTTACTGAGACCTCTGAATCCCTCACGTCTCAAACGAAACTAATATATTCCCCATATATTAATTACGATAACTCTACATTGCCTAAATCAATGGATATAGGGCAAATAGTTTTAATCTGAATATTATAAAAATAAGCTGAATTTCTGAATTTTTGAAAAATCATTGTTAGACCTAAGTTATTATTAGGTGATTCAATTGAATAAAATAACTATAAAAAAAAAAAAAAAAAAACTTCTGTGCGAATTTCTGCTTCATGTGTTTCATTCGTATAAGTATTACCTGTGGCCATGTCCTCTGTGTATGGTTCTCGTGTGCGTGCCTCTCGTGGGCGTAAATCGTTTATGAAGGCCTCCTCTGCTAGATGCCTGTGGCGAATATCTGGCATGCTCAGATGAAAATTCTCTGCCGCACCGGAGGTAACAATACTATCATATTTTAGATCGGCTTCCAATTCCGTCTTGTGTTGCCTTGACGCGTACTTCGCCTCTAACTCCAATAGGCGTTCCGTGTGCTCGAAACTGGCGTTCTCGTCTTTTACGAAGGCCACAAATCTCCTTCGTAGCTCCTCTACGCCGCCGCTGTCGTCAAACTCGAACTCTGCTGCGAATCCGCGTAGTTCCTCCTTGCGTAAAAAGTTTATCCAGCTTGTCTTTACCATGATTGTGTTTCTAGTAGTTTCTTTGTTGTGCCAATCTTGTCCTACTCCTAGTGACTCTCTCTTACTTGTTGGGTGTTGTTGTTTTTGCGTTTACCTCTGTTTTAGGGTCACTGCTCGGGCGCCATCTGTAACGTCGCAAAGGCTGGGGTATGAACTCGTCGGATGTCCAGGGCTTCGTAGACAGAAAATTTATAATTCGCAGAGATTTTTATATTAAAACAGATCTTTATTTTAAACAAATTTCAAAGAGAGTGTTACAGTTATTATATTTGGATATATATGTAGGGCGAACAGTGGCGTTTGGTCGTCGATGATTGGCGATGAGCTTCGCGGCGATGTGTACGACTTGGAGGATGTAGACTGGTACTTGATGGCTGCGTAGCGTTGGTTATATCACGATGTTACGTATCGTAGAGCGTGGTGGATGTTTGGATATGGTGATCGGTGTACACGTGGGCGTAGGCGATAGGCTTGCGACGAACGATGCGTAAATATGTACTCGTTGTGGGCGAAATGAACGATGCGAGAAAATAGGCGTGGACGAGGCTAATACGACGCAGGCGTAGCAAGGCGTAAACGTTAGAGTAGCAGAGCGTGAACGGGTGACAACTTGAACGTTGCTGAGACGTGTGACATGGATGTGAGGCAATCGCAGACCACCAGCGGGCACACTTCAACCGCTTTCCGTGGAATCGATTCTTCGTGATACTGGGATTCTCGAGAGGATACTCGCAGATCAGGAAGCGGGCTGCAGTCTACCGCTCTCCGTGACTCGACGTGTCGCAAAACTACGACTTCGATGGGTTCTCGTAAGGATACTCGCAGATCAGGAAGCGGGGTGAAATCTACCGCTCTCCGTGACTCGACGTATCGCAAAACTGCGACTATGATGACTTCGACTTATTGACTTCGACGTGACTGTGACTTTGACCTTGTTGTAATGTCACCTCGTTGGTTCACTCACTCGCTGCTAACCACTGCCTTGCTGCTGCGCCTGGAAATATATTTTCCGACTCAAGATTCAATACGAAATTCTGATTCGGAAAATCAAAAGAGCTAATTGGAAATTTATTTACAATTTATTTATAAACCCTGGAATAAATTCTCTTTATTACGATTTCAATGGGGGCAGTGTGAGGACACTCGCAGACCAGGAAACGGGCTGCAATCTACCGTTCTTCGTGGCTCGACGTGTCGCAAAACTACGACTTCGATGGGTTCTCGTAAGGATACTCGCAGATCAGGAAGCGGGGTGAAATCTACCGCTCTCCGTGACTCGACGTATCGCAAAACTACGACTATGATGACTTCGACTTATTGACTTCGACGTGACTGTGACTTTGACCTTGTTGTAATGTCACCTCGTAGGTTCACTCGCTCGCTGCTAACCACTGCCTTGCTGCTGCGCCTGGAAATATATTTTCCGACTCAAGATTCAATAGGAAATTCTGATTCGGAAAATCAAAAGAGCTAATTAGAAATTTATTTACAATTTATTTATAAACCCTGGAATAAATTCTCTTTATTAGTTTACAAAGTGGTATGGATTATAAATAAATCTGTAAAGGAGAGGTGGATTATTTTTATGAGAAAACGTGAGTCACGAGTATACCATGGCAGATGGGACTTCCGCTTGTGGGAGGCTCACCCGGCTTGGTATCATCGTCCTGAACCATTTTTACAATTTCTTGCTATAATGAAATTCTTGAGCACGAGTACTTCATTGCAGATGGGTATTCCGCTTGTGGGAGGCGCACCGTGCATTGGAGTCATCGCCCTGGCAATATTTTACAATTTCTTGCTATAATGAGAAGGCTTGAGCACGAGTACTTCATTGCAGATGGGCATTCCGCTTGTGGGAGGCGCACCGTGCATTGGAGTCATCGCCCTGGCAATATTTTACACTTTTCCTATAATGGAGAGCTTGCGCACGAGAATTCCATTGCAGAGGCGAAACGTGCATTGGAATCATCGTCCCATACAATACAATTTATCCTAAATAACCTACAATAATATATGAAGATGTTGCTTACCTGATTCGGAAAATCAAATGAGACCGAATGAGGCTTTGCGTGCCTCTTTTAAACGTGTTTTCTTCACCAATAACCATTGGTGTATTGTAGCGCTATTTTTGTCGGTTCACGTGGTGAATTGTTGCCGTGCTACCAATATTGCTCTCCTCGTGTTGTATTGCCGTCTCTGTCCCACTCCCGGCTTCTGCCGTATATCGTGTGTTGTGGAACATTCAACCATTTGTTGTTGAACCTGGGTGGCCGTTGGCCACTGTTCGCCCCTATTTAAAAATGTATTAACTACTATTTCATGTTTCGTTTACATTGGCTTATATATATTATAAATTACTTACATAGTGTTTTTAAACAATATTTCTTTTTATGTATGAATATATAGAGGAAAAGAAAGGTGACAGAAAGAATGTGGGGACTCTAAATTTTAGGGTCTTCACACCCCCCTCTACTTCGCCGAACGAAAAAGGACCGTTGCTTCGTTGGTGCGACTGATCTTTACGAAGTAGTCGCCCTCCTTCCGGCGTACTCGGAACCGATGTCGACTACCCGTTGGTCCGTGTTGTATGGCCTTCTCGATACGGCGCGTTATAATGGGTGGCCATGCTTGTAGTTGGGTATCTTCTCCTTCGGTTGGTGCCTCGTAGATTGGCAATGATGGAGGTTCTTCCGGCTGCTCCTCTGTCTGCATCGCGGTTGGTGGTGTATTTACCTCGTCCGTTGCTTGACTTGCTGTTGTGTTGTCGCCATCTCCAGGATTGCGACTACAAGCTCGTCGTCCTGTAGCTCCAGGTATGGAGTGGTTGCTGCATGGCTGTTGGGGATCTCTACTGAGGCCCCGATGTCGTAGTCGTCGACACTCGCCCGGGTGAAACCCTCCGGAAGGGGAAGGAGATAGCCGATGCTTTCCGCTGATGCATCCGATCCATATCCGGTTGTTATGGGTACCTCGTGTGCCGCTATGGTGGGCCTGCCCGTGTTCTCCTCTTCTCGTTTCTCTTCTTTGTCGGCCTGCGTTGGCCGTTGCTGCCCCACGGACTCCATTTCCATGTCCTCATCGCTGTCGCTGTCCGTTGTGACATCGGGTAGCTCAATTAATGGCGCCCATCGGCCTAAGTCTGCTGCTCGTTCTCGAATCAATTTCGCCAGACGGTGGCGCTTTCGTTCCGCGTCGTTGGGTTTCCACCACGCCCCCTCTGAGACGTGTGGTGCGTGGACGTCGGGGATGGGTGCCGTGAAGAATTTCGCGGCATACGGTAGCACAAAAATGCCGCAGTCGAATGTGTTCTGCTGCTGTGGTACCTTCAGTGCAACGAGAGGCATGTGTACTGCGTTCAATCGTTGTTCATCTGTGGCGTGTAGCATTGCGTACTCGCTTTGCACGTATTCTCGTTTGAGGTTCGCTGCTGACTCTCTTGGTCGACTTGCCAAAGAGTCGATGACCATGATGCATGGTTTTTCGTTGGGAGTGGCCTTTCGTCGGCCGGCGACTACGTCAAATATTTTCTGTTGAATTCAAATGTTTGATTATCATAAAAAAAAATAATTGTTTCTATTTGTTATGATTTATTTCTACGATACTATTTATTATAATATATAGATATATATATATATATTTATTTCTCAGGGGCAGGAATTTTCCCTCTGCCGCTGATTTTCTTACGGCCCATCATATTTGATTGCTAACTTTGCGGCGAATCCGTCGACTGCTTTCGATAAATGGTGCTGCTTCACTAGTACTTGTTGGCCAACCTCTGGTTGCCATTGTCGTCTGCGCAGATTGTAATGGCGCGCCTGATCCTGCGCCGCTTTTTCCAAATTCCGATGCACGATGTCGAAAACCTCTCGTAACTTGTCCGCCCGCTCCACTGGTGTCTGTTGCATTTGTCCCGTACCCACGGTGGCCTCGTCGTAGAGAGACTTGGGTAGCGTGGTTCACGCCCCTGCACCATGAATGCAGGACTCTATCCTGTCTCTGATACACCTGTATTGATGGCCAGCATCACTTCCGGCAGGAATTCATCCCACTGCCGTTGATTGTTGTTGGCCAACTGTGCCACCATTGTTTTTATCGTCCTGTTGGACCGTTCTGTCGCGTTTTCCTGCGGGGTATATGGTGCCGTAAATTGGTGTCTTACCCCGAGATTTTCCAAGTAGTTCCGGAAAGCTTTGCTCGTGAATTGGGTCCCGTCCGTCACCATCACTTTCTGTACTCCAAACCGAGCGAAAATTCTCTCGCGAAATGCTTTTCGAAGTGTGTCCGTGGTCGCTTTTCGTAAAGGCACTATTTCCACCCATTTTATGAATTTATCGACGAATACCAACATCATTGAATTTCCATGTGTGGATCTGGGCAGCGGTCCCACGAAGTCTGCGCACAATATCGCTCATGGTTCCTCGGCTATCTGCGTAAGCATCCTTCCAGCAGGTTTCTGTTGTTCAGGCTTATATTTTTGACAGCTTTCACAACTCCTAACGTATCGACTCACCTCTCTGAACATTCCTGGCCAGTAATACCGGTTTGCTAAGCGCGCTGTCGTCTTTCGTATCCCCAAATGGTCAGCTATAGGATCATCGTGGTTCTCTGCTGACACACGCTTCCTTTGATGCGTCCCCACACACAACTTCCATGGGGCGCAATCCTCGTCTTCTACCCACCGTGGAATATGTCGATACAACTGGTCTCCTTGCATGATGTAATCGGCGATTTTATCCGGATTTTTCGCAACCTCTGCCTTTCGTGTCGCCAACCAGTTTTGTTCGTTGTCACCTCTGTCGCCAAAAGTACATCTCGGGGCTGCCGCGATAGAGCATCTGCCCCCACATTCAGTTTGCCTTTCCTGTATTGAATGGTATACCTGAACTGTTGCAGCTCCAGCGCCCAACGTGCGATCCTTCCTGATGGGTTTTCGATGGAATTCAGCCATTTCAGCGCTAAGTGGTCCGTGATAATGGTGAATTCATAGCATTCGCGCATTTTCCGGACACCCCAAACAATAGCGAGACACTCCTTTTCTGTCGGTGAATAATTTATCTCTGCTGTTGTTAATCGCCTGCTGGCATATGCCACAACCCGTTCATGCTGCTCGATGTTCTGCGTAAGTACTACTCCTAGCCCTTGGTCGCTGGCGTCGGTTTTGTGGTGTTTGAGGATGGAGGATTTTGAGTTTTAAGCTGCTCAAGCTATAAATGTTTGGCGCTAGGCACCGCAATTGATGAGAAATAAAAAGAACGGGTTAGAGTCCAGTTTAATTCTGTTTATTCTAGGCCTAGCGCGGGCCTTTTATATGATTAATACCAACTGTTATACATAGTTTCTTAATATATCCTACTTACTTACGCTACAATAATATCTTATAATTATATTCTGCATTTCATTTGCACCCGTTGCCCAGAGCACGCTAATTTGGTCTTGACGAATGGTGTCGAAGGACGGTCACCGAAATTGAGTGCATTTCAATATACACTCAATTGTTGTTGACAACGTCCAGAACCATTTGTGTATATTGGGTCAGCGTACTCAAAAGTGCAGCGTTAGCATGTCGATACATTGTCGGTGCATTTGTACTAATGAAATGCAGGGGTGGTAGGTAATGTAGACTTGTATGTATACACTACACCCTTACCCTTAAAATGAAAATTATTTGAAGAATAATGATTTTTAAAAGAATTTTCAGAGAAGATTGTAGTTATAAAATTGTTGGGTGATATGATTAAAAATAATATTTTTATAGAATATTGATTTATATTATGAAATTCTTAAATAAGCAAATATATGAATATAATTAATAATTTATAGTAAAATACAATTGAAATTTATTTTTGTGTTTTTTTTTAAATTTGTTTTTAAGTGTAAAATTATAAGTAAAATTATTTTTATGAAATAAACTAGTATGATTTATAATAACATATATGTAAAAAGTTTTTAAATTTAATAGTTATTTTCTTATTGCTATATTGCTGCCTTGTAAGGTATCAGCTGATTGTTATGAATAATTTTTGGTTTCCCATTATATTCTATTTTTGTATTAACTCCTAATTTATCTAGTACTATAAATGGTCCCTTATATGGTTTTTCATATTTCTTTCTATTTTCTACTTTTAATAACACTAGGTCTCCTATTTCTATATTCAATTTTTGTATATTATTTAAATTTTTATCAGTTCTTTTTTCTTTAGCCTTCATTAACATCTCTTTGGCTTTATTTAATGAAAAATTTAGTCTCGTACGCATTTCGCTTCGATAGCTGTCGAGATCATAAGTTTTAGATTCTTTCTCAAAAATTTGATTTGGTAAACATGGTAGTTTTCCATATACAAGTTCAAGTGTGTGTATCCAGTGTCTATATGTGGAGTGGTGTTATAGGCGAACGTGAAGTACGGTATCCACTTGTCCCATTCATGGTCATTTGTTGATGTTAATAGAAATTCATTAAGTACCCTGTGGTTCCTTTCAAGTGACCCTATCGTTTGATGATGATATGGTGTGGAGAATGATTGTTTTATTTTTAATAGTTCACATATGTTGTGCATTAACTCATTTTTGAATTCCGTACCATTATCAGATTTTAGTACTTGAAAATGTCCATACTTTAAAATAATTTGTTCTACTAGTGTTCTTGCGACAGTGTCGGCGTCTTTGGTTGACATGGGGTATGATATTACGAATTTTGTGAGTTCACATTGCATTGTTAGTATGTACCGAAATCCATTGGATATACGTAACGGTCCTACGGTGTCGATGGACAACACTTGAAAACTATTGCTGGGTGTGTCTGTTATCGTTAGTGGTTCAATAGTGTGGCGTATTTGTTTACTTTTCGCACATATGTCGCATTGCGATACAAATTTTTTTACCATTTTGTACATGTTTTTCCACACGTATCTTTGCTTTAATTTTATCATCGTTCTTCTAACTCCTAAGTGTCCCGTTGTGTGGTATTCGTTAATGAGTTTAAATTTTGTAATATCGTCATATATTCTTTTTGGTGGGTCATAAATTAAAATTTTTAGTTGAGGACTTTGAGGACTTTTTGTGTTTGGAGGGTTTCTTTGCATTTTCATGTATGCCCTTTTTAATTCTTCTTTTGTATATACTTCGAATATTTTATCATTGTTGGCTAGCGCTAGTTCTTGTATATTTTCTTTTTTCATCTTGGATATCAGTTTCTTCAGTATCGAATCTAGATTCGGTGAATTTTCGCTGTATCCCGCATGCGTTTTGTTAATAATTACTTTAGATCTTTGCTTCTTCGAAGACGAAACTGGTTTCGCTGAATTTTCGCAAAGTCCTACGTGCACATAATTATTTTCAATATATATTTCATTCTTCTTGGCCATATTAAATTTCAAATTTTTCATGTTTCTGACGTCACTAACGGATGTACAATCCCATATCAGAAGTTGATCAGACTTCTGGGAGTTGCATTGCTCCTTATCATGGTTTCCCTCTACCATGTTACTATTATTTGCCTCTTTATTTTCATAAATGGCTTGTTTGTTTGCCATGCCTCTTGTAATTATTAAAGCTTTCTTCGCATTTTTATCCTCTTCATGCGGTATCATGTTTTTTAAAATTTCCGAATCAATTTGGATTCTGGATAATGCATCGGCATTAGTATTCATGCTACCCTTTTTGTAAATAATGTCATAGTCGTAATCACTCAAATCTAGACGAATTCTAGTCATTTTTGATGAAGGATTTTTGTGAGAAAATAATGAGACTAGTGGTCTGTGGTCAGTTACTACTGTAAATTTTCTACCGTAAAGGTATGGCTTGAAAAAATTTATCCCCCAATGGATCGCTAACAGTTCCTTTTCAATTACTGGTTTATTCAAATCATGCTTTTGTAGCGATTTGCTTGCATATGATATAGGTAAGTCATTGCCTATATCGCCTTGTGATAGTACTGCGCCTAAAGCATAATTTGAAGCATCAGTCGTTAAAATGAAAGGTTTACTCAGATCTGGATATTGTAACAAAGGAGGAGTGATTAATTTTTCTTTCAGTGTATCGAAAGCTTCTTGTCTTTCTTCAGTCCAAACAAATTTACAAGATTTTTTTAATAGTGCGTTAAGACTTTTTGCAATGTCTGCAAAATTTGGAATGAATTTTCTGTAATAGTTGCAAAATGCAACAAATCTTCTAACTTCGTCAGCATTTTTCGGTACAGGGTAATTTTTAATTGTGTCATATTTGGCAGGGTCAGTTTTGACACCATCACCAGTGATTAGGTGTCCCAGGTATACTACTTCTGGACGCAAAAAACAACATTTGGCAGCATTTAATTTTAAATTGTAACGTTGTAGTCTGTCTAATACTTTAATCAAATTTTCATTATGGTGATTTATGCTACAGCCATGGATGATTATGTCGTCCACGTAAAGAAATGCATTTGAATCTAAACCTGCAAGTGCAAGTGTGAGCATACGTTGGAAACTATTTGATGAGATTTTCAGTCCGAAAGGTAATCGTTTGAAGTGAAAATGTCCGTTCGGTGTGGAGAAAGCTGTCAAATTTCGTGAGTTTTTGTCAAGTTTAATTTGATGAAATGAACTGGTCATATCAAGTGTTGAGAACCATTTTGCTCTTCCTAACTTATCTAGAATGTCTTCTAATCGAGTTAGAGGAAATTTGTCATTAACGATTTTATCATTCAGTTTTCTGTAATCCACCACAAGTCTCCATTTCTTTTTGTCATTAACGTTCTTTTTAGGAACCAAAAGGAGTCGGGCATTGTAAGGACTAACTGATGGTTCGATAATATCGTCCTCAAGCATTTTCTTGATCTGTTCATTTATCACGTCCGTGTGTGTGTGTGGTAGTCTATAGTTTTTAATGTAAACTGGTATATTGTCTGTAGTCGTTATGTGTTGGTTGTAGAAATTATTTGTTGTCAAAGGTTCGTTATCCAAGTGGAATATGTTTTGGTATTTGTTGAAAATGGTCGTCAAATCGTTTTTAATTTTTTCGTCATTACATTGTATGTCTAATGTTTCCAAAATTTTATTCAGACGTTTGTGTGAGTGTACTTGTTTATTATTGTCGTAGTTTAAAATGTCATAATTATTTAAAGAATCAGTTTCCAACTGAATACCATTTAAAGTTACTTCCTTTTCAGTTGTATTTAAAATGTTTATATGTGTCATGCCGTTTTTTGGTGCAATAGAATTACTGAGGAAAACACCTTCTTGAATTTCTCTATTTAAAATTACTTTATCTTCCGTTAATTTTATTCTAATGGGTTGGAGAATTTCTGTTCTTGGCGGAATTTTTATTGTCATCGTATTATAAGATTTTGTATGCATTGGCAATAAGATTTGAGTTTCATTTATTAACATAGAAATTGTGAAAGTCTCATAATCAATTTTACAAAGAAATTTTCTCAAAAAATCTCTACCTAATATACCATCAGTCTCAATTGGAAATTTCGAATTGACCAATTGAAACTCATGTTTGCTGGATTTCTCCCCAAAATTAAGTGTTAGGCTTATGCTACCTAGTGAAAAAATTTCCTCGTTTGTAATGCCGGTTAATTTGCATTTTTCATCTGGATTATAAAAATCGTTGTCTATATGTTTGCTAATTTTACAAAGTGAAATGTCTGCGCCAGTGTCTATTAAAAAAGTCATTAAGTTATTTTTGTACTTAATTGTTATGAAATTAGTATTGTTATCCGAGATTTTAAAAATTCTTAATTTTGGCTGTCCGGAATAACTGTGTTTTCCGAGCCCTGATCGTTTCCCTGATCATTGTTTATGATTCTTACGTTGTTATTTGAGTATCTGTTTCTGTTTGTGTTGTTATTGTTATTTCTGTTTGGGTTTCTGTTGTTTTGGTTTTGGTTTCTGTTGAAACTGTTGTTGTTGTTTTGGCTTCGGTTGAAATTGTTAGTGTGATTTTGGGTTCTATTGTAGTTATTGTATCTGTTAGTGTTATTTCTGTTTTGGTTAAAAGTGTGATTGTTTTGTGTATTTCGAGGTTCATTGTACCTGTTGTTAAAATTGCGTTGTGTGCTAAAATTCGTTCTAGAATTATAGCGATCATTGACATTGTTGCGAGGTGTATTTGAGAAATGCATAATTGCATTGGGTGAAGTCATTGACTCGTTTTCAATTTCAAGTGCTAATTCTGTTGCTTCCAACAAGTCTCTTGGTCGTGCAGCGTATATCGTTGCCTTTAAATTTTCATTCAGACCTTTTTTGAATGCGTCAAGTGCAATTTTGTTGTTTCTTTTTATTATAACGTTTTGTTCGGCTTCCGTGGCTTGTTGTCCTAGGCTTTCAATTCCGAGTCTGTTCAGTCCCTCTATGATATTAAGTAGTTGTTCTTTGTACGTAAGTACTTTTGAATTTCGTTGTTGTAAATTTGTGAGTCTGATTTGTAATTGTGCTTCTGTCGTATTGTCTTTATATCTGAGTCTGAGTTGTTGCTTAAGGGTTTCGAAACTTGATGGTTGCGAGTTGTTACCTAGCGATGTGCGTACGTTTGCTGCTAATTTAGCGTGTTTAAAGATTTGTTAATTAATTCGGCTTAAGAAACTGTCTAAATCTCTGAAATTACCTGAAAATGTCGTTAATGCCTTTGAGGCTGTTTCTAAATTAAAAGATGCCATTGTTATTAAATTTTCTAATTCTGCCTTTTGATCTTCTTCATCTGTATCTTCTCCTCTTTGATTTATTTCTAATTGCTCTGCAAGCAATTGCCTAGTAGTCCTGAATGTACTATTAAACTCTATTCTTAGGCCCTTTTGATCTTCTTCATCTATCAATTGACTTTCTAAAATTCTAAAATTTGTTTCTAGCACTTTTATTTCTTCTAAATTTTCTTGTATTGTTGCTTTTTTGTATTTCCTACCAGGGCTTTTTCTAATATTTATGTATATTCTGTCTAGAGTTTTTTTTAGTTCCTCCATATGGAATTCAATTCAATTTTTTTTTTTAAATTTATAATTGTTTTTTTTTTTTATTTTTTTTTATTTTTCATATATTGGTGACATATGGTCTACCAGCAGAGTGCTTGTGCACGTACGACTTAATATGTTTATTAATTTTAAATGCGATGAAAAGAATAACAATAATTATAACTACTATAAGTACATTTTCCGGAATTGCCGGTATAATTATTGTTTCTGCTGTGCTATTATTGTTGATTGTGGTCTGCTGTTGTTGTGGCTTGCTCTGAGTTTTGCCCATTGTTGCCTTTTTTCTTTGAGTTCGGCTAGTAGCTTTCGTTTGTTCTCCTGATCTGTGGTGTTGTTAATGCAGCGATAAAGTTGCGCAAGTTCACGTCTGTGAAGAACGGCTTTACCTCCACGTGTCCTTGGAGTACGTTTATTTTCCTCTTGTAAATGGTCAAAAAATGCTCTTTTGTCTGCTATTTGCTGGCCAACTCTGCGTTTATATTCTTCTATTGTAATTGGCTTTGGTCCAGCGGTCTTTTGTGTCGATATGTAGATGGCTGTATGGTAAAAAGATGTGTCTTGTAGTTTGCCCTCTGGCACGTATTCTTCATCTGGCACGCCTGGATGATTTAACGATTCAAAAAGATGGTCAAGCTCATCTTTTGAGTAGCTCATTTCTAGTTAAGCTCGACTAATTTTAAATTTGACTGCCTCAGAAAATTGTCCTAAGTTGGACTGGCAAGATCGCCATGTGGTGTTTGAGGATGTAGGATTTTGAGTTTTAAGCTGCTCAAGCTATAAATGTTTGGCGCTAGGCACCGCAATTGATGAGAAATAAAAAGAACGGGTTAGAGTCCAGTTTAATTCTGTTTATTCTAGGCCTAGCGCGGGCCTTTTATATGATTAATACCAACTGTTATACATAGTTTCTTAATATATCCTACTTACTTACGCTACAATAATATCTTATAATTATATTCTGCATTTCATTTGCACCCGTTGCCCAGAGCACGCTAATTTGGTCTTGACGAATGGTGTCGAAGGACGGTCACCGGAATTGAGTGCATTTCAATATACACTCAATTGTTGTTGACAACGTCCAGAACCATTTGTGAATATTGGGTCAGCGTACTCAAAAGTGCAGCGTTAGCATGTCGATACATTGTCGGTGCATTTGTACTAATGAAATGCAGGGGTAGGTAATGTAGACTTGTATGTATACACTACAGTTTGTAAAGTGAATCTCTCTGAAAAATTTGGACAAATGAGAATCGGGGCTTCAGTGAGACGTAGTTTCAGCTGCTCGAATGCCTCTTGCTGCTCCTGCTCCCATTTCCACCGACGATTCTTCTTGAGTAATGCTGTGAGTGGTTGTACCACTTTTGAGAAGTCTGGCACAAAACGACGGTACCATGATGCTATTCCTAGACAGCGCCGTAGTTCTCGTAAATTGGTGCATACCTCTCGTGGGCGTGCACCTCCTGTGAAAATTTCGCGTGCAACTTCTGTGCGAATTTCTGCTTCATGTGTTTCATTCGTATAAGTATTACCTGTGGCCATGTCCTCTGTGTATGGTTCTCGTGTGCGTGCCTCTCGTGGGCGTAAATCCTTTATGAAGGCCTCCTCTGCTAGATGCCTGTGGCGAATATCTGGCATGCTCCGATGAAAATTCTCTGCCGCACCGGAGGTAACAATACTATCATATTTTAGATCGGCTTCCAATTCCGTCTTGTGTTGCCTTGACGCGTACTTCGCCTCAAACTCCAATAGGCGTTCCGTGTGCTGTGAGTGGTTGTACCACTTTTGAGAAGTCTGGCACAAAACGACGGTACCATGATGCTATTCCTAGACAGCGCCGTAGTTCTCGTAAATTGGTGCATACCTCTCGTGGGCGTGCACCTCCTGTGAAAATTTCGCGTGCAACTTCTGTGCGAATTTCTGCTTCATGTGTTTCATTCGTATAAGTATTACCTGTGGCCATGTCCTCTGTGTATGGTTCTCGTGTGCGTGCCTCTCGTGGGCGTAAATCCTTTATGAAGGCCTCCTCTGCTAGATGCCTGTGGCGAATATCTGGCATGCTCCGATGAAAATTCTCTGCCGCACCGGAGGTAACAATACTATCATATTTTAGATCGGCTTCCAATTCCGTCTTGTGTTGCCTTGACGCGTACTTCGCCTCAAACTCCAATAGGCGTTCCGTGTGCTCGAAACTGGCGTTCTCGTCTTTTACGAAGGCCACAAATCTCCTTCGTAGCTCCTCTACGCCGCCGCTGTCGTCAAACTCGAACTCTGCTGCGAATCCGCGTAGTTCCTCCTTGCGTAAAAAGTTAATCCAGCTTGTCTTTACCATGATTGTGTTTCTAGTAGTTTCTTTGTTGTGCCAATCTTGCCCTACTCCTAGTGACTCTCTCTTACTTGTTGGGTGTTGTTGTTTTTGCGTTTACCTCTGTTTTAGGGTCCCTGCTCGGGCGCCATCTGTAACGTCGCAAAGGCTGGGGTATGAACTCGTCGGATGTCCAGGGCTTCGTAGACAGAAAATTTATAATTCGCAGAGATTTTTATATTAAAACAGATCTTTATTTTCAACAAATTTCAAAGAGAGTGTTACAGTTATTATATTTGGATATATATGTAGGGCGAACAGTGGCGTTTGGTCGTCGATGATTGGCGATGAGCTTCGCGGCGATGTGTACGACTTGGAGGATGTAGACTGGTACTTGATGGCTGCGTAGCGTTGGTTATATCACGATGTTACGTATCGTAGAGCGTGGTGGACGTTTGGATATGGTGATCGGTGTACACGTGGGCGTAGGCGATAGGCTTGCGACGAACGATGCGTAAATATGTACTCGTTGTGGGCGAAATGAACGATGCGAGAAAATAGGCGTGGACGAGGCTAATACGACGCAGGCGTAGCAAGGCGTAAACGTTAGAGTAGCAGAGCGTGAACGGGTGACAACTTGAACGTTGCTGAGACGTGTGACATGGATGTGAGGCAATCGCAGACCACCAGCGGGCACACTTCAACCACTTTCCGTGGAATCGATTCTTCGTGATACTGGGATTCTCGAAAGGATACTCGCAGATCAGGAAGCGGGCTGCAGTCTACCGCTCTCCGTGACTCGACGTGTCGCAAAACTACGACTTCGATGGGTTCTCGTAAGGATACTCGCAGATCAGGAAGCGGGGTGAAATCTACCGCTCTCCGTGACTCGACGTATCGCAAAACTGCGACTATGATGACTTCGACTTATTGACTTCGACGTGACTGTGACTTTGACCTTGTTGTAATGTCACCTCGTTGGTTCACTCACTCGCTGCTAACCACTGCCTTGCTGCTGCGCCTGGAAATATATTTTCCGACTCAAGATTCAATACGAAATTCTGATGCGGAAAATCAAAAGAGCTAATTGGAAATTTATTTACAATTTATTTATAAACCCTGGAATAAATTCTCTTTATTACGATTTCAATGGGGGCAGTGTGAGGACACTCGCAGACCAGGAAACGGGCTGCAATCTACCGTTCTTCGTGGCTCGACGTGTCGCAAAACTACGACTTCGATGGGTTCTGGTAAGGATACTCGCAGATCAGGAAGCGGGGTGAAATCTACCGCTCTCCGTGACTCGACGTATCGCAAAACTACGACTATGATGACTTCGACTTATTGACTTCGACGTGACTGTGACTTTGACCTTGTTGTAATGTCACCTCGTAGGTTCACTCGCTCGCTGCTAACCACTGCCTTGCTGCTGCGCCTGGAAATATATTTTCCGACTCAAGATTCAATAGGAAATTCTGATTCGGAAAATCAAAAGAGCTAATTAGAAATTTATTTACAATTTATTTATAAACCCTGGAATAAATTCTCTTTATTAGTTTACAAAGTGGTATGGATTATAAATAAATCTGTAAAGGAGAGGTGGATTATTTTTCTGAGAAAACGTGAGTCACGAGTATACCATGGCAGATGGGACTTCCGCTTGTGGGAGGCTCACCCGGCTTGGTATCATCGTCCTGAACCATTTTTACAATTTCTTGCTATAATGAAATTCTTGAGCACGAGTACTTCATTGCAGATGGGTATTCCGCTTGTGGGAGGCGCACCGTGCATTGGAGTCATCGCCCTGGCAATATTTTACAATTTCTTGCTATAATGAGAAGGCTTGAGCACGAGTACTTCATTGCAGATGGGCATTCCGCTTGTGGGAGGCGCACCGTGCATTGGAGTCATCGCCCTGGCAATATTTTACACTTTTCCTATAATGGAGAGCTTGCGCACGAGGATTCCATTGCAGAGGCGAAACGTGCATTGGAATCATCGTCCCATACAATACAATTTATCCTAAATAACCTACAATAATATATGAAGATGTTGCTTATCTGATTCGGAAAATCAAAAGAGACCGATATATGAAGATGAGGCTTTGCGTGCCTCTTTTAAACGTGTTTTCACCAATAACCATTGGTGTATTGTAGCGCTATTTTTGTCGGTTCACGTGGTGAATTGTTGCCGTGCTACCAATATTGCTCTCCTCGTGTTGTATTGCCGTCTCTGTCCCACTCCCGGCTTCTGCCGTATGTCGTGTGTTGTGGAACATTCAACCATTTGTTGTTGAACCTGGGTGGCCGTTGGCCACTGTTCGCCCCTATTTAAAAATGTATTAACTACTATTTCATGTTTCGTTTACATTGGCTTATATATATTATAAATTACTTACATAGTGTTTTTAAACAATATTTCTTTTTATGTATGAATATATAGAGGAAAAGAAAGGTGACAGAAAGAATGTGGGGACTCTAAATTTTAGGGTCGTCACACCCCCCCTCTACTTCGCCGAACGAAAAAGGACCGTTGCTTCGTTGGTGCGACTTATCTTTACGAAGTAGTCGCCCTCCTTCCGGCGTACTCGGAACCGATGTCGACTACCCGTTGGTCCGTGTTGTATGGCCTTCTCGATACGGCGCGTTATAATGGGTGGCCATGCTTGTAGTTGTTTATCTTCTCCTTCGGTTGGTGCCTCGTAGATTGGCAATGATGGAGGTTCTTCCGGCTGCTCCTCTGTCTGCATCGCGGTTGGTGGTGTATTTACCTCGTCCGTTGCTTGACTTGCTGTTGCGTTGTCGCCATCTCCAGGATTGCGACTACAAGCTCGTCGTCATGTAGCTCCAGGTATGGAGTGGTTGCTGCATGGCTGTTGGGGATCTCTACTGAGGCCCCGATGTCGTAGTCGTCGACACTCGCCCGGGTGAAACCCTCCGGAAGGGGAAGGAGATAGCCGATGCTTTCCGCTGATGCATCCGATCCATATCCGGTTGTTATGGGTACCTCGTGTGCCGCTATGGTGGGCCTGCCCGTGTTCTCCTCTTCTCGTTTCTCTTCTTTGTCGGCCTGCGTTGGCCGTTGCTGCCCCACGGACTCCGTTTCCATGTCCTCATCGCCGTCGCTGTCCGTTGTGACATCGGGTAGCTCAATTAATGGCGCCCATCGGCCTAAGTCTGCTGCTCGTTCTCGAATCAATTTCGCCAGACGGTGGCGCATTCGTTCCGCGTAGTTGGGTTTCCACCACGCCCCCTCTGAGACGTGTGGTGCGTGGACGTCGGGGATGGGTGCCGTGAAGAATTTCGCGGCATACGGTAGCACAAAAATGCCGCAGTCGAATGTGTTCTGCTGCTGTGGTACCTTCAGTGCAACGAGAGGCATGTGTACTGCGTTCAATCGTTGTTCATCTGTGGCGTGTAGTATTGCGTACTCGCTTTGCACGTATTCTCGTTTGAAGTTCGCTGCTGACTCTCTTGGTCGACTTGCCAAAGAGTCGATGACCATGATGCATGGTTTTTTGGGAGTGGCCTTTCGTCAGCCGGCGACTACGTCAAATATTTTCTGTTGAATTCAAATGTTTGATTATCATAAAAAAAAATAATTGTTTCTATTTGTTATGATTTATTTCTACGATACTATTTATTATAATATATAGATATATATATATTTTTATTTCTCAGGGGCAGGAATTTTCCCTCTGCCGCTGATTTTCTTACGGCCCATCATATTTGATTGCTAACTTTGCGGCGAATCCGTCGACTGCTTTCGATAAATGGTGCCATTTCAGTAGTACTTGTTGGCCAACCTCTGGTTGCCATTGTCGTCTGCGCAGATTGTAATGGCGCGCCTGATCCTGCGCCGCTTTTTCCAAATTCCGATGCACGATGTCGAAAACCTCTCGTAACTTGTCCGCCCGCTCCACTGGTGTCTGTTGCATTTGTCCCGTACCCACAGTGGCCTCGTCGTAGAGAGACTTGGGTAGCGTGGTTCACGCCCCTGCACCATGAATGCAGGACTCTATCCTGTCTCTGATACACCTGTATTGATGGCCAGCATCACTTCCGGCAGGAATTCATCCCACTGCCGTTGATTGTTGTTGGCCAACTGTGCCACCATTGTTTTTATCGTCCTGTTGGACCGTTCTGTCGCGTTTTCCTGCGGGGTATATGGTGCCGTAAATTGGTGTCTTACCCCGAGATTTTCCAAGTAGTTCCGGAAAGCTTTGCTCGTGAATTGGGTCCCGTTGTCCGTCACCATCACTTTCTGTACTCCAAACCGAGCGAAAATTCTCTCGCGAAATGCTTTTCGAAGTGTGTCCGTGGTCGCTTTTCGTAAAGACACTATTTCCACCCATTTTATGAATTTATCGACGAATACCAACATCATTGAATTTCCATGTGTGGATCTGGGCAGCGGTCCCACGAAGTCTGCGCACAATATCGCTCATGGTTCCTCGGCTATCTGCGTAAGCATCCTTCCAGCTGGTTTCTGTTGTTCAGGCTTATATTTTTGACATCTTTCACAACTCCTAACGTATCGACTCACCTCTCTGAACATTCCTGGCCAGTAATACCGGTTTGCTAAGCGCGCTGTCGTCTTTCGTATCCCCAAATGGCCAGCTATAGGATCATCGTGGTTCTCTGCTGACACACGCTTCCTTTGATGCGTCCCCACACACAACTTCCATGGGGCGCAATCCTCGTCTTCTACCCACCGTGGAATATGTCGATACAACTGGTCTCCTTGCATGATGTAATCGGCGATTTTATCCGGATTTTTCGCAACCTCTGCCTTTCGTGTCGCCAACCAGTTTTGTTCGTTGTCACCTCTGTCGCCAAAAGTACATCTCGGGGCTGCCGCGATAGAGCATCTGCCCCCACATTCAGTTTGCCTTTCCTGTATTGAATGGTATACCTGAACTGTTGCAGCTCCAGCGCCCAACGTGCGATCCTTCCTGATGGGCTTTCGATGGAATTCAGCCATTTCAGCGATAAGTGGTCCGTGATAATGGTGAATTCATAGCATTCGCGCATTTTCCGGACACCCCAAACAATAGCGAGACACTCCTTTTCTGTCGGTGAATAATTTATCTCTGCTGTTGTTAATCGCCTGCTGGCATATGCCACAACCCGTTCTTGCTGCTCGATGTTCTGCGTAAGTACTACTCCTAGCCCTTGGTCGCTGGCGTCGGTTTGTAAAGTGAATCTCTCTGAAAAATTTGGACAAATGAGAATCGGGGCTTCAGTGAGACGTAGTTTCAGCTGCTCGAATGCCTCTTGCTGCTCCTGCTCCCATTTCCACCGACGATTCTTCTTGAGTAATGCTGTGAGTGGTTGTACCACTTTTGAGAAGTCTGGCACAAAACGACGGTACCATGATGCTATTCCTAGACAGCGCCGTAGTTCTCGTAAATTGGTGGGCGGCCTTAACTCCTGTATGGCGCAATCTTCTCTGGATCCGTGTGTATCCCGTCTGGTGTCACGATGTGTCCCAAATATCGAATTTCCTTTTTGAAGAATTCGCACTTCTCGATGTCGATTTTTAGATTTCCGGCGCGCAGCCGTCTGAATACCTATCGTAAATTCAACATGTGCTCTTCTAGTGATTCTCCGGTGACTATGATGTCGTCCAGGTACGCGAACGCGTGCGGTTCCATCTCTGGTCCTATTACTCCGTCCAGCGCACGTTGAAATGTTGCTGGGGCGGAATGTAGGCCGAATGGCATAACGCACCATTGATATAGCCCTCGTCCGGACACTGTAAACGCCGTGTACTGCTGGCTTTCCTTGTCCATGGGCACCTGCCAACACCCATTTTTGAGGTCAAGCTTGCTGATCACTTTTGCATTTCGTAGTCGATCCAGAATATGCTGAATGCGTGGTAGCGGGTATGCGTCCGGCACCGTTTTGGCATTCAGTTGTCTGTAATCGACACACAACCGCCACTTACCGTTTTTCTTCTTTACCAGCACAATCGGAGCGCTATGCGGACTCCTCGCTGGCTCGATGCATCCTTGTTTGATGAGGTCGTCGATCTGTTCGTTGATGATCCCCATCATTGCTGGATTTTTGGGATAATATCGCTGTTTTATCGTTATTTCGTCCCTCATGATTATCCTGTGCCTAGTGATGTTGGTCGTACCGCTCAGCTCCTCAAAGAGTGGTAGTTGTACTTTATGTACCCTCGTGAATTGTACCTTGTGTACCCTCGTGTGAAAACTGGCTATGTGTTTCCGGCTTGTTGTCGTCGACTAGTTGACTCGTTTGATTTCCTCCATCATGCTTGCGTCGTTTTGGAATCGCCCCCGTGTATATCGGTGTGACCTTTGTTTCCTCACCTGTTCCCGGTTTCTATGCTGTGTCTTCTTGCGTATTCCCCACTGGTTTTATATCCTCCAGGGTCCCCAGCTCTTCTACCGGTGGTTGTAAAATTACCGTCTGTGTTCCCAGCGTGAGTTTGGCGTTAAGGTGGCCCAAGAAGTCCAACTCCAAGATAAGTGGATCTGTTGAATTTGGTAGCACCATCAACGGCATTTCACATGTCTGGCCGCCCAGAGATATTTTCAGTACCAATGCACTTTCGACGGTGATAATGGAGCCATCAGCTAAACGTATTCCTGTCCAAATTTGTAGTTTGTTGTCTGGTGTCCAAAATTCCCTGGCGAGTTCCTGGCTCAGAAAACTGCGAGTTGCCCCTGTGTCTATAGTTGCCGTCACTTCCTCTCCATCCAGGGTAACTATGGCGGAGATACGGCGTCCGTCGCAAATTAATGTTGGCGTTGTGGGAGGCTGTTGTTGGATTGGGCACCGGCCGCCTCTCGCTCTTGGCGGGGCCCTCCTTCGTTTCCCGAATTCCTTCTGCAGCAATCAATTGTTCTCACCCCTTGCGTACCGCAATCCCAGCAGTGCAATACAAATGCGTTGCTACACCTATCTGAATAGTGTCCTTCTTCGCCACATCGATGGCAAGCTCGTCGTGAATGCATCCGCCGTTCCGCGGGTTGTACCAACCGGTGTCTCTCCTCCGGTATCCTGGGTTCTGCGTTGCGTGGCGCTTCGTTGTCGTGACGTAGACCTTCGAAATCCTGTGCTAGAGCTACCAGGTCATCTAAATTTTGAAAATCTTTACGTTTTACGTACCATCTGTAATCAAGGTGACAGTTCCTGAATATCCTGTCCAGTTTCTCTTCCTCACTGTAGCTGGCGTGGCTCATCATGTCTTGCAACGCAACGACATAGTCCTTGCCGTTGTGTGCGCTTTCGTATGGCGTCATGCAGTTGTTCAAAATAGCGGCCGGGTAAAAAGAATTTCAGGAAACTTTCCTTAAACGCGCTCCATGTTTTCCATTGCCGATTATTGTTTCGGTACCAAGTAATGGCCTTATCCTGCAGCAATTCCGGCATCAGTCGTGGCATTTCGTTGATATCGATGTTGTATGTCAATACCAGCTCCTCGATTCTCTCGATGAATGCCAGAGGGTCGCGTCCTCCGTCATATCTGACTGACCACTTCCGCACCCGGTCGATGATCGTGAAGCGTGGCGATCTGTAACCCCAGTGCTGATTTCCTGTCCCATCTGCATGGGCGTCTTTCGTGCGAGTTCCTCCTGTGTGTCTGGCTTCCAATTCCGTCTTGTGTTGCCTTGACGCGTACTTCGCCTCTAACTCCAATAGGCGTTCCGTGTGCTCGAAACTGGCGGTCTCGTCTTTTACGAAGGCCACAAATCTCCTTCGTAGCTCCTCTACGCCGCCGCTGTCGTCAAACTCGAACTCTGCTGCGAATCCGCGTAGTTCCTCCTTGCGTAAAAAGTTTATCCAGCTTGTCTTTACCATGATTGTGTTTCTAGTAGTTTCTTTGTTGTGCCAATCTTGTCCTACTCCTAGTGACTCTCTCTTACTTGTTGGGTGTTGTTGTTTTTGCGTTTACCTCTGTTTTAGGGTCCCTGCTCGGGCGCCATCTGTAACGTCGCAAAGGCGTAGACAGAAAATTTATAATTCGCAGAGATTTTTATATTAAAACAGATCTTTATTTTCAACAAATTTCAAAGAGAGTGTTACAGTTATTATATTTGGATATATATGTAGGGCGAACAGTGGCGTTTGGTCGTCGATGATTGGCGATGAGCTTCGCGGCGATGTGTACGACTTGGAGGATGTAGACTGGTACTTGATGGCTGCGTAGCGTTGGTTATATCACGATGTTACGTATCGTAGAGCGTGGTGGACGTTTGGATATGGTGATCGGTGTACACGTGGGCGTAGGCGATAGGCTTGCGACGAACGATGCGTAAATATGTACTCGTTGTGGGCGAAATGAACGATGCGAGAAAATAGGCGTGGACGAGGCTAATACGACGCAGGCGTAGCAAGGCGTAAACGTTAGAGTAGCAGAGCGTGAACGGGTGACAACTTGAACGTTGCTGAGACGTGTGACATGGATGTGAGGCAATCGCAGACCACCAGCGGGCACACTTCAACCACTTTCCGTGGAATCGATTCTTCGTGATACTGGGATTCTCGAAAGGATACTCGCAGATCAGGAAGCGGGCTGCAGTCTACCGCTCTCCGTGACTCGACGTGTCGCAAAACTACGACTTCGATGGGTTCTCGTAAGGATACTCGCAGATCAGGAAGCGGGGTGAAATCTACCGCTCTCCGTGACTCGACGTATCGCAAAACTGCGACTATGATGACTTCGACTTATTGACTTCGACTTGACTGTGACTTTGACCTTGTTGTAATGTCACCTCGTTGGTTCACTCACTCGCTGCTAACCACTGCCTTGCTGCTGCGCCTGGAAATATATTTTCCGACTCAAGATTCAATACGAAATTCTGATTCGGAAAATCAAAAGAGCTAATTGGAAATTTATTTACAATTTATTTATAAACCCTGGAATAAATTCTCTTTATTACGATTTCAATGGGGGCAGTGTGAGGACACTCGTAGACCAGGAAACGGGCTGCAATCTACCGTTCTTCGTGGCTCGACGTGTCGCAAAACTACGACTTCGATGGGTTCTGGTAAGGATACTCGCAGATCAGGAAGCGGGGTGAAATCTACCGCTCTCCGTGACTCGACGTATCGCAAAACTACGACTATGATGACTTCGACTTATTGACTTCGACGTGACTGTGACTTTGACCTTGTTGTAATGTCACCTCGTAGGTTCACTCGCTCGCTGCTAACCACTGCCTTGCTGCTGCGCCTGGAAATATATTTTCCGACTCAAGATTCAATAGGAAATTCTGATTCGGAAAATCAAAAGAGCTAATTAGAAATTTATTTACAATTTATTTATAAACCCTGGAATAAATTCTCTTTATTAGTTTACAAAGTGGTATGGATTATAAATAAATCTGTAAAGGAGAGGTGGATTATTTTTCTGAGAAAACGTGAGTCACGAGTATACCATGGCAGATGGGACTTCCGCTTGTGGGAGGCTCACCCGGCTTGGTATCATCGTCCTGAACCATTTTTACAATTTCTTGCTATAATGAAATTCTTGAGCACGAGTACTTCATTGCAGATGGGTATTCCGCTTGTGGGAGGCGCACCGTGCATTGGAGTCATCGCCCTGGCAATATTTTACAATTTCTTGCTATAATGAGAAGGCTTGAGCACGAGTACTTCATTGCAGATGGGCATTCCGCTTGTGGGAGGCGCACCGTGCATTGGAGTCATCGCCCTGGCAATATTTTACACTTTTCCTATAATGGAGAGCTTGCGCACGAGGATTCCATTGCAGAGGCGAAACGTGCATTGGAATCATCGTCCCATACAATACAATTTATCCTAAATAACCTACAATAATATATGAAGACGTTGCTTATCTGATTCGGAAAATCAAAAGAGACCGAATGAGGCTTTGCGTGCCTCTTTTAAACGTGTTTTCTTCACCAATAACCATTGGTGTATTGTAGCGCTATTTTTGTCGGTTCACGTGGTGAATTGTTGCCGTGCTACCAATATTGCTCTCCTCGTGTTGTATTGCCGTCTCTGTCCCACTCCCGGCTTCTGCCGTATGTCGTGTGTTGTGGAACATTCAACCATTTGTTGTTGAACCTGGGTGGCCGTTGGCCACTGTTCGCCCCTATTTAAAAATGTATTAACTACTATTTCATGTTTCGTTTACATTGGCTTATATATATTATAAATTACTTACATAGTGTTTTTAAACAATATTTCTTTTTATGTATGAATATATAGAGGAAAAGAAAGGTGACAGAAAGAATGTGGGGACTCTAAATTTTAGGGTCGTCACACCCCCCCTCTACTTCGCCGAACGAAAAAGGACCGTTGCTTCGTTGGTGCGACTTATCTTTACGAAGTAGTCGCCCTCCTTCCGGCGTACTCGGAACCGATGTCGACTACCCGTTGGTCCGTGTTGTATGGCCTTCTCGATACGGCGCGTTATAATGGGTGGCCATGCTTGTAGTTGTTTATCTTCTCCTTCGGTTGGTGCCTCGTAGATTGGCAATGATGGAGGTTCTTCCGGCTGCTCCTCTGTCTGCATCGCGGTTGGTGGTGTATTTACCTCGTCCGTTGCTTGACTTGCTGTTGTGTTGTCGCCATCTCCAGGATTGCGACTACAAGCTCGTCGTCCTGTAGCTCCAGGTATGGAGTGGTTGCTGCATGGCTGTTGGGGATCTGTACTGAGGCCCCGATGTCGTAGTCGTCGACACTCGCCCGGGTGAAACCCTCCGGAAGGGGAAGGAGATAGCCGATGCTTTCCGCTGATGCATCCGATCCATATCCGGTTGTTATGGGTACCTCGTGTGCCGCTATGGTGGGCCTGCCCGTGTTCTCCTCTTCTCGTTTCTCTTCTTTGTCGGCCTGCGTTGGCCGTTGCTGCCCCACGGACTCCGTTTCCATGTCCTCATCGCCGTCGCTGTCCGTTGTGACATCGGGTAGCTCAATTAATGGCGCCCATCGGCCTAAGTCTGCTGCTCGTTCTCGAATCAATTTCGCCAGACGGTGGCGCTTTCGTTCCGCGTCGTTGGGTTTCCACCACGCCCCCTCTGAGACGTGTGGTGCGTGGACGTCGGGGATGGGTGCCGTGAAGAATTTCGCGGCATACGGTAGCACAAAAATGCCGCAGTCGAATGTGTTCTGCTGCTGTGGTACCTTCAGTGCAACGAGAGGCATGTGTACTGCGTTCAATCGTTGTTCATCTGTGGCGTGTAGTATTGCGTACTCGCTTTGCACGTATTCTCGTTTGAGGTTCGCTGCTGACTCTCTTGGTCGACTTGCCAAAGAGTCGATGACCATGATGCATGGTTTTTCGTTGGGAGTGGCCTTTCGTCGGCCGGCGACTACGTCAAATATTTTCTGTTGAATTCAAATGTTTGATTATCATAAAAAAAAATAATTGTTTCTATTTGTTATGATTTATTTCTACGATACTATTTATTATAATATATAGATATATATATATTTTTATTTCTCAGAGAATTTTCCCTCTGCCGCTGATTTTCTTACGGCCCATCATATTTGATTGCTAACTTTGCGGCGAATCCGTCGACTGCTTTCGATAAATGGTGCTGCTTCACTAGTACTTGTTGGCCAACCTCTGGTTGCCATTGTCGTCTGCGCAGATTGTAATGGCGCGCCTGATCCTGCGCCGCTTTTTCCAAATTCCGATGCACGATGTCGAAAACCTCTCGTAACTTGTCCGCCCGCTCCACTGGTGTCTGTTGCATTTGTCCCGTACCCACGGTGGCCTCGTCGTAGAGAGACTTGGGTAGCGTGGTTCACGCCCCTGCACCATGAATGCAGGACTCTATCCTGTCTCTGATACACCTGTATTGATGGCCAGCATCACTTCCGGCAGGAATTCATCCCACTGCCGTTGATTGTTGTTGGCCAACTGTGCCACCATTGTTTTTATCGTCCTGTTGGACCGTTCTGTCGCGTTTTCCTGCGGGGTATATGGTGCCGTAAATTGGTGTCTTACCCCGAGATTTTCCAAGTAGTTCCGGAAAGCTTTGCTCGTGAATTGGGTCCCGTTGTCCGTCACCATCACTTTCTGTACTCCAAACCGAGCGAAAATTCTCTCGCGAAATGCTTTTCGAAGTGTGTCCGTGGTCGCTTTTCGTAAAGGCACTATTTCCACCCATTTTATGAATTTATCGACGAATACCAACATCATTGAATTTCCATGTGTGGATCTGGGCAGCGGTCCCACGAAGTCTGCGCACAATATCGCTCATGGTTCCTCGGCTATCTGCGTAAGCATCCTTCCAGCTGGTTTCTGTTGTTCAGGCTTATATTTTTGACAGCTTTCACAACTCCTAACGTATCGACTCACCTCTCTGAACATTCCTGGCCAGTAATACCGGTTTGCTAAGCGCGCTGTCGTCTTTCGTATCCCCAAATGGCCAGCTATAGGATCATCGTGGTTCTCTGCTGACACACGCTTCCTTTGATGCGTCCCCACACACAACTTCCATGGGGCGCAATCCTCGTCTTCTACCCACCGTGGAATATGTCGATACAACTGGTCTCCTTGCATGATGTAATCGGCGATTTTATCCGGATTTTTCGCAACCTCTGCCTTTCGTGTCGCCAACCAGTTTTGTTCGTTGTCACCTCTGTCGCCAAAAGTACATCTCGGGGCTGCCGCGATAGAGCATCTGCCCCCACATTCAGTTTGCCTTTCCTGTATTGAATGGTATACCTGAACTGTTGCAGCTCCAGCGCCCAACGTGCGATCCTTCCTGATGGGCTTTCGATGGAATTCAGCCATTTCAGCGATAAGTGGTCCGTGATAATGGTGAATTCATAGCATTCGCGCATTTTCCGGACACCCCAAACAATAGCGAGACACTCCTTTTCTGTCGGTGAATAATTTATCTCTGCTGTTGTTAATCGCCTGCTGGCATATGCCACAACCCGTTCTTGCTGCTCGATGTTCTGCGTAAGTACTACTCCTAGCCCTTGGTCGCTGGCGTCGGTTTGTAAAGTGAATCTCTCTGAAAAATTTGGACAAATGAGAATCGGGGCTTCAGTGAGACGTAGTTTCAGCTGCTCGAATGCCTCTTGCTGCTCCTGCTCCCATTTCCACCGACGATTCTTCTTGAGTAATGCTGTGAGTGGTTGTACCACTTTTGAGAAGTCTGGCACAAAACGACGGTACCATGATGCTATTCCTAGACAGCGCCGTAGTTCTCGTAAATTGGTGGGCGGCCTTAACTCCTGTATGGCGCAATCTTCTCTGGATCCGTGTGTATCCCGTCTGGTGTCACGATGTGTCCCAAATATCGAATTTCCTTTTTGAAGAATTCGCACTTCTCGATGTTGATTTTTAGATTTCCGGCGCGCAGCCGTCTGAATACCTATCGTAAATTCAACATGTGCTCTTCTAGTGATTCTCCGGTGACTATGATGTCGTCCAGGTACGCGAACGCGTGCGGTTCCATCTCTGGTCCTATTACTCCGTCCAGCGCACGTTGAAATGTTGCTGGGGCGGAATGTAGGCCGAATGGCATAACGCACCATTGATATAGCCCTCGTCCGGACACTGTAAACGCCGTGTACTGCTGGCTTTCCTTGTCCATGGGCACCTGCCAACACCCATTTTTGAGGTCAAGCTTGCTGATCACTTTTGCATTTCGTAGTCGATACAGAATATGCTGAATGCGTGGTAGCGGGTATGCGTCCGGCACCGTTTTGGCATTCAGTTGTCTGTAATCGACACACAACCGCCACTTACCGTTTTTCTTCTTTACCAGCACAATCGGAGCGCTATGCGGACTCCTCGCTGGCTCGATGCATCCTTGTTTGATGAGGTCGTCGATCTGTTCGTTGATGATCCCCATCATTGCTGGATTTTTGGGAGAATATCGCTGTTTTATCGTTATTTCGTCCCTCATGATTATCCTGTGCCTAGTGATGTTGGTCGTACCGCTCAGCTCCTCAAAGAGTGGTAGTTGTACTTTATGTACCCTCGTGAATTGTACCTTGTGTACCCTCGTGTGAAAACTGGCTATGTGTTTCCGGCTTGTTGTCGTCGACTAGTTGACTCGTTTGATTTCCTCCATCATGCTTGCGTCGTTTTGGAATCGCCCCCGTGTATATCGGTGTGACCTTTGTTTCCTCACCTGTTCCCGGTTTCTATGCTGTGTCTTCTTGCGTATTCCCCACTGGTTTTATATCCTCCAGGGTCCCCAGCTCTTCTACCGGTGGTTGTAAAATTACCGTCTGTGTTCCCAGCGTGAGTTTGGCGTTAAGGTGGCCCAAGAAGTCCAACTCCAAGATAAGTGGATCTGTTGAATTTGGTAGCACCATCAACGGCATTTCACATGTCTGGCCGCCCAGAGATATTTTCAGTACCAATGCACTTTCGACGGTGATAATGGAGCCATCAGCTAAACGTATTCCTGTCCAAATTTGTAGTTTGTTGTCTGGTGTCCAAAATTCCCTGGCGAGTTCCTGGCTCAGAAAACTGCGTGTTGCCCCTGTGTCTATAGTTGCCGTCACTTCCTCTCCATCCAGGGTAACTATGGCGGAGATACGGCGTCCGTCGCAAATTAATGTTGGCGTTGTGGGAGGCTGTTGTTGGATTGGGCACCGGCCGCCTCTCGCTCTTGGCGGGGCCCTCCTTCGTTTCCCGAATTCCTTCTGCAGCAATCAATTGTTCTCACCCCTTGCGTACCGCAATCCCAGCAGTGCAATACAAATGCGTTGCTACACCTATCTGAATAGTGTCCTTCTTCGCCACATCGATGGCAAGCTCGTCGTGAATGCATCCGCCGTTCCGCGGGTTGTACCAACCGGTGTCTCTCCTCCGGTATCCTGGGTTCTGCGTTGCGTGGCGCTTCGTTGTCGTGACGTAGACCTTCGAAATCCTGTGCTAGAGCTACCAGGTCATCTAAATTTTGAAAATCTTTACGTTTTACGTACCATCTGTAATCAAGGTGACAGTTCCTGAATATCCTGCCCAGTTTCTCTTCCTCACTGTAGCTGGCGTGGCTCATCATGTCTTGCAACGCAACGACATAGTCCTTGCCGTTGTGTGCGCTTTCGTATGGCGTCATGCAGTTGTTCAAAATAGCGGCCGGGTAAAAAGAATTTCAGGAAACTTTCCTTAAACGCGCTCCATGTTTTCCATTGCCGATTATTGTTTCGGTACCAAGTAATGGCGTTATCCTGCAGCAATTCCGGCATCAGTCGTGGCATTTCGTTGATATCGATGTTGTATGTCAATACCAGCTCCTCGATTCTCTCGATGAATGCCAGAGGGTCGCGTCCTCCGTCATATCTGACTGACCACTTCCGCACCCGGTCGATGATCGTGAAGCGTGGCGATCTGTAACCCCAGTGCTGATTTCCTGTCCCATCTGCATGGGCGTCTTTCGTGCGAGTTCCTCCTGTGTGTCTGGCTTCCAATTCCGTCTTGTGTTGCCTTGACGCGTACTTCGCCTCTAACTCCAATAGGCGTTCCGTGTGCTCGAAACTGGCGTTCTCGTCTTTTACGAAGGCCACAAATCTCCTTCGTAGCTCCTCTACGCCGCCGCTGTCGTCAAACTCTAACTCTGCTGCGAATCCGCGTAGTTCCTCCTTGCGTAAAAAGTTTATCCAGCTTGTCTTTACCATGATTGTGTTTCTAGTAGTTTCTTTGTTGTGCCAATCTTGTCCTACTCCTAGTGACTCTCTCTTACTTGTTGGGTGTTGTTGTTTTTGCGTTTACCTCTGTTTTAGGGTCCCTGCTCGGGCGCCATCTGTAACGTCGCAAAGGCGTAGACAGAAAATTTATAATTCGCAGAGATTTTTATATTAAAACAGATCTTTATTTTCAACAAATTTCAAAGAGAGTGTTACAGTTATTATATTTGGATATATATGTAGGGCGAACAGTGGCGTTTGGTCGTCGATGATTGGCGATGAGCTTCGCGGCGATGTGTACGACTTGGAGGATGTAGACTGGTACTTGATGGCTGCGTAGCGTCTCGAGAGGATACTCGCAGATCAGGAAGCGGGCTGCAGTCTACCGCTCTCCGTGACTCGACGTGTCGCAAAACTACGACTTCGATGGGTTCTCGTAAGGATACTCGCAGATCAGGAAGCGGGGTGAAATCTACCGCTCTCCGTGACTCGACGTATCGCAAAACTGCGACTATGATGACTTCGACTTATTGACTTCGACGTGACTGTGACTTTGACCTTGTTGTAATGTCACCTCGTTGGTTCACTCACTCGCTGCTAACCACTGCCTTGCTGCTGCGCCTGGAAATATATTTTCCGACTCAAGATTCAATACGAAATTCTGATTCGGAAAATCAAAAGAGCTAATTGGAAATTTATTTACAATTTATTTATAAACCCTGGAATAAATTCTCTTTATTACGATTTCAATGGGGGCAGTGTGAGGACACTCGCAGACCAGGAAACGGGCTGCAATCTACCGTTCTTCGTGGCTCGACGTGTCGCAAAACTACGACTTCGATGGGTTCTGGTAAGGATACTCGCAGATCAGGAAGCGGGGTGAAATCTACCGCTCTCCGTGACTCGACGTATCGCAAAACTACGACTATGATGACTTCGACTTATTGACTTCGACGTGACTGTGACTTTGACCTTGTTGTAATGTCACCTCGTAGGTTCACTCGCTCGTTGCTAACCACTGCCTTGCTGCTGCGCCTGGAAATATATTTTCCGACTCAAGATTCAATAGGAAATTCTGATTCGGAAAATCAAAAGAGCTAATTAGAAATTTATTTACAATTTATTTATAAACCCTGGAATAAATTCTCTTTATTAGTTTACAAAGTGGTATGGATTATAAATAAATCTGTAAAGGAGAGGTGGATTATTTTTCTGAGAAAACGTGAGTCACGAGTATACCATGGCAGATGGGACTTCCGCTTGTGGGAGGCTCACCCGGCTTGGTATCATCGTCCTGAACCATTTTTACAATTTCTTGCTATAATGAAATTCTTGAGCACGAGTACTTCATTGCAGATGGGTATTCCGCTTGTGGGAGGCGCACCGTGCATTGGAGTCATCGCCCTGGCAATATTTTACAATTTCTTGCTATAATGAGAAGGCTTGAGCACGAGTACTTCATTGCAGATGGGCATTCCGCTTGTGGGAGGCGCACCGTGCATTGGAGTCATCGCCCTGGCAATATTTTACACTTTTCCTATAATGGAGAGCTTGCGCACGAGGATTCCATTGCAGAGGCGAAACGTGCATTGGAATCATCGTCCCATACAATACAATTTATCCTAAATAACCTACAATAATATATGAAGACGTTGCTTATCTGATTCGGAAAATCAAAAGAGACCGAATGAGGCTTTGCGTGCCTCTTTTAAACGTGTTTTCTTCACCAATAACCATTGGTGTATTGTAGCGCTATTTTTGTCGGTTCACGTGGTGAATTGTTGCCGTGCTACCAATATTGCTCTCCTCGTGTTGTATTGCCGTCTCTGTCCCACTCCCGGCTTCTGCCGTATGTCGTGTGTTGTGGAACATTCAACCATTTGTTGTTGAACCTGGGTGGCCGTTGGCCACTGTTCGCCCCTATTTAAAAATGTATTAACTACTATTTCATGTTTCGTTTACATTGGCTTATATATATTATAAATTACTTACATAGTGTTTTTAAACAATATTTCTTTTTATGTATGAATATATAGAGGAAAAGAAAGGTGACAGAAAGAATGTGGGGACTCTAAATTTTAGGGTCGTCACACCCCCCCTCTACTTCGCCGAACGAAAAAGGACCGTTGCTTCGTTGGTGCGACTTATCTTTACGAAGTAGTCGCCCTCCTTCCGGCGTACTCGGAACCGATGTCGACTACCCGTTGGTTCGTGTTGTATGGCCTTCTCGATACGGCGCGTTATAATGGGTGGCCATGCTTGTAGTTGTTTATCTTCTCCTTCGGTTGGTGCCTCGTAGATTGGCAATGATGGAGGTTCTTCCGGCTGCTCCTCTGTCTGCATCGCGGTTGGTGGTGTATTTACCTCGTCCGTTGCTTGACTTGCTGTTGTGTTGTCGCCATCTCCAGGATTGCGACTACAAGCTCGTCGTCCTGTAGCTCCAGGTATGGAGTGGTTGCTGCATGGCTGTTGGGGATCTGTACTGAGGCCCCGATGTCGTAGTCGTCGACACTCGCCCGGGTGAAACCCTCCGGAAGGGGAAGGAGATAGCCGATGCTTTCCGCTGATGCATCCGATCCATATCCGGTTGTTATGGGTACCTCGTGTGCCGCTATGGTGGGCCTGCCCGTGTTCTCCTCTTCTCGTTTCTCTTCTTTGTCGGCCTGCGTTGGCCGTTGCTGCCCCACGGACTCCGTTTCCATGTCCTCATCGCCGTCGCTGTCCGTTGTGACATCGGGTAGCTCAATTAATGGCGCCCATCGGCCTAAGTCTGCTGCTCGAATCAATTTCGCCAGACGGTGGCGCTTTCGTTCCGCGTCGTTGGGTTTCCACCACGCCCCCTCTGAGACGTGTGGTGCGTGGACGTCGGGGATGGGTGCCGTGCAGAATTTCGCGGCATACGGTAGCACAAAAATGCCGCAGTCGAATGTGTTCTGCTGCTGTGGTACCTTCAGTGCAACGAGAGGCATGTGTACTGCGTTCAATCGTTGTTCATCTGTGGCGTGTAGTATTGCGTACTCGCTTTGCACGTATTCTCGTTTGAGGTTCGCTGCTGACTCTCTTGGTCGACTTGCCAAAGAGTCGATGACCATGATGCATGGTTTTTCGTTGGGAGTGGCCTTTCGTCGGCCGGCGACTACGTCAAATATTTTCTGTTGAATTCAAATGTTTGATTATCATAAAAAAAAATAATTGTTTCTATTTGTTATGATTTATTTCTACGATACTATTTATTATAATATATAGATATATATATATTTTTATTTCTCAGGGGCAGGAATTTTCCCTCTGCCGCTGATTTTCTTACGGCCCATCATATTTGATTGCTAACTTTGCGGCGAATCCGTCGACTGCTTTCGATAAATGGTGCTGCTTCACTAGTACTTGTTGGCCAACCTCTGGTTGCCATTGTCGTCTGCGCAGATTGTAATGGCGCGCCTGATCCTGCGCCGCTTTTTCCAAATTCCGATGCACGATGTCGAAAACCTCTCGTAACTTGTCCGCCCGCTCCACTGGTGTCTGTTGCATTTGTCCCGTACCCACGGTGGCCTCGTCGTAGAGAGACTTGGGTAGCGTGGTTCACGCCCCTGCACCATGAATGCAGGACTCTATCCTGTCTCTGATACACCTGTATTGATGGCCAGCATCACTTCCGGCAGGAATTCATCCCACTGCCGTTGATTGTTGTTGGCCAACTGTGCCACCATTGTTTTTATCGTCCTGTTGGACCGTTCTGTCGCGTTTTCCTGCGGGGTATATGGTGCCGTAAATTGGTGTCTTACCCCGAGATTTTCCAAGTAGTTCCGGAAAGCTTTGCTCGTGAATTGGGTCCCGTTGTCCGTCACCATCACTTTCTGTACTCCAAACCGAGCGAAAATTCTCTCGCGAAATGCTTTTCGAAGTGTGTCCGTGGTCGCTTTTCGTAAAGGCACTATTTCCACCCATTTTATGAATTTATCGACGAATACCAACATCATTGAATTTCCATGTGTGGATCTGGGCAGCGGTCCCACGAAGTCTGCGCACAATATCGCTCATGGTTCCTCGGCTATCTGCGTAAGCATCCTTCCAGCTGGTTTCTGTTGTTCAGGCTTATATTTTTGACAGCTTTCACAACTCCTAACGTATCGACTCACCTCTCTGAACATTCCTGGCCAGTAATACCGGTTTGCTAAGCGCGCTGTCGTCTTTCGTATCCCCAAATGGCCAGCTATAGGATCATCGTGGTTCTCTGCTGACACACGCTTCCTTTGATGCGTCCCCACACACAACTTCCATGGGGCGCAATCCTCGTCTTCTACCCACCGTGGAATATGTCGATACAACTGGTCTCCTTGCATGATGTAATCGGCGATTTTATCCGGATTTTTCGCAACCTCTGCCTTTCGTGTCGCCAACCAGTTTTGTTCGTTGTCACCTCTGTCGCCAAAAGTACATCTCGGGGCTGCCGCGATAGAGCATCTGCCCCCACATTCAGTTTGCCTTTCCTGTATTGAATGGTATACCTGAACTGTTGCAGCTCCAGCGCCCAACGTGCGATCCTTCCTGATGGGCTTTCGATGGAATTCAGCCATTTCAGCGATAAGTGGTCCGTGATAATGGTGAATTCATAGCATTCGCGCATTTTCCGGACACCCCAAACAATAGCGAGACACTCCTTTTCTGTCGGTGAATAATTTATCTCTGCTGTTGTTAATCGCCTGCTGGCATATGCCACAACCCGTTCTTGCTGCTCGATGTTCTGCGTAAGTACTACTCCTAGCCCTTGGTCGCTGGCGTCGGTTTGTAAAGTGAATCTCTCTGAAAAATTTGGACAAATGAGAATCGGGGCTTCAGTGAGACGTAGTTTCAGCTGCTCGAATGCCTCTTGCTGCTCCTGCTCCCATTTCCACCGACGATTCTTCTTGAGTAATGCTGTGAGTGGTTGTACCACTTTTGAGAAGTCTGGCACAAAACGACGGTACCATGATGCTATTCCTAGACAGCGCCGTAGTTCTCGTAAATTGGTGGGCGGCCTTAACTCCTGTATGGCGCAATCTTCTCTGGATCCGTGTGTATCCCGTCTGGTGTCACGATGTGTCCCAAATATCGAATTTCCTTTTTGAAGAATTCGCACTTCTCGATGTTGATTTTTAGATTTCCGGCGCGCAGCCGTCTGAATACCTATCGTAAATTCAACATGTGCTCTTCTAGTGATTCTCCGGTGACTATGATGTCGTCCAGGTACGCGAACGCGTGCGGTTCCATCTCTGGTCCTATTACTCCGTCCAGGGCACGTTGAAATGTTGCTGGGGCGGAATGTAGGCCGAATGGCATAACGCACCATTGATATAGCCCTCGTCCGGACTTTGTAAACGCCGTGTACTGCTGGCTTTCCTTGTCCATGGGCACCTGCCAACACCCATTTTTGAGGTCAAGCTTGCTGATCACTTTTGCATTTCGTAGTCGATCCAGAATATGCTGAATGCGTGGTAGCGGGTATGCGTCCGGCACCGTTTTGGCATTCAGTTGTCTGTAATCGACACACAACCGCCACTTACCGTTTTTCTTTACCAGCACAATCGGAGCGCTATGCGGACTCCTCGCTGGCTCGATGCATCCTTGTTTGATGAGGTCGTCGATCTGTTCGTTGATGATCCCCATCATTGCTGGATTTTTGGGAGAATATCGCTGTTTTATCGTTATTTCGTCCCTCATGATTATCCTGTGCCTAGTGATGTTGGTCGTACCGCTCAGCTCCTCAAAGAGTGGTAGTTGTACTTTATGTACCCTCGTGAATTGTACCTTGTGTACCCTCGTGTGAAAACTGGCTATGTGTTTCCGGCTTGTTGTCGTCGACTAGTTGACTCGTTTGATTTCCTCCATCATGCTTGCGTCGTTTTGGAATCGCCCCCGTGTATATCGGTGTGACCTTTGTTTCCTCACCTGTTCCCGGTTTCTATGCTGTGTCTTCTTGCGTATTCCCCACTGGTTTTATATCCTCCAGGGTCCCCAGCTCTTCTACCGGTGGTTGTAAAATTACCGTCTGTGTTCCCAGCGTGAGTTTGGCGTTAAGGTGGCCCAAGAAGTCCAACTCCAAGATAAGTGGATCTGTTGAATTTGGTAGCACCATCAACGGCATTTCACATGTCTGGCCGCCCAGAGATATTTTCAGTACCAATGCACTTTCGACGGTGATAATGGAGCCATCAGCTAAACGTATTCCTGTCCAAATTTGTAGTTTGTTGTCTGGTGTCCAAAATTCCCTGGCGAGTTCCTGGCTCAGAAAACTGCGTGTTGCCCCTGTGTCTATAGTTGCCGTCACTTCCTCTCCATCCAGGGTAACTATGGCGGAGATACGGCGTCCGTCGCAAATTAATGTTGGCGTTGTGGGAGGCTGTTGTTGGATTGGGCACCGGCCGCCTCTCGCTCTTGGCGGGGCCCTCCTTCGTTTCCCGAATTCCTTCTGCAGCAATCAATTGTTCTCACCCCTTGCGTACCGCAATCCCAGCAGTGCAATACAAATGCGTTGCTACACCTATCTGAATAGTGTCCTTCTTCGCCACATCGATGGCAAGCTCGTCGTGAATGCATCCGCCGTTCCGCGGGTTGTACCAACCGGTGTCTCTCCTCCGGTATCCTGGGTTCTGCGTTGCGTGGCGCTTCGTTGTCGTGACGTAGACCTTCGAAATCCTGTGCTAGAGCTACCAGGTCATCTAAATTTTGAAAATCTTTACGTTTTACGTACCATCTGTAATCAAGGTGACAGTTCCTGAATATCCTGTCCAGTTTCTCTTCCTCACTGTAGCTGGCGTGGCTCATCATGTCTTGCAACGCAACGACATAGTCCTTGCCGTTGTGTGCGCTTTCGTATGGCGTCATGCAGTTGTTCAAAATAGCGGCCGGGTAAAAAGAATTTCAGGAAACTTTCCTTAAACGCGCTCCATGTTTTCCATTGCCGATTATTGTTTCGGTACCAAGTAATGGCCTTATCCTGCAGCAATTCCGGCATCAGTCGTGGCATTTCGTTGATATCGATGTTGTATGTCAATACCAGCTCCTCGATTCTCTCGATGAATGCCAGAGGGTCGCGTCCTCCGTCATATATGAAAATTCTCTGCCGCACCGGAGGTAACAATACTATCATATTTTAGATCGGCTTCCAATTCCGTCTTGTGTTGCCTTGACGCGTACTTCGCCTCTAACTCCAATAGGCGTTCCGTGTGCTCGAAACTGGCGTTCTCGTCTTTTACGAAGGCCACAAATCTCCTTCGTAGCTCCTCTACGCCGCCGCTGTCGTCAAACTCGAACTCTGCTGCGAATCCGCGTAGTTCCTCCTTGCGTAAAAAGTTTATCCAGCTTGTCTTTACCATGATTGTGTTTCTAGTAGTTTCTTTGTTGTGCCAATCTTGTCCTACTCCTAGTGACTCTCTCTTACTTGTTGGGTGTTGTTGTTTTTGCGTTTACCTCTGTTTTAGGGTCCCTGCTCGGGCGCCATTCTGTAACGTCGCAGAGGCTGGGGTATGAACTCGTCGGATGTCCAGGGCTTCGTAGACAGAAAATTTATAATTCGCAGAGATTTTTATATTAAAACAGATCTTTATTTTCAACAAATTTCAAAGAGAGTGTTACAGTTATTATATTTGGATATATATGTAGGGCGAACAGTGGCGTTTGGTCGTCGATGATTGGCGATGAGCTTCGCGGCGATGTGTACGACTTGGAGGATGTAGACTGGTACTTGATGGCTGCGTAGCGTTGGTTATATCACGATGTTACGTATCGTAGAGCGTGGTGGACGTTTGGATATGGTGATCGGTGTACACGTGGGCGTAGGCGATAGGCTTGCGACGAACGATGCGTAAATATGTACTCGTTGTGGGCGAAATGAACGATGCGAGAAAATAGGCGTGGACGAGGCTAATACGACGCAGGCGTAGCAAGGCGTAAACGTTAGAGTAGCAGAGCGTGAACGGGTGACAACTTGAACGTTGCTGAGACGTGTGACATGGATGTGAGGCAATCGCAGACCACCAGCGGGCACACTTCAACCACTTTCCGTGGAATCGATTCTTCGTGATACTGGGATTCTCGAAAGGATACTCGCAGATCAGGAAGCGGGCTGCAGTCTACCGCTCTCCGTGACTCGACGTGTCGCAAAACTACGACTTCGATGGGTTCTCGTAAGGATACTCGCAGATCAGGAAGCGGGGTGAAATCTACCGCTCTCCGTGACTCGACGTATCGCAAAACTGCGACTATGATGACTTCGACTTATTGACTTCGACTTGACTGTGACTTTGACCTTGTTGTAATGTCACCTCGTTGGTTCACTCACTCGCTGCTAACCACTGCCTTGCTGCTGCGCCTGGAAATATATTTTCCGACTCAAGATTCAATACGAAATTCTGATTCGGAAAATCAAAAGAGCTAATTGGAAATTTATTTACAATTTATTTATAAACCCTGGAATAAATTCTCTTTATTACAATTTCAATGGGGGCAGTGTGAGGACACTCGCAGACCAGGAAACGGGCTGCAATCTACCGTTCTTCGTGGCTCGACGTGTCGCAAAACTACGACTTCGATGGGTTCTGGTAAGGATACTCGCAGATCAGGAAGCGGGGTGAAATCTACCGCTCTCCGTGACTCGACGTATCGCAAAACTACAACTATGATGACTTCGACTTATTGACTTCGACGTGACTGTGACTTTGACCTTGTTGTAATGTCACCTCGTAGGTTCACTCGCTCGCTGCTAACCACTGCCTTGCTGCTGCGCCTGGAAATATATTTTCCGACTCAAGATTCAATATGAAATTCTGATTCGGAAAATCAAAAGAGCTAATTAGAAATTTATTTACAATTTATTTATAAACCCTGGAATAAATTCTCTTTATTAGTTTACAAAGTGGTATGGATTATAAATAAATCTGTAAAGGAGAGGTGGATTATTTTTATGAGAAAACGTGAGTCACGAGTATACCATGGCAGATGGGACTTCCGCTTGTGGGAGGCTCACCCGGCTTGGTATCATCGTCCTGAACCATTTTTACAATTTCTTGCTATAATGAAATTCTTGAGCACGAGTACTTCATTGCAGATGGGTATTCCGCTTGTGGGAGGCGCACCGTGCATTGGAGTCATCGCCCTGGCAATATTTTACACTTTTCCTATAATGGAGAGCTTGCGCACGAGGAGTCCATTGCAGATGGGCATTCCGCTTGTGGAAGGCAAAACGTGCATTGGAATCATCGTTCCATACAATACAATTTATCCTAAATAACCTACAATAATATATGAAGATGTTGCTTACCTGATTCGGAAAATCAAAAGAGACCGAATGAGGCTTTGCGTGCCTCTTTTAAACGTGTTTTTTTCACCAATAACCATTGGTGTATTGTAGCGCTATTTTTGTCGGTTCACGTGGTGAATTGTTGCCGTGCTACCAATATTGCTCTCCTCGTGTTGTATTGCCGTCTCTGTCCCACTCCCGGCTTCTGCCGTATGTCGTGTGTTGTGGAACATTCAACCATTTGTTGTTGAACCTGGGTGGCCGTTGGCCACTGTTCGCCCCTATTTAAAAATGTATTAACTACTATTTCATGTTTCGTTTACATTGGCTTATATATATTATAAATTACTTACATAGTGTTTTTAAACAATATTTCTTTTTATGTATGAATATATAGAGGAAAAGAAAGGTGACAGAAAGAATGTGGGGACTCTAAATTTTAGGGTCTTCACACCCCCCCTCTACTTCGCCGAACGAAAAAGGACCGTTGCTTCGTTGGTGCTACTGATCTTTACGAAGTAGTCGCCCTCCTTCCGGCGTACTCGGAACCGATGTCGACTACCTGTTGGTCCGTGTTGTATGGCCTTCTCGATACGGCGCGTTATAATGGGTGGCCATGCTTGTAGTTGTTTATCTTCTCCTTCGGTTGGTGCCTCGTAGATTGGCAATGATGGAGGTTCTTCCGGCTGCTCCTCTGTCTGCATCGCGGTTGGTGGTGTATTTACCTCGTCCGTTGCTTGACTTGCTGTTGTGTTGTCGCCATCTCCAGGATTGTGACTACAAGCTCGTCGTCATGTAGCTCCAGGTATGGAGTGGTTGCTGCATGGCTGTTGGGGATCTCTACTGAGGCCCCGATGTCGTAGTCGTCGACACTCGCCCGGGTGAAACCCTCCGGAAGGGGAAGGAGATAGCCGATGCTTTCCGCTGATGCATCCGATCCATATCCGGTTGTTATGGGTACCTCGTGTGCCGCTATGGTGGGCCTGCCCGTGTTCTCCTCTTCTCGTTTCTCTTCTTTGTCGGCCTGCGTTGGCCGTTGCTGCCCCACGGACTCCGTTTCCATGTCCTCATCGCCGTCGCTGTCCGTTGTGACATCGGGTAGCTCAATTAATGGCGCCCATCGGCCTAAGTCTGCTTCTCGTTCTCGAATCAATTTCGCCAGACGGTGGCGCTTTCGTTCCGCGTCGTTGGGTTTCCACCACGCCCCCTCTGAGACGTATGGTGCGTGGACGTCGGGGATGGGTGCCGTGAAGAATTTCGCGGCATACGGTAGCACAAAAATGCCGCAGTCGAATGTGTTCTGCTGCTGTGGTACCTTCAGTGCAACGAGAGGCATGTGTACTGCGTTCAATCGTTGTTCATCTGTGGCGTGTAGTATTGCGTACTCGCTTTGCACGTATTCTCGTTTGAGGTTCGCTGCTGACTCTCTTGGTCGACTTGCCAAAGAGTCGATGACCATGATGCATGGTTTTTTGGGAGTGGCCTTTCGTCAGCCGGCGACTACGTCAAATATTTTCTGTTGAATTCAAATGTTTGATTATCATAAAAAAAAATAATTGTTTCTATTTGTTATGATTTATTTCTACGATACTATTTATTATAATATATAGATATATATATATATTTTTATTTCTCAGGGGCAGGAATTTTCCCTCTGCCGCTGATTTTCTTACGGCCCATCATATTTGATTGCTAACTTTGCGGCGAATCCGTCGACTGCTTTCGATAAATGGTGCTGCTTCACTAGTACTTGTTGGCCAACCTCTGGTTGCCATTGTCGTCTGCGCAGATTGTAATGGCGCGCCTGATCCTGCGCCGCTTTTTCCAAATTCCGATGCACGATGTCGAAAACCTCTCGTAACTTGTCCGCCCGCTCCACTGGTGTCTGTTGCATTTGTCCCGTACCCACGGTGGCCTCGTCGTAGAGAGACTTGGGTAGCGTGGTTCACGCCCCTGCACCATGAATGCAGGACTCTATCCTGTCTCTGATACACCTGTATTGATGGCCAGCATCACTTCCGGCAGGAATTCATCCCACTGCCGTTGATCGTTGTTGGCCAACTGTGCCACCATTGTTTTTATCGTCCTGTTGGACCGTTCTGTCGCGTTTTCCTGCGGGGTATATGGTGCCGTAAATTGGTGTCTTACCCCGAGATTTTCCAAGTAGTTCCGGAAAGCTTTGCTCGTGAATTGGGTACCGTTGTCCGTCACCATCACTTTCTGTACTCCAAACCGAGCGAAAGGCACTATCTCTTTTCGTAAAGGCACTATCTCCACCCATTTTATGAATTTATCGACGAATACCAACATCATTGAATTTCCATGTGTGGATCTGGGCAGCGGTCCCACGAAGTCTGCGCACAATATCGCTCATGGTTCCTCGGCTATCTGCGTAAGCATCCTTCCAGCTGGTTTCTGTTGTTCAGGCTTATATTTTTGACAGCTTTCACAACTCCTAACGTATCGACTCACCTCTCTGAACATTCCTGGCCAGTAATACCGGTTTGCTAAGCGCGCTGTCGTCTTTCGTATCCCCAAATGGCCAGCTATAGGATCATCGTGGTTCTCTGCTGACACACGCTTCCTTTGATGCGTCCCCACACACAACTTCCATGGGGCGCAATCCTCGTCTTCTACCCACCGTGGAATATGTCGATACAACTGGTCTCCTTGCATGATGTAATCGGCGATTTTATCCGGATTTTTCGCAACCTCTGCCTTTCGTGTCGCCAACCAGTTTTGTTCGTTGTCACCTCTGTCGCCAAAAGTACATCTCGGGGCTGCCGCGATAGAGCATCTGCCCCCACATTCAGTTTGCCTTTCCTGTATTGAATTGTATACCTGAACTGTTGCAGCTCCAGCGCCCAACGTGCGATCCTTCCTGATGGGCTTTCGATGGAATTCAACCATTTCAGCGATAAGTGGTCCGTGATAATGGTGAATTCATAGCATTCGCGCATTTTCCGGACACCCCAAACAATAGCGAGACACTCCTTTTCTGTCGGTGAATAATTTATCTCTGCTGTTGTTAATCGCCTGCTGGCATATGCCACAACCCGTTCTTGCTGCTCGATGTTCTGCGTAAGTACTACTCCTAGCCCTTGGTCGCTGGCGTCGGTTTGTAAAGTGAATCTCTCTGAAAAATTTGGACAAATGAGAATCGGGGCTTCAGTGAGACGTAGTTTCAGCTGCTCGAATGCCTCTTGCTGCTCCTGCTCCCATTTCCACCGACGATTCTTCTTGAGTAATGCTGTGAGTGGTTGTACCACTTTTGAGAAGTCTGGCACAAAACGACGGTACCATGATGCTATTCCTAGACAGCGCCGTAGTTCTCGTAAATTGGTGGGCGGCCTTAACTCCTGTATGGCGCAATCTTCTCTGGATCCGTGTGTATCCCGTCTGGTGTCACGATGTGTCCCAAATATCGAATTTCCTTTTTGAAGAATTCGCACTTCTCGATGTTGATTTTTAGATTTCCGGCGCGCAGCCATCTGAATACCTATCGTAAATTCACCATGTGCTCTTCTAGTGATTCTCCGGTGACTATGATGTCGTCCAGGTACGCGAACGCGTGCGGTTCCATCTCTGGTCCTATTACTCCGTCCAGGGCACGTTGAAATGTTGCTGGGGCGGAATGTAGGCCGAATGGCATAACGCAGCATTGATATAGCCCTCGTCCGGACACTGTAAACGCCGTGTACTGCTTGCTTTCCTTGTCCATGGGCACCTGCCAACACCCATTTTTGAGGTCAAGCTTGCTGATCACTTTTGCATTTCGAAGTCGATCCAGAATATGCTGAATGCGTGGTAGCGGGTATGCGTCCGGCACCGATTTGGCATTCAGTTGTCTGTAATCGACACACAACCGCCACTTACCGTTTTTCTTCTTTACCAGCACAATCGGAGCGCTATGCGGACTCCTCGCTGGCTCGATGCATCCTTGTTTGATGAGGTCGTCGATCTGTTCGTTGATGATCCCCATCATTGCCGGATTTTTGGGATAATATCGCTGTTTTATCGTTATTTCGTCCCTCATGATTATCCTGTGTCTAGTGATGTTGGTCGTACCGCTCAGCTCCTCAAAGAGTGGTAGTTGTACTTTATGTACCCTCGTGAATTGTACCTTGAGTACCCTCGTGTGAAAACTGGCTATGTGTTTCCGGCTTGTTGTCGTCGACTAGTTGACTCGTTTGATTTCCTCCATCATGCTTGCGTCGTTTTGGAATCGCCCCCGTGTATATCGGTGTGACCTTTGTTTCCTCACCTGTTCCCGGTTTCTATGCTGTGTCTTCTTGCGTATTCCCCACTGGTTTTATATCCTCCAGGGTCCCCAGCTCTTCTACCGGTGGTTGTAAAATTACCGTCTGTGTTCCCAGCGTGAGTTTGGCGTTAAGGTGGCCCAAGAAGTCCAACTCCAAGATAAGTGGATCTGTTGAATTTGGTAGCACCATCAACGGCATTTCACATGTCTGGCCGCCCAGAGATATTTTCAGTACCAATGCACTTTCGACGGTGATAATGGAGCCATCAGCTAAACGTATTCCTGTCCAAATTTGTAGTTTGTTGTCTGGTGTCCAAAATTCCCTGGCGAGTTCCTGGCTCAGAAAACTGCGAGTTGCCCCTGTGTCTATAGTTGCCGTCACTTCCTCTCCATCCAGGGTAACTATGGCGGAGATACGGCGTCCGTCGCAAATTAATGTTGGCGTTGTGGGAGGCTGTTGTTGGATTGGGCACCGGCCGCCTCTCGCTCTTGGCGGGGCCCTCCTTCGTTTCCCGAATTCCTTCTGCAGCAATCAATTGTTCTCACCCCTTGCGTACCGCAATCCCAGCAGTGCAATACAAATGCGTTGCTACACCTATCTGAATAGTGTCCTTCTTCGCCACATCGATGGCAAGCTCGTCGTGAATGCATCCGCCGTTCCGCGGGTTGTACCAACCGGTGTCTCTCCTCCGGTATCCTGGGTTCTGCGTTGCGTGGCGCTTCGTTGTCGTGACGTAGACCTTCGAAATCCTGTGCTAGAGCTACCAGGTCATCTAAATTTTGAAAATCTTTACGTTTTACGTACCATCTGTAATCAAGGTGACAGTTCCTGAATATCCTGTCCAGTTTCTCTTCCTCACTGTAGCTGGCGTGGCTCATCATGTCTTGCAACGCAACGACATAGTCCTTAAAATTTTCCCTCTGCCGTTGTGTGCGCTTTCGTATGGCGTCATGCAGTTGTTCAAAATAGCGGCCGGGTAAAAAGAATTTCAGGAAACTTTCCTTAAACGCGCTCCATGTTTTCCATTGCCGATTATTGTTTCGGTACCAAGTAATGGCCTTATCCTGCAGCAATTCCGGCATCAGTCGTGGCATTTCGTTGATATCGATGTTGTATGTCAATACCAGCTCCTCGATTTTCTCGATGAATGCCAGAGGGTCGCGTCCTCCGTCATATCTGACTGACCACTTCCGCACCCGGTCGATGATCGTGAAGCGTGGCGATCTGTAACCCCAGTGCTGATTTCCTGTCCCATCTGCATGGGCGTCTTTCGTGCGAGTTCCTCCTGTGTGTCTGTCCTCCATGTAATTATTACTTACGGGTATACCTTCTGTATCCTCCGTGTAAGATTCACGCGTGCATACCTCTCGTGGGCATGCACCTCCTGTGAAAATTTCGCGTGCTCGTGCAACTTCTGTGCGAATTTCTGCTTCATGTGTTTCATTCGTATAAGTATTACCTGTGGCCATGTCCTCTGTGTATGATTCTCGTGTGCGTGCCTCTCGTGGGCGTAAATCCTTTATGAAGGCCTCCTCTGCTAGATGCCTGTGGCGAATATCTGGCATGCTCCGATGAAAATTCTCTGCCGCACCGGAGGTAACAATACTATCATATTTTAGATCGGCTTCCAATTCCGTCTTGTGTTGCCTTGACGCGTACTTCGCCTCTAACTCCAATAGGCGTTCCGTGTGCTCGAAACTGGCGTTCTCGTCTTTTACGAAGGCCACAAATCTCCTTCGTAGCTCCTCTACGCCGCCGCTGTCGTCAAACTCGAACTCTGCTGCGAATCCGCGTAGTTCCTCCTTGCGTAAAAAGTTTATCCAGCTTGTCTTTACCATGATTGTGTTTCTAGTAGTTTCTTTGTTGTGCCAATCTTGTCCTACTCCTAGTGACTCTCTCTTACTTGTTGGGTGTTGTTGTTTTTGCGTTTACCTCTGTTTTAGGGTCCCTGCTCGGGCGCCATCTGTAACGTCGCAAAGGCTGGGGTATGAACTCGTCGGATGTCCAGGGCTTCGTAGACAGAAAATTTATAATTCGCAGAGATTTTTATATTAAAACAGATCTTTATTTTCAACAAATTTCAAAGAGAGTGTTACAGTTATTATATTTGGATATATATGTAGGGCGAACAGTGGCGTTTGGTCGTCGATGATTGGCGATGAGCTTCGCGGCGATGTGTACGACTTGGAGGATGTAGACTGGTACTTGATGGCTGCGTAGCGTTGGTTATATTACGATGTTACGTATCGTAGAGCGTGGTGGACGTTTGGATATGGTGATCGGTGTACACGTGGGCGTAGGCGATAGGCTTGCGACGAACGATGCGTAAATATGTACTCGTTGTGGGCGAAATGAACGATGCGAGAAAATAGGCGTGGACGAGGCTAATACGACGCAGGCGTAGCAAGGCGTAAACGTTAGAGTAGCAGAGCGTGAACGGGTGACAACTTGAACGTTGCTGAGACGTGTGACATGGATGTGAGGCAATCGCAGACCACCAGCGGGCACACTTCAACCGCTTTCCGTGGAATCGATTCTTCGTGATACTGGGATTCTCGAGAGGATACTCGCAGATCAGGAAGCGGGCTGCAGTCTACCGCTCTCCGTGACTCGACGTGTCGCAAAACTACGACTTCGATGGGTTCTCGTAAGGATACTCGCAGATCAGGAAGCGGGGTGAAATCTACCGCTCTCCGTGACTCGACGTATCGCAAAACTGCGACTATGATGACTTCGACTTATTGACTTCGACGTGACTGTGACTTTGACCTTGTTGTAATGTCACCTCGTTGGTTCACTCACTCGCTGCTAACCACTGCCTTGCTGCTGCGCCTGGAAATATATTTTCCGACTCAAGATTCAATACGAAATTCTGATTAGGAAAATCAAAAGAGCTAATTGGAAATTTATTTACAATTTATTTATAAACCCTGGAATAAATTCTCTTTATTACGATTTCAATGGGGGCAGTGTGAGGACACTCGCAGACCAGGAAACGGGCTGCAATCTACCGTTCTTCGTGGCTCGACGTGTCGCAAAACTACGACTTCGATGGGTTCTCGTAAGGATACTCGCAGATCAGGAAGCGGGGTGAAATCTACCGCTCTCCGTGACTCGACGTATCGCAAAACTACGACTATGATGACTTCGACTTATTGACTTCGACGTGACTGTGACTTTGACCTTGTTGTAATGTCACCTCGTAGGTTCACTCGCTCGCTGCTAACCACTGCCTTGCTGCTGCGCCTGGAAATATATTTTCCGACTCAAGATTCAATAGGAAATTCTGATTCGGAAAATCAAAAGAGCTAATTAGAAATTTATTTACAATTTATTTATAAACCCTGGAATAAATTCTCTTTATTAGTTTACAAAGTGGTATGGATTATAAATAAATCTGTAAAGGAGAGGTGGATTATTTTTATGAGAAAACGAGAGTCACGAGTATACCATGGCAGATGGGACTTCCGCTTGTGGGAGGCTCACCCGGCTTGGTATCAGCGTCCTGAACCATTTTTACAATTTCTTGCTATAATGAAATTCTTGAGCACGAGTACTTCATTGCAGATGGGCATTCCGCTTGTGGGAGGCGCACCGTGCATTGGAGTCATCGCCCTGGCAATATTTTACACTTTTCCTATAATGGAGAGCTTGCGCACGAGGATTCCATTGCAGATGGGCATTCCGCTTGTGGGAGGCGCACCGTGCATTGGAATCATCGTCCCATACAATACAATTTATCCTAAATAACCTACAATAATATATAAAGATGTTGCTTACCTGATTCGGAAAATCAAAAGAGACCGAATGAGGCTTTGCGTGCCTCTTTTAAACGTGTTTTCTTCACCAATAACCATTGGTGTATTGTAGCGCTATTTTTGTCGGTTCACGTGGTGAATTGTTGCCGTGCTACCAATATTGCTCTCCTCGTGTTGTATTGCCGTCTCTGTCCCACTCCCGGCTTCTGCCGTATGTCGTGCGTTGTGGAACATTCAACCATTTGTTGTTGAACCTGGGTGGCCGTTGGCCACTGTTCGCCCCTATTTAAAAATGTATTAACTACTATTTCATGTTTCGTTTACATTGGCTTATATATATTATAAATTATTTACATAGTGTTTTTAAACAATATTTCTTTTTATGTATGAATATATAGAGGAAAAGAAAGGTGACAGAAAGATTGTGGGGACTCTAAATTTTAGGGTCGTCACAAACTCCAACAGTATAGGTATACTAGGGCACAATAGTTCACTATTGGACGCAGTGCATATCCCGTTCAATAATAATAAAATAGGTATGCTGAAACATATAGGAAAGGTACCCTCAACGTAGTGGCAGATGCGCTGTCACGCCAGCCCCGGGATGTCCTCTTGTCCGCAACAACGACCGCGGAAGGAGGTGTAGAATGCACCTGGTTGGAGAAGCGAAAGGCCGAAGTCATCAAGAATCCAGAAAATTTCGCCGACTACGTAATCCAAGGAGAGCAACTATACCACCACATTCCCCGGCGAGTGGGAGTTGAGGACTGTGCACCCTGGAAGCTATGCGTCGGCCCCATCTCCGGAAACGAGTTCTACAGCAGGCCACCTGGGAGTCCGGAAAACCATTGCACGGTTGGCAAACCGCTACTACTGGCCGGGCATGTTTCGCGAAGTGGGAAAATACATCAGAAGCTGCCAGAAGTATAAGCCGGAACAACAGAAGCCAGCGGGAAAAATGCTAACCCAAATAGCGGAGGAGTCGTGGGCAATTTTGTGCGCGGATTTCGTGAGACCATTGCCGCGGTCAACCCATGGAAACACGATGATGTGCGTCTTCATCGACAAGTTTTCGAAATGGGTGGAAGTCGTCCCCATGCGGAGGGCAACGACGGATACTCTTCGGAAGGCGTTCCGCGAGAGGATCTTGGCGCGATTCGGCGTACCCAAGGTCATTTTAACGGACAACGGGACGCAGTTCTACGAGATCTGGGCATGAAACATCAGTTCACCGCCCCATATACGCCGCAGGAGAACGCGACGGAGCTATCCAACCGAACAATCAAAACAATGGTAGCGCAGCTGGCCAAGACCGACCAACGGAAATGGGACGAAATCCTGCCTGAGGTAATGTTAGCAATCAACACTGGAGTTTCGGAGACTACTGGATATAGCCCTGCGTTTCTAGTGCAAGGATCCAAGATTACCCAAGCCGTTATATGACGAGGCCACCGTTGGGACAGGACAAATGGAGCAGACACCCGTCGAACGAGGAGACAAGATGCGAGAGGTCTTCAATTTGGTACATCGGAATCTAGAGAGGGCAGCGCAGGACTAGGCCCGGCATTACAACCTGAGGAGGAGGCAATGGCAACCAAGGTGGGGCAATTGGTGTTGGTCAAACAACATCATCTATCGAAGGCAGTGGAAGGATTCGAGGCGAAACTAGCGCCCAAATAAAGCGACAATGCGACGGGCAGGTGCGCACGGCACACATCGGAGAATCACGAGAGTTCAAGGGAAGAGACGGAGGCAGCGACGTAGGTAGAGCATAGGGTGAACGGGGTAAGTTGCAACGGCAGAGGGAAATGGCCTGCTGCCCAAATAACAAGTAGCAACAGAACAACGAGTAGCATAGACAATCTTTTGAATCTTTGGTTGTCTAACATCAGCCCAAGAATTTAAAAATTATTCGAATTTTCAGACAGAACAACACTGGCCAGCGAAGAAAATTGCGAGACGGCAAGTACACAGCGAGCGAACAAACGAAGGAGTGCGAAAGGGACGGCAAGAACACTCGTAGAAGTTGACAACGACGACATTTGAAAGGGTCATTTGCGCAGTACACTTTGCCACGAACAGACGAGAAGCGAACAACATTCGAGGAAAAATCCACAATTAAGTAATAAGTACAATAAATATGGACCAGCACGACCGCTGGGAGGAAAGTGTCAACAGGACACGAAAACGTTACCAACAGCTAGAGGCCGGACGCCGCAGGGCCCGCCAGCTAGGGGAGGACTGGACAGAAGAGATCCAGAAGTGAAATCGGTTACATGCACGACCAAAGATGGCACCGACAACAACGACTGCAACATCAGCACCACCCGCACGTAAGGACACGGCTACGCGCGGCCGCAACGCCTCAACTCATGGTCGGAAATCGAAGCTGGTCATCAAGGAGACCTCCATCTTCGAACATCCAGCCCTCAAACCCGATGTCGAGGATGGGCCATCCACCAGCAAGATGGCACGCAAGCGACACGACCCCAACCAACAACCCAACAACAGCAGAGGTGGCACTGAAGTTCATGTGGCAAGAAACGCTTACGGAGGCACAGCGTCAAGTCACTCACGCAGCTTCTTATTCCTAAACTTGTGGAATCGACGTACCAACACAGCAGTCTGAGCGAACAGGAAATGAGGGAGGAGCGGACGAACACGAGCCATTCGGAAGTGGAGATCTCCGGCGAGACTGGCGATGTCACGCCTTACATAGAGTGTGAGGGATCACCAGACGCAAGCCACAAACATACGCCGGTACCACCACCGACAGAAGCCGTGACCAACCACCGACCGACATTCGCCGTCTTAGGAGACATGGTTTACCCCGCTGAGGTAACCCGAAGAATCAACACGGTATTGGACACCATGCCACCAGGTCAGCGACGACGGTTCATGGTAAGGCAGGAAGAGATGGATTGTCTGGTCCGCATAAATCGGAGCCGCCAAGTGACCGTCGTTCATCGTTCGGCGAAGTAAGGGGGGGTGTGATGACCCAAAAATATTGGGTCATCGCATTCTAAGAACTGAGTATTGAGTCTATCTGAATTATCTCTATTTTTTTATAACCCTTATATTAACTAGCTTTAAGTGGACTATATAAAAAAATTCTTTTTTAAAAGAGCAAAAAAATAAAAATATTACCAATTTTATGCGTTTAAGTTCTCGTATCTTAAAAACTACAAAGTTGTAGGGCTGAGAATTTTCTATAAAATATTTTGAAAACTGTAAAAATTGGTGTGACTATTCGAAAGATTTAGTACTAAAACTACAAAAAGTGAATTTTTTGCGTTTCCAGCGAAATAAAGCGTGCTGGAAAAATTGTATGGTTATATTCGGATTCAGCATATTAAAATCACGGAGACCTTTATTTTTGTATAACCCTTATATTAACTTGCTTTGGGTGGACTATATATATATATATATATATATATATATATATATATATATCCTCAAATCTGCGGAGCTTTTTCATATACTTCCACATGAGCTAGAGAGCTGAAATTTGGAACACTGGTAGAATGCATTCTATTAAATTTTGGGGTCCATCCGAGGCGTAGGGGGGGGTGTGAGGGCAAAGGGGAGCGGGATGGAGCCAATTTAGAGTTCAAACTTTCGTATTTTGTAAGCTACAAGGCTGAAATTTTTTACTTAGGTTCGCATTCAAGAGTAAAAAAAAGGGGAAAAAGGGGGGGGGGGAAATTTTTAAAAAAAAAAAGAGGAAAATAAAAAAAAAGTAAAAAACAAGTTTTTTAAAATATAACCCGACTAAAAAAAATCATAAATGTGCATTTCGGGGGGTCGGCCCCCAAAGGGGATGTAATGTTTTTTTGTATTTTGTTCATCGTAAAATAACAAAAAATTAAATTTTTTGTTTAAAATATAACCCTTTAACCGACTAAAAAGCAGAAAAAAAATTTCCTTTAAATTAATTTCAGCAATTTCGATTTAAAATTAAGGGTTTTTGGCGACTTTAAAATCTGCAGTGATATTCGGTTAAAGGGTTAGTCGGTTAAAGGGTTATATTTTAAACAAAAAATGTAATTTTTTTGTTATTTTACGATGAACAAAATACAAAAAAACATTACATCCCCTTTGGGGGCCGACCCCCCGAAATGCACATTTATGATTTTTTTCTAGTTCTAAAACCCATTTTTATTTTTTTTTTATTTTTTTTTTCTACGTGGGGATTCATTTTCAAATTTTGGGGCTTTACAGGTAGGGTTACCAGACTACTCTTTTCAAGAGTACAGTACTCTTTGTTAGGCCCTCCTCTTTTTTACTCTCACTTTTTTCCCGAAAGTACTATTAAGTACTCTTTTTCTTATTTCTGTGACTTTGCCATATAACAACTGAATATATCGGCTCAGTAATGTTACCAATTTTTATTATTCGTTACAATTAAAATAAATAACTTCAAATATTATGTTTATTAGCTTGAAGCTCCTTTCGTCACATTGCATTCAAAAAGTTACACTAATTCTTAAATGCTAGGATTAAAACAAAAGTTTAGTATGAAACCTATCACTTTTTTAAAAACAATCTTTATCGAAAACTATTCAAATATATATCTAAATTTTTCAAATTCTTGAAGAAGGATCGGAACATTAGCACCCAGACTCCAAAATTTAGTGTTATACCTTTTATCAGTTTAATGTGTTTGTCACCTAGACCCTTTGGAGTTTCAAATTAAAATTCATTAACGCCTAAAGAAACCTAAGTAGTAAATTTGAATTTTGAATCAGCGTATACGTTGGTACTTGGCGAGTTTTACAAAATTTTAAATTGATTTTTTTAGTACTTATGCCCAATAAACTTTGGGCATAAATAAATAAATTTTAAATTATTGTATTTTGTTACTTACGCAAATACTAAATACATTTCTTTTTTTATATTTTTGAAAAAATTGTCTTTTTTTTATTTTTAACAAAGGTTGGATTCTAAAATTTTTTTGAAGAATTTTTTCTTTTTTTTTTTGCCTTATATAAAATATGTGGTGTAAAACCGAGGAGTTTGGGACCCCCTGCAACTCTGTACTCTTTTAAATTGATTTTTTTAGTACTCATGCCCAATAAACTTTGTGTATAAATTATTGTATTTTGTTACTTATGCAAATACTAAATACATTTCTTTTTTTAGATTTTTGAAAAAATTGTATTTTTTTTTAATTTTAACAAATGTTGGATTCTAAAATTTTTTTGAAGAATTTTTTCTATTTTTTTTTTGCCTTATATAAAATATGTGGTGTAAAACCGAGGAGTTTGGGACCCCCTGCAACTCTGTACTCTTTTTTACTCAAGAGAATCTGGTAACCCTATTTACAGGCACCCCTAAAAATCACTATTTTATTCTTAAAATTTCAATTTCGAAAAATCGAAAAAAAAGAACCACTCTAATATATACACTAGACATGTTCAGAATCGTATGGAGCTTTCTTCAAAATCAGTGCTCGATGGTCCGATTAGGCTAGTTTGGTTCCTTTGCATAAAAAAATGACTTATGTGAAGTTTGGAGCCAATTGGATAAAGAAAAGTCGGCGCGGAATGCACTTCTTTTTCCCCATACAAAAATGAAAAACATTGGAAATAGTGCTCGGATTTTGATGACACTTTATATATTAGTTAAGTTTGGGTCGCTGATCTCAAATATGAAGTTAGTTTGAATTTAACACTGTTGGTTTTGCTAATAATTGCAATTCAATTCGAAATTTTCTTATTTTTTAAAATTGTCTGGTAGCTGAATGCAAGCTTTGGCGTATATTCATAGTCAAATTTAGTAGCTGCTAAACTTTAGAACCTGCATACACTGCAAAGTGAACCTATCTTTTGGTGTGTAATCTTACACACAACACATGTTTTTAAGTGTGAATTCATTTTGATAAATAAAAAAAACACGTTCTAATTTTTGTCATGCTATACTTACACGCATGTGTGTTTTTTTAAAGCACTTTAAGTGTTTTAAATATTTATGCAGTATAAGTGTGTAACAAAAATGGTACTAAAAATGAAAACACGCTTTATGTGTATCGACAGTATACACAAAAGTGAGGTTTACACACAAATGGCATACAACACACACACAGTGAAGTGAAAAGTGAAAGTTTACCTTAGAAACTGATCCGCAAAAAACCTGGAAAAAACATATATTAAAAAAGAGAAAACTCTTAAAGTGCAAACACATCTCAAAACTACCAACACTAATTCTTTGGAATCGATTGTGGCGACGATCAATACCGGAATTGCTGTCCACCACCCTAAAACATTTTTGGGCCATAGATTGGAGTCTCAAATGTGCCTTGTGCTGCCTCCAATACTATGCGGTCGTACAAACCTAGGACCGATTCGCAGTGAGCACGTTATCACTTTCACATCTTTTGGTTGTACTAATTTATATTTCATTAGTCAATAACACATAAAAACTTTTCAAAATTCAATTCTTAAGCGCAATATTAACCAGAAAATGAGAGATGCGATAACTTCCATCGAAACTTTGCACAATCGTGCAGTACAGGAGCAAATGGAATCAACTGAAGAAGTTGCCAAAACGAGAACCCATAAAGGCTCACAGACGTCACCCACCTTCAGGCAGGCCAAGGATAAAAGGTCAAGGGTATCAACCGAAGAAAAATTACCATCACCACCCCCTGTTTCAAAAAGGAGGAAAAATGGCTCTCCCATGAAGCAATTGCCGCAGATCACTCGACAAGATAAGTCAACGGAGAAAATTGGTGCGGAAACCGAAATCGATAAAATGGACCAACCAAGAAAAGAAGGTAACGATGCCGTGGAGCAAACTCCTTGGACGAAGGTACGTGCGCGCGCCCGGAAGAAAACGACCAGGCCCGATGCAATATTGGTGAAAAGAACTGGCGAAAACACTTATGCCGAGATCTTAAAGCTGGTTAAGAGCGACCCACAGCTTAAAGAACTAGGGGAAACTGTGCGAGCAATTCGGAGAACTGGAAGCGGTGATCTTCTCTTCGAATTAGGCAAGGCATCCGATCCACTAACGGGTCGCTTCCAAGAAGCTTTCACGCAGGTCTTAGGACAAAAAACAGAAGTTCGAGCATTGACACAAGTCACTTTGTTGGAAGTTAAAGACATTGATGAAATCACCACAAAGGAGGAGGTATTCGACGCACTAGTGAAACAGTTCGAGGACGTGAACATAACGGCGATACAGTCGATGAACGACGGAGGAACGCAAATAGCCACTATTAGTTTATCGACGGATCGTATTGGAAGGGTGATCTGTCGCATACGGCCCACACTGAGCCCAATGAGGTGCTTCAAGTGCATGGATTTTGGTCACATTGCCTCTAAATGCACAAATGAAGACTGCTCGAAAAGGTGCTTTAGGTGTGGTGAAAATAATCACATAGCTAAAAGGTGCAACAAGGAGCCCAGCTGTATATTCTGCGTAAAAAATAAGCGGAAGGATACAAAGCACCCCACTGGTGGGAGAATGTGTCTCTCGTTTGTTACTGCATTGGAGAAACTCAGGCGTGCAAAATGAATCTCATCCAGTTAAATTTAAACCACTGCGAAGCGGCGCAAAACCTACTGAAGCAAACCGTGCGAGACCTGGCTATAGACATTGCTCTACTTAGCGAACCATATGAAGGGAAAGATGTGAGCGTGTGGGTACAAGATGGAGTTGGAAAAGCTGTGGCAGATGGCCACTCCAGGTGAGAAAATTAACTACCTGCCAGGAATTTGTATGCGCCGAATTAGGTGGCATATATGTATACAGCTGCTATATTCCGCCAAGTACACCCCTTCAGGAGTATGTGAGTATACTTGACAATTTAGTCCAAGACGCTAGAGGCAAGACACCGGTGATTGTAGCAGGAGACTTTAACGCCTGGGCTATCGAGTGGAGATGTCCGAGAACTATCCCGAAAGGCAAAGCTTTGCTAGAAGCGGTGGCTGTATTGGAGTTGGTGCAATTAAATACAGGTTCTCAGCACACATTCAGTAGAGGTGGAATCGGTTCGGTGATAGATATCACATTTGTTAGCAGCGGCTTGTATCGAAGGATGTCCTGGAGCATCAGTGAATGTTACACACACAGCGATCATCACGCAATAATCTGCAAGGTTTCACCGGAAGAAGGAAATGGTGGAAGGCGTCGAACAGAGTACTACGTTACGATACGGAGGAAGGCACCAAGGAGTACCAAGTGACAGCAGGTGTACTACAGGGCTCTTCAATCGGGCCCTCATTATGGAACATAATGTACGACGGGGTACTACGCTTGGAACTTCCTAAGCAGGCAAGCATAGCAGGATTTGCTGACGATATTGCAGTTGTAATAGTTGCGAAACACGTAGAGGAAGTGAACGCGATTGGAAGTAGGTCAGTGGAAATAATACGCAATTGGCTGACAGCGGCTGGTCTTACCCTGGCGGAGCAAAAAACGGAGGCTGTCCTAATAAGCAGCAGAAAACTCAGAGAAGTGGCCATCTTAAACGTAGGCGGATACTCAATAGTATCAAAGCCATCGATAAAGTACATGGGTGGTAAAATCTATACCTCTTTATGGATCACCCATATGGGCCAAAGCCCTTGAAACAGCATCATATGGAAGAGGTATGAGATCGGTATATCGACTATGTGCTCTGAGAGTATGCAGTGCGTTCCGAACGGTAACTGAAGATGCGACATTAGTAATATCTGGAATGTGGCCAATCGATTTGCTGGCCAAACAGACAGTACGCGAGAACGCAAACCAATTTGGCGACACCAACCGAAAGCAGAGTCGCGAAGCAGCGAGGCAACAAAGTATGCTGGAATGGCAAACCCGCTGGGACAACTCGGAGAAAGGGCGCTGGACGCATCGTCTAATCCCAAACATTTCGACCTGGTTGGAAAGGAAGCAGGGAGAAGTTGACTTCTACACGACACAATTTCTCAGCGGTCATGGCTGCTTTAGAGCATATCTGTATAGATTCCACCATACTGCGAGCTCTGTAATGGAGTCTTTAATGAAGACGCAGAACAGGTATTCTTTGCATGCCTGAGGTTCTTACCAGCACGAGAGCGGTTGGGTTACATCATATGACAGAGTCACAAGAAAAATGGAACGGCGTGTGTGACATGGCAGCCTCCATAATGGTGGAACTGAGACGGCTGGAACGGCAGCGAAAAATCGTCACTAATACCCAGTGACAAGGCGCCAGCGTAAGAAGGACGCTGAAACCTACCCTACGAAGTAATGCTTGACGGCGGTCCCGCAGGGAGTTATAGACTTGGAGAGAGAGGTGTTTTTAGTGGGTAGAAGCCCCACACGGGCTCCAAGATTTTCACCTCTTGCGCAAAAAAGAAAAAAAAAAAAAACCTTGAGAAAGTACACACGTGACGCGAAATACACGGGTGTCATTGAAATTTTTATATTTTCTTTTATTCTCAAAAACAGTTAAATTAACACATGTTTTCCTCTGTTTATCTGCGCTATAATTACTCTCAGAATACGTTTTAGTGCGTTACATAGTACACGATTAATATTACACATTTTTTGCTGCTCTCTTTCGCTATTACATTATGCGCTTTAAATAAACTTATAAATACACTCAAATTTGTGTGTAAATAGTGTCACAAGGTTTTACACACTTTAGGTGTATATGAATTTCACTTTGCAGTGTAGTAGCTGTCAGTTCAGTGTATTATCTGTCAACTTAGTAGATTACTAAATTTAAGTTGGAGCTTAATTTGACTATGAATATGGGCCTTTGATTTTAAAATTTTTTTTTCTTTAATAGATCTGACATATCTTATTCCATATGTTTTAAGCGATCCCAAAAAAGTTGTATAGTTTCCACATAAAGGTTCTTTTAGTTATAGTATTTCTTCTGTCTAAACAAAAAATTTGTATAAAAAATTTAAACTTTGACTTTATTTGGAAAAATAAAAATATTATATGCATTTACTAAAGGAGCCTTTATGAGAAAACTATACAACTTATTTAGAATCGGTTTAAACATATGGAATAAGATATGTCCGATCTATTAAAGAAAAAAAAGAATGTTAAAATCAATGCTTGCATTCAACTACCAAACAATTTAAAAAAATAAGAAAATTTCGATTTGAATTGCAATTATTGGCGAAACCAACAGTGTTAAATTCAAACTGACTTCATATTTGAGATCAGCGACCCCAAAATAACTAATATAAAAAGTGTCATCAAAATCCGAGCACTATTTCCAATGTTTTTCATTTTTGTATGGGGAAAAAGAAGTGCATTCCGCGCGGACTTTTCTTTATCCGATTGGCTCCAAACTTCACATAAGTCATTTTTATATGCAAAGGAACCAAACTGGCCCAATCGGACAGTTCCTAAGTTTTTGAACCGGTCTAATATACACTCATGGTCAAAATAATAGGGCCAAGATTTTTTTGCACTGTAATTGTTGTCAGAGCAACATTTTTATACATTTTAAAGAAAACTCAAATATAATTCATTACTTTACATTGTCTAAATTTAAAAATACGGAAACATAACAGAAATAAAAACAGAGTAAAAAACAAGTTTTTTAAAATATAACCCTTTAACCGACTAAAAAGCAGAAAATAAATTTTCTTTAAATTAATTTCAGCAATTTTGATTTAAAATTAAGGGTTTTTGGGTACTTTCCTCCGAATATCATTGCAGATTTTATAGTCGCCAAAAACCCTTAATTTTAAATCGAAATTGCTGAAATTAATTTAAAGAAAATTTATTTTCTGCTTTTTAGTCGGTTAAAGGGTTATATTTTAAAAAACTTGTTTTTTACTCTGTTTTTATTTTCCTCTTTTTTTCTTTTTTTTTTTTTTAAATTTTTTTTCCTCCCCGCTTTTTCCCCCTTTTTTCCCCCTTTTTTACTCTTTTTCCCGAATACGAACCTAAGTAAAAAATTTCAGCCTTGTAACTTACAAAATACGAAAGTTAGGTCTTTAAATTGGCTCCATCCCGCTCCCCTTTGCCCCCACACCCCCCTTTCCAAAGGGTAAAAAATTTCATTTTGTCAATAAGAACTCACCTACCAACATTTCAACATTGTAGCTTGAAGGAATTGGAAGTTATGCCATGTTTAAAAAAAAAAAGTTTGAGTCTCCCCACGGCCCCCTACGCCTCTGATGGACCCCAAAATTTAATAGAAGTTCCGGAGTTCTATCAGTGTTCCAAATTTCAGCTCTCTAGCTCATGTGGAAGTGTATGAAAAAGCTCGCCGCAGATTTGAGGATATATATATATATATATATATATATATATATAGTCCGCCCAAAGCAAGTTAATATAAGGGTTATAAAAACAATAAGAATCGAATTTATTGAGTTGAGTTGAGGTGAATTTGGTCATAATTCAGCTGCACAAAATAATAGGGTCATTGTCGCTACTGCTGCTGGCTGTGAGGTGTCCAAAGGGGAATGAAACGCTCAAAGCCGGTGTTGACGTAAGTGATAATGGTTTGAGTATATGTTTATTCTCTAAATACAAAGTTTTACAAATAAAAACGATTATAAATATATTAAAGTTACACACATAGTATTTTTATACTTACTCGATTGGTCTCAACCTCTCACATCAAGAGCCAACAACAGTATAACTCTTCAATATAAGTGAGCAGTTCTACCAACCGAAAATACCAATTCACGATGACATTTCAATGAGAAGATCGATACATATTTCAAATACAGACAAATTTCATATTCTGAAGTTGGTAGCCGCACAGTGGTCGCGACATTCCCGGCCCCGTGAATTGACCCGCCGGGAAAATTCAGCACAATTCCTCCGCGACATCCAAGACTGCTAACTTCGAAACGGGCCTCCTGAAAGCGCTCTGCGCGGTCTGAACGTCTGCTGTACGCGCAACACCATCAGGTCCGTAGTACAACTTCACTACACGACCTCTCTTCCACTGGGACCTTGGGAGGTCTACCTCGCAAATCAGGACCAAATCGTCGATGTTAAGTGGCTTCGCTTGGCGGCACCACTTACTGCGCCGAGTCAATTCCGGTAGATATTCGAGTGTCCACCGCTTCCAAAATCCAATTTTTAGCGCTTGTGAAATGCGCCACTGCTTGCGCATGCAAAGTAATTTCCTTTCAAAAGGCGCCGGCGTCTGAGTAGAATTCGTTGTGTTGAGCAGGAAATGATTCGGCGTAAGTGGCTCCAAGTCCTCCGGCGAAACTGGTATATGTGTGAGCGGTCTCGAATTCACAATGTTTTCTGCTTCGATCAAAAAACTATTCAGCGTATCCACTCGAGGTGCGCATTCCTTTAGCATGATGTAGAGAACCTTTTTGACCGATTGCACAAGCCGTTCCCATACACCGCCTGCACTCGGGTTGGCTGGGCAATTAAATTTCCAGCGAATTCCTAGTGGCGACAAACCTTGCTGAATAGCGCCATGATCGATTAAGTCATCCACGCCCCGCAGCTCCTTTGGTAGACCGACAAAGTTCGTCCCATTGTCACTTCTCATTTGCACTGGAGTGCCTTGACGATTTATGAAGTTTCGAATACATAGCAAGCAGGCGTCGGATGACAAGTCTGTGGCAAGTTCCAGATGAACGGCACGTGTAGTCAAACACGTAAATAGCGCAACCCAACGCTTTTCTCTCTGGCGGCGAACAGTAACGCCTACAGGGCCAAAAAAATCGACACCGCTGTATGTGAAGGCTCGCACAAAAGGTGTCAGCCGGTCAGTTGGCAACAGCCCCATAATCGGTTGAATAGGCTTCGATTTTCGTATGCGACAGTAATTGCATTTGAATGCGATCCGCTTGACTAAAGCGCGCAGTGATGGCACCCAGAATTTCTGACGGATTTCACTGATTATCAAATTCGTATTGATGTGGCGCCATTTGTAGTGGTACCATGAAACCAAAAGTTGTGTGAACAAATGACTCGAAGGCAAAATTACGGATCTCTTGGCCGCTACCGTCATAAAAAAGGCATTCTCGATACGCCCACTCAATCGCATAACACCCATTTCGTCCAGAAACGGATTTAATTGTAGCAGCGAACTATTTTTGTCGATTGTGTGGTTGTTTGTCAAGTGAGCAAAGTCTTCTGGGTAGACCTCTTTTTGTATAACGCGACATAGATAGAATTCAGCTACTTCTTCTTCTTCAGCGGTCAGACCGCCTGCGATCATCGCTTCATTAAAGCGTCTCGCTTTCAGATTGTTCACAAATCGAAATATCCAGGCAGTGGTGCGTTTAAGCCTGGAATAATTCGAGAAACGAGTTAAATTTGGTACAATATAGCTTACTTGATTGGCTATGAAGATTTGGTGCTTCGACCGAAGCTCGACGGCGCTCTCAGCGTCTCCTCAATTTGCTTTGGTTGACGAGGCCAATGCTCTCGTTCTCTCAGCAGGAACGCAGGGCCACTTGTCAGCGGCCGTTCGGAATAAATTTTGACGGAAATTTTGCTCTCGTTCCTTCGTCCGCGACGTTCTCTTCTGACGGCAACCACCTCCACTCACCAACGCAGCTGCTTTCAAGAATTTCGGCTATTCTATTAGCGACGAACTGCTTGTAGCGACGAGAGCACGAATGTACCCAATTGACAACAGTAGTCGATTGGGAAAATAATTTCATCAGGACGCACAGTGTGACTGTCCACTATAGTTTCCTTCAAACGGACGGCCATGACGGCAGCTTGTAATTCCATACGTGGAATCGACTGGAACTTTAGAGGTGCACATTTCGTTTTTGCAGCGACAAACTGCAGACTAACGTCCAACGCGTTCGTAATCCTCCAATAAGCAACCACCGCGAGCGCAACCTCACTCGCATCAGCAAATATATGGAGTTCAATGTGCGTCGAATTTGTAAAATATCGGTGGTAGCACCTCGGTATTCTGACTTCCTGAACTTTAGGGATCTCGTCCAGCCAAGTAGACCATTCGTCGTAAATCGTGTCTGGAAGTTCTTCGTCCCATTGCAAGCCAAGCGTCCATGTCTGCTGCAGAATAATTTTCGACGATATTACTAAATTAGCCAGAATGCCAAAGGGATCGAAAATTGACATGTTTAGACTAAGCAGTTCTCTCTACGTTGGCGCTGCAAGATTTCTGGCGGTACTCGATGAAACTTCAGCACAAATATAAAATCATCTGTAGTTGACCAATGCATTCCAAGAATGCGCTCCGAATTGTCGCTGTTTACGTTTATTACGCTTTTTTCGTTCTCCTCGCTGCCAATTTCACGCAAAACTCGGGCTGAGTTGGACACTATGTTTCGCAGTTCAAAACCGCCTCTCTCATGTATGTTGATTACATCTTTTACCGTTATAATAGCTTCGTCTTCTGTCTCGAAGCAATCGACGTAATCGTCGACATAATGCCGCTCTATGATTCCTTCGACAGCGCGCGAATGACCATCGCCGAACTCCTTTGCATTTATATTTTTCACGTGCTGTGCCAATGTGGGTGAGCACGTAGCTCCAAATGTCATCCTCGTCATTACGTACGTATCTACTGGTCGCGTAACATCGCCATTTCGCCACAAAAAACGCTGACACTCTTGGTCCTCTTTCCGTACTGCTACTTGCAGAAACATCTCGCGTATGTCACCGCATACGGCGACTGGAGATTGGTGAAATTTAAAAAGAATCACCAGCATCGGTTGATTCATGTCGGGCCCAGACAGGAGTGCTTTGTTTAACGACATTTTGTTTACCTCTGCTGCTGCGTCAAATACGATTCGTATTCCTTTCTTGTTGGCGTTGCAGACAGCAAAATGCGGAAGGTAGAAAGTTTTCGGTATGACGATAGCAGCTTCTTCTGCGCTCAATTTACAAGCGTAACCTTTGTTGACGTAATCATCGATTTTCTCTGAATACAACCTAGCAAACTCTTGATCTTTCAGCATTCGTTTTTCGACTCCTTCAAGGCGCCCTTTGGCCATGCCGAAGGTATCTGGAAACGAAACAAAGTTAGATGCCCATAACATACCAACTTCAAACGAAAAACATACTTGGAGCGCCCTTACTTTCGCCCAGCGTTCACTTGTAGACATCTTCTGAAAAATTGGACAGTTAGACATTTTATCACAGTTTCCATTACAAAGTGCGCATCCATCATGTGCAGTAGCAAGCAAAACTCTATTTTTCGTTGCTCCATACTTAGCCTGACCGGCTGCAGGGGGTCTACGACGCGTATCGGTGGTTGAGGCTGCCACTACCGCTTTGGGCAACGAATCGGCAACCGCATTGGCCCTTTTTGCTACAATATTCAAAAAATTGCTAAAATTTTCAATGTTTGCATAACTTGTAAGTTGTTCCTTGTATTGTGCCCACTCGAGTTGCTTTTCAACTGGCATTTTTGCTACAAGTTCGCAAAGCAATGTGCTATCACACAGACGATGACCTGCGCTTGCGTATCTTATGAACGCAGTCATATTTTTTACTCTATTTGCGAATGGAACTATTAGCTGAATATTTCCTGACGGAATCGTTTCCATACTACGGATTTCCATCACTTGGCTATTTATGATTTGGTCTGGCCGACCGAAATTCTCCTTTAAAGTGCTCATTATCTCCGGCGCACTCTCGGGATATGGCAATAAGGCATCAACGGACATCTTGGCTTCACCGAGCAAAGCCTCACGCAGACGAATAATATTTCGAGTATTTGAGTAGCGGAACTCCAATGTCGTATCCTCATAGGATCGCTCAAACATCGGCCAGTCTATCGGATTCCCTCCAAATTTAGGTAAATCCACCATTTTCGAATAAACCCATTGTTGTTGGCTGCTACTTGAGCCACTAGACGACGACTGTGGCTGGGTATATGGTTGCGATGTTTGACTGATTTCACCATTTGTACTTTCAAAGGATGGAAAGACATTTGGAGGCGCATCTGTACAGTTCTGCCCCGTAGCTGTGTTCGTAGTCGGTGTTCTCGCGAGGATTTCCTGCTGCAAAGTTTGTATTGTAGTCTGCAATTGCTTGTTGTTGTTCACGAACATTCTACTCATTTCGTGTACTTGGCGCTGAAAAGAATTCTGCATTTCCGTTAACTTTCTATTAAAGTCAACGGATAGCTGTGCTATTTGAACGTCGCTCGCATGTCCCGGTTGAAATGCGATGTTAGCAGAAGTTGATGCGTTGACTGCAGCATCCCCGTTAGCTGCGTTGACGTTGACTACGTCGTCAGTCGCGACAGCAGAAACATCCGTTATACCTCTACTTGCGGCACAATTGTCGATCACTTCTGCTTGTTCCATTGGCGAACGTTCCACCGGCATATCTTCTTCGTCGAATCCTAACCGTCTTGGCGGAATACCCTTGCAAAGCCTTTTGCTTGACCTTTTGGTTAATCTGTCTTCGGACATTGACTCTTAAGTCAATCGAAGAATAAAAGTGTCGCTACTGCTGCTGGCTGTGAGGTGTCCAAAGGGGAATGAAACGCTCAAAGCCGGTGTTGACGTAATTGATAATGGTTTGAGTATATGTTTATTCTCTAAATACAAAGTCTTACAAATAAAAACGATTATAAATATATTAAAGTTACACACATAGTATTTTTATACTTACTCGATTGGTCTCAACCTCTCACATCAAGAGCCAACAACAGTATAACTCTTCAATATAAGTGAGCAGTTCTACCAACCGAAAATACCAATTCACGATGACATTTCAATGAGAAGATCGATACATATTTCAAATACAGACAAATTTCATATTCTGAAGTTGGTAGCCGCACAGTGGTCGCGACAGTCATTGAGCATCTGTTAAAGAAAGTATTAATTTTACTTACATTTTGATAAGAATTCACATTTACTACCTTGGCTTGGTTAATATCCTGTGCAACCACCTTTATTGAATCACTTTAGCCATCCTTTTCGGCATGCTGGATATTAACTTGCGGCATTTATCAATTGGTATCTCATACCAACATTTTTGAACAAATTTCCATAGTTTGTCCTTATTGGGAAATGTTCGCTGAGCTACCCGTTTTATCAACCCACGCCAAAGGTTTTCGATGGGATGGAGGTCCGGCGACTGACTTGGTAAATTAATATTTTGGTTTTCAAACCAGTCTTTTACGGTCCTTGATGTGTGCATCGGATCGTTATCCAGTAGAAATGTCCAAATAAGGGGCATGTTTTCCTCCGCATAGGGCAAGAATATATTTTTGTATCCAATTGCTGCCATAATGTCGGTAATACGGTATATTGGACCGACCCCATACCAAGAAAATGCGCCCCAAACCATAATGTTGCGAACGGAAATCGCCCCAAAGGCGATTTCCAGCATAGTTTCCAAACAAATTTACTTCGGTTTCATCGCTGCATAAAATATTTCGACACTTTTTTTCGCCTTCAGGACCTGACCAATTTGAGTGACTTCGTGCGAAATTTAACCTCGTCGCCAAATTTTTTTTCCGAAGCAAAGGCAATTTGTCCAGGTAGATTTTTCCGTTGCAGTCGTCGGCGAACGGTTCTGGAAGATACCACATTGCCTATATCCGCCGCAATCAATCTGGATGAGGAAAAAGGGTCTTTTTTGGAAAGAGTAACTATACTGTTATCTGTCGTTATTGATGTTTTTCTTGGTCTGACACGAGTTTCATGGTTAGATTTGACTCTTAGAGCGTTGTGAACCAAGTTCCGTGACCGTCCCAATTATTCGGCAATTACACGTTCAGTATAACCTTTTCCTCTGAGTCTTTGAACCAATCGGCGCTCCTCTGGCGTGCAGTGAGCATTGCGACCCATCTACTTAATTCAGGTGCCTAATTTTAGATGCGAATTATAGCGAAAATGTTTGAAACACTTACCTTTTGCGAAATATTGACACAAAAAAGTAAATACGAAATTAAATACCGAACAAAAACGAAAAGGCCCTATTATTTTAACCATGTAAAATGTGCTATTCGAAACAAAAGTGTTGTGTGAAGTAACAGTTAAATTCAATGTCACCATACAAATAGTAACTTTCAAAAAAAATATATCGAAAACTTTATTTTGCAAAAAACACATCAAAATTGCTGACGGTGTGAATTCGTTTTCAGTGTGATCGTTTTCTGATAGTCCTTTTCTACTAAAACTACGCTTAAAATCTACTAAAATCTACCAAAAACATCAACTATTTTTTTTTATTTTAAATTAATTTGTTACTATTGAACCAAATTTGAAAAACGTCCATGATTAATTAAAATTTTGACCAAAAAAAATCTTTGGAAAATTAGGAATAAACTGAAAAATTGTTGTAAATAACTCGAAAAATTTGTTTTGTTAATAACGCTAAGGTGTGTTTGCATGCCTCGATATCAAATAAAATCGATAGTCTTGCTATAATTTTAGGTTCGACCATTATTTAAACACATTCGACGCCATATTAGCAAAGTGATCCAAAATTTTAAAAATTAACTTTTATAAATTCGAGTTGATAAAAAAATTAGCTTTACGCTTATATTTAATACTTCTATATTGCTAGCAACCTATCTGCGCAATGTGCTTGAACTCCGAATTCAATTCACTCGTTTGAATACAAATGAAAATTGTGCGCACGCGCAGGTTTTATATGCATTAGTATTTTTGTTTATTTTTCATTTGTATGTGTTAACAATTGTCAACTGATTCCAGGAGCGGATTTGAAAACATCGCGCGCAGCATGATATTATTTGATTTGTTCCTTTTGTTCGCTTTGAAAAAATCATCGGGTCATTGTGTTAAATATTTTCACAGCCAAATTATAATATCCGTACTGTAATGCGAGCGATTGAAATTTTATTGTACTATCAATATAGCAGTTTACTTAAAGTTGGAAAGCTGTCGAAAAAATATTAAAATATTATTTACCTTTCGAAAATAAAAAAAAAAGTATCCTATTCGCTTCCTTGGCACAAATAGGATGTTTTAAACAAATATGAAAATCGGCCAGTTTTTGCCTGCATTGCAGTTTCAAGAGTGATTATTTACAATCTACATCAATCAAAATTAGTACACATCAGGAATGTGTTTAATGCTGAGGTTTCAATATTTTCCAAAGGTATGGAAAGTGGCCCAAATAATTGCTATACCGAAACCTGGAAAGGACTCGTCACATAGACCTAGTAGCCTTTTACCAACCCTCTCGAAAATGTTTGAATAACTCCTCCTTGATTGGTTTGAACCAATATTGCTCCAAAATGACTCAATCCCAGATCACCAGGAAACAGCACTTCACAGTGCAACAAATTCATAGAGTCATAAATAAAATCTCAAATGATATGGATAATAAAAGGTTGTGTGTTGGAGTATTTCTGGATGTTGCAAAAGCCTTTGAAAAAATATGGCATGTGGGGCTATTACACAAGCTCACAAATATATTGCCACTGAGCTATTACACAATTATTGATAGCTATCTGCAAGATCGCACGTTCTACGTAAAACACAACGGCGAATGTTCTACATTTCGCACAATAAACACAGGGAAGTGTACTCGGGTCGATATTATATCTACTGTTCACAGCAGATATCCACATCAATAAATAAACCAATCTAGACGAATAGCGTTCAAATTTGGGACACAGCAAAAAACTCGAACATAGTAATAATCCAACCGACTGTCTGATCTGCCTACAAGATTTAAATTGCAGCAAACATAAGCGGTATACTATATTATTTTAAATAAATAAATGTTCTATGTAAACCTATGTTATATGTAAATCTATGCTTATAGAAATAATTATGAAGACGTCAAAGGCAATGGTCGTTGATTTGAAATAGTTACTAAGTGTCTAACTAACAGATGTAAAATATATAAAGGAAATAAAAAAAAATGTTTTTTTTTAATTTTACAAAAATGTATGTTGTAACTGTGCGTCTAAATGTGATCAAAACCGTAAAAACGGAAATAAGTGAAAGCCAAAAGCACAAAAATACAGAAAAAAACGCCAAAGTATTATTTTCCTACGGTCTCCGCTTTCCTTTGAGATTTTAAGCCCCATTTTTGTTTGTTTGTAATGAAGTAAAAAATGTACATTTGGGACTGTTCAAGCCAATCTCAGATAATCCTATACCACTATTAACGGGGTGAGATAGGGGCTAACTGTGTTTCGCAAAAATGTTGAATGAAAAAGAATGTGGGTTGGCCATAAAACCCAACCCTCTGGGGGTTTAAGAGTCAATCCATCACACATTTGTTTGAACTTTGACCTCGACGAGGGTCAATTTACCCCCATACCCCCTAAATGTTATCAAAATCCCATACATCATTATGTCATAGCTAATATCAAAGCATATTAATCAAAGTAGGAGTGACGTTTCATATATTTTTGAGTACAGGTCTGTCCTGTCAAAAAATGTAAACAAAACTGTTTAACCTTTATCCGGTCATGTTGTAGTTTTGCACCACACAAACGATGGTGGACAGTTATGATGGTCTTAAGACATGACTCCGTCATTCGGGTATCGAAGTCGTAGAAAACAGACATCTTCCACGATCCTTTTAAGCCTCGTGTAGGGATCGTATTCGTATTCGCTGTGTGTGGATGCATAAAACAAATGCTTACTCGGTTTGTGTCTGTGAATTTACCAACTGTGATTGCGAGATCTCATCCATAGTTTCTTCGATCGGCTGCACATGTGGCAAAGGGACTGCTCTAGGTTACAGTCGTGACCTATTCGACGCGGTTGGTTTTAGCGGACAGTTGATGAAATCGCTGTCCTGAAAATGGCTCTTACAAACGCGAAGAGCTATCAAGGACAATCCCGCAGTTTGCTATCCAACGCTGGTGCTTTGCTTGTACACTTCCACCATTACCGCACACTGCGAATTTCTTTATATTTAGGTTTCTCTTAATTTTACATATTTCAATAATTTGCATATTTCAAAATATTCACACAAATTAAATATTTTTTATTTTTAAAGTATACGAAGTGTCAAAATCACTCCTATTTGCATATTTCAAAATATTCACACAAATTTAATATTTTTTATTTTGAAAGTATACGAAGTGTCAAAATCACTCCTACTTTTTAATGCTTTGGCTAATATATGTATTTTTAGATTTAAACATTGAATTTAACTTGTTTAATTTTTGTCATTATGAGTTGAATGGGTGTTATACTGTGTTGTTTACTATAAATGAGAGTATGTGGGTGTAGGACTTAGTGCACTGAATGATTAGACTTTGAATGGGATTTCAGTATGAATTTCGGAGCGACTGAGGACTTGATAGAGTGTATGAACGGCGAATGCGGGCTTACACAACAACAACCAAATTGAAAAAAACATGGTTTTCAAAAAATTGTATAAAATAACGGAATAAACAAGATTTTTTTGATTATAAATTAAGAAATTGGCTTAGCTAGTATTTCTAACTAGTTTTCAACCCTTTTCAACACAAAACATCACTTTATTGAAAAAGTATTTAAAGAAGTTCAGTCAAAATTTGTTGAGTTTACTTATTTTAAACGCGTCCGAAAATGAGATATTTCGCACAAAACAGCAAGAATAAGGTAAATGATTCAAATTTTCTTTCAATACAAGAGAAAATAATGTAATTATTTTAAAAACGTAAAAATTTCCAAATATAGACCCTTACTTTTACCGTCATTCAAAGAAAAGTATAAAGGCTAGAACCCAATGAATACTTCGCTACGTCAATCCGCCGAAACAACAACAAAATACACAGAAGTTTTCAGTACTGCCAAATCAATGTGAAACGTACAGCGTACAAAAAGATGGACGAATTTTATATTTTAAAGGATTGACGTAGCGAAGTATTCATTGGGTTCCAGCCTTAAGTATTTGTTTACTTATGTATGACAGCCACTGTATCATCTATTCTATCCTTTGGCACAATTTCTACTGTTGTAATACATTTGAAGTAGATTTTTGTGATTAGTTTCGATTAGAATGGAAATGAAATTGGAACGAAATGGATTTGAACAAAATGTAAATTAAATAGAAATAGAAATTATCGAAAAGTTACTAGAAAAACTATTGAAAAATTGTGTATGTGCGACCTTGCCCTACTAGTTTTTATTAGAATTGAGATTTCTCAATTTCATTACATTTGTAGCCCGAACAAGTTCGAGGTGCAATTAGATAATAAATATATTTAAAAAAAAGTTTTTAACAACGAAAATTTCTTCCACAGCCGTACATTGAAGAGATTTTCAGCCATCTGAAAGGGAAACCGTTTAAGAAATTTTTAGAAAGGTAAAATGTAAACACAATAAACGCTGTGTTGATGAATTGATATATTTTTTATTTGAATATTGCAGTGACAAATTTACACGATTTTGCCAGTGGAAGAATGTAGAGCTCAACATTCAGGTACGTTAGCTTTTGTATAGTTTCACTCCCAAAATAACATTTATTAAAAATGTTATTGCAGTTAACAATGAACGACTTCAGCGTTCATAGAATTATAGGCCGAGGTGGCTTTGGGGAGGTGTACGGCTGCCGTAAGGCTGACACTGGTAAAATGTACGCCATGAAATGTTTGGACAAGAAGCGTATTAAAATGAAGCAAGGCGAAATGTTAGCCCTTAACGAGCGTACAATGCTACATGCTGTCAGCACTGGAGTGAGTATTTATTGTATGTGGAAATTATTTGTTTAATATGCGTATTGTATTTCCATAGATGGACTGCCCATTCATTGTGTGTATGACGTATGCATTTCACACGCCTGACAAATTGTGCTTCATTCTAGACCTTATGAACGGTGGTGATTTGCACTACCACCTGTCACAGCATGGGGTTTTCAACGAGGACGAAATGAAGTTTTACGCTGCCGAGGTAAATACATATCTAAAAACCGAGTAATAATAGCCATTTGCAACGATTTTTTTACAGGTGATCTTAGGATTGGAGCATATGCATAAGCGTTTCATTGTCTACCGAGACTTAAAGCCGGCTAATATACTACTAGATGAAAATGGACACGTTCGCATTTCGGACTTAGGTTTAGCATGTGACTATTCCCGGAAAAAGCCACATGCTTCTGTAGGAACACACGGTTACATGGCGCCAGAAGTGCTTTCGAAGGGCACTGCATATGACTCATGTGCTGATTGGTTCAGTTTCGGTTGCATGCTTTACAAGCTTCTTAAAGGGCATTCACCTTTTAGGCAGCACAAAACAAAGGACAAACATGAAATCGACAGAATGACACTGACTATGGTGCGTTTGTATATTTGTATTTAGATTTGCGTGGTCCAAAAATTCACGCTGGAGATCCACGATCAAATAGTTGCAACCTAGGTCAACAAAAGATTTTCTCCATACGATTTTGGACCACGCTAATTTACATATTCGGCCTCAATTCAATTTGCTCTTCTCTTCCAGACCGTAGAACTTCCTGATTCGTTCACTCCAGAATTGAAAAACCTCTTGGATTTGTTGTTGCAAAGAGATATAGATAAGCGTCTAGGATGCATGGGAAACGGGTAAAGTTAAAATTTTGGGGGATATTATCACATATTCGATTATTGTTTACATGATATTGCAAAATATTTCATCAATAATTTTAAAAACATATTAGGGCTATTCACGAGATGGTCTTTCAGAAGTGTAAATGCAAATATTTATTGCATATTTTTGCATCACAACAACAAAATATACAGATTTGCATTCGGCATAGCATGTAAGAGCTATACGTTTTCTGTCTTGCGTATTTGTTCTAGCGTAGGAAATGCAAATCTGTATATTTTGTTGTTGTGATGCAAAATTATGCAATAAAAAGATCCATTTGCACTTCTGCAAGACCAACCAGTGAATTGCCCAATTGAAGATATTAATTGCTTAAAACGGCGATTTACATATTGTCTATACATTGCCCTCGTAAATTGACCTGCCAAACATCATGTGTTTTGACTGTTCATATTTATACACAACTGCGTGTTTCTGAAAATAAACTAAACTCAAAGACAAACTACAAATTATATTTGTTTAGCAGATTTGTTCTGGGAACGTTTCATTCTTTCTTAAAATGTACTGTGAAGCGAACCAAATCATTGTGCTCCCGTTAGTTAAGGGTAGCAATAATTCGGCTTCGGTTTTTCTCCCTTAATTTCTTCGGGTAAATTTCTTAGAATTTTGCGTAGATTTCGTTTTTGCTAGACGCTTATTGTTGTTTTTCTCACCCGAACAAATTTACCCACACTAATATATATACTTATCCATACCGATCACGCCTTCTCTGGGCGTTACAAACGTTGTATCAATGTTAGTATGTGTGCCCCTTTTTTTTATTTTCATCCCCCTTTTGGGCCCCTTTCTCAACGGTAACCATGCTGGAAACAAATATTTAACAACCAAAATATTTGAGAAAAAAAATTGGAAAATAAGTTGATTCAATTAATTTTTTCTGATATCTTCGCATATATTGTACCAAAAATGTCAATGTAGTACCAATATACTTTTGTCTTTGAAATGGTATCAAAAAAGTACAGTTGTACCAAAAAAATCATCCCTACCTCAGAATTAAATTTTTTTGTCAAAAATCGGTTTTTGGTTTTTAAGGTAATATAACTTTTTGAGTTTACCTTAAATTAAAAAAAGTTGTTCTATGTAAGTTGTTGGGTGTTCAATTGACTTTAAAAAAAAGCTATAGAAGTACTTTGTTGCTACATTATTTAAAGAGCCTTAGAAGGAGTTGGTAAATGGGCGGAATCGGTCGGGCATTTGCACTGCCCCCACTACGGGTCCGTGTTGGGTGACGATGCCCCAGGTACCACGCACCATACCTCTGCCAACCTTTAGAGGATCTCCACCAGCCCTAAATCCGCAAGGAATTTCAAGATCAAAAGAGGATCCAGAGTTGGCCACTCATGCTCTGGCACCAGGTGCTTTCCCAGTAGGTGCCTCCTTGTGTGGATGATAGTATTACAATTTCCCGTCTTCACAATTTTCTATCAATGTTGAATTGCACACATCTTTCAATAGCATACACTTCTGCTTGGAAGTTGCTGGTCAGTGTGCCCATTGGTTCGGAGTATTTAGTACGTGGCAAGAAATCCCCTGGGAGCGGATACCATACTGTGTGTGCATATTGGACCATTCTTTCTTACTACTGAGCATCACGTCAAAAATTGTATGTGAAGCTAAATTTTCTCATGTTATTGTCCCTTGGAGCTAATAGAAGCGGATACTTATTGGATAGGGTGGATTGGTCCGCGCGCTCAATACACCTTCTGTACCATATGCCCTCCTTAGAAAATCTCGCAAGTGTACTACCCCCCCAATAACAATGTGTAATGGAGTTAGTTCTAATATTACCTCCAGTTCTGCCGTTGGATAGGTTCTCATTGCCCCGGTTATGCAGACACATGCTAGCCATTGAACACGCTCTAGTACCTTCCTAGCTATGCCCAGGCTAGTCCTTTTAGCGAACGCTACGGCCCCATAGGTGATGATTGGTTTCACCATTCCTATGTACATCCGCATTATGCGCGGACTACAACCCCAAGATTTACCAGCTATGCTCCTACACATCATGAGAGCTCTGGTGGCCTTCTTTGTTACTAACTCCGTGTGTATCTTCCACGTGAACTTACTATCTAGAGTCTCTATAACTTGCCCGGACAGCCGAATTGGCCTCCAGTACTGTAGTTTCCTCTTCAGTGTGAACGGTACGTGGTTTTTGAAAGATTAATGTTCAGCCCCACAGATTGCACCATTTCAGCGTGACCTCGAGACCTCTCTGTATTATATCACATAGAGCCTCCTCGTACTTACCCCTAGCCATTATGACGATGTCATCAGCATACCCCTGAGACGTAAGTCCCATATCAGTTAGTCTGCTGAGGACCTCGTCCACTCGTAATTCGACAGACCTGGTTCCCAACATCTCCCCGACCCAATGGCACAGAGTTGTGTTCACCCCTTTCCTTAGCAAGGCATGCCTAACGCCCTCATGAGAGGTGTTGTCAAACGCACCTTCTATGTCGAGGAATACACTCACTACTATTTCCTTTGTGTCCAAGGCCCTTTGTAAGTACCCAGACAACTGGAATAGAGAGTTTCCGTAGACCTGCCCGCTCTATATGCATGTTGACAGTGGTAAAGGGGCCTCCTGACCAGAACTTCTTATCGAAGATAGTTGTCTATTACTTTTTCCATCGTTTTTAGAAGAAACGACGTCAAGCAAATGGGTCTGAAGCATTTTGGTAGAGTAAGATCTTTCTTTCCCACCTTCGGGATAAAAATAACTTTAGCCCTACGCCAGTTGCTAGGTCAGGCTGGTTAGTGGGCCATGGGATTCGTCGCAAAATGTACCCTAAGGCCAGGCTGCTAGTAGAAATCCTTCTAATCTGATGTATCATTTCCGGCCCTCACTTCTGGAGAAGGGCCGGAAATATGACATCTACACCTGAAGATTTGTAGGGGTGAAAGGTTCCAATTGCCCACTCAATCCCACTTCTATCACAAATTTTTCTTGCGAACTCCCAATTTTCCCTACTACCTCTACGAACCATAGGCCCCCCCTAGTTTTTATTCGATTTTGCTGATTCTCGAACTTATTCTCAGTTTTGAACACAAAAAAGTGTACCCAAAGTCTCATTGTGGGCGTTGTGGCAAAAACAATATACCCTGCCACAGTGGGGAGTATAAAACTTTCAAATTCAATTCAATTCAAACTGAGAATAAGTTCGAGAATCAGCAAAATCGAATAAAAACTAGGGGGGGCCTCCACATAAGACAATGGTAACTTCTCTTGACCACTACCACCAATTTCCTTAAGGTCAAGTGAATGTAAGGCCCACTCTCCAAGAAAATCATTGATTTTGTTCACTTTAGCAATAGCAACTTCTCTTGACCACTACCACCAATTTCCTCTGGGCCAACTGAATATAAGATCCACTCTCCAAGAAAATCATTGATTTTGTTAATTTTAGCCTCAAATGGTCAATAGCAACTTCTCTTGACCACTACCATCAATTTCCTCTGGGCCAATTGAATACAGGGCCCACTCTCCAAGAAAATCATTGATTTGATAATTTTAGCCTCAAATGGTCAACGGTAACTTCTTGACCACTACCACCAATTTCCTCTAAGCCAATTGAATATAATGTCCAATCGACAATGAAGTCATATACATTGTTATTTTGGTCATAATCTGTCCTTTGGACATCATTCGCAAGCGTCTTGCATTTGTACAATTTAGCAATGCTTATCAGAACACACATGACAATATTGCTGAATTTTTCCAATAATTTTTATTTTTTTGTAATTTTATGCAAAAAAAAGTAATTTCTATAATTTTTTCCTCAATTAGATTTTTTCTATTACATTTTCAAATACAAATGTAATTGAACTTAAAAACTACAATTGAAAGAAATTGTTATTGAAAAAAAAAACAAAAACAATTACAAGTAATTGAAATTGTTTGTAATTGAGTTTGTCCATGTCTGAAATGAGCAAACAAAATATGTAGGCAAACAAAAAACACCAAAAAATCCAAATAGCTCTACTGCTATAGAGAAGATAAAATCCTCCAAAATGCAAAAGACTAATCCCAAAAAGTCTATTGAGTTAGGGAACAACCGATTTGCCATTCGGGCCGAAACAACAAGTTCGGATCCATTCCGAAAGTTCAAAAACCCCCACCAATTTACTTACGTGAAAAAAACTCAAATCCCCTATTCTTAAGGGAAGAATCCATGAGACTAAAATTCAAATCTATAACGAGCAAATTATAGAAAAATTAATGAATCCTTTGCTAATTCCAAAAAGAGCTATACATATCAGCTCAAAAGCTCCAAAGGTCTCTCCGTTGTTCCGAAAGGCATTGACTCGTTTGTTGAATGCAATGAAATCAAAAGCGCTTTAATCGAAGAGCGCTTCCACGTCAAATCCGTTGTTAACATACAAGATCGAGATAAAATTCCCCAACTGTTATTTCGAGTGGAACTGGAATTTGATCCAAAGTCCCTAAAAAAGGGGGAATCTCACCCAATGTACTTATTGCAATATCTTTTACATCGCCAAATTACTGTGGAAGAACCTCATAAGCGCCGAGGACCAATTCAGTGCCAAAATTGCCAAGAATACGGCAACACAAAATCGTATTGCACACTACCCAGAAAGCTTCTGTATCGAGCAGCGCATCATAGACACAAACCAGCCGACTCATTTAAATATCCCTCGAAAAAATCCTAACATTTGCATCGATCAGTGTGGACACAAACCGCTGCAACGAACCCCTCCGTCTATATCAGGCAGTGAACGAGATGATAACGCTTACCAGCAGCTGCAACCAGTACAAGAACAACAACTGCAATCGCAGCCAAAACAGCAGTGACAGCTCCTGCAGCAACAGCTTCCACAGCAAGACGATGCGCAGCAGCAGCTTCCGCAACATCAACAACAGAAAACTCAACAGCATCTTCGGCATACTGAAATTCCGCCGCCAAAACCCCCTATGCTTTACTCCTATGCTTTACAAGTGAGACAAATAGCGGTTCTTATAATAACGCTAATCGCATAAAAAAGGTCGCTACCCGATCCAATTTTACAGGTCAAACCCAGTGTTGGCATTTGAGAATTTTCGTATCGAAAGGACTCTAAAAGTGTACTAAATCGATTTAAAGTACTGAACGATAATAAACTTATATAAAAAATAACGAAGCGAAAACCCAAAGGAATTGTCATTTCGGTTGGCATATGAAGACGAAGTAAAAACCGAGGTCGTTCTTGAGGTTGATATCAATATAAAAATAATTTTTTTTAGGGCAGAATCACTCACAATTACTTTTTTTTTTACCATTTTTCACATCTTTATTAAACTTTATTTACAAAATTCCAAATTGAAATTGCCAGAAAATATTTTACTCTGTCCATTATGTAATTTTTCCACGAAATTATTTTTCATCTGCATACCGGGCTTTAATAGACAAACTAATTAAAATTCGTATTTAATAGTTAATGAAATTATATATCAATGGGATGCAAATTCAATAATTTTTATAGTATTTGTATAGGATTGCTTGTAAATGCTTCTTCAGCATTTCATTTTTTATTGCCATTTGCAAAATCGAAAGATAAATTAAATAAACACCTAATCCGATTTATACATTTTTACAAAAGTGTACTGAAAAGGGAGCCAATGTACTGACGTATTTTTAAAAATGAAAGTGTACTAAAAACAGTACAATTGTATCGAAAATGCCAACACTGGTGAAACCAGCAAAATGTCGATAGTGCAGACAGGAATTAACATTTACTTCCCAAAGCGAGGCCTTTCGTCCCCCACTAACGGAAATAAGAATTCCGCAAAAATTCAAAAGATTAATCCCGACAAACCGTCTCTTGAGCTTGAGCAAAACCGATTTTCTATTCTTCCTGAAGAAATTCATTTGGATCCCAAACCGAAATCGCAAAAACCCCCACCTATCTATCTGCGTATTTTTTTTTTTATAGTAATTTTATTCATTGAATCACCTATAATAACTTAGGTCTAACAATGACTTTTCAAAAATTCGGAAATTCAGCTTATTTTTATAATATTCAGATTAAAACTATTTGCAATATACCCATTGATTTAGGCAATGTAGAGTTATCGTAACTAATATATGGGGAATATATTAGTTTCGTTTGAGACGTGAGGGATTCAGAGGTCTCAGTAAATTTCTAGCTAAAATGTTTGGGTGAAACATGAGCTTCTGCTTGTACTTCGAGGTAAATTTCGGAATTTCGTCTTTTACTGCAGGTATATTCAGGTCTCTGTGGATGTTAGTATTTTTTATATACCAATTTGTCTCAAGATTTTAGATTGGACTCTCTGGAGTTTTTCCACGTTCGAGGGAGAGGCAGTGCCCCAGAGTTCAATTCCATATGTCCATATGGGTTTTATTATACTTTTGTATATTTGGACTTTGTATGTGAGATTTAGCTTTGATGCCCTTAAGATTAGCCAATTTAGTTCCAATTGCTTTAATTTGATCTGAGTGATTTTGGATTCAATATGTTTATGCCATGTGGGTCGGCGATCGAGATGCATTCCAAGATACTTGGTTTCGGAACTTTCAGGGACGACTTGCCCGTTTATCTTCAGAGCAGGACACGTGCCCCTTCTTAGAGTGAAGGTTAAGTGACAGCTTTTGGATTCATTGACCTTGATTTTCCATCGATGTAGCCAATTACTTAGAGTGTCCAAGTGTTTTTGCACGTATAGAGATGCCATGTCAGGGTTTGAGTGAGAGCACATGATAGCAGTGTCATCAGCAAAAGTCGATATGAGAGTTCTATCACTTTTGGGCATATCTGCAGTATAGAGAATATATAGCAGGGGCGCGAGGACACTGCCTTGTGGTACTCCGGCCAGTATTTCGTATTTTCGGGAGACAAAGCTTTTGTATTTTACTACAAATTTTCTATTCGTGAGGTAGTTTTTGAGTAGACAGTGCATATTAGCGGGAAGAATATGCTGTAGTTTGTAAATAAGTCCTTCGTGCCAGACTTTATCGAAGGCATGGGTGATATCGAGGAAAACAGCGGAGCAATACTGTTTATTTTCGAAAGTGCCTTTTATTGAGTCAACAATGCGGTGCACTTGCTCAATAGTGCCATGCTTTTCGCGGAAGCCAAACTGGTGATCGGGAATCACTTGTTTTTCTAGAATTTTCGGTAGAATCAATTTTATTAAAAGTTTTTCGAAGAGTTTCGATATTACAGAGAGCAAACTTATAGGCCGGTATGACGTCACATTACTGGGATCTTTTCCAGGTTTGGGAATCATTGTAACTTGAGATAGTTTCCAATCATCTGGGTAGTGACATGTTCTGAGAATCGCGTTAAATATGTGCAATAAGTGGGTTATTGCAATTGTTGGCAGTTCTTTTATCATTGTTGGCGTTATCAAGTCCGGTCCTGGTGCTTTTTTCGGGTCCAAGCTTTTGTTTATTGCCTCCATAAGTTCGTTTTTTTTAATCGCGATTGTACAAGAGGTATTATGTGGGATTAATGTTGGTATTGGGATATCACCAGCTGTCGTGTTCGGGGTGAACACGGTTTTTAAGTGGTTGGCAAAAGCTGCACCCTTTTCTGCATCGCTTCTGGCCCAGTTTCCATTTGGCAGCCTTAGAGAGGGTTCTGTCAGTATTGGTTTTTTCATATTTTTTGCAGCTCGCCAGAGCGAGTAGTTTGTTGATTTTGTGGGTGCGAGATGTTCAACAAATAGCTGGAATTCTCTTTCGGGTTTCCTCTCAAGCTGCTTTTTTAAAATTCGAGACACATCATTAAGCTGTTTTTTCAGATTTGGGGATCTGTTGTTTTGCCAATCGCGACGTATTTTCCTTTTATTTTTTATTAACTGCTCTATGTCCTTTGGAGTACACTTTGTATAGCTGCGAGTTGAACTTTTTGGGATTTGGGCGGGAGTGGCCGCTGCAGCTGCTTGGGAAAGCAAGAGTGTGAAATTTCTAACAGCTGTGTGTATTTCAACTTTCGTTTTTAGTGACACATTAGGGATAATGTGGGAGCTTATATACTTTCGATATTTGAGCCAGTTTGTGAGTTTGCTGGTCAGTTTATCTGGTGGATTGGCCTCAGAACTTGGCGCATACTTTATTGTGATAATAGTAGGCGTATGATCTGATGAGAGATCTAGAGAGGATTCAATAAACAATTGGCTCCTTTTTACAGTATTGAAGACTGCAAAGTCAATGACATCGGGGGTTTTGCGACTGTCAGTTGGCCAGTAAGTTGGCGTGCCAGAAGAGATCACGTCAAGACCGAGTCTGTTGACAGTGTTCAACAGGAGCCTGCCCTTTGGCGATATAAGGCGAGAACCCCAATATGTATGTTTGGCGTTGAAATCGCCGGCAACGAGATACTTTTGTCCAAGAGAAAAAAGTCTGGAATTGTTGCTCAGATATTTTATGTCTGGGCGGGCAGTATATAGCTGTTAATGTTACGCTGCTGATGAGCTGTACCATTTCGTCCACTGTCTACTGATCATGGAGGGGTACGTTGCATGACGAGCGGTCACACTGGTACTAATTTCGCGTTTTTAAGGTTCTGGTCACCCTAATTAGAAAAGCGACGCATAGATGGCGCGATGCGGTTTGTGTACTCGCTGATCGCTGCAAACAGATGTTTTTTGGGATATTTTTTTCTGAGGGAAATTTTAACGTCAACGCTGTGTTGACTTTGCTGTCAGTGGATTATAAAGAATGTGTAATGTTTTAGCAGATATGTTGCGCGGGATAAAGTTTTTGTTGATGAAGCGAATTCGAATTGTGATTTTATTTGGCAAAAATTTTCGTTTTGTTTTTAAATTTCACAAAAGTGTCCAAGCAAGTGATCGCGAGCCCTATGCAAACGCGTCACTGTACTATCGCACGAAGCCTCGGGGCTGTTTCAATATTTTTGGAGTAGAATTTCCGATATAAAAAATTGATTTTATGAGAGCAGATTTTTTATTCGCACAACCGATTGAACTGACGTTTATGTTTTTTCATGAGCTCTGCGTGAGCGAAACTCTAATTTGCTCATCAAAGAACTAACCCAAAATATTGATCCTAATAAATTGATTTCTATCCTCAGGGGACTAATACACGAAAACAAAATTCCAAATTTACAGCGAGTAAAACTATAGAAAAATTGTCAAACTCTTTGATAATCTCAAAAAGATTTAGTACACTTACCTGCTCAAAAGTTCTAAAGGCCTCTCAGTCGTACTGAAAGGTATCGAGCCTTTCGTAGAATTTGACGAAATCAAAACTGCACTAGGTAATGAAGGCTTCAAAATAAAGTCCGTATTCAATATTCAAAATAAAAAAAAATCCCACAACCCCTTTTCCGTGTGGAACTAGAGTTGGACCCGAAACTGCTCAAAAAAGTTGAACCCCACCCGACAGGGCCGTAGCCAGGAATTTATTTCAGGGGGGGTCCAAACAAAATTTACAGAAAAAATACAAAAGTAATACCAAGTACCAAATTTAAGATTGGTAATTCCATATCAAATCGACAAGATGTTTTCACTCTAACTCTCCGATTTTATAGAAATGTGGAAGGTAGCTGAATAACAAATGGAGCAACGATTGCAAGAATCTTTTTTGCTCAGAATCAAACAGGCTTTGCAATTACATTCTCCGTGTATCCCTGAAATATATACATGGCAAATACTATAAAAAGAGGCGTATTTGAGTTGATATTTTCAAAAAAGTATTTCTTCCTTATATTGAAAATCAATAACCAAATTTTGCAAGCACTTATTTAATAGGTCAAAGTACTTTTGGAAAAAAATAAGCCAAATCGCTAGGTAGACTTATTGATATTTTCGAGTTCGAAGATGTATATGTTCGAAAAAGATAGATAAAAATTAACCAAAAAAAGACGCATACAATAAGCCTGTTTTATTCTGAACCATGATGCAATAAGAAGGTGATGTCAGTAGGGAGAGCTGTTAAAAGCTGAAGCTTGTAGAAATGAGCACTGTTGTTTTTTGGTACATTAAAATAATTTTCAAAAAATATGTATTTTTCTGTATTTTTTTAAGTTTTATTGCAATTTGAAAAAGCATAGAGTATGTAAAATGAATCTACAAAAAAATAAATTACAAATTGACGCTAAACTCGGATCAAATATTTGATTTCTTTGTTACACTTTTTCAAAAAAAAGTTCCAAAAATTACAACTCTGTTCTATAAAGCAAATATGCTCAAATTTGGAGAGCAATCATCTACTGACACCACCTGGTTCTTGCATCATGATTCAGAACGAAAAAGATTCTTGCAATCGTTGCTCCATCTATCTTCAGCTACGCCATTCAAAGTTGAGGACCTAAACAATTTTTTTTTATTTTTTCAATAATTTTAAAAAAATTTTGAATTTTGAAAACAAAAACTATTATACATATATTGTTTTTTTGCTGTCATTTACCTACTTTCCAAATTGATTTTTTTTAAAAATCGTTTTGATTTGACACGGAATTACCCTGATATTCATACATTTTTATATTGCATGTTCTTGGGAGGCATTTTTACATTGCATGCTTTATCATAATGTTATGATGCCCAATTGTCTCCACTCTTTTGGGATACTACTCGTACGTTAACATTATTTTTATTAGGCAAATTTGATGTAGACTCCAGTCCTGAAAGAGCATCTTCTACATTTTACAAATTTACAATTCAAAATTTATTTCGAATTTCGAATTATTTTTTCTTTTGGTTTTTATTTTGGCAGCAAACAAATTGATTAGGTTTTTGGGGTTTTGGGGGGGGGTGTGTGCCCCCCCCTCTAAATACGGCCTTGCAAGCCGATATACTCGCTCAGATATCTGTTACATCGCAAAATCACAATTGAAGTGTCTCACAAGCGCTGTGGACCGATTCAGTGTCATAACTGCCAAGAATACGGCCACACAAAGTCTTACTGCACTCTTCCCAGCGTGTGCGTTATTTGTGGTGACCTACACGAAACAGGTTTATCCACAAAAACAAAAGAGTATTCCACTATTAAAAAATGTAGTAATTGCGGTGGCAATCACACTGCTAACTATAGAGGCTGCGCAGTCTATCAAAGCTACATAAAAAAGACAGAAAATGTAACTCAAAAACATGAAACAAGGAAAACCCAAAAATTTCCTTTGTTAAACGCTGCCCAAACTCTATCTAACCCCCTTATAACACAAGGCGTTTCCTACGCCAGCGCCTTAAAACACAGTGACTCTGTCCCTGTGCAAACGGAACCTGCTCCTCCAAGCAGTAGTCTTGAACAAACCCTACAAATGTTCATACAAAATATGTCTCAGTTTATGTCCAGTATGCAAAATATGATGCAAGAAATGATTAAATCAACGTCTTTTACACAGCGTGAGTCCTAATAACTGTCGCACTTTTTTAAAGTGGCGCTGAGCCAAACCAAGCTAGCGTTGACTTTTAACCGTTATATATTTTTATTCGCACATTGATTGCGAAATCAGCTGAACTTGTTGTAATTTTGATCATTTGTTATTAAAAGTTTTTGAGCAATGGAAGCGAAAAGGGAGCTTGATCTGAAATTGCATTTGCAAGGGAAAAAACTCGCGAAATTATGAAGTCTTTGGGCAACCTAGATTTGTGCAACGCACTGTGGCTCGATTAAAGGCAACTGGGAGCGTTGAAATTTCCAAAAAAACCAGGTCGAAAAATCACCGTTAGAGCTCCTGGTCTGGTGAAGACTGTTCACGAACGAATAAGGAGAAATTGCGCAGTTTCTGGAAGACAAATGGCCAAGGACCTGAATGTGAGTCAAAAAACTATCCGACACGCAAGTTGTGATATTATTTTTTCTGACGAGAAGCTGTTCCAATTGCAAAAAAGACACAACCCACAGAATGACCGCGTATATGCACCGAGAATGTGCGATATTCCCACCAATAAAAAAGCAATTGAAAGATATCAAAACGTCACATCGGTCATGGTTTGGGGAGCCATATCTGCCAAAGGGAAGCTTCCCCTCCTCTTTATTGACAAAGGTGTCAAAATCAACGCGCAATATTATTTGGACGAGGTGCTGATCAACCATTTTCTCCCTCATGCATCCGAGCTTTTTGGAAATGAGCCATATTGTTTCCAGCAAGACTCTGCTCCGGCTCATAAAGCAGGAACTGTTCAGCGTTGGTGCGAAAACAATATTCCTTGTTTTATTCCGGTGGAAGAATGGCCTCCATCTTCTCCGGATCTGAATCCATTGGATTTCTGCATATGGGGATACATGATGGACAAATTAAAGAACCTAAAAATATGAAATTGGACCAATTCAAACGCCATTTGCAAACAATTTGGGAAGAAATACCACAGGAAGTCGTGCGTGACGCCTGCTCCAGTTTTCGAAAGCGTTTGAAGCTCGTGAAGAAAATGAAAGGAGAAAGATTTGAGCTTAAGCACTCATAATGTTAGTCAATGATCCAAGAAATAATAAAAAAATTCAGCTCAAAATGTACTCTAGTTTTTTTTTTATTCGAACAATTAGGTGCGACAGTTATTTGGACTCACGCTGTACAATATCTCATGTCTAAACCATGAATAGTTTAAAAATATCATTCTGGAATACAAACTATAACTTATCCAGTTCTTGAAAGAGTGCAGCATAGACGTTATGCTAATCTCTGAAACTCACATCACTGAAAAACACTTTTTCAATCTTCCAGGGTATGGACTCTATTACACAAAGCATCCAAGCGGAAACGCTAGAGGTAAAAAGCCGGATAAAGCATTATGCTCTCCAGAATCATTGCACAGAATATATTCAAGCAACAAGTATTTCTCTCGATGAATACTTAAAAGGCCTAACATTAACAGCTATATACTGCCCGCCCAGACACAAAATAACTGAGCAACAATTCCAGACTTTTTTCCATTCTCTTGGACCAAAGTTTCTCGTTGCCGGCGACTTCAACGTAAAACATACATATTGGGGCTCTCGCCTAATTTGTACTTACTTCGAAGTACAAGCAGAAGCTTATGTTTCATCCAAACATTCTTGCTAGAAATTTACTGATACCTCTGAATCCCTCACGTCTTAAACGAAGCTAATATATATCACATATATTAGATACGCCAACTCCACATTGCCTAAATCAATGGATGTAGGGCAATTTATACATCTCATTAATTAAGTTGAATTTATGAATGGCGGGGTGCAATAAGGCCGAGTGAAATATTATTCCTCTTTCAAAGTGAAATAAAGCCGTAATTTCAAAAAACTCCAATTATAATTTAATTAACTTTTATGATAAAAAATTTAGAGAACACATAACAACAACCACATACATAAGTTTAAGCAAAAATATCGGTAAAATTTTAAACAATTGCCGACAAATTGGACAATTGTGGGAATTTAATCCATTCTAGACAAAAAAAATAATTTTTAAATGAAAATTTGGTGCAAAAAATCGCACGATCCAAATTGAGAATAAAAGGATACTTAGCTTACATATTCAGCATGACCTATGTGTAAAAAAAATTAATCCTTACTATTTATAAAATTCGAATGCCAATTTTTTTGTAAAGGGTAAAAACTAGCCAACCGATTTTCATAATTAATTTTTTAAAACATCATATCTGTGCCAAGAAAGCGAATAGGATACTTTTTTTTTATTTTCGAAAACTAAATATCTTAATTTTTGGTATTAAGTTCTATTTCAAAATTGTTCCTATGCTTACAGATTTCCGTTCGATTGCATTGACATAGTCTGTGCTTGCAAAACATTATTGTATGTTGCTTTCCACTCTCTTCTGCGTATAGATTGTTGAGAGGGCAGAGTGTTTTTTATATGGGGTTTTTGTGCTCTCTCTCTCTCTTTTTACACAATGGTCAGAGAATGATTGTGGGGAATTACCCATTTTGCGGGGAATTTCAAGCTATATGTGCAGGAGGGGAATGTTTCCATTTCGATTCTCTGTTGTGAATGTCTGTATATTGTTACGTGGGCAACGCCACGGGAAATTGCTAGTTTTAAATAAAAATTTGGTACAAAAAATCGCGCGTGTTTTTAAACAAATTTTTGCATGCGGCGCTTATATTGAGAACAAAAGGATAATTAGCTTACATGTTCGGCTTAAGCTATGCGTATCGAACTGTACTAAATTAGAGCAATATTTAAATTATTTGCATTCTTCTTCAAACAAGTCTCTTTTTAATGAAACATTTGCACATTTGTTTTTATGGAATTGGCTAATTCTTAATTGATTACATCTTCTTGATACTCATGATATTATATTAGATTTGATGCTACTTTTCTTCAGTATTGTTGGTTGTTTGAATCCACATCAATGGTAACCAGACAATTTGCTTACCAACATTTATGATTTTTTACACTACTGTGATTAGATTTAAATATAAATATTAGTTTTTCTGCTTATATCAAATTTGAATTGGAAAAAAGGCAGTATTGAGAATACTGATTTATTTCACTTTCAAAATGGAAATAAAGTCGAATGTTCGTTATTGGAAATAAGGCCTTACGGCTTTATTTCCAAAAATGGTTGGGCTCACTTTCAAATGGAAATAAGGCTGAATGAAAAATACGTTTTTTTCCCTTTTGAAAGTGAAAAAAGCCGTACGGCCTTACTTACCTCACTCGGCTTTATAGCACCCCACCTTTATGAATGTATGAATAATCATTGTAAGACCTAAGTTAATATTAGGTGATTGAAATGAATAAAAGTACATGAAAAAAAAAACAGAAGTCCCAAAAGCTTTTCCTTTTTGCGCTCCTAATTTCTTTACTGTACTTAGTTAGGGTCGTAGTGTGTTCAAAGTTATTTGAATAGCGCAAGAAATGAAAACTCAACTCTTCAATTTGGGTGTAAATTCAATTCTAATTTATTATTGCCCAACGGCGATATTTATACAAATCCGTTACACTAAAAACTACAAATCGTCGCTGGGCTTACAAAAAGAGTTATGTATTTTTCATCAACTTTTCAGGACAGCAAAAAAAAAACTGATTCTTTGTGTCCTTACGTATTATTTGGAAAGTGTCATATTTTTAAAAAATTTCATGAACTACTAAAAATTGCTGTATGAAAAAAAATTCCGTTTTTTGACCGATTCTGACGTGCAACACTTTAGGGCCTTAAATCATCACATAACTCTTTTTGATAAAGAATTTTAATTCGATTTCGGCACAACGACATATGTATTGCCTAGCCACAATATGAGAAGATGTGGGCTTTATTAGTTAACTGGGCGTGGCTCCTCCCATTAATGGAATTTCGCGGAAACGTTTTCTTGGGCTTATCAGATATATAATGATGCAAATTCAGTCTTGGGCATACTTACATTAGCACTAAAAATCATATAATTGAAGTGGAAGTTTAACGATTGGTTTTATTGGTCAACATGTTAAGTTGACCAATGGACTTTATTTTATTCAAAACCATTTATGGATACATTTTGATCGGGAATATATTCTATCACATATCAAATCGGTTTGAATGCGGCTTTTTATACCCCACACCTCATGAGGTAGGATATATATTTAATTTGGTCTGAAGTTTGTAACACCAAGAAGGGGGAGTGATAGGTATGGAAAACTATATATTCTTGACCAGCGTCAACTCCTGAGTTGATATAGAACTATACGTCTGTCCGTCCATGTAAACACGATTGCAGGAGCTAGAAGAAATCTAGAGGGCCCAACCTTTGGAAATATCCTCTTTTTTTGGCCCTCGAAGGAGTTGGTATTGAAAAAGGGCGTAACAGGTCGACTCCCACGCCTACCTTCCATATAAGTGAAAATTGTGTTTTCTAAAATATGTAACCTAATTCCGCTGAAATAGTTCCAAACTTGCTACATAGGGGTTTTTGAGGTCGCTGATTTCCAATTTGGTGTTGAAATTTCCGATTTCAAGATGGCGGATCCAATATTGCCCAGTAGGTTAGGGGTAAGTCGGCTTTGACCGACTGAAACTTACTCACTTGTTTTACTGAGCGTAATGGCCGATTTCAGAAGGTCATAACGCCCATTTGATTTGGGGCCTTACAATGCTGGCAAGACGTCATACCTTAAAATACGCCCGTGAGTTCATTCAAAACTTCCATGATTAGAATAAAATAAAAAAATGTATTATGATACAAAGGATATAATAAATGTATCCTATTACCTTTGTAAATGGTCAAAATTCTATTGGATCAAATAAAAGCAAACCCTGTATTACTTATTTCCATTTTATTTTATTTATCAATGCTCGCGTTCTAGTTTCGGCTTTGATCAAAAACAATTATGTGCAAGTGAATACATAACTTATTTTTTAGAAACTTTTTAGTACTGAAAATACATAGCTGTATTTGGTAACTTCTGAACCAATTGAGATATCAAAAAAATAACGATGAGGGAAGGTGGGCAATGGGTAATATAATTAAATAAGCCAATAAAAAAAATTCGAAAAAAATCACGTAACTCTTTTTGTAAGCCCAGCGACGAAGTATACTTATAATCTATTCTCACCAAAAGAGAACCAGAGATAAAAATACGCTATAGCGTTGGTCTTCTTGTGTACATACAGTGGAATTGTTATCAACTATGCTCGCAACAGAATACCAAATATAGTGTTGGTATTCGTATGCTTACATTAGGAGATAACAATTTACGAGTATTTTGACCGCGAAGGGTCCATATGGCAACGCTACATGCGCGAGTCGATAAGAACATTTGAATTGCATTTTCTTATCTTACATGTTTGGTATAGAATAACTATGTGTTCAATAACTATTGGACATAGTGTAACTCTGTCAGTCCCCGGTTCTCTTAGCTCTATTAAAAAGCTTTCTCGTCGAAGCCTGAAGATTTGATAGCTCATTGCTCCACCACGGCGCATACTTAGTACTACCAGTCCTACTAGGGCAACTCAGGTTATATCCCTCGATCATAACGTTCATTAGTTCTACTACCTCCTGCTCGAGTTGAGGGTGATTGCCCGGCGGTCTGCCAGTACTAAGTGCCCCAGAACTAGAATTCACAAAGTCTTTATACTTATCCCAGCTGGGGTTCCTTGATGGTGATACGTTTAGTCTACTGCCTACAATGTCGAATACCACTATACGATGGTCTGACTTGCAGGGTTCGACCGATACCCTCCAATTGCTTTGACTGCACAGCGTAATATGTAACACTTCCCGCTTAACCCTCGTCACAAAAGTGGGACAATCCCCAACATTAAGAATTTCTGGCCGTTGCAATTCGTGCTACCCCATATCGTGTTATGGGCACTTGCATCGCACCCTAGGAGTAGTGGTATGTGTAGCTTAGTGCAATGCTCCACAAGCCGCTGAACCTCTAGTAGTGAAACTTCTTAGTTAGTTTTATCCCTCAGTAAGATGCACGCTCTAGGGTCTTTAACCCTAGTATCACATAATACCTGAGCCCCTACACCTCTCACCTGTCCGCCATTGAACCAGGGTTCCTCGATCAGTGCCGCCACAAGCTGTTGTTTAGCAAACATCCTCGCGATTACAGCCGAAGCTGCTTTCGGGTGGTGGATGTTCACCTGGTGCTATCGTCCATCATGACGACTCCGGAGCTGACGCCCCGGATAGCAACAACCTCTCCTCCTCTTCCTCTGTCGGATCCGAGACGTTGAGGACAGTGATATTGAATTCACTGCCCCCCTCATCAGAATCCGACCCCTCCTCCATCGGAGGTGCAGGGGTCTCTCCAGCGACAACCTCCACAGGTGTCGCTGGTGGTGCTGACACTGTAGGTGCTGCGCCAACCTCTTGCCCCTCACGAATGACCATCCTCCGTTGGAGCCACCTTCTCCACAGGTCTCCTATGCAGATGAGCCGAGACCTTGCAGAAGCGGTAGTTCATCTGCCCGCCACTGTCCAGGATGACCTCGTACGACGCCTCATCGATGCTCACTCTCAGTAGCTGGCCAGCACCCTCCATAAGGCCATAATAAATTAATGAAAACAATTGTCAAATATTTTTATTGGGAGCCCAGTGTAGCATTTTAAAATATTGAATTGTATGAAAAGTGCCATGCCCCGCTGTCCAATTCCGACCATATGTAACATTGAACTTAGAATTGAAAGCATAAAATCATGTCCCGTTGAAAAATGTTCATTGGGAGCCGAAGTGTAACATTTTTTAAAATATTGAATTGTATGGGAAGTGACACGCGCCGCTGTCCAGTTCCAACATATTGAAGGCATAGAACCATTTCCCGTTGAATAATATTCAATGGGAGCCCAAGAATGGCACTTTGAAGTATTGAATTGTATGGGCGGTGCCACGCCCCTTTGTCCAATTACGCCGATATGTTGCATTTAGCTTAGAGTTGAAACCATTTGCCAAATTTTGTAGGAAAACATTAAATGAGAGGCCAGTTACAGCAATTTGAAATATTGGTTTGTATGGGCGGTGCCCCGCATCTTTGTCCAATTACGCCGATGTGTTGCATTTAGCTTAGAGTTGAAACCATGAAGCCATTTGCCAAATTTCGTTGGAAAACATTGTGTGGGAGCGCTATTACAGCATTTTCAAAGATTGACTTGTATGGGCGGTGCCACGCCCCATTGTCTAATCCCCGCCATTTGTAGCGCAGATTATGGCTGGGGTCTTATAGTATGTTCATGGCAAATTTCATTTTCTTATGATCAAAAAAGTTTGAGATATAGCAGTTTTTACTAACTTGTGGGCGGTAAAAGTGTGCGTGTCAAAACCTATCCTATGTCACGACTCACGAGCCTTAGAACTCATATATAGATTTTGGTGAGAATCGGTGCTGTAGTTTTCGCGTCTACTGGTAACAAACATACACGTCTCTTTTATATATATAGATTACATATTATGTACAAAAATATGTAAAAAATAATAAATACAAATAGTATAATAATACATTAAAAAAATTCGTTTTATAAACGAATTTTTCAATTTATTCTCATTGTTCCCCACCCCGTTTCAAAAAGCCAAAAATATCCCTGCCTAAATTATGCAAAGATGCAAAGCTGGGCATTCCCCAGTAAATTAGTTAATAGTTAATTAATGAAGTTTAATTTTTAGTTTACTTTTAACGTTTCAGTTAACTTCAAACAAAAAAAAAATAAGGAATTCATACTATTTTTTAACTTATACTTGCCGATATATTTTGAAGTATTCTATATTCTATTTTTATGTATGAATGGACCATTCTAAACATAATGGCGTTCTCAGCCATCACGTGAGGTTTACCGATCGAAAAAAGAATCTGTAGTGTAGGCATTCAATTGAAATAGTTGAAATGTTTTTTGTAAAAAAAAAATTTTTGGTTTTTTAAAGAAAATGTAACTATTTAATTTAATTTTTAACGAAATTTTTGCATACTACAAATTAGTTTGCGGCTTTTTGCAACATCCACAGACAAAACAGCGTAACAGCAAAATTTTTTGTAGTTTGCCGCAGCAATTAAATATTTTTTTGTGTGATATTTTTGTTTTTATTTTCCAATTCAATACACTGGCATTGCAGTCCAGATATATTATTATCTGAGCAAGACAACCGATTATGTATTTGTCATAAACGACGATTTGAAGAAAATCACAGGAGCGGATGCATAATTTTTTGTCAATTAAAAAAATAACTGACATACAAAATATAAATTTAAATATTTCCATCGAATATTATAATTTGTCTGTGTCTTTTTAAATGATTTAAAACAATTTCGCTCCTATGCTTTTTGTGTGATAAAAAACGAGATCAATCGAAGAATATCGTTTTGCATTCGTAAGTAAATGCATATATTTTCAAATCCGGCCATTTGACAATCGTTTATATGTACACCGAGAGAAAAACAACAGTAAAAACAACAAAAAAAGTAAGAAAATTTAACAGTTTTCGCGGTTAAAAACCATCCGATAGTCTAAACTGTTAAATTGGCCCGGGAGGCCTGGGTTCAAATCCCGGTACAACCGTCGCTAATTTTTATAAAATAACTTTTTTTTTAATAAAAAAAATGGTTTCTGTAATTTTTTTTTGTCTCAATTCTTAACTTTATTTATAAAAGTTTTTAAACTAAGTTACAATTGTCCTTTTGTAGTCGCTCTAGACAAGGCTTGAACCTGCGACCTTCTGGTTGATAGTCCGACATCTTATCCATCGCGCCAATGATGCCATTCATGCGCTCATGGCAATAAATGAATAACTTAAATGTGCTACGCAAAATCTTTTCTCTACTATCAGAGTAACCAGAGTTGCCATTTTAAGGGACTTTTATTGTTTTTCGGGGAATATCCTATCAAAAGAAGAAACGGGCAAGGTATTCATGAACATTTTGTTGTATAAAAATCGCAGTCTTAATTTGATTTAAGCTGCACTTGAGCGTGAACCCGACTATACAAAATTATTATGTGAGAAAACTTTAATAAATACGTACATAAGTCAAAACCAGGGAAAGTTTAGTTGTAGTTGAACAAAAAGAAGACAAACTTGCCATAAACCTGGCAACACTGTGTGAACTAAAAGAACTGAAACCTTTCAACAGGCACTGATATACGATTTTATGTTCTCCTATCTGTTAAACTGACTGTTACACACTCTGCGGTTCATAACATAATTTTGATGGTTGTTAAATCTGTTGACATTTGGACTAGATAGTTGAAAGGCCATGTTAGTACCCAGATATGCCTGGGTTCAAATCTCGTTGGCTGCAACATTTTTTATTTATTCAATAGAAAAATAGATTGAAAGTTTTTTGAACAGTTCGAGAAGTTGAAAAAAGGTTTAATTTAACAGTAAAACTGTTAAATCAAATAAAATTACTTTAAAACAACAGTTATTCTGTTGAAAACAGAATAACAGTGCCCGACTGTCATTTCCACTGTTGTCTTTTTTCTCGATGTATAAGTAGTCAAATATACACGCAAATACTAATATTACATACAAAACCTGAGCATGCGCACAATTTTCATTTGCATAAACATGTCTGAATTGAATTAGGAGTTCAAACACATTGCGCAGATAGGCTGCTAGCAATATAGAAGTATTAAATATATCGAGGGCTTATATTCAATAGTCTCTATTAGCAAAAACACAATTGTTCAGGAGAGCGAATTAAAATTAAGGGTTTTTGGCGACTTCAAAATCTGCAATGATATTAGGAAGAAAGTAGCCAAAAACCCTTAATTTTAAATCTTAATTTTAAATATAATATATTTATATATATATATATATAGTCCACCCAAAGCAAGTCAATATAAGGGTTATAAAAAGCCAAAGCACTCCTATTGCATTCATAAAAAATCATAGTTGCTGATAAGCAAATACAAAAGTGTGAAAAAAATAGCTTTAGCATTAATTTTTTGGTCCGAAATTAATATCATTGATGCACCTGCAATCAGGGAACAGTTTGGCATCAAAAACTCATTTCGTCCAAAATAGCTGATAGACAGTATTGAATATAAGCCCTCGATATGGTTCTACAGAAATGGGAATGAAACTGGAACGAAATGGAATTGGACCGGAACAAAATGGAATTGGAACAAAATTTTTAAATGGATCAGGAAACTAAAATGATGGATAAATATTGGAAAAAATCTATAAATTACCGAAAAATTATCGATAAATTATCGAAAAATTATATACCGATTTTCGATAAAATTACTAATTACGTATTATAGCTTCGGTCAGACCGAAGATAATTCTCTTACTAGTTTTTATTCAAAATATACAATATACCGAAATTTTAAACATTTAAAACTATTTCGTATTGAAATTTAGTTTGTACACTTTGTTCTTACTTTTTCTAAAAGCTTTTCGCTTTTCTTCTTCGTATGCGCAGAACGACATTTCCGAGGTTCTTACAGCTTCTATTAAACATATAATATAATTAGTCAATATATTTACGTATGCAACTACGAATACGAATGTCAACTTACGGTACATAATGTCATTGAAAAATTTCAAACTTTGAACTGCAAACTTATGTTGTCTTCCATCCCAATTTATGCCCATCAATGCCTCATCCATAAAAATCAGCTTAAAACAACGTAAGTTATCTGTGGAAGCATAAAAGTTAGTAAAGTTAAATATTTTCAGACAAGTAAACTTTGAAATTCACTTGCAGCGCGCTTTCAACGTCACTAACGAATTCAGTATCTTGCTAGTGGAGCTGCTAGTGAAATTGAATGTTGAATGTTGGGAATTTAAATTTTTCAATCGACTTACCAAGTAAACGGATGGATATTGTTCCACGAAAGCGTCCACATTTTTCTCCTCTTCCAAAGTTTTTAGAGGCAAAAACTTAAAACTTGAAGTCGTTGGAATTAATTTAGCTGCCATTTTTTCTAACCGCTTGATGAGTCAACAATGCATTTATTGTGGAAATATCTTCCTTCATATTTTTATAAAGCTTGACTAGTTTATACCACTATTTCAAATGAACTGTTCTTCGCGAAAACAATTCAAACTAAATTTTATTCATATTTTGACGACAATTCCCGTCTGTTGATCATGCGATTGAGGATAACTGGTAAATCTTCCACGAAAACAAAGAGCTTCTTTCTTCACTAGAGAAGGAAGAGAGAAGCGCATCACTCTTTCCAATAAATATGTTACTCCGTAGAAAGACACGGCAGAGACAGTACCAAAACAAAGAGGTTCTTTGGATGCAGGCAGAGAGAGGCACTTCCTAATTGATTCTTTCTATGTGAGAGAGAAGCGCTTCTTATCTGCATCTTGGCGAAGCGCTTCAAAATTTCCAGCTGGGTTGTTTTTACGTTGATCGGCAGACGATTGTCGGATCGTTTATTTGTTTTCGGTAGCTGTAATCTTTTATAGAAGCAATTTTGCGGTATGTTTATTTTAATATATTCCCTAAATTTCGAATTTCTTCATATTATTATGAAGATAATTTTTATTAAATTTTTTTTCTCAATAACCTTAAAAAGTTCAAATAAAAAAATAAAAAAAAATTGCACAATTTCATTTAAACAAAAATTATTCTGAAATATTTAGGATAACATAAAATTTAAGGTTTTCAAACTTTTACTTATTAGAAAAATTAGGAAAAAAGTATAAGGGAAAAATATTGAAGGTGACGAAGAAAGTAATTCTTGAATGCAAACTGTAAAACTCTTGCAAGGGTCGAATTTTCTTTTTGTGAAGCGGTGAAGTGATAACAGTTTTTTATCCTTTTGAAAAAGTATAAGGGAAAAATATTGAAGGTGACGAAGAAAGTAATTCTTGAATGCAAACTGTAAAACTTGAGCAAGGGTCGAATTTTCTTTTTGTGAAGCGGTGATAACATTTTTTTATCCTTTTATAAGTACACAAAACCAATTGAAGGGTTGTAAGTCTATTGGGTTAAGTACCAAAAAAAATATTCTGAGATATAACTACAAATTGGAATAATGCAATTAAAGCTGAATTATATAAAAACAAAGCGTATTCCGATTCACTGTAAAAAAAAACTTTGGAAAACTTTAGTTTCTCATTTAACCACACTGAAATAAAAAAATCATGTAAAATTTGAATTGCCTGCCTTTAAATTTTAATTTCATGTCAAAGTTTGTTAATTTGATGAGAATTTTATCATTCCATTCGTTTTTCATATCATATTGATACTATTTTTTTTAAATTGGTATGAAAAACAATAAATAGATAGTATTACGGTTTACACTGCATTATCAATTCAAAACATCAAACTTGCAGCACTTCTTATCAATTAATATCCTACCAATACTACTTAACTCCCGTAATTTTATAGAAAACTAGCTGGGCCCGGTCCGCTTCGCTGGGCCTAAATAATTTTTTGTTGTTGCATTGTCTGCAATGTAATGGATGAATGGATGAAAGTAATTTTTAAATATATATGTTTAATTGGTGTTTATACTGTGGAGTTAATTTTGTACAATTCTATAGAGAGGAAAATTGATGTAGCGATTGGTATTGAAATAGGTTTTGATGCATGAATGAATGATTCGTATTGTATGTATTTATGTAGCGCAGTAAAGTATGTTTGGAAGATTATTGAAATTAAATTAAATGACATGTGGTATAAATGCCGTTAATTCGGCCGGTGCAAACGACTGGATTACGATCTTTGAGCTTTGGTACGTAGCCGAATGCTCGCACAAAATGGCCCGGCAGTGTAAACACTTGAAAACGAACAAATCTGTAGATTCCGATGCTGGTGCGGGAGGGAATATTCAGTCAGTGTAAACGGTTGCACGAACGGAATTTCGTTTGCGATTGGAGTTCGCGACAAAAGTTGTGTTCGCTCCTACGGTCTAAGTGCACCTTCAAATTAAGAAAAAATAAGTACCTTTATCCCTTTTAGACAAAATTAAACCAAAGTTGGCTGCACTGGTTGAGCGCCCCGTCTGTGAGGAGTGTTGCCACATTGAGAGACGTTCTGTTGTGTTTTTGTAAATTTTTCTTGGGGGAAGAAAGTGATTTCTATAACTTGTTGGGACAATTTTGCAGTGCTTATTTGCCGAAAAGGCCAATTGCATTTAAGTCAAGTTTAATTTAATTTTCACTCGCAATGGACGTCTTCTCGTAATATTAATGGCGGTTTGCCTGCATTTAAGCCAACGCGAAATTCCGCAGCCGGTACGGAACTTGAACAAAAATGTTGCTTGAATATGCGATACTGCGTTTTTTTAAAGAAAATTTTTAAATGATACACATTTTTAGTTGTAGCTTTGAAATTTTTCACCGCAACCAAATTTTTTCATTCCAATATCTTTGCTGGAAGAATTTTCGAGAAAGTACCGCGGCGGCGGAATTTTGGGTATTTTAATGAAGTACTTTAGGGTAATGAAGTACTGTGTGTAGGGTTACTGTGAAAGTGGGAGACTTTCGCAGTGAGCATTTAAGGTCGCCACACATGAATGTAAAATTTCGTTATTGTCGTGGTACTTTTTCTTGAAAATACGATAGTGCGCTCTAGAATGATATGCATTTGTTTTTGTTTTTGTGAAATTGTTCAGCACGAAAAAATTTGTCCGAGCCGAATATCGCTTTCAATTTTTGGGGAAATTTCGCGGCAGTGTGTGGGGAGCTTTAAGTTGGGTATAATTTAATTTCCATTCACAATAGACATTTTTCCGTAGTTATTTGGAATGTAAATGGCAAATGGATTTAAGTGGAAATGAAGTACTGTAAAAGTGGGCGTAAAATCTGCACTGGGAGATTGGGGCAAATTTTGGAATTGCGAATATGTAATACTCAATGAGAAGCCGTGTTATTTTGGCACTGCCTTAGGGTTTTTCCATTGTTGAAAAGTTACATGCAATCAAATGGAAATAACCTTAATTATTACTCCCTGCTGCATTTAATGTTGAAAATACACGAAGTTGTTGAAATTTGTGATCGGTACATAGACTTGAAATACTTTAGCAAATCGATTTTATACTTTGAAAGAAACCGAAAGGTAAAAACCCGCAGATATGGTAACACTGCTTGGGTGGGGAAAAATTAAGTCCTAGGTGGCAACCAAGTTGATTGTGGATCATATGGTATTTGCTTTAAAAGATTCACAAATGTGAGAGAAATACGTATTTTCTAACTTGTGGGCGGTAAAAGTGGGCGTGTCGAAACCTATCCTATGTCACGACTCACGACCCCTAGAACACATATATAAATTTTGGTGAGAATCGGTGCTGTAGTTTTCGCGTCCACTGGTGACAAACATACACGTCTCTTTTATATATATAGATAAAGATCAGAATTCACCGGCTCAGCCGTGCCACCATAAAAAACGGCTGTTGATTTTAGACGGCTTAGAACTCTGCCAATTTCTGTGCCAAAACAATTACACAAATACTGAAAATGTGAAAATACATTGTGTAATGAAAATAATGTGTTTATGGATGGAAATATATGATCACTAAGATAAATTATGCATGTGAAAGTGATTATTTAGTTTTTCGATGCTCAATTTTATCAAATTCTAGTGTAGTGACGTAATTGCAGTGAATTAAAGTTCAGTAAATTCTATTAAATATCCAAAATGATTGAAGGGCGTAAATTTTACAAGGGGTAGATGGAAATATTAGCCGGTGAAATGCTATTCGCATCTATTTTTGTTTTTTTTTTTTTTGGTATTTTCAGGCATCATAATAAGCATCACATATTATATCAATATTAACATCATACATAAATTGAAACATCTTTAATTTTTATGTGTTCGTTTTTTGTCGTTTCTAAAACGAATACATTTCTCATTTTCCTTTTCTCCATTTTCTAAAAAATTTTATTTGGATCGAATTTTTTCTCTCTTCACGTTTTCTCATGTAAATTTACGTTGGATCCTTACCAAAATTAAGTTGGTATCCCATCAATTCCCCACTCTTTCATATAAATAATAAAGACGCGCTGCTAACATCTCTGATTTTTCTTTCGAAAGCTCTAAATCTCTTATCAGATCGTTGAGTTCTGGTTGCATGAAAAGTTTTGGCTCTTTCCTAAGCTCCGCATCACTTTGACCGAATTCAGGTGATTCACATGAATTATTTTGAATAAAGGAGCTTACAAAATTATAAAAATATAGCCGTACTGAGTGCCTGCCATCCACATTAGACCGTATCACCTTATAGGGGGAAAAAAAAGTTAACCGCACACCATCTAATTCGAAGCATATTTGGAAGGAGATTCCGGAAAAAATTTTCTTTTTTTTTTTGGCCGATCGTAGAGGTAGCGCATCGACATATTTCTTCATATTGTCTCTATTTATGATCCGATTTTAATGTATAATATATCATATATTTTTGTCTCGAGGAGACCTACAATAATGCCTCAGAGGTCCTTGCTCTTAAGTACACCCTTCTAGTACTTACCCACCAGATCTCAGTTAGTACCACCCTAATGTACCATTCCAAGTGCAGAAAATTAAAGCTCTCAAAAAATCATTAAACTCTTGCAAAGGAAGTTACCGATTATACCATTAGAACTATTTATAAAAAATATAATTAATATTTTTACCGAACGTAGGGGTAGCGCATTGACATATTTCATCATATTGTCACCATTTATGATCCGATTTTAAAGTATAATATATCAAAATTTTTGTAAATAAATTAAAGTGGAGGTCCTTAGAGTTGCTGGACATCGACGTTAAACACTTAATTCGATTTTACTTTAATTTCTTTAATTCATGTTGTAGAAGTTGAGAAGTTGAAAAAGCAAACATTCCAATGTATACACTAGAGTACATTATGGTTGTACTAACTGAGATCTGGTGGGTAAGTACTAGAAGGGTGTACTTAAGAGCAGGGACCTCTGAGGCATTATTGTAGGTCTCCTCGAGACAAAAATTATACATTAAAATCGGATCATAAATAGAAACAATATGAAGAAATATGTCGATGCGCTCTCTACGATCGGCCCAAAAATAAAAGAAAATTTTTTCCGGAATTTCCTTCCAAATATGCTTCAAATTAGATGGTGTGCGGACAACTTCATTTTTTCGAGACGGTCTAATCCACATACTTAAATAGGTTCTACATGTGTTGCACAAAACATTCGGCGTCCACGGTTCGCCAAGATTATAGGGAGAAAATTTTAAATATAAACGATAAGTATTTTGTAATGCATTTGTGAACTTTCGCGGAGTCGACAAAATATATTCTGCATAGACGAAACAGAACTTGTTTGGATCATTTTTGCACTTATATTTACATTTTCGCGCAATCATTTTTTCAGTACGATACTAATACCGCCCTAAACTATCGTGAACGATGTAATTATTTTTTATACCCCGCACTCTAGTGTCCAAGGGTATATTGTTTTCGTTACACCGTTTGTAACGCCCATAAGGAGGCGTTTCCGGTATGGAAAAGTATATATATTCTGGATCAGCATCACCTCCTGAGTTGATTTAGCCCTATCCGTCTGTCCGTCCTCTTTTCTTGTAAACATGATTGCAGGAGCTAGAAGAAAGCTAGGGATCCCAAATTTTGTATTTATCCTTTTTAGGCCCTAGAAGGAGTTGGTATTGCAAATGGGCGAAATCGGTCGACTGCCACGCCTACCTCCCATATAAGTGCAAAATCGTGTTTTTACCGAAATTTTAAGATTTCATCAAAACAGTATGAAATTTTGTATAGTGGGGTTTTCGGGGTCGCTGATTTCGAATTTGATGTCGGAATTTAAAAATTCAAGATGGCGGAACCATTATGGCGGCCGAAATTTTAAGATTTCATCAAAACAGTTCGGAATTTTGCATAGTGGGGTTTTCGGCGTCGCTGATTTTGAATTTGATGTCGGAATTTAAAAATTCATGATGGCGGAACTAATATGGCGGCTGAAATTTTAAGATTTCATCAAAACAGTATGAAATTTTGTATAGGTGGGTTTTTGTGGTCGCTGATTTCGAATTTGATGTCGCATTTTCAAAATTCAAGACGGCGGATACAATATGGCCCAGTAGGTTTAGGGTATATATAAGTCGGCTTGCCCGACTGAAACTTACCAACTTGTTTTGTTTTGATTTGTGCCAAACAACCAAAAACAAAAGAGAAACCTCAAAATTTTACAGAATTTTCCTCTATTCAATAACTTATTCATTCCTCAAAGATACACCTCGACATGCAACTTATGATCATGCCCTTTCTGATCGAACAATTCTTTGTTCTACAACAGCATATACATTCCTGTACCTTTGAGGAATACATATTATGATCAATACATTTTTGATTAAACAATTCGTAGTTCATGAAAGTGATACATTTCAAAAATTTGCAGGTGTTTTTACGTCTATTTTGTATGGGAGCCCCTCCGAAGGGATTAAGCATGTTTCACAAAAATGTGGGTGTAGGAAAAATAATGAGGGTCTATTGTACGATTTTCTATAGATTTCGGCAGGTTTTTTGTCTATTTTGTATGGGACCCCCCTTAAGGGATGGAGTAGGGGTTAAGTATGTTCCAAAAAAGTATTAAAACAGGAAAAGTAATGGGGGTCGGTCCTACATTTTCCCACTCTAGGGTTACCCTGGGTGGAGTTAGAGCCAATCTTAGATAAACGTACATTTTGTATGGTGGCCCCTCTACGGGATGGAGATAGGGGCTAGTTGTGTTCCGCAAAACTATTAAGGGAGGAAAAATAATGGGGATCGGCCATATTACCCAACCCTCTAGGGGAAACACCTCGGCAGTTATGGGACTAGAAATCGATCTGTCACCCATTTTTTTGAACTTTTACCTCGATTCGACACCATTTATCCTCATCCCACCCCCTAAATTTGTTGGCTCACGCATTTTTTTTTATCGAACCTCACACAATTAGGGGGTGACTCGTGTCAAAATCGAAAAATTGTGCACTATGTCATGTCTAATGTGTAACGACAAAAGCATAATTTGCAATGAAGTGCCGGTCGTAAATAAAAATATTTTTTTTGCGAACAATAAAACAATCGCTGTGAAATCAAAAGGTGATGTAAAGATGTGTCTTACGGCTGGAAAATCGAAAACTGATGCTGTCGTTAAGAATGTCGAATTTGTGCCGGAATTGTGCTCAAATTTACTGTCGGTTCGCGAAATGACTAAAAACGGAAACAAAGTTTGTTTGCAAAACAATGAATGTAAAATATACGAACGAAATTTGATTGCAACGGCGAGCCTTGTAACGATTTGTATCGACTCAATTGTGAAACGATCTGTGGACATAACAAAACCGGGAAGCGTTTCTTATCGGAAATGAATTCAGACTATGGCACAGAAGAATGGGCAATAATTGCACTCAAAATTTTAAAAAAGTAAAAAAATTCTTTGGAAGGTGTAGTTTTTGGTAAAATTAGTGACATCAAGTGCGTGTCTGAAAACAATCGCGTTCGTCGTTCAAAGAAAGTTCGACATCTAGTAACATTCGTAGACGATTTCTCGCGAAAGGTGTTTATAGTACCAATAAAAGAAAAATCAGATTTTTTCAATGAATTTGTGAAATTTAAAAATCTTGTCGAAAATCAATTAACGCAAAAATTAAAATATTGCGTACGGACAATGGTTTGGAGTATGTGAACACAAAATTTAAAACATGTTTGCCTAAAAACAGTACTATTCACCAAACAACGGCGCCCTATACATCCGAACAAAACGGTGTGGCCAAAAGGATAAATCATACAATAATTGAAAGAGTGTGCTGTATGCTAATATATTCGGGATTAAAAAAACAGTTTTGGGCAGAAGCAGCAAACACTGCAGTGTATATAATCTATCGTGTGCCGTGTCGGTCTAACGCAGAGAGCCCTGAAGAATTGTGGACAAAAAATAAATCCAATAAACATATGCGCGTGATCGGTAGTAAGGCATGGGTTTATGTGCCAAAAGAAAAACGAAAAAAATTAGATTCAAAATCGGTTGAGTGCATAATGCTCGGATATTGTGACGCGTCAAAGGCATATCGCCTGTTCAACACTAAAACATATAAAATTGTAATTAGTCGTAATGTGAAATTTATCGAAACTCGTGAAGCACAACATACAATCGAAAATACAATTACAATACCAAACATGGTTTAATCCTACTACTTCTCAATTCTGAGGAAGAAGAAAGTGTAGAATTGTCAAACGTAGTTAAGGACGAAAATATCACAGATACTGTTGAACCAGATGCTGATTCCATGGAGCCGAATTATGGCGACTCCAGTAATCCAGATGGTGACTCTACTGAATTTGAAAGCGCTTGACCCTGAAACATTCCAACAAGCGATGGCTAGTGCAGATGCAGACGACTGGAAAATCGCGGTCGATGAAGAAATGGACTCGTTTCGTTCCACAAACATTTGGTTTCTGACTAATTTTCCCAATGACAAGAAATCGATCAAATGCAGATGGGTATTTAAAACAAAAACAAATGCGAATGGTGAGCTTGTTCGTCGAAAAGCCAGACTTGTAGTGAAGGGATATATTCAAATAAAGGGCGTAAACTATTCGCACCAGTTGTACGATACACTTCGCTGCGATTGCTGATAGCATTAGCTGCCAAAAACGACGAGGTGGATGCTGTTACTGCATTTCTGAATGCAGAGCTGAATGACGAAATTTACATGACGCAACCTGACGGGTTTGACGATGGATATAATCGTATGTGCAAATTGAAATCTCGAATTCAAGATGAAAGATATTGGTTAAGTCTCATCAGTTCTGGTTATGAGAGTGTTCAAAATACTTATGAACTAGGGCTTTCGATCCCGGGATCCCGGTCCATTTTTAGTCCCGAAAATCCCGGGATATTTTTTCCTAAATCCCGGGATTTTCGGGACTACATTTTAAATGAATTAGTTCATAAAAAAAGTTTAATACAAGAAAAATACAACTTTTTATCACTCATAAAATATAAAAAAAATCGTGTAAGCAGAAAAATTGTTTTTGACAACATTTGGACAACCCCAAAATGAAAAAAAGTTAGTTAGAAAACACAAAACTTAAAAATTTTTAATTTATTAAAAAAAATTACATATAAAATTGTTTGTGCTTGAAATTTTTTCTTTAAGAAAAAATAAATTTATATTTATTTCAGAAGAGAATTGATATTTTCAGTCTTAGCGAACGCACAAAAAAGAATTTCTTAATAAAAATAATTAAGTAAAACTGAAAACTGATGCAAAAGTAATTTCAGAAACCTTTTTCAAGCATATTTTGAATTGGATTGTGTCTTTCCTAAAGAACTCAAATACTGAAAATAAAAAAATGCCTTTAATAAATTGAAATTAATGTTTATGTTTATTTATTTAAGCTAAAACTATAAGTTTTGCAATAAAACCTATAAAAAACATTTTTTTATTTTTTTAAAATGCATTTTGGTTGTGAAAATATCAAATCCCGAAAAATCCCGGGATCCCGGGATTGCAATTTTCAGTCCCGAAAATCCCGGGATTGCGAAAAGCCTTCGGGATTGAAAGCCTATTATGAACACTTTACATTGCAACTATCGTCTTTTCTGTCCTCCGTCAGAATGTTCAAATGAACACTTTTACATTTGTAATATTATCAATAATTATCGCTAGTAATAAAAAATGTCAAACAGAAGATGTGTCTCACACATCATAATCTATGTTTAGTAACACTCAGTTTGAGTTGAGGCTGTGTGGCCATTTACAATTCTAATGTATTCTATTATTGTCGCTATTAAGAATAGTACACACACAAGTAATAAATAGTTTATAGCCTGTGCGGGGATCGCTTATCGTGCCTCTGCTGATAACATTCTAATTCTGTCTAGTTTTAAGAGATTTTTTGTGCCTATATATTTAGGTGTTTTATTAAAATAATGTCAGTACCTTACAAATACTCAAACGACGTGAATATCAATTCGTGCAGAGAGTGATGAGAGACAAGTCTTAAGGTACGATCAAGATTGACCAATCTCAATATATAGCGGATTTAACATGGGCGACTGCAATCCAGTTGCAAAGCCAATCGACTTGAACCAACATTTAAACTCCGGAATGTGTCCTACTGATGAATCAGAAAAACGTGAGATGACAAAGATTCCTTACATGCAATCTGTGGGCTGTTTGCTGCACAAATAACTCGTCCTGACATAAGTTTCGCCGTAAATCTTTTAAGTAGATTCTCCACGAATCCAGGAAAGGTGCACTGGACAGTTGTCAAACGAGTCATGAGATATTTGAAGAAGACTATCAACGACGGCTTTTTAATAAGGTTTTTTATAGGAGGCCACGCTGCGACTCTGACTGGGGCAGCGACTTAGACGAAAGACGCTCAACTACAGGGTACGCCTTTATGTATCAAGGCAGTGCTATTTCATGGTGCACTCGCCGTCAAAGGACGGTTGCACTCTCATCAACTGAATCCGAATTCAGGCAGCATGACTGCAAAGATTTCCAACAGAAGCTGACAAGAAACCAACAAAAAGGTGACGTTATTCTGCGATAACAAAAGCGCCATCCAGATAGCCACGAATAACTCGTACTCCGTTCGGACGAAGCGTGTGGATATAAAAGGTAAATTTTATTCGACACAATCTGAACTGCGGCAAGATCAATTTGCGCTACATATCAACGAACGACATGCTAGCAGACATCTTTACCAAAGGCGTTGCAAAACCTAAACATATTTATCTTTCTGAGGCACTTAGCCGATGTAATCCTAACATTGTATAATGTCCGTTATTCACTATACAGTCGAACCCGCTTAACTGAAACACGAATTTGTCAGACATTTTGTTTCAGTTATGCGGGTTTTTCACATAAGCGATTTCGGATAATTTTGATTTTCCATGTAGTTTTATTCATTTGAATCACCTAATATTAACTTAGGTCTAACAATGATTATTCATAAATTCACAAATTCAACTTAATTTAAAAAAAACAAAAATTCAGCTTAAACTATGTTATGAGATGTATAAATTGCCCTATATCCATTGATTTAGGCAATGTTGAGTTATCGTATCTTATATATTAGCTTCGTTTGAGAGGTGCACCAGAGCTCAATTCCACATGCCCATATGGGTTTTATTATACTTTTGTATATTTGGACTTTGTATGTGAGATTTAGCTTAGATGCCTTTGAGATTGTCCAAATTAGTTCCAATGGTTTTAGTTTAATCTGGGTGATTTTGGATTGAATGTGCTTATGCCATGTGAGTCGGCGATCGAGGTGCATTCCAAGATACTTTGTTTCGGAACTTTCAGGGACAACTTGGCCGTTTATATTCAGAGCAGGGCACGTGCCCCTTCTTAGGGTGAAGGTTAAGTGACAGCTTTTGGATTCGTTGACTTTGATTTTCCATCGTGATAGCCAATTACTTAGATTGTCCAAATGTTTTTGCACGTAAAGCATTGCCATGTCTGGGTTTGAGTGGGAGCACAGGATAGCAGTGTCGTCAGCAAAAGTCGATATGAGAGTTTTATCACTTTTGGGCATATCTGAAGTATAGAGAATATAAAGCAGGGGCGCGAGGACACTTCCTTGTGGTACTCCGGCCAGTATTCGTAATTTCGATAAGCTGGCGCCCAACGTGGGGCATAAACTTTAAAAAGACCAAAATCCAAAAATTCCCACGCGATAATTAAAATCCCTAATTTCCCGGTAGCTCAATCGCGACGCGTGGGATTAGGGCCGACCCTCGCGGTATGGTATCCCCGGCCGAACGAACAACACAAACGCGTGAAAACTCGATAACTAAACTTTTTTTAAAAACCTGAGCCGACACTGCCGCACTATATATATATATAACAAGAAACTGAACTTTTCCCGACACAAAGAAAATAATACCGAACACAAACGGAACCCTTTTCAAAATTGCCACAAAACGACAAATGACCGAAAGAAATTATTTATACACCCACAAATTATATTTTTTAAAACGCAATTGATTTGCGGGACCAGACCGACCTGTCTGAAATCCCTCGCACGATTCTTTGCAGAATCTATTCACCAGCTGGACTTCGATAAAATTCGATGTCCAGCAACAACTTGGCTCAGATGCGGGACGACACAAACAAAAAAAAAAGAGTAAAAAACAAGTTTTTTAAAATATAACCCTTTAACAGACTAAAAAGCTGAAAATAAATTTCCTTTAAATTAATTTTAGCAATTTTGATTTAAAATTAAGGGTTTTTGGCTGCTTTATGCCTAATATCATCGCAGATTTTGAAGTCGCCAAAAACCCTTAATTTTAAATCGAAATTGCTGAAATAAAGGAAATTTATTTTCAGCTTTTTAGTCGGTTAAAGGGTTATATTTTAAAAAACTTGTTTTTTCCTCTTTTTTTATTTTCCTCTTTTTTTTTTTTTTTAAATTTTTTCTCCTGCCCTTTTTCTCCCTTTTTTCCCCTTTTTTACTCTTTTTTCCAAATGCGAACCTAAGTAAAAAATTTCAGCCTTGTAGCTTACAAAATACGAGAGTTAGAACTTTAAATTGGCTCCATCCCGCTCCCCTTTGCCCCCACATCCCCCTTTCCAAAGGGTACAAAATTTCATTTTGTCAATAAGAACTCACCTACCAAATTTCATCAATGTAGCTTGAAGGAATTGGAAGTTATTTATTTTTTTTTTTTTTTTTTAACTACATTAAATTTATTTATTGAATCTTCTAAAATAAAAATTAGAACTAACAATAACTTTGAACAAAATAATTAGACATTACATTAACATAGTACTAGTTGACCTTATCCACTGATTTGGACAACTTAATGTATATATCAAGGCGATGTAGGCGTTGACTGGATGTCGGCATCTACAGGATGTCGGCATAGACGAACGGCTGCATCGACGAGGGTGTCCCTGAACTATCTATTCAAAGGCAATAGAATAATTTCGTTTTAGACGTAAGGGTCGGGTGGGTTTTATTAAGGTTCGAGCTAGAATATTAGGGTGCAATTTTAGCTTATCTGCATACTTTGTATTACGTTTCGGTATCTCATCAGATATTTTCGATATTTGTAAATCTCTGTGGATGTGTTCATTTTTTATAAACAATGGCGCTCCAAGTATTTGTCGCAGAATTTTTGACTGCATCCTTTGCAGTTTCTCAACATTTGATGGAGATGCTGTTCCCCAGAGCTCGATCCCATATGACCATATGGGTTTCAATATACTTTTGTATAAAATGATTTTATATGTGGTGTTGAGTTTTGATTGCTTCGAGAGGAGCCAATTTAATTCGAGTTTTTTTAATTTGATTTGTGTAATTTTAGCTTCGATGTGCTTTTTCCATGTGAGTCTGTGATCGAGATGCATACCAAGATATTTGGTTTCAGTACATTGTGGTATTTCACTGTTATTTATTGTAAGCATGGAGCAAGTGTCTTTCCTTAGGGTGAAGGTTATATGTGCGCTCTTAGACTCGTTGGCTCTAATTCTCCACTTTGATAGCCAATTCTGTAAAGTGTTCAAATGTTGTTGCACGTGTTGTGATGCCATTATAGGGTCTGAGTGCGAGCACAATATTGCGGTGTCGTCGGCAAATGTTGCGATGAGGGTCTGATCATAAATGGGCATATCAGCTGTGTAGAGTATATACAGCAGGGGTCCGAGGACGCTGCCTTGGGGTACACCGGCAAGAATATCAAATCTACGAGAAACGAAACTTTTATGTTTAACTACAAATTTTCTGTGGGTCAAGTAGTTGTCAAGCAAAATGTGCATGCTTGCGGGTAATAGTTTCTGTAGTTTGGATATCAATCCACTATGCCATACCTTATCAAAGGCTTGGGTGATGTCGAGGAATACTGCTGAGCAGTATTGCTTTTTCTCGAATGTTTTTTTGATCGATTCAACAATGCGATGAACCTGTTCAATTGTGCCATGCTTTTCTCTAAATCCGAATTGGTGATTGGGTGTTTCACCTTTAGCGAGTATTGTGGGTAACATCATTTTTATCAGAATTTTCTCAAAAAGTTTTGATAGGGTAGAGAGTAAGCTTATTGGGCGATATGAACTCACGTTTGTAGGATCTTTTCCCGGTTTTGGGATCATCGTGATCTGCGACAGCTTCCAGTCAGTTGGGTAGTGACCTATTCTTAATATAGCATTATATATATGCAATAAGTGAGTAACAGCAATTGATGGCAGCTCTTTCACCATTTTAGCCGTTATTAAGTCATGTCCTGGAGCTTTTTTTGGGTTCAACTTGGCAATATCGTCCATAAGTGCTTTTCTTCTGATGAGTAGTGTGTTAAAGTTTGGCCTGGTTGTGAGCTGTGGTAGCGGGTAATTTGCAGTTGGGGGGTTTGGAGTAAATACATTTTGTAGGTGACTTGCAAAAGCAGTACCTTTTTCGGCATCACTTCTCGCCCAGTCTCCGTTGGGTAAACGAATTGGCGATTCTGCAATAATGGGTCGTTTTAAATTTTTTGTGGCACGCCAAAGTGAGTAATTTGTTGAGCTCGTCGGCGTAAGCTTTTCCATGAATTGATGCAGATTCTCGTTTTTCGCCCTCAGTTCATTTTGTAGTATTCGTGTAATGAGGGCTTTTTTTCAGATTGGGTGATCTGAACTTTTGCCAATCACGCCTTATTGATCTCTTTTCTGTTAAGAGCGCAGCTATATTTTGTGGCACAAATTCCTTTTTTTGGGTAGTGTTATTGATTTTTGGGGTCGCTGCCAATGCGGCGTTTGTAAGCATAAGGGTAAAGTTACGCACTGCCACATTCAGTTGCTCCTCAGTTTTCAGTGACACATGTAGGGTAATGTGTGAACTTATATATTTTCTGAATTTAAGCCAATTCGTATGGATACTGGTAAGTTTGTCGGGTGGGTTGACTTCTGAATTTGGCGCATATTTTACTGTGATAATAGTGGGTGTGTGATCAGACGAGAGTTCCACTGAAGACTCAATGGTTAGTTGAGTTCGTTTAAGGGTCTTGATTACTGCAAAATCAATAACATCTGGAATATTGCGTCTGTCTGATGGCCAGTATGTTGGCGTGCCTGACGAAACCACATCAAGGCCGAGTTTGCTGGTAGTATTCCATAGTAGTCTTCCTTTGGGTGAAATCAGACGAGAGCCCCAATAAGTGTGTTTGGCATTAAAATCTCCAGCTACGAGAAATTTTGGGCCAAGGGTTGCAAAAAATGTCTGAAATTGCTGTTCAGTTATTTTGGAGATATTGTCAATCCTTTTTGGGTCAAATGAGTCTCTGAAATTAGCAGATTCTGTAATGCTGAAATTAGTAATGCTGAAATTTATGCGGCTCCTCAACACTGACTCTTGGAAGTTATGCCATGTTTGAGTCCCCCCACGCCTCTGATGGACCCCAAAATTTAATAGAATGCATTGTCACCGGAGTTCTATCAGTGTTCCAAATTTCAGCTCTCTAGCTCATGTGGAAGTGTATGAAAAAGAGGGGGGAAACGGCCAAACAAATTCCAAACAAACTACTTGAAATTCCCAGGACGGAAACATTTCACCAAAACAAATCACGACCGAACACAACCTGTCCAACTCTATTAAATTCCTCAAATTCAAAACACTAAATGGCCCACTGCCACAAATAAAATAAAGCAAAAAAAACACTAGCTGGCAAAACTAAACCAGCGCGCAAAAATACTCCCTTTGGAACACTTGTCCTCCAGCCACAACCCGACGATGGCAACCGCTCCACCTCACCACTCCAAAAATACAATTTAGCAAAAAAGGAAAGAAAATTATCAACATTTTCCAAACAAATTAAATTCAATATCTAAAACTTTATCACTTTTCTTCTTCCTTGCTCAAAAAGAACTAAAGAACCTGTCTATATGGACGCATATATGGCGCTTACTTTCCATTTCTCCAACATCTCCCCCCCCCCCCCCACACATGAGCGCGACCTACGCAGAGGGGCTTTACCCACACCTATATGTGAAAGATCTTCTCAGATTTTCTAGAGTGTGTTTGGCAAATTTACATATACACCCCCGCACCCACCAAAATGAAAATACTCACTTTGGCGGCACTCATGTCTGTATAGGCGAAAGCATAAATGTCGACAGGTTCCCCTCCCTCAAACAGGTTCAAAGAGTACAAAAGCTCTAGTCCAGGCCCTGACATTTTACTATTGTAATGGCGAGGCTGGCAATACCCTCATCGGATCGCCGCCGCTCACTTAGCTAACTTAACGAAAGCAAAAGCGAAAGAATGGAAAAGAAAGCAAGAGAACTTTGACTTTGAATTTGTTTTGCTTAATTCGTTAAGCAAAACAAATATATTTTTAAAAAATAATAACAATTAACAAAATTGTTCAGTGCGTTCTTTCGGTTAGTGCGTGTGTGATTTTGTTCCTCCGATTTTGTTCGCCCATCGCCCCGAACAAAAGGGAAACATAAAAAACATAACAATCAAAACAACAAAACAACAACAACTGTGCCGCGAATTTATACCGCGACAAGCTTCTATATTTTATATTTATCTGGTGAATTGACCTCAGAACTTGGCGCGGACTTTATTGTGATAATGGTAGGCGTAAGGTCTGATCAGAGATCTAGAGAAGAATATATAGTCAATTGGCTCCTTTTTACGGTTTTAAATACTGCAAAGTCAATGACGTCGGGAGTTTTTCGACTGTCAGTTGGCCAATAACTTGGCGAGCCAGAGGGGACTACGTCAAGGCCAAGTCTGTTGATGGTGTTCAACAGGACACTGCCCTTTGGTAAAATTAGGCAAGAGCCCCAATATGTATGTTTTGCGTTGAAGTCGCCGGTCACTTTGGTGCAAGAGAATGGAAAAAAGTCTGGAATTGTTGCCCAGTTATTTTATGTCTGGGCGGGCAGTATATAGCTGTTAATGTTAGGCCTTTTAAGTATTCATCGAGAGAAATACTTGTTCCTTGAATATATTCTGTGCAATGATTCTGGAGAGCATAATGCTTTATCCGGCTTTTTATGAGAATACCGGAACCACCTCTAGCGTTTCCGCTTGGATGCTTTGTGTAATAGAGACCATATCCTGGGAGATTGAAAAAGTGTTTATCAGTGATAATTTCTTGCATCATATTTTGCATACCAGACATAAATTGAGACATATTTTGCAAAGCTGGGTATTAACTAGTTAATTAGTTAATAGTTAATTAGCGAAGTTACATTTTTGGTTAACTTTTAACGTTTCAGTTAATTTCGAAAACCATTAACTTTTTCATTTAGTTAAGTTAAATTTCTTCGATTAACTAGCATTAGTTAACTTTAAAACAAAATTTTATTTTATTATTGAATATAAAAAAAAGTTAAAATTAAAATTCATACTATTTTCGAACTATCACTTAAATTAAAAATTATTTCACAAAACAATTAAATACACAGGCCGATATATTTCGAATCTATAGAACATTCTAAACACAATGCCGTTCTCAGCCATTACGTGAGGTTTACATCGTCAGGATGTTTACATCGTATTTTTCATTTCTCAAGTTTCTCAAAATGGCGAAAAACTGAGAACGTCATTGTGTTTAGAATAGGCTGTGCTATTTGTTCTTAACCAAACTTCATTAATTTCAATATTATTATTTAATATTCTAATAAAACCTGTATGCCTTCAATGAATATAAATAAATTGTTTCATGAACGAAATTTTGCTTTTGATAAAAATTTGTATCATTTATTTTAAAGCAAATTTGCATTGCTGAAACTGATTGGAACAAGGGTCTGTGAGTACAGGCATTCAATTGAATATAGTTAAAAAGTATTTTTTATGTGTTTTTTGTAAAAAAAATATTTTTTTTTGTTTTCTATAGGAAATTTAACTATTTAATTTAACTTTTAACAAAGTTAACTTTTCAACGAAATTAACTTTTTAATTTAACGAAGTTAAATTTTTGATTTACTTTTACCGGGTTAACGAAGTTAAATTCTCGATTAACTATGCCCAGCTTTGATATTTTGTATAAACACTTGCAGAGTTTGTTCAAGAGAGCTGCTAGGGGCAGCAGGTTGCGTGAACTCGGGGACTGAGTTTTGTCCTTTTAAAGCGCTGGCGTAGGAAACGCCTTGATTTATAATGGGATTTACATAAGTAGGTACATGGGATTGTGAGAGATTTGTTGAGATTTTTCTTAAATCCTGTTTTAGGGGGAAAGCATCAGCTTTGTAGATGGGACAGCCTCTATAGTTTGCTGTATGGTTACCACCGCACATATTACGCCCACGCTGGGAAGTGTGCAATAGAATACGGTCACACAAAATCGTGTGTGACCGTATTCTTGGCAATTTTGGCACTGAATTGGTCCTCGGCGCTTATGAGGCTCTTCCACTATAATTTTGCGATGGAGGAGTAAATTGGGTGGATCGAATTCCATTTCCACTCGGAATAGTGGTTGGGGAATTTTATTTCGATTTTGTATGTTAAAAACGGATTTAAAAGCGTTCTAATCGAAGAGCGCTTCCACATTCATTGCTTTCAGGACAACGGAGATACCTTTGGAGCTTTTGAGCTGATATGTGTAATAGCTCTTTTTTGAATTATCGAAGGTTTCGATAATTTTTCTATAATTTGCCTCGTTCTAGATTTTAATTTTATTTTCATGAATTCTTCCCTTAAGAATAGGGATTACATGAAATGTGTGGTCACCAATGATTTGGGAAATTATTTTTATTAGGGGATTTGCGTTTTTTTCATGTAAGTAAATTGGTGGTGGTTTTTGAACTTTCGGAATCGGATCTGAAGTCGTTGTTTCGGCAAGAATGGCAAATCGGTTTTGCCCTAACTCAATAGACTTTTTGGGATTAGTCTTTTGCACCTCTTCGTTTGAAGTAGGCGTCAATGCCTGTCTACGCTGCCGTTGCCTTTATATTATGCTCTCTAGAGATACAGTTGAAGTTTTGTTGTTTTTAAATTATCGAGAAATTTGTTTTGCTCATTTAAGTTCTGAGCGGGAGTTTCGCACAGGAAACAGAGTTACCTGTGTGTGTGTTGGGAGTTGCACATTCTTTACTCCATGAGAGAACAGGCGTGGGAGATCAGCCGTGTTTAAGTTGTTGAACGGGAGTAGTTGGCAACACTAACGATACGGTGTGCTTTTAGAGCGTTGCATTTTGAGATGATGGACGAGGGGAGTCATCGCTATTTCGAGGAAGCGGGGAGACGTATTTTTTCGCGGCTCTCGCACTTTCGAATGAAATTTTGTTTCAGTTAAGCGGGTTTCAGTAAAACGAAATAAATTGTATGAAAAAAGCGTGTTCCGCTTAAACGGGTTTCACTTAAGCGGGCTCGGCTGAAGGTGGATGTATTGAAATATCTACTTTACTTTTGATTTAAATTTTAATTCAAGCGTCGTTCAGGAAAGGTGTTATGAATTGAACTAACCTGTGGAACGACCCTTTAGTTTAAAATACAAACTTTTTCTAAACGCAACTATGTATTTAGATAAGTTCTGCTATTAAATAACTTCCACTTGAATAAACATGTGAACCGATCGTTTTTATTTTACTCGTTGCTGCGAATCTTCTTTCTAACAGGCTTCATGGGAATGAATTTCAAGCCGCTTTGAAGACTGCAGAAAAGTTGAAAAACTTTGCGAACAGAGCTTTGCCGGGAAGGAATAACTCCTCTTCCAACCTTAGATAATAAATAGTACGCGCTGGAATGCGGTCTTAACCCCCTTATACCAAGTGTAGTCTTATCGAAATTGGGTTACAATGTTACAAAACACAATTTTCCGCTTATATGGGAGATAGGAGTGGCAGTTGACACTATTTTATTGCACAACATTTTATCATTCATTGTTAAAAATTATTTCGATCTTTTTTTCCATCATTGTTCAAAATTATTTTAATGTTTTTTTCTATCTTTTTTCAAAACTGATTTTTTATTCTGGTCGATATATATTTCTAAATATGAGGGATTTTTTTTTCAATCGAATGATCAAAAATATAAATATCGCTCAGTATGAAAATTTGTTTTTGAACATATTTGTTTTTTTTCTGAGGGATATAAATTTTTCCGTATTTTGTGTGATATGAGGGTTGCTCGATAAGTTTCCGTAATGAAACAACCCATATGTCCTATGTAGTTTGTTGTTAAATATGCCGCTTTTTAGAGTAACTTTCTCCTAAGCACTCAAAAAAACTATTATTAAATTTTTTTGAAACGAAAAAGTTGCCCTGCTTTAAGGAATATTTTTAAAAGTTGCCACATAACGATTGCCGATAACTGTTATGATGAGCGAGAAATATTTTTTCCATTGCTCGTAACTTTTATTTTTTGAAAATATTTTTGTCCATTGCTCGTAACTTTTATTTTTCGAAAATATTTTTAAGAGTTACGGCATAACTATTATGATTTGAAAATATTTTTTTTACGTTGCCACAACATTTATTGTGCTGCTTCGGTGGTGGCGGTGACGGTGAAGCCTGGTTTTTGGGTGATTCATGTCAGTTGGGATTAGAGCATGTCATTTGACCACCAAGTGTGCCAAGTAAATTCAAATGCATTTCAAATAGAAAAAATTTGTTTGAAAAACAATGCAAGAAACTTTTTCACCTTGTTTTCAAAATGTTCTGTTTTAAAAAATTATGGCAAGTAGTATGCGTTGGAATTTAAACCAAATTCCAAATCAGCTATAGGGTAGAAGGGGGAGGATTCGCCACTGGGGAGCATATGCCACCCCCACTTTTTTTAAAAACTAAAAACTCTTTGAAATTGTTAGTATGGGTAGTTTGTTAAAGTTTCTTCCCTAAGCACATAACCTTTCTACCTCAATCGTGATCACGGCAAAAAGTATTTGTTTGTTTTTAGGGGTGCTGCGAAAATTGTTTGGGTCCGTAAATTTGGTAAATTCAGTTTTTGCATTATGAAATTGATACTTTGTTGTATTGTTGCGTTGTTATTAATGCATGGAATAAAAGCTCGACTTGATTCAATTTCTTAAAAGTAAAAATTTGGAAAAATAATTTGTGTGGGTGGGAACACCTGGGGCACATTCGCCGAATCGCACATGGGGCACATACGTCAGAGCATTTTGTATAACAAAACCGACCAAAAAAATTTTTAAGAAGAGAAAAAGAAGAATCAATGATTTGAGCTCAACAATTAGTTTAGAAAAATCGTTTGGAAAGTTGCATTTAACTCGGATCTCATTTATTAATTTTTTTTACATTTTGTGAAAAATTTTCCTAAAAAAGTAATTTACGCATTAGTTTAATGTTTTATTTTAGCTTCTGATATTCAATACTTAAATAAAATATTACATTTACCGAAAAAGTATGCGCGGTTTAAAATTATACCCCTTGGCGATTCTACCCCATGGGTGGGGCAGTTTCGCCGTTTTGACTTTTTTTTGAAATTCGTTGAAAAAGTAGTGGAGAACTTTTAGATATATGCTTTCAGAAGTTGAAATATTAAAGTTAATAAATGTAAGTTTCGAACTGTAAAAGAATTTGCAAGAAACGATGATTGGTTAATTTTTCAAAAATCTTTGAAAAAACGTGGCGAATGCGCTTCCTTCTACCCTACTTATTTAGTTCGGAAAAAGGTAAAAATGTTTCTTGCATTGTTTTTCAAATAAATTTTTGCTATTTGAAATGTATTTGCAGTTTAATAGTTGTGGCGCCCCAAATTTAGTTGAATTTTGCAAACATTTTTTACGATTTTAAGTGTAACATAAGTGCAGAAGATTGTATTAATCGATTAGTTCGCGATTGGTGAAGCATAATCTTTACCAAAAACTGAAATCAGTTGATTAATATAGTCTTCTTCACTTAAGTTACACTTAAAATAGTAAACCCGGTTTGTAACTTTGAATTTTTACTTGTAAATACAGAGTGTCCCACGCTTCAGTACAAATAATGAAAGAGGTGATGGCTGGGGTCAAAACAAGTAAAAAATTGTATGGGAGGGGGGTCCATCTGACCCCAGCTAGTGCAGCTACTAAGCCGTCCTTGAGCGTTTTGTTAAGACAATTGAATAACAAGAAAAAATTTACTTGAAAGCGAAAACATCCGACTGACTTAAATAATGTTAACTGATCATTAAACACAAAAAATAATTTTTTTTTTAACAAATTTTTTTTTTTTAAAAGTAGAGACGGATACGAAATTTTTCTTGTTTTGTTTTTGGCCGAAACCGAAATGGCCGAAATTATTATTTTTAAATTTCGGCCGAAACCGAAAAAAAACATCAAATATTATAAAGTAGTACATAATTAACCATTTCAGTAAGCTGAAATCGTTAATTTTAAGTTCTTATCATGAATTAGATGAGTTTAGAAGCAAACTATCTGGAATTTAACATTTAAGATTAGAAACTATCAATACATGTATATGAGAGGGATTATGGGCAAGAGGTGCTGATCAAGAATATATATAATTTTACGTGTTTCAAATAATTTACAACACTCGTTAGATTTTTGTCCCAAGCTTATATGGAGACAAATCACTGTGCGATGGCGTCCTCAGTTTTTCTGCAGCACGTTTATTTTTATACCCCCACACACACTGTGGCAGGGTATACTAACTTTGACACAACGTTTGTAACGCCCATAAGGAGGCGTGTCAGGTATGGAAAAATATATATATACGTGGTCCGTCTGACCGTCCGTCCGTCTGTCGCACTATAGCGGTCGCAGTTTTGGAGATATCGACTTGAAACTTTGGGAACATGTGTTTCACTTCAATAGTAAGAGCAAGTTCGAGAATTAGCCAAATCGGACAAAAACTGGGCGTGGCTCCCATAAAACGAAAAAAAAGGTCAACCTTTTCCAAGTCTTTTTTATAGCTGTTTTCGATTGGAAATGGATTTTCGACATGGTCCAAGCTTCCAAAACCACATATGAGTGGGTCAAAATAGGGTCTTGAGACCCAACTTTTTTTTGGTGGATTTGATTGCAAATTTTTAGAAACGGTTTCTGGTTGTGGTCTGAAGCTCCAAAAACACATATAAATGGCTCAAAATGGGGTCTTGAGACCAAATTTTTTATGTTGAGGTATTTCTAAACTTCTACTGTGTGGGGGTATTTCAGCTTCGGGATGGCCGAAGGTAGTCCACTCTCTAGTTTTTTCTACTAATGTTATTATAAAACAAGTGAGTAAGTTTCAGTCGGGCAAGACGAAATCTTAAAATTTCGGCCGCCATATTGGTTCCGCCATCTTGAATTTTTAAATTCCGACATCAAATTCGAAATCAGCGACCCCGAAAACCCGACTATACAAAATTTCATACTGTTTTGATGAAATCTTAAAATTACGGTAAAAACACGATTTTCACTTATATGGGAGGTAGGTGTAGCAGTCGACCGATTCCGTCCATTTTCAATACCAACTCCTTCTAGGGCCTAAAAAGGATAAATCCAAAATTTGGGATCCCTAGCTTTCTCCTAGCTCCTGCAATCGTGTTTACAAGAAAAGAGGAGGGACAGACGGACAGACAGGGAGGTAGGCGTGGCAGTCGACCGATTTCGCCCATTTTCAATACCAACTCCTTCTAGGGCCTAAGAAGGATAAATACAAAATTTGGGATCCCTAGCTTTCTTCTAGCTTTCTTCTAGCTCCTGCAATCGTGTTTACAAGAAAAGAGGACGGACAGACGGACAGACAGGGAGGTAGGCGTGGCAGTCGACCGATTCCGCACATTTTCAATACCAACTCCTTCTAGGGCCTAAGAAGGATAAATACAAAATTTGGGATCCCTAGCTCCTGCAATCGTGTTTACAAGAAAAGAGAACAGACGGATAGGGCTAAATCAACTCAGGAGGTGACGCTGATCAATATATATACTTTTCCATACTGGACACGTCTCCTTCTTGGTGTTACAAACATCAGACCAAAGTGAATATACCCATACCTCATGAGGTGTAGGGTATAAAAATATTTGAATATCCGCATTAAGAAAAAGTTTGAATTTAAAACTGAAAAATATAATCATATTTTATTCAATATATAATCCAATTAAGTGCCGACGAAGTAAAGCTGCATCCTTTCTTTTCTGGTATCGATTGGCATCAAGTATACATACAGAAATATACACCTCCATTGATACCACCCAGAGGGGAAGTTAATGCTGCCGACGCATTCGATATTGGATCTTTTGACGAGGAAGATACCAAAGGGATCAAGCTAACTGAAAACGATCAAGATCTATACAAGTATTTTCCACTGACAATTTCTGAGAGGTATTCACGTTAGTTTCTTCTTTATCTAATGCTATTGTTGATTCATTTACTTTGTAGGTGGCAACAGGAAGTGTCTGAAACAGTTTTTGAAACTATTAACAACGAAACGGATAAAATAGAGCAAAAGAAAAAAGCAAAGCAGAAACAACACTTTGATGCGGATGAAAAGGAATCGGATTGTATTTTACATGGATATATTAAAAAATTAGGAGGATCTTTTGCATCGCTGTGGCAAACAAAATATGCAAAACTGTATCCAAATCGGTATATAGAATTATTGATGGCTTAATTTTTGGTATAATATTTCCCTTACAGACTAGAATTGCATTCTGAAAGCGGAAATAATAAACCTGAATTAATATTTATGGATCAAGTTGAAGACATTTCGTCTGATTTCGTTCATTACAAAGGCGAACAGTGCATTCAAATAAAGGTGAATGACGGAACTAGAGATGGAAGAATAATCTTAACAAATTCGGTTAGTAAATACATGCGGTATCTTTTTTTAAAGAGCTATTTTCACGTTTTCAGAAATAAATAATAAAGAATACTTTGCAACCAAATTAGGTTAAATAGCAGATCTGATAACAGATTCTGAAAATCATGATCCACACCTCAGGCAATAATTTAGTCAACATTTGTTTATAAATGTGGTATAATAGTATTTTAGCGACCTCCTAATTTTTAACCCACTTTTGGCAAAAGCGGTCGACTAGTCGACGTAAAATTTAAAAAATTCTTGTGACGAAACTATGGGACCGATTTCTGATTTGTTTTTGGTTTAATTCTTTGACAATGAAAAAAAAATCAGTACGATACACAGTGGTTCAAACTACCATTAGCGCTTCGAAAGTCTTAATGGATTAAGATGGCCGGTTTTATTAAATTTATCGATTTTTAATGGCTCCAATTGATAATGATTAATAATAGTAGAAAGAAAACAAGTGAGTAAGTTTCAGTCGGGCAAAGCCGACTTATATATACCCTACGCCTACTGGGCTGAACTACCAGTGGTCGAAACTACATTTCTAGCGCTTCGACAGTCTTAATGGATTAAGACGGCCGCTGTTAGTAAATTTATCGATTTTTAACGGCCCCAATTGATAATAATTAATAGTAGTAGAAAGAAAACTAGTGAGTAAGTTTTAGTCGGGCAAAGCCGACTTATATATACCCTACACCTACTGGGCCATATTGGTTCCGCCATCTTGAATTTAGCAATTTCGACATCAAATTCGAAATCAGCGACCCCAAAAACCCCCCTATACAAAATTTTATACTAATGTAGGATTAGGACTAGACAGACTACCCGTAGCGGACGGAAATACTAAAGACATTTAACAGCACTGACCTACCACAAAAAGGGCAACACTTAATCTTGACGAACAGGAAAACACGATAGTTGAGCCACAGAGTATACAGAGGCGACACTCTGCTTGAGCGAGAAGGAATATGAGTGAAGTGACAGCAAATTTGTTTACTGGTGTGCGTGAAAAAATGAAATTTCTTTTTTGGCGAGCGTGAAAATTCCCAATTTTTTTCACCACCAGAGCTCAGTTGTTGGCAGAAACTCAACACCAGAGCTCAGCTGAATGCATAACTCCCCACCAATTTTTTTCTTTTGTTTTGATTCTTTTTCGTATTCACCACCAGTTTGCAAATAATTTTTCTTGGCGTCTAAATTTTTGGAAAAGTGAAATCGTGAAAAGTGAACTGTGAAAAAAAATAAAAAAACAATTATAAAATATACCAATATTTTATATTTTTATGCAGTGATCTTCATTAGTGTTTTTTCAATTTGCTGAATAGAAATTTGTACACAACCCTTGCCGCAGTGAGTGAATATATTAGTGTAAATAAATTTAACTTTACTAATGGCATTTTGCCTTTTGTAATATATTTGCAGACATAAAAAAATTCATTATGAGAGAATGCGTCATGAAATGTCCAGGTGCAGTTCGACTTTATTTCTTCCCCAATGCTGTGAAAGATGCCGAACGGTTAGTGAATCTTTTATATACTTTTATAAAGGGTTTATATGAAGGAATAAAGGGTTTTTCGAAGAGCCTGAGTCCTGAGTCTGTCTGCTGTGTGAGTCGGGTTTCTTAGTGCTGTTTTTGTGGCAACAATTCCGTCTGATTACAGTCCGTGTTCCTCCTCGTCCGTAAGGTTCATTGGTTGGTTGGGCAGGGTGCGCCACAGTCCGAGCACACTTCCTCGTTGATCCTAGTCAATAAGCTGGAAGCGGATCAAGAGTGGACCTTGTAGATCTCGGCAAGAGCTTCTTCATTTTGTGTCGCTGAAACTAGTGCCTATTAGTGAAGTTATTTGAGGGCGGTCTCGGTTCAGTGGATGTTTAGTTGGGTGTTCCTTCTGATAGCTCGCCACAATGAACTTTGCGGGTTAATATTCAATTCTGTTTACTTTGCCAATTGATATGAAAAATCCTTGAAACTAAGAAAAAAAAAATGAGTTTATGTTGACATATTTTAAAAATTCAAAATGTAGAACATGGTACAGTCATTAGGTTAATACTGCATTACAGTATTAAGCCAAACTTAAGAATGTGTTGGGTCATTGTTTGATTCGAACTTTGAGATAGTCGCTTTCGAGAGGACCTTTCATTTGGGTTAGATTATTAAGGGTATTCACAAGTAATCATATGTAGAGCCATAAGAAATATTTGGTCAAACATTTTAATTTGTCATTAAATTTTGTATGAAAAATTCAATGCTTAATAATAATTTATGGCAAATCTTTATATGACGACATGTGAATATCGTTATGGTTTAATAAACGAGTAATCAATACTTTTTTAATTTTCTTATTCAAAGAACTGCAGTTTTGCTTAGAAGATAAAGGCAACTGAATCATCAATTCAAAATACCTCTCCAACCAACCTTCGGCATAAGTCACAGCAGACAGCAAATCCTTAGATTCACTTGCACGAGCCTGGTGTTATCCTTCAGACACACCGAACAAAGTTCGGCAAATTGCAACTGATTTAAAGGAGGAACAGTCAAGCCCGTAGTAATCGCAGCACGTCCATTACGACCCGCAAAATTCAAACTTTGCCGGATTAGATCGACTTTCCCAATGTGGTTCAGTTGGATTTCATTCACTTTTATCGTATTTGGATAATTGAACGGATATTATATAGAATATTACATTAACTTTTATTTATTATCTTTTAATCCGTAGAAATAAACGTTTTCAAACAATTATTTTTGGCAATTTATAGAAATTGTTTACATTTTTTACTTTTTCACCACATTTTTTACACTTTTTTATTCATTCTCTCATACTTCTTCGTAGCAGGGATGCTTTTTTCAGTATAGTAGTACTTTTATACTTTCCTACTATTGAGACATTTTCGGTACAATTTAGAAAATTTCAAAATTTAATAAAATACTTAACTAAACATAAGCCCATATTCATTGTAACAATTTGACCATTTCTGTGAAAGGTTTTTACTACAATTGCAATTAACATTCCACAGAATAAAATACATAAGGTCTTTTCATTTCGGTTTTCCTCCAAAAAGTAAATTTTACGGGATAAAACATTTATCTTGTTTCCCTACAAATTGAACCCTATTTCTTTGGAACCATTAACATTTCATATTGCTTTATTTTAATAATTTTTCAATAAAAATGTATTTCCAAAAAGTTTTGCTTGAGTTCATTATGCGGATAGGGTTCGCAATGTGTGTTTCAGTTATAAACACAAAACAAAAATTTCCATTTTAAATAGATTTCGAAGTGAATGGAAAATAGTCGTCTTATAATAAACCCCCGCGTCAGTAAATTTTTCCCCAAAATGTATAAAATTGGTTTGGAATTCATAAAAAAATTGTTTATTTTCTTTGAAATCGTATCTAAAGTATAATTGTACGAAATTACATACAATTGTACCGAAATATTTGTATACCGAAAATATAACTATTTCATTTGTTTAAAACAATTCTTATATAAAACAGTAAACAATAGTTGAATTTCAAAGAAAATTAGCAATATTTTTTAAATTACATATTTTGTTTATTTGTATATTGTTTCTTTAAAGAAGTTTTTAAAACAAATGAAATAGTTATATTTTCGGTATACAAATATTTCGGTACAATTGTATGTAATTTCGTACAATTATATAGTACTTTTCATACGAAATCGAATCATCCCTGCGAACAATCGGAATAATTCGTGTTGAACTCACGTATAGTGTGTGAAGCAAAGAACGAAAAATCAAAAAAAATGGTCCGCCATATTGAATTTCAGGGAATTTAAAGAGAGTGTCCCCTCTGTATACTCTGTGCATTCGGCTACGTACCAAAGCTCAAAGATCGTAATCCAGTCGTTTGCACCGGCCGAATTAACGGCATTTGTTTCAACTACTTATACCACATGTCATTTAATTTAATTTCAATAATCTTCCAAACATACTTTACTGCGCTACATACATACATACAATACGAATCATTCATTCATTCATCAAAACCTATTTCAATACCAATCGCTACATCAATTTTACAAAATTGTGCAAAATTAACTCCACAGTATAAACACCAATTAAACATATATATTTAAAAATTACTTTCATCCATTCATCCATTACATTGCAGACAATGCAACAACAAAAAATTATTTAGGCCCAGCGAAGCTGACCGGGCCCAGCTAGTATATTATATTTATTATCTTTTGAGCTGTAGAAATACACATTTTTAACTAATTATTTTGAAATTTGTAGAAATTGTTTATATTTTTTATAACCCTTATATTAACTTGCTTTGGGCGGACTATATATATATATATATATATATACCCTCAAATCTGCGGCGAGCTTTTTCATACACTTCCACATAAGCTAGAGAGCTGAAATTTGGAACACTGATAGAACTCCGGTGACAATGCATTCTATTAAATTTTGGGGTCCATCAGAGGCCGTGGGGGGACTCAAACCTTTTTTTTTTAAACATGGCATAACTTCCGATTCCTTCAAGCTACAATGATGAAATGATGAAAAATTGGTAGGTGGGTTCTTATTGACGAAATGATTTTTTATACCCTTTGGAAAGGGGGGTGTGGGGGCAAAGGGGAGCGGAATGGAGCCAATTTAAAGTTCTAACTTTCGTATTTTTTAAGCTACAGGGCTGAAATTTTTCACTTAGGCTAGCATTGGGGAAAAAGAGTAAAAAAGAAAAAAAAAAAAAAAAGGGGGGAAAAAGGGGGGAACAATTTTTTTTTTAAATCAAAAAAAATTTTTTAAATGTAAAAATTGAAGAAGAAAAACTATACGGGCAAAATATAAATTAGAAAGAAATATACCGAAAAAAATCAATCCTAATATCACTGCAAATTTTGAAGTCGCCAAAAACCCTTAATTTTTAATCGAAATTGCGGAAATTAATTTAAAGGAAATTTATTTTCTGCTTTTTAGTCGGTTAAAGGGTTATATTTTAAAAAACTTGTTTTTTACTCTTTTTTTATTACTTTTTCACCACATTTTTTACACTTTTTTATTCATTTTCTCATACTTTTTCGTAGCAGGGATGATTTTTTTCAGTACATACTTTTTTACTTTACTACTACTGAGTCATTTTCGGTACAATTTTAAAAATTTAATAAAATACTTAGGTCATGACTAGGGCTTTCGATCCCGAAGGCTCCCGGGATTTTCGGGACTGAAAATTGCAATCCCGGAATCCCGGGATTTTTCGGGATTTAATACTTTTTCAAGCAAAATGCATTTTAAAAAAATAAAAAAAAGTTTTTTATATGTTTTATTGGAAAACTTATAGTTTTAGCGTAAATAAATAAACATAAACATTAATTTGAATTTATTAAATGAATTTTTTTTTATTTTTTAGTATTTGAGTTTCCGTTTCTTTAGGAAAGACACAATTCAATTCAAAATATGCTTATGTAAGGTTTCTAAAATTACTTTTGTATCAGTTTTCAGTTTTACTTAAATATTTTTATTAAGTAATTAATTTTTGTGCGTTCGCTAAGACTGAAAACACCAATTTTTTTTTTCTTAAAGAAAAAATTGTAAGCACAAACAATTTTATTCGTAAATTTTTTAATAAATTAAAAATTTTTAAGTTTTGAGTTTTCTATTTTTTTCATTTTGGGTTTGTCCAAATGTTGTCAAAAACTATTTTTCTGCTTAGACGATTTGTTTGTATTTTATGAGCGATGAAAAGTTGTATTTTTCTTGTATCAAACTTTTTTTATGGACAAATTTATTTAAAATGTAGTCCCGAAAATCCCGGGATTTAGGAAAAAATAACCCGGGATTTTCGGGACTGAAAATGGACCGGGATCCCGGGATAATACATACATACATACATACATACACACATACATACATACATATGTACATACATACATACATACATACATACATAAATACATACATACATACATACATACATACATACATACATACATACATACATACATACATACATACATACATACATACATACATACATACAAACATACATACATACATACATACATACATACATACATACATACATACATACATACATACATACATACATACATACATACACACACACATACATACATACATACATACATACATACATACATACATACATACATACCGAAATACCGGTTTTGGAAATGTGTTTTACAGAATAGACTAATTCAACATTTCGGTTTGTCCAGAGACGACGATAATGAATCCACATACGAAGAATTAAGTTCGATCATCATTTACTTTACGGAATATCGAGGATTCACTTTCAAATTTAACGGGTACCGGTTATCCAGATATTATGAGGTGGATTGAAAGCTTCGAGGGTAATGCTCTTACAGTACACTGGAACGAACTTCAAAAGTTTATATATGCGAAGCAGTTACTTAAGGGTGCAGCCAAAATTTATATAAGGAGTAAACCAGCAATTTCTGATTGGACATCGTTAAAAGCTGCATTGATAGCAGAATTTTCGGATGAATTGTCATCCATTGAGGTACATAGAATTTTGAGAAATCGGCGCAAGAGGCCACATGAGGATTTTCGAGAATATTTATACAGTTTGATGGATAGGCCAGCCAATAAAGTTAAATGAGGCAAGTTTAATAGAATATTTCATAGATGGTATTCCGGATTCGAAACAAAACCAATCTATGTTATATCAGTCGCGAACAGTTAAAGAGCTCAAAGTACAAATCAAGGTGTACGAGAAAATTAGGGGCACAACTCAACAGTCATCAAACTCGACAAGCCACCTACAAACAACACAACCAAGTGTAGCGCAAAATACAGAGAAACAAGAATCAGACAAAAAATGTTTTAAGTGTGGAGGTAAAGGACATTTTGCAAAGGAGTGCAAAGCTAAGACTTACACCTGTTTTAAATGCAATAAGCCAGGTCATCAGATTACTTGTTCAACAAAACAACAGAATCTTCAAAGATATCGAAATATCAGGTTTTAAGTTTTCTGCATTGATCGATGCAGGCAGCGAAGTGTGTGTAAATCGATGTGATACTCTGATGATGCTAGGGGATCAAGCTGATACCAGTGAACCCTTTAACCGTCGGTTAAAGGGTTATATTTTAAAAAACGTGTTTTTTACTCTTTTTTATTTTTCTCTTTTTTTTTTTTTTTTAAATTTTTTTCTCCCCCTTTTCCCCCCCTTTTTTCTCCTTTTTTACTCTTTTATCCCAATGCGAACCTAAGTAAAAAATTGCAGTCCTGTAGCGTAAAAAATACGAAAGTTAGAACTTTAAATTTGATCCATCCCGCTCCCCTTTGCCCCCACACCCCCCTTTCCAAAGCGGAATAAAATTTCATTTTGCCAATAAGAACCCACCTACAATCTTTGTAGCTTGAAGAAATTGGAAGTTATGCCATGTTTAAAAAAAAGGGGTTTGAGTTCCCCCACGGCCCCGTACGCCTCTGATGGACCTTAAAATAGAATGCATTGTCACCGGAGTTCTATCAGTGTTCCAAATTTCAGGTCTCTAGCTCATGTGGAAGTGTATGAAAAAGCTCGCCGCAGATAATTACAAAAAACTCTCTCCTGCACAATTTGCTTTTTAGCACTTACATTGATTTTTAGGGAAAAAATAGATTTTAAAAGAAAAACCAAATTGGTTTCTTTTTTGTATTAGTATTGAAAAATATGTGCAGATTCAAGATATTCCTCCTCCTTCATGTAAATATTTCAAGGAGAGTGTTTTAAGATCGAATACACATCAACTATTGTTAAATTTATAGTATATACCTACATTAGCCATATGAAGTCTGCGTATAAAGCTATTTCTTGTGTACTGACTCACAGACACATTTTATAGTATCGATGTTGGTATCATTGGAAAGGTCTAATGAATACTAGGCAAAGCTGGGCATAGTTAATCGAGAATTTAACTTCGTTAATCCGGAAATAGTTAATCAAAAATTTAACTTCGTTTAATTAAAAAGTTAATTCCGTTAAAAAGTTAACTTCGTCAAAAGTTAAATTAAATAGTTAAATTCTCTATAGAAAAATTTTTTTTCCAATAAACGCATAAAAAACATTTTAACTATATACAATTGAATGCCTGCACTCACAGACCCTTTTTTCGATCGATTTCAGCCCTTTATATGCAAATTTAACTTAAAAAATTAAAACTTTGCAAAAATTTTACAAAACTAATTTGCCGACGCGCTTTTTTTTTATTGTCAATACGCACCCAGAGTTCCAAGTTGATTGGAAAATGTCGGCTGCGGCTAAACAGTTTCGCGCCGACCATAATCGGCTTCAATCGGCTGGCGAACAAATCGATGTCAATATCGGTTGAGCCGACACAATCGACTCAATATTTCGCCGCCGACCAAGCCGATACATTTGACGGAAGGCACGCCGTCTCGACTTGGAATTTTGAATTTTTGTCAACAACACGAAAGAATTCTGTGTTTACAATTTTTCAACAGTGTGGCTAGGTAGATTATTAATAATAAAGAGTAAAAAAAAATTTTTTTAAATATAACCCTTTAACCGACTAAAAAGCAGAAAATAAATTCCCTTTAAATTAATTTCCGCAATTTCGATTTAAAATTAAGGGTTTTTGGCTGGTCTGTTACTAATGTCAGACTTTAAAAAGGCTCCATCGCCCTCCCCTTTTGTCAATAAGAACCCACCTACCATCATCATTGTAGCTCGAAGGAATCGGAAGTTATGCCATGTTTAAGAAAAAGGGGTTGAGTCTCCCCACAGCCCCCTACGCCTCTGATGGACCCAATATATTTAGTAGAATGCATTGTCACCGGAGTTCTATCAGTGTTCCAAATTTCAGCTCTCTAGCTCATGTAGAAGTTTATGAAAAAGCTCGCCGCAGATTTGAGGATATTTATAGCGACATATATATATATATATAGTTAAGCCAAAGCAAGTTAATATAAGGGTTATAAAAATAGTATGAATTCTTAATTTTTACTTTTTTTTTACATTCAATAATAAAATTGTTTTTCGTTTCAAAGTTAACTAATGCTAGTTAATTGAAGAAATTTAACATAACTAAATGGAAAAGTTAATGGTTTTCGAAATTAACTGAAACGTTCAAAGTTAACCAAAAATTTTACTTCGTTAATTAACTATTAACGAATTAACTAGTTAATGCCCAGCTTTGATACTAGGGTGCCTTAATCCGTTATGTACCTATTTGGAAAATTTAATATAAAATAAACCTACTTTTCGAACTTTTTTCCTGGGGGCTATAAAACTGTTTTTTGTATGCAAAAATGTGCCCTGGTCAAAATAAAGCAACTTTGCAAAAGAAGGTTTAACAATAAAACCATTTCCTGAATTTGGACAAGCAGACTTCATATGGCTTTTTTCCACTACCGAAGTCCAGTTTTTTTTGCAGATGTTTTTTTTGATCTCCTACTGTTCTGTAAATGCGCGGGGAGCGAGCTGTAGTTGATGGTTAATTCCCCACGTGAAGCTTTTAACCAAAAATTGGTGGCAGCTGTAGTACCACCCGTCCTGATTTACCCAAAAAATTACCAAGGACGGACTTGGTGGCAGCTGTAATCCCACCAGGCACGATTCACCCAAAAAATGACCAAGGACGCACTTGGTGGCAGCTGTAGTCCCACCAGGCATGTTTCACCCAAAAAATGGAAAATGACGCACTTGGTGGCAGGAATCACTCAATATTTGATAGTTACTAAGTTACGTTTTAATTATATTTTTTGTTGTATGGATGTGCCCAGCCCCGTCCAAATCGAACTTTTTTTGTCCTACTGCAAATTCCATTACTTACACAATTTTACCTAAAAAATTGAATAAAACCATTAAAGTCATTTAACTGTGATATGGGCTAGAAAATATTATGGGCGGTGCCACGCCCCTTGTCCAATTATATCCATATTTGGTGTTCAAAGTTATTATACAACTCCGTGTGAAATTTCGTCTTTATATATTCAATGTTCAATTAAAATTCAATTCAATATTTACTAAATTATCATTATATTTTGTGTTGTATGGCAGGTGTCACTCCCATTTGTCCAATCTCAACCTCATATAACTTATAGCACATGTCAAATATAAAATTATGAACACGTTAAATCTGCGGCGCGAAAGATTTAATTTATGGCATGTCATTAGACATGCTCACCTAAATAAATACAGTCCACTTATTCATAATGAGCTAATTTAAGGAACCTCATTTGTAAAGGGTTTTCCCTCAATATTGTCTACAATTTAGTGAATGACAATTTAATGATCGATTCTAAGAAGTAAACAAATACATCCCAACAATGTAACAGTTCGAGGAAGTACAATGATGAATGTTTCATCCCCTATTTTAAGTATTTCTAAGAAGGATATTGTAAGGAGTCGTACTTCCGCTAAATACAGTGACAAGCAGGTACACGAGGTACGCCGAATCACGAGCGTTCATAGGCTACCTACGTGAGCTAGAGTTTTAAGAAAAAGTTTTAAACTTGTATATAAACCCAAATTTTAATTTAATAAAAACAGTATCATACAAATACTCAGCCGAAGCAGATATTTATTTCTCTTCGGTGGATAGAATTTACAAATCTATTCATAGCTAATCATGTGGTCCGTCGAAGTTATATCTTTAGCTATCCCCCACCAGCGGTAAGAAGCTCAAAGATCTCGAACAAGTGACATGAAGAAAACGCGAAACTACGGCGAAACAGTAGTTAAAGCGTAATCAAGGCTTCAACATTGGTTAAAAAACACAAAAATCTAATTGTGTCTAGGCAAACTACGGCCAAACAGTAGTAAAAACGCGAAACTACGGCGAAACAGTAGTAAAAGCGTAACCAAGGCTTCAACATTGGTTAAAAACACAAAAAGCTAATTGTGTCTAGGCAAACTACGGCCAAACAGTAGTAAAAACGCGAAACTACGGCGAAACAGTAGTTAAAGCGTAACCAAGGCTTCAACATTGGTTAAAAAACACAGAAATCTAATTGTGTCTAGGCAAACTACGGCCAAACATTAGTAAAAACGCGAAACTACGGCGAAACAGTAGTAAAAGCGTAACCAAGGCTTCAACATTGGTTAAAAAACACAAAAATCTAATTGTGTCTAGGCAAACTACGGCCAAACAGTAGTAAAAGCGTAACCAAGGCTTCAACATTGGTTTAAAAAAATCCACAAGTGCTGAGTCGAAATTGTATCTTGAGCGTAAGAAGCTCAAAGAACGCGAACAAGTGAAGTGCAGAAAAACACAAAAATCAAATAGTGTAAAGGCGTAAATTACGGCCAAACAGTAGTTCGAGCGTAACCAAGGCTTCAACATTGGTTTATAAAAAAAAAAAAACATACCCACAAGTGCTGCTTCTGGAGCTATTCCCACCAGCGATGACGACAGAAAAAAACAAACTATTCCATCGCCAGAAGAAAATTGGAGAGGACATAGAGGTGCTACTTAAAAAAGCGACAGCACGAGTGTTTATGGAAAACACACTACACGATGAAAGAAAACATCTGTCTCAGTTATGGGAGGAATTCCAGCAGAACGACGCAAAAATAAGAGCGTACGGAGAGACGAAGGAAGATTATTTTACGAGTAATTACTTCAAATCAGCGGAGCAAAACGTGCAGCAAATAAATGCGTTATTCCAAGAGATGGAGATGGATCAGGAGGCGCCACAGCAATCTACAGGATTTAGGAAAATTCAACAAAAAGTGGAAGGTTGCAGCAAGGAGGATGAGCTGATGAAGACGTTTATACGGGGAGTACAAAACTGCAGAGGTGAAATGGCCGAATGCAACGGTAATTTGACAAAGATAGAGATGGAAGAAATAAGTTCCAGTATCAATGTAAATTACGACATGGTAAAAATGTTGTTCTCGAAATTATTAGACGCCTCCATCTACAAAGATGAGTTTTACGAACTCTACATTAATCTTACGAAAGACTATATAAAGATTCGGATATATATTAAAAAGTATATGCAGCAAAGTGACGAGCAAGCAACGACATCGAAGTTAAAGCTAAAGCTAGAGGATATAAAAATTCCATCATTTCACGGAGACATCAACGAGTGGGCATCATTCTTTGACATATTTAAGAATTTGGTGCATAATAACTCGCAATTCTCTAGCGTGGAAAAAATGTATCGGCTAAAAGCAGTGGTCAAAGGCGAAGCTGGAAGAATGATACAACATCTCCAGATTACAGATGCCAATTACAAGGCAGCGTTCGAGCTACTTCAGCAGCGATATGAAAATCGACGGCTGTTGTTTACATCACAAGTCGACAAGATATTGGATCAACCTATGGTCAGCAATGAGTCGGCATTAAATATTAAAAAACTCTTGGATACGACTAATGAATGTATTGCCGCATTGAAAGGGATGAACATTTCAATTGTAGATGCGGAACCTTTCATCGCGAGTATGGTCGTACGGAAACTGGACAAGGAGAGTCTTCAATTTTACGAGCAGAATGTGAAAAAACCGAAGGAGATTCAAACTCTGGAAGATGTCTTGGGATTTTTGGAAATGCACTATCAAGCCTTGGAAGCAGTTAGCAAACGACAAGGCGGTAATAGTGAATTCCAAAGGAAGGCGGAAGTACAATTTCAACGATCGGCAAAACCCTCGTACAAAACTAATGTTGAGATTATAGCTTCAGCCACTGAGGAAGACGTCCCATTAATACAACGTGAGCAAGTTATAAATAAAACAAACTTCGAAGTAGAAGCAGTGATTAAGGCGATGTTCCCAAACCCAACTAAGTATAAGATGAGGAGGATCACCAAACAGGAGCAAACCAACATGAGGAACACATATTTTGGTAAAGAACTACAACAAAGACGTCATCCTGAGAGCAAGAAACGGGGTAATATTCACCACCACAGCAGGCGTCACCAGGAAGGTCGTTACCGAAACAGAGGATGCCAAAGTTATCACAACAGAAGAGTACAGCGCATCATCCGTATTTATACTAATTACGACGATCTAAGAAGATACCGATGGCGTAAAGCACGTCACACACGATACAGATGCAGAAGTAGCAGAATTCAGTGGTATAAATTCAAACGCAAACACAAAATTTACCACTATTGGATGATACCAACCACCAGAAGTCATCTAAACATGTGGATCATGCGGAGTTCTATCTTGAAGCCGACTAAGAATATTGGTACCCGTAAGTTTTGGTGCCCCTCGTCAGAATGTTCAAATATAAAATATGAACACGTCAGATCTGCGCCGCTAATAGACGAATGCCGGCACAGCTACAAGAACAAATGAAGAAGATTGGTGCCCGTAAGTTTGGTGGCCCACGTCAGAATGTTCAAATATAAAATTATGAACACGTTAAATCTGCGGCGCGAAAGATTTAATTTATGGCATGTCATTAGACATGCTCACCTAAATAAATACAGTCCACTTATTCATAATGAGCTAATTTAAGGAACCTCATTTGTAAAGGGTTTTCCCTCAATATTGTCTACAATTTAGTGAATGACAATTTAATGATCGATTCTAAGAAGTAAACAAATACATCCCAACAATGTAACAGTTCGAGGAAGTACAATGATGAATGTTTCATCCCCTATTTTAAGTATTTCTAAGAAGGATATTGTAAGGAGTCGTACTTCCGCTAAATACAGTGACAAGCAGGTACACGAGGTACGCCGAATCACGAGCGTTCATAGGCTACCTACGTGAGCTAGAGTTTTAAGAAATAGTTTTAAACTTGTATATAAACCCAAATTTTAATTTAATAAAAACAGTATCATACAAATACTCAGCCGAAGCAGATATTTATTTCTCTTCGGTGGATAGAATTTACAAATCTATTCATTGTTATTCAATACCTATAGAATTTATCCTCAATATTTCAAGAGAATCGGTTCCGTATCCACCAATTAGCCGTGATTGGTGGATAAACAGACAAAAAAGTACACGCTTGGACACAGCAGTATTTTTTAACGTCCTATTGACTATAATTACCTATATTTTTTATTTATGGCAACGGGATCAATCAAATTATCAATCAAATAATAAAACCTCCATATTAAATCCAAAATTATTATAAATAATCGAATAAAAAAGTGACGTATTTTTTGATTTGATTTTCCCGGAAATACTCATAAATGAAATATAACTATTTTTAAAAACAAATATGTACCTTTCTGTTAAAATATGCACCAACATTTGTTCAGAACTTTGCACAATGTTAGCTTTTTCAAAATTTAAAGGTGTTGAACTTTTGCAATTGAAATACTCAACATACAAATGTGAACTAATGTGTCCTGTTTGGCGTCTCAATACAAACTCTGCATTGCTCAAATAACAGAATTTTTTTTAAACCGTTACTCACTGTGGGTAATTTTGAGACAACTAATATATTGACTTTCGAGAATTGTCATTTGGACCAGTGCGATATGGGAGACTTAAAATTGTGGCCAGGTGCATTTGAAAAAATACACCTTTTTTGGACACTTTTTGAAAAATCTGGAAAAAATCTAAAAAAAATTTCGTTAAATTCTGAAATTTAATAAATATTATTGAAAAATGATAAAAATATATTTTTACGTCAAAAAATTATAATGTTTTTAAAAATACGAAATACGTTTTTGTAAAGAAAATTTTAGGGTCGAAAAATCGACCACTGGTCAAAAGTGTATACAACATTATTACCAATTTTTGGAAAAATTGTCAAAATTCTGGAACATTTTTTATTAAAAATCTTTCTTTTACAAAGTAGTTTGTTTTTGAACAAAGAAATTTTTCGCGTAAAGATTTTTAAACCCAAGAAAAAACAAAAGGTTGAAAAGTAGGTAAATTAAATTTAAAGTATTTTCTCGATAGATACTTAACGGATTAAAGAACTGGGACGTTTCTTATTGAATTTTGTCTGTTCTTTCCAATAAAAATAACCTAATATTCTTTAAAATAATTATTTATGTCAAAAAAAGTTGATTTTATTTTTTTTCTGTCCATTTTTCTCAAATTTTGTCATTTTTGGGAATTTTTGAAATAAGCTTAAACGAAAGCTGAGCTTTTTTTCTATAGAATCATGCTTGATATGGAATGGGATCTCCGAAACTTATAGACAAAACTAGTATAAATACAAATTTTAAAATTTGTTGCATACTTTAGGGAGAAAAAAAAAAGAAAGTCGAAAGGTCATAGTATTTGTTGGTAGCTTTGGCCAAAGCCTACAACAGCAATTAAATAAAACAAAACGGCCGATAACAACAAAAATTTGCCATAATTACGAGTCAATTGAGGTATTGAAGCCGGCGCGACCCACCCGCCACGAACGATATTTTTTGCGACGAATCCCACGGCCCGCCCGACCGACCGAGGGGCGCATCCGCATGACGCACGGACCGGTGACCGAACAGCAACAGTCCGGACTGTTCTGCATCGAAGAGTCCGCGTTGGGAATATTCCACTAAGCATTGAGGCTTTATAGTGGAAGTCTTTAAATATTCCTTGTTTCGCTAGATTGAAGGCTATAGCGCAAGATCGACATTAAGCTAAGCAAAGGTCTTTTAGGTGTGTTGATTCTGCTAAGCGGTGAACGTTAATGATTTCAGATTGCGCTAAGCATAAGGGCTGTAGCGGAGTCACATTAAGTATTTTTTTTAAGTTTTGGAAAGAAGTTACAGCAAGAGTGGGTAGAATATTTTTTAACTTCAAGTTTGGTGTCTGAAATAGGAATAAATTAATGATATTTATGTGTGCCCGGAATCGTTTTGGCGCAAGCAAATCGATCTTTCAGTTCATCAGCTGTTTTTGTATGGCTCTCTGCAGAACTGAAAAATATTTTCGTTTCCTGAAAGTTTGAATTTGCCCAACCAGCGACAGTATCGTATTTCAGATTATCATACAAAATTGCCATAATTCCATGTCGGATATCATTTCCTTCTTTATAATAAAAAACTACTGTAAATATTGTTATTTGATCATTATTCCAATGGAAAGATTGTGCAGTGTTTTGAGCAACAAAAGAATAATTCTCTGCAAAGTCGCATGTCACGAGAAATTCTACTTCTTTCAAATTTGGATTTATATCTTTTAAAAAACTTGATTGCTGTTTGGCAACGAAAGAATTCTTCTATATTCGAGACTATGGTGAGTAATGTACTTCTGTCGGTTTGCTGCCAGCTTTGGAACTCTATAGTTTCAATGTCCTGGTCTGCTAAACTGACTTCATGGATTCTTTGAACATTTCTATCCCAGGACAATCATTACATTCATTGAGATAACATTCTGGAGTAGAAGTAGTACATGTAATTATTTTTATAATGTCGTGGTATGTCTCGAAAGGAAAGTCAGTTCCACAAGTCAATTCTTTGAAGTTAAAAGCTTCCAACATGAGATCAACATTTTCGTGGTAAACGCAAACACATACCGTGTGAGTACCACTGGCGCCGGCCAGAACACAGTTTTGTGGTCTAAGTTGAGCAAACTTAGTGAAACCTATATTTATCGCAGGATATGCGTTTTTGAAGATTTGGAATAACTCAGAAAGGTTACATAATATTAATCTCTTTTGAACGTGTTCACGAGATCCGCCTGGTTTTTTTTTTATCGAAACGTAATCTTTCATTCCTGCCATTATACGGCTATTTTCATCGTCTTCATAGAATGCAATTATCAAATTTAAAGTGTTACTGTCTAATTTTTTAATTTTTTACCTTTTTTTGCATTTGGATGAGTTAAAATACCGCTTTCGTTAACTAACTGCTTGGCTTTTCTTGCTTGGCGCTCAGAAGCACCGAATTCTGCAGGTAGCCTCCTTCGGCCCCAAGACTTTGGGGCAAGAGTAAGGAGTAATACTCAATCCGAATGACTCTCCGAATTCGTGAATTTTTCTTTCAGTTGATCGAGAACCTCAACAATGTTCTTCATTTTAACAAGTGACATTTTTTCGAATTTTAACAACGGAAGCGTTCTCAAAAATGTCATCAACTTGGAAAATGTTTGGGTACAGTGGGCTGCTAACGGAGTTTTTTGTTCCATCGGTTTGATCTGTAATTTGTGGTCCGAATTATGTGAAGAGATTCTTGTCCGTAATTTTGTTTTAGTTGTTCCAACATATACTTTTTGCATACGTTGGATCCGTCTCCGTTACAATTAATTCTATATGTAAGATTCGATTTATGCTCGTTATCTATTTTATTCTTAGTGTTACTGCATATTTGTCGCAAAGTATTGTTCGATTTGTGTGCGATTTGAAATTTTTCTTTGTCATAAATGTCCGATTGTAAGAATCTTTCGGAAAAACCAGGAATATATGTCATAGTTTTGTATATTTTTGTTGGTTTAATATTTTGTTCTATATTTGTCGAATTTTTATATGCCTTCAGTAAATCCCTCGTCGTCTTCCTCGGGAATCCATTTTTCTGTAATATATTGTCCAAATCTTCTCTGGGTTGATGAAACTCCTGTATTAATTATTATCCTCCGTGGATATCTGGAATGGTAATTTACTATTCGTCCCGATGCTGTAGGTTTTTAATACCAGTCGATGTATTTCCCCTTCTGATGATCAATATATCTAAGTATGGTAGTCTATTATAGTCTACTTCTTTTTTTTGTTAATTTCACGTTTCTATGGGATTTGTTCAACTTATTTATTGTGTCATCAATTGCAGTAGTCCTTATGATCACGAAAATATCATCAACATACTTCGCCATAAGTCTTGGTTTGTCATTAAACTCGTCCATACAATGGTCTAACAACTCCTCCATGACTATGTCCGCTACAATGGGTGACGCAATGACAGATCAAATATTATAAAGTAGTACATAATTAACCGTTTCAGTAGGCTGAAATCGTTCGTTTTAAGTTCAGATCATGAATTAGTTGAATTTAAAAGGAAACTATCTGGAATTTAACATTTAAGATTATAAACTATTAATACATGTATATGGGAGGGATTATGGGCAAGAGGTGTTACTAGCCACTTCACTTTTGCCAAAAAATCCACTTTGAAATTTTTGTTACATATCGGTGTATCGACTCAAGAGAATGCTGATCAAGAATATACATACCTGACACGCCTACTTATGGGCGTTACAAACGGTGAGACATAAGCAATATATCCTTGGACAGTAGTGTTCAAGGTATAAAAAGGGTTATAGAAAAATAATCACATTTTTTAAATCAGCGGACCTAAAAATACATCTAGAAAAAATTTTTTAAATAATTTAGAACACTCCTTAGATTTTTGTCCCAAGCTTATATGGAGACAAATCACTCGGCGATGGCGTCCTCAGTTTTTCTGCAGCACGTTTACTTTTTTTTCGACTAATGTTATTATAAAAAATGTATGTGTTAAAGAAATTATATTTTGATGCAGCTGCTACTAACAAACATAAAGTGATTGCAAAATAATTGTGTAAAAAGCTAATTTAACATTTTTTGTAATGATTTTTTAAATATTGATAAAAATGTACATACGATATTTATTTTTTCGGCCGAATCCGAAACAGCTTTTTTTGACCGAAAAACCGAAACCGAATTTCGGTCGGTCTCTAGTTATAAATTCATTTTTGTAATTAATTGTTAAAAAATGTTCTTCACACTTCCAAAGAGAATTGAAATATTGGAATAAAAAACAAATAGATTGAAACAAATTTTAAGATTGATTTTTTAAACGTAAACCATATTTATTTTTTCGGCCGAATCCGAAACACGGTTGAAACAGCTTTTTTGGCCGAAAAGTTGAAAAACCGAATTTCGGTCGGTCTCTAGTTTTAAATTCATTTTTGTAATTAATTGTTAAAAAATTTTCTACACACTTCCAAAAAGAATTGAAATATTGGAATAAAAAACAAATAGATTGAAACAAATTTTAAGATTGTTTTTTAATCTCTAAGCTGACCTATATTAATAAAGTTTTGGTAGATTGTGTATCGTTGAATTTCTGTCGATGAGAATACAGTGGAACCCGCTTACTTGAAACACGAATTTGTCAGACATTTTGTTTCACTCATGTGGGTTTTTCACTTAAGAGAATTCGGATAACTGAAAAATATTTCACTTAAGCATATTTTACATAAAAGAACTCTATTTTACGGTTACGGTTATGTCAAAATAGTCGCTTCTTACCGAAATTGTTTCTTATAAATGAGAAAGTGCCAAGCTTATATTTATACTTTGTTGCTCGTTAAGGGATCTAATCGGAAATTGTCGGTATTTGTAAATCTCGTTGGATTTGTGCATTTCTTATAAACCATGGAGCTCCAACGATTTGGCGCAGAACTTTCAACAGCATTCTTTGTAGTTTCTCAACATTTGATGGAGATGCTGTTCCCCAGAGCTCAATCCCATATGTCCAATTACGCTGTTGAGCTTTGATTGCTTCGAAAGGAGCCAATTTAGTTCGAGTTTTTATACCCTACACCTCATGAGGTATGGGTATATTCAATTTGGTCTGATGTTTGTAACACCAAGAAGGAGACGGTATAGAAAACTATATATATTCTTGATCAGCGTCACTTCCTGAGTTGATTTAGACCTATCCGTCCTCTTTTCTGGTAAACACGATTGCAGGAGCTAGAAGAAAGCTACTGATCCCAAATTTGGGATTTATCCTTTTAAGGCCCTTTTGGTATTGAAAATGGGCGAAATCGGTTGACTGCCACGCCACCTCCCATATAAGTGAAAATCGTGTTTTCACATATATTCCACTTAAATAGTTCCAAACTTGGTATCTAGGGGTTTTTGGGGTCGCTGATTTCGAATTTGATGTCGGAATTTCAAAATTCAAGATGGCGGCCACGGCTCCTCTCAGTCGGACCGGGACGGAATAGTGGTACGGAAGTCTCTTGTGAAGGAGATTTCGGGAAGAATGTAGTCGGTTGTACAAGGAATGGATTTAGTACCAACTAGAATTGAAGAGTGCCCCTTAGTAGAGCTGCCCCATTGATTTGTGGATCTAAGCCTAACCGCCGCCATCGCAGCCATTTGTTTGGCCAGAAGATCCAAGGGTATCAGATGTAATAAAATATCTAATTTGTCTGAGTGGATCTCAACGCCCCACTGATATATATGGAGGCCATACGCTGGACTTTCGTCAATACCTTTCGATATATAACTTTGTCCAAAGCTGGCCACCACACGAGACTTCCATATAATAACAAAGGCCTGACAATAGTCGTATAGAGCCAATGAACTACCCGGGGTGACATACCCCACGTTTTCCCAATAGCTTTTTTGCATGAGTAGAGGGCAACTGTGGCCTTCCTAGCTCGTTAGATTTTTTATTTAAGGTCTGGTTATTATTAACAATAATATTAATAATATAATAATATTATTATAATTTATAATTTATAATAATATTAACAATAATATTTCAATGATTTTAAAAAATTCACTTAATTCTACATATATCACTTAATTCTATTGCCTAAACTCCATTGAATTTGGCAGTGTGACGTTGTCGTACTGATATATGAGGGATATGGGCTTTGTATATTTGATGACCTTGAGATTAGCCAATTGAGTTCCAATTGTTTTAATTTAATCTGAGTGATTTTGGATTGAATATGTTTATGCCATGTTGGTCGGCGATCGAGGTGCATTCGAACTTACTTCGTTTCGGAACTTTCAGGGACAACTTGGCCATTTATCCTTAAATCTGGGCACGTGCCCCTTCTTAGGATGAAGGTTAAGTGACAGCTTTTGGATTCGTTGACTTTGATGTTCCATCGTGATAGCCAATTACTTAGATTGTCCAAGTGATTTGCACGTAGAGAGTTGCCATGTCAGGATAGCAGTGTCGTCAGCAAAAGTCGATATAAGAGTGTTATAATTTTTGGGCATATCTGCAGTATTCCTATATATATTATAAAACTGATTGTGTGTCTGTCTGTCTGTCTGTCTGTTTGTCCGAGCATCACGGCTAAACGGCTGTACCAAATATGAGCATAATTGAACAAGGGCGTGGCACCGCCCACACAACATGTAACTTAAATAACAGCTAATTAAGCTACTATTGGATATATTTTAATGAAATTTGGAATGGAGTTGTATAGTATGTTTTCCCTGCTATGTGTCGAATATGGGAATAATTGGACAAGGAGCGTGGCACCGCCCACACACACGTAACTTAAATAACAGCTAATTAAGCGACTATTGGATATATTTTAGTGAAATTTGGAATGGAGTTATAAAGTATGTTTTCCCTGCTACGTGTCGAATACGGGAATAATTGGACAAAGGGCGTGGCACCGCCCATACAATTTTCTACCTCATAACACGGTTAAACGGCTTTAAGGGTGTATTCCGTTCTGAGACATCTATAGGGAAAATATGGAACTAAAAAAAGGTTTTTGTATTTGGTTTTTCACCTCAATTTGTTCTTTGTCACTTGGAAATATTTACAAAAAAATTGTTTTAACAATATAAAAAAAATTCATTTTGATGAAATTTTTCGAAATTCCGTATCGCACAACAATTTGAAAATGAAAACTTTGTAATGAATACTCGAAAAATATACCAATACTGAATGCACGATCCCCTTTCGAAAAAACTAAGTAATTCGCAAAAAAAATATTCGCGGTCGCATTACCAAAAAAAACGTGTCCCGGCGCTTTTGCATGCACTTTCATTGTACCTTCGCTCTTAACAAACCTTACTTTTTATGGTTACAATGGTTTTTTCGCCAATTATTGCAATAAAACACGGCGGCCTGCACTGTAAATAACTCATTTCTCAAGTAGGCAAATAACAAGAAGTCAAAATATTTTATTCAACACAAAATTTGTGGCGCCGCCTAGAGTTTTAAATATGAAAACTTTGCTTTTGGTTTGTGTATTTGGTTTAGTTTCAAGTTTTTCACCAAAATTCAGTATTTTAGTCTCTTTTTAAAAGTGGAAAAAATCCATGAATAGACGAAAGTAATAATGATCTTAGGATTGAATATTATTAATAATATGTTAGATTTAAGGACTGTATACCAGGGTTATAATTTAACGGCAAAATGTATCAATTATGTACCTCCAAAGTTAGCACAAAAAATGCATCTACATAATTGCATTTTTTGACCTTATATATAAATTATATTTTCCAATATTTGAGGTCAGTTTTCTCAGAAACCATAAAAGTTGTAAACTTGAGACATGGGACCTTGTGATCTTTCAAAAGAGCCGTCAATGACGTTGTTACCACACCTGTGAGCAGCGCTATTGCTTTTGAAAGATTGGCCTGATAACGAAATACACCCTTAATGATTTTATTGAAATTTTAAGGTAAAATTGTGTCAGTAATGGATTTGCAATAGGACATAAGAGGTTGGATTTGGACAACAGGGCGTGGCACCTCCCATACAACAAAAAATATAATTAAAATGTAACTTAGTAACCATCGAATGTTGAGTGGTTCATGCCACCAACAAAACATCCTTGCATATTTTTTGTGTGAATAAAGCCGGGGGAGATTACAGCTGGCACCAAGTACTTGCATGGACATTTTTTGGGTGAATCATGCCGGGTGGGATTACAACTGGCACCAAGTTTCACGGGGGGAATTACCCATCAACTACAGCGTCCATTGAAGTTGTCGCAAATTCCTATTAATTTTATACAACCCGTGCAATGCCGGGTATGTAACAGCTAGTGGAGAATAAATAGCAGTGGCGCGAGGACACTGCCTTGTGGTACTCCGGCCAGTATTTCGTATTTTCGGGAGACAAAGCTTTTTTTTTATATTTTACTAAAACTTTTCTATTCCTGTGATAATTCATAAGTAGGCAGTACATATTAGCGGGGAGAATATGCTGTAATTTGTAAATAAGTCCTTCGTGCCAGACTTTATCGAAGGCCTGAGTGATATAGAGGAAAACAGCGGAGCAATACTGTTTCTTTTCTAAAGTGCTTTTTATTGAGTCTACAATACGGTGCACTTGTTCGATAGTGCCATGCTTTTTACGGAAGCCAAACTGGGTATCGGGAATCACTTGTTTTTCTGTAATTTTGGGTGAAATCAATTTTATTGGAAGTTTTTCGAAGGTTTGGGAATCATTGTAACTTGAGAAAGTTTCCAATCATCTCGGTAGTGACATGTTCTGAGGATCGCGTGAAATATGTGCAATAATTGGGTTATTGCCACTTATGGCAGTTCTTTTATCATTGTAGGCGTTACCAAGCCCGGTCCTGGTGCTTTTTTTTCGATCCAAGCATTTATTTATTGCCTCTATAAGTTCATTTTTTTATTGACTGTGATTAATGTTGGTAATGGGATATCACCAGTGGTCGCGTTTGGGGTAAACACGCTTTTTAGATGGTTGGCAAAAGCTGTACCCTTTTCGGCACCCCTTCTGGCCCAATTTCAGTTTGGCAGCCGTCATGTAAAACACGACTTAAACGCAAAAAAATGTATTTGTTGTATAGGTAATGCGGTTCTTTTGTATAAAAGAATTTTTGTAACTGCAGTAAAACTTTAAAATGTCGTTAAAAGGTATGGTTAAAATTTGACTAGCAAAGTATGAAACGCGATCATATCGTTTTAGACTGTAAACATATCTAGCAATATTATTTTAAAGAACGTTCAGTTTACTTCTACAGGAGTAGTAGCAATTGGCATATATTTCACAGCCATAGATTAATGTTGGTATAAGATACGTTTTTGCTAGTAAAACCCTAATTTTGTACGGAGTAAAGTATTGTGTTACACACAGTACTCGAAGCATTCCATAAACTTTGCCGATTGCAGTGTAAATGTGATCATTCCATGTAAATGTGCTATTAAAGGTAACACCTAAATTTTTAGCTTTGGTTACAATATTTATTTCAGATCCGTTCAGCGTTATTTTTGTCATATTGGAAAGATCAATGCTTCTTCTGTAAATAGCAATACTTTTCGATTTTTTTGGATTTAGACATAAACTTTTGTTGTGTGCCCATTTTCCTATATTCTCTAAGTCTTCAGTCGATCTAGCAACATACGAGTTAAGGGATTCTGGTTTACTGCTTAGATAGAGTTGCACGTCATCTGCATAAATATGAACATTGCAAAACTTCAAGCTATTAGGCAAATCATTGATGTATATTATGAACAGGAGTGGGCCTAAAATAGATCCTTGAGGTACACGGTGTACCGTACACCTCTTTGTACTTCAAGGAAAAGTGATATGAAATTACCTATACAGACAGCTTGTGATCTATCAGACAGATAGGATTTTATAAGTTTAACTTCTGTTGATGAAAATTGAGAAGTAAAGTCTCGTGATTCACCGAGTCAAAGGCTTTAGAATGGTCTAGAAGTGTAAGCAGAGCAGATCTGTGCTGTATTGATTACTTTTGTAATCAAATACACAAAAGTACAATTACTTTGTAATCGTACTGAAAAAACTTTAAATACGAGTACTTGTAATCGTACTAAAATTTTTTTGAGTATCGTAATCGTAATTGATTACAAAATTTTTAGAGTACGATTACAGTAATCGATTACATAATTTTGTATTACTTTTACTATTGGTCAACAAGAAGTAATACTATATATTACCGCATATTACATTTTTATTTCGTTTTCAATAGTCCCATGTACTTTCTAACAAAAATTTCGAAAAATTGGTTTTGCTAAAGGCTAATAAAGAATTTTTTAAATTTGTTTAATTGAAATTGTGTATAGTCGGGTTCTAGCTCAATGCAACTTAAATTAATTAATCTGCGAATTTATAGAACAACAAATTGTATGCAAGCAGGTAGAAAGTAAGGGTGTTGAAATGCATACAATTTACTATACACAATATTCATTTCTTATGTAAATGCTCATTGAATATAAATCATTTGAATTTATTTAATTTTTATTATTTATGTGTACACGCAATTAATTAAAAACAAGTTAGTAAGTTTCAGTGGGGCAAGCCGACTTATATATATCCTACACCTACTGGGCCATATTGGATCTGCCATCTTGAATTTTAAAAATGCGACATCAAATTCGAAATCTGCGATCCCAAAAACCCGCCAATACAAAATTTCATACTGTTTTGATGAAATCTTAAAATTTCGGCCGCCATATTGTTTCCGCCATCTTTAATTTTGGAAATGCGGCATCAAATTCGAAATCAGCGACCCCAAAAACCCCCCTATACAAAATTTCATACTGTTTTGATAAAATGTTAAAATTTGGGCCGCCATATTGGTTCCGCCATCTTGAATTTTTCAATTCCGACATCAAATTCGTAATCAGCGACCCCGAAAACCCCACTAAGCAAAATTTCATACCGTTTTGATAAAATCTTAAAATTACGGTAAAAACACGATTTTCACTTATATGGGAGGTAGGCGTGGCAGTCGACCGATTCCGCCCATTTGCAATACCAACTGCTTCTAGGGCCTAAAAAGGATAAATCCAAAATTTGGGATCCCTAGCTTACTTCTAGCTTACTTCTAGCCAAAAACCACCCTATACAAAATTTCATACTGTTTTGATAAAATCTTAAAATTTCGACTGGTTCCGCCATCTTGAATTTTTAAATTACGACATCAAATTCGAAATCAGCGACCCCGAAAACCCCACTATGCAAAATTTCATACTGTTTTGATAAAATCTTAAAATTTCGTAAAAAACCCGATTTTCACTTATATGGGAGGTAGGCGTGGCAGTCTACCGATTCCGCCCATTTGCAATACCAACTCCTTCTAGGGCCTAAAAAGGATAAATCCAAAATTTGGGATCCCTAGCTTACTTCTAGCTTACTTCTAGCCAAAAACTCCCCTATACAAAATTTCATACTGCTTTGATAAAATCTTAAAATTTCGGCAGCCATCTTGAATTTTGAAAATGCGACGTCAAATTCGAAATCAGCGACCCCAAAAACCCCCCTATACAAAATTTCATACTGTTTTGATGAAATCTCAACATTACGGTAAAAACATGATTTTCACTTATATGGGAGGTAGTCGACCGATTCGGCCCATTTGCAATACCAACTCCTTCTAGGGCCTAAAAAGGATAAATCCTAAATTTGGGATCCCCAGCTTACTTTTAGCGCCTGCAATCGTGTTTACAAGAAAAGTGGACGGACGGACATACGGATAAGGCTACATCAACTCAGGAGGTGACGCTGATCAAGAATATATATACTTTTCCATACTGGACACGTCTCCTTCTTGGTGTTACAAACATCAGACCAAAGTGAATATACCCATACCTCATGAGGTGTAGGGTATACAAATGTTGTTCTTTAATATTTTACTGTTCCATATTTGACATGGTGCTCTCTCTTTTGAGGCGGTCGCCAGTTTTTCGGCTCCACAAAAAACCCAATAGCGATGACTCTCCTCGTCCATCATCTCAAAATGCAACGCTCTCAAAGCACACTTTATCGTTAGTGTTGCCAACTACTCCCGTTCAACAACTTAAACACGGTGGATCTCTCACGCCTGTGAGAGATGGAGTAAAGAATGTGCAACTCCCAACACACACACAGGTAACTCTGTTTCGCCATTTGTTCTCGAAATTCCATTTCAGCACAATATGCAAATTCCCCTTTGCGTTACTCCCGCTCAGAACTTAAATGAGCAAACAAAATTTGTCGATAAGTTAAAAACAACAAAACTTCAAAGTAGCTCTATCTCTAGAGAGCAAAATATAAACGCAACGGCAGCGCAGATAGGCATTGACGCCTACTTCAAACGAAGAGGTTCTCCTACTGGAAATATGAATTCTTCAAAAATGCAAAAGACTAATCCCAAAAAGTCTATGGAGTTAGGGCAAAACCGATTTGCTATTCTTGCAGAAACACCGACTTCAGATCCGATTCCGAAAGTCCAAAAACCACCACCAATTTACTTACGTGAAAAAAACTCAAATCCCCTAATAAAAATAATTTCCCAAATCATTGGTGACCACACATTTCATGTAATCCCTATTCTCAAGGGAAGAATTCATGAAACTAAAATTCAAATCTATAGCGAGGCGAATTATAGAAAAATTATCGAATCCTTCGATAATTCAAAAAAAAAGAGCTATTACACATATCAGCTCAAAAGCTCCAAAGGTCTTTCCATTGTCCTGAAAGGCATTGACTCGTTTGCTGAATGCAATGAAATCAAAAGCGCTTTAATCGAAGAGCACTTCCACGTTAAATCCGTTGTTAACATACAAAATCGAGATAAAATTCCCCAACCTAAAAAAGGAGGAATCTCACCCAATTTACTCACTGCGGTATCTCCTCCATCGCAAAATTACAGGGGAAGAGCCTCATAAGCACCGAGGACCAATTCAGTACCAAATCGTATTACACACTTCCCAGCGTGTGCGTAAAATGTGGCGATCTCTACCCCACAAACTTGTGCAAATAAAACTAAAGAGAATGCGAATGTTAAAAAATGCAGCAATTGCGGTGGCAACCATACAGCAAACTATAGAGGCTGTCCCATCTACAAATCCTTCAATGCTTTCCCCCTAAAACAGGATTTAAGAGAAATCTCAACAAATCCCTCACAATCCAATGTACCTACTTATGCAAATCCCATTATAAATCAAGGCGTTTCCTACGCTAGCGCTTTAAAAAGACAAAATTCAATCCCCGAGTTCACGCAACCTGCTCCTCCTAGCAGTTCTCTCGAACAAACTCTGCAAGTGTTTACATAAAATATGTCACAATTTATGTCTAGCTGTTACATACCCGGCGTTGCACGGGTTGTATAAAATTAATAGGAATTCGCGACAACTTCAATGGACGCTGTAGTTGATGGGTAATTCCCCCCGTGAAGCTTGGTGCCAGTTGTAATCCCACCCGGCATGATTCACCCAAAAAATGTCCAAGGACGCACTTGGTGGGCAGCTGTAATCTTACCCCGTATGATTCACCCAAAAAAGGTCCAAGGAATCTCTTGTTGCCAGTTGTAATCCCACCCGGTATGACCCAAAAAATGTCCATGCAAGTACATGGTGGCAGCTGTAATCTCCCCCGGCTTTATTCACACAAAAAATATGCAAGGATGTTTTGTTGGTGGCAGGAACCACTCAACATTCGATGGTTACTAAGTTACATTTTAATTATATTTTTTTGTTGTATCGGAGGTGCCACGCCCCGTTGTCCAAATCCAACCTCTTATGTTCTATTGCAAATTCCATTACTGACACAATTTTACCTTAAAATTTCAATAAAATCATTAAGGGTGTATTTCGTTATCAGGCCAATCTTTCAAAAGCAATAGCGCTGCTCACAGGTGTGGTAACAACGTCATTGATGGCTCTTTTGAAAGATCACAAAGTCACATGTGTACTTAAGAGGGTCTCAAGTTTACAACTTTTATGGTTTCTGAGAAAACTGACCTCAAATATTGGAAAATATGAGTTTTTGCAATACTTTTGAGTGCTCCGCGGCTTTCTGCAGCATTTCTTAATCTTGCTGTCGGTCTCAAAAAATTCTATCATCTTTCCCATATGCACTTATTTACAGTGCAGGCCGCCGTGTTTTATTGCAATAATTGGCGAAAAAACCATTGTAACCATAAAAATTAAGGTTTGTTAAGAGCGAAGGTACAATGAAAGTGCATGCAAAAGCGCCGGGACACGTTTTTTTGGTAATGCGACCGCGAATATTTTTTTTGCGAATTACTTAGTTTTTTCGAAAGGGGATCGTGCATTCAGTATTGGTATATTTTTCGAGTATTCATTACAAAGTTTTCATTTTCAAATTGTTGTGCGATACGGAATTTCGAAAAATTTTATCAAAATGAATTTTTTTTTATATTGTGAAAACAATTTTTTTGTAAATATTTCCAAGTGACAAAGAACAAATTGAGGTGAAAAACCAAATACAAAAACCTTTTTTTAGTTCCAAATTTTCCCTATAGATGTCTCAGAACGGAATACACCCTTAAAGCCGTTTAACCGTGTAATGGGGTAACCAATTGTATGGGCGGTGCCACGCCCTTAGCAGGGAAAACATACTATATAACTCCATTCCAAATTTCATTAAAATATATCCAATAGTCGCTTAATTAGCTGTTATTTAAGTTACGTGTGTGTGGGCGGTGCCACGCCCCTTGTCCAATTATTCCCATATTCGACACATAGCAGGGAAAACATACTATACAACTCTATTCCAAATTTCATTAAAATATATCCAATAGTCGCTTAATTAGCTGTTAATTAAGTTACATGTTGTGTGGGCGGTGCCACGCCCTTGTCCAATTATGCTCATATTTGGAATACAGCTTGCAACTCCGTGCCAAATTTCGTCTTTATATATTCAATATTCAATTCAAAATCAATTCAATAGTTACTAAATGATCTTGTAGGCATATGTTGTGTTGTATAGGAGGTGTCACGCCCTTTGTCCAATCCCAACCTCATATACCCTATGTTACATGTCGATAGAATTTATCCTGAAAGTTTCAAGAGAATCGGTACAGCCATTTAGCCGTGATGCTCGGACAAACAGACAGACAGACAGACGGACAGACAGACAGACACACAATCAGTTTTATAATATATATAGCGAGAATATATAGCAGTGGCGTGAGGACCCTGCCTTGTGGAGCAATACTGTTTCTTTTCGAAAGTGTTTTTTATTGAGTCTACAATACGGTGCACTTGTTCGATAGTGCCATGCTTTTTACGGAAGCCAAACTGGTGATCGGGAATCACTTGTTTCTCTGTAATTTTGGGTGAAATCAATTTTATTTGAAGTTTTTCGAAGAGTTTCGATAACACAGAGAGCAAGCTTATGGGGCGGTATGAAGTCACATTGTTGGGATTTTTTCCAGGTTTGGGAATCATTGTAACTTGAGAAAGTTTCCAATCATCTCGGTAGTGACATGTTCTGAGGATTACGTTAAATATGTGCAATAATTGGGTTATTGACACTTATGACAGTTCTTTTATCATTGTGGGCGTTATCAAGCCCGGTCCTGGTGCTTTTTTTTGGATCCAAGCATTTATTTATTGCCTCTATAAGTTCATTTTTTTATTGACTGGGATTAATGTTGGTAATGGGATATCACCAGTGGTCGCGTTTGGGGTAAACACGCTTTTTAGATGGTTGGCAAAAGCTGCACCCTTTTCGGCAAGCCGTCATGTAAAACACGACTTAAACGCAAAAAAATGTATTTGTTGTATAGGTAATGCGGTTCTTTTGTATAAAAGAATTTTTGTAACTGCAGTAAAACTTTAAAATTTAAAATGTCGTTAAAAGGTATGGTTAAAATTTGACTAGCAAAGTATGAAACGCGATCATATCGTTTTAGACTGTAAACATATCTAGCAATATTATTTTAAAGAACGTTCAGTTTACTTCTACAGGAGTAGTAGCAATTGGCATATATTTCACAGCCATAGATTAATGTTGGTATAAGATACGTTTTTGCTAGTAAAACCCTAATTTTGTACGGAGTAAAGTATTGTGTTACACACAGTACTCGAAGCATTCCATAAACTTTGCCGATTGCAGTGTAAATGTGATCATTCCATGTAAATGTGCTATTAAAGGTAACACCTAAATTTTTAGCTTTGGTTACAATATTTATTTCAGATCCGTTCAGCGTTATTTTTGTCATATTGGAAAGATCAATGCTTCTTCTGTAAATAGCAATACTTTTCGATTTTTTTGGATTTAGACATAAACTTTTGTTGTGTGCCCATTTTCCTATATTCTCTAAGTCTTCAGTCGATCTAGCAACATACGAGTTAAGGGATTCTGGTTTACTGCTTAGATAGAGTTGCACGTCATCTGCATAAATATGAACATTGCAAAACTTCAAGCTATTAGGCAAATCATTGATGTATATTATGAACAGGAGTGGGCCTAAAATAGATCCTTGAGGTACACGGTGTACCGTACACCTCTTTGTACTTCAAGGAAAAGTGATATGAAATTACCTATACAGACAGCTTGTGATCTATCAGACAGATAGGATTTTATAAGTTTAACTTCTGTTGATGAAAATTGAAAATTTTTTTTAATTTAAGAAGTAAAGTCTCGTGATTCACCGAGTCAAAGGCTTTAGAATGGTCTAGAAGTGTAAGCAGAGCAGATCTGTGCTGTATTGATTACTTTTGTAATCAAATACACAAAAGTACGATTACTTTGTAATCGTACTGAAAAAACTTTAAATACGAGTACTTGTAATCGTACTATAATTTTTTTGAGTATCGTAATCGTAATTGATTACAAAATTTTTAGAGTACGATTACAGTAATCGATTACATAATTTTGTATTACTTTTACTATTGGTCAACAAGAAGTAATACTATATATTACCGCATATTACATTTTTATTCCGTTTTCAATAGCCCCATGCACTTTCTAACAAAAATTTCGAAAAATTGTTTTTGCTAAAGGCTAATAAAAAATTTTTTAAATTTGTTTAATTGAAATTGTGTATAGTCGGGTTCTAGCTCAATGCAACTTAAATTAATGAAGCTGCGAATTTATAGAACAACAAATTGTATGCCAGTAGGTAGAAAGTAAGGGCAGTGAAATACATACAATTTACACAATATTCATTTACATAAGAGCTCATTGAATATAAATCATTTGAATTTATTTAATTTTTATTATTTATGTGTACACGTAATTAAATAAAAACAAGTTGGTAAGTTTCAGTCGGGCAAGCCGACTTATATATCCTACACCTACTGGGCCATATTGGATCTGCCATCTTGAATTTTGCGACCCTAAAAACCCGCCAATACAAAATTTCATACTGTTTTGATGAAATCTTAAAATTTCGGCCGCCATATTGGTTCCGCCATCTTTAATTTTTCAATTCCGACATCAAATACGAAATCAGCGACCCCGAAAACCCCCCTATACAAAATTTCATACTGTTTTGGTGAAATCTTAACATTACGGTAAAAACATGATTTTCACTTATATGGGAGGTAGTCGACCGATTCGGCCCATTTGCAATACCAACTCCTTCTAGGGCCTAAAAAGGATAAATCCTAAATTTGGGATCCCCAGCTTACATTTAGCTCCTGCAATCGTGTTTACAATAAAAGAGGACGGACGGACAGACGGACATACGGATAGGGCTACATCAACTCAGGAGGTGACGCTGATCAAGAATATATATACTTTTCCATACTGGACACGTCTCCTTCTTGGTGTTACAAACATCAGACCAAAGTGAATATACCCATACCTCATGAGGTGTAGGGTATACAAATGTTGTTCTATAATATTTTACTGTTCCATATTTGACATGGTGCTCTCTCTTTTGATGCGGTCGCAAAAAACCCAATAGCGATGACTCTCCTCGTCCATCATCTCAAAATGCAACGCTCTCAAAGCACACTTTATCGTTAGTGTTGCCAACTACTCCCGTTCAACAACTTAAACACGGTGGATCTCTCACGCCTGTGAGAGATGGAGTAAAGAATGTGCAACTCCCAACACACACACAGGTAACTCTGTTTCGCCATTTGTTCTCGAAATTCCATTTCAGCACAATATGCAAATTCCCCTTTGCGTTACTCCCGCTCAGAACTTAAATGAGCAAACAAAATTTGTCGATAAGTTAAAAACAACAAAACTTCAAAGTAGCTCTATCTCTACAGAGCAAAATATAAACGCCACGGCAGCGCAGATAGGCATTGACGCCTACTTCAAACGAAGAGGTTCTCCTACCGGAAATATGAATTCTTCAAAAATGCAAAAGACTAATCCCAAAAAGTCTATGGAGTTAGGGCAAAACCGATTTGCCATTCTTGCAGAAACACCGACTTCAGATCCGATTCCGAAAGTCCAAAAACCACCACCAATTTACTTACGTGAAAAAAACTCAAATCCCCTAATAAAAATAATTTCCCAAATCATTGGTGACCACACATTTCATGTAATCCCTATTCTCAAGGGAAGAATTCATGAAACTAAAATTCAAATCTATAGCGAGGCAAATTATAGAAAAATTATCGAATCCTTCGATAATTCAAAAAAGAGCTATTACACATATCAGCTCAAAAGCTCCAAAGGTCTTTCCGTTGTCCTGAAAGGCATTGACTCGTTTGTTGAATGCAATGAAATCAAAAGCGCTTTAATCGAAGAGCACTTCCACGTTAAATCCGTTGTTAACATACAAAATCGAGATAAAATTCCCCAACCTAAAAAAGGAGGAATCTCACCCAATTTACTCACTGCGGTATCTCCTCCATCGCAAAATTACAGTGGAAGAGCCTCATAAGCACCGAGGCTGTCCCATCTACAAATCCATCAATGCTTTCCCCCTAAAACAGGATTTAAGAGAAATCTCAACAAATCCCTCACAATCCAATGTACCTACTTATGCAAATCCCATTATAAATCAAGGCGTTTCCTACGCTAGCGCTTTAAAAAGACAAAATTCAATCCCCGAGTTCACGCAACCTGCTCCTCCTAGCAGTTCTCTCGAACAAACTCTGCAAGTGTTTACATAAAATATGTCACAATTTATGTCTAGCTGTTACATACCCGGCATTGCACGGGTTGTATAAAATTAATAGGAATTTGCGACAACTTCAATGGACGCTGTAGTTGATGGGTAATTCCCCCCGTGAAACTTGGTGCCAGTTGTAATCCCACCCGGCATGATTCACCCAAAAAATGTCCATGCAAGTACTTGGTGCCAGCTGTAATCTCCCCCGGCTTTATTCACACAAAAAATATGCAAGGATGTTTTGTTGGTGGCATGAACCACTCAACATTCGATGGTTACTAAGTTACATTTTAATTATATTTTTTGTTGTATGGGAGGTGCCACGCCCTGTTGTCCAAATCCAACCTCTTATGTCCTATTGCAAATCCATTACTGACACAATTTTACCTTAAAATTTCAATAAAATCATTAAGGGTGTATTTCGTTATCAGGCCAATCTTTCAAAAGCAATAGCGCTGCTCACAGGTGTGGTAACAACGTCATTGACGGCTCTTTTGAAAGATCACAAAGTCCCATGTGTACTTTTATGGTTTCTGAGAAAACTGACCTCAAATATTGGAAAATATGAGTTTTTGCAATACTTTTGAGTGCTCCGCGGCTTTCTGCAGCATTTCTTAATCTTGATGTTGGTCTCAAAAAATTCTATCATCTTTCCCATATGAACCGACCCTCTTAGGTCGGTTCCAATCTGTTCAGTGGTAAGGTCAAAAAATGCAATTATGTAGATGCATTTTTTGTGCTAACTTTGGAGGTACATAATTGATACATTTTGCCGTTAAATTATAACCCTGGTATACAGTCCTTAAATCTAACATATTATTAATAATTTTCAATCCTAAGATCATTATTATTTTCGCCTCTTCATGGATTTTATCCACTTTTAAAAAGAGACTAAAATACTGAATTTTGGTGAAAAACTTGAAACTAAACCAAAAGCAAAGTTTTCATATTTAAAACTCTAGGCGGCGCCACAAATATTGTGTTGAATAAAATATTTTGATTTTTCGATATTTGCCTACTTTAGAAATGAGTTATTTACAGTGCAGACCGCCGTGTTTTATTGCAATAATTGGCGAAAAAACCATTGTAACCATAAAAAGTAAGGTTTGTTAAGAGCGAAGGTACAATGAAAGTGCATGCAAAAGCGCCGGGACACGTTTTTTTGGTAATGCGACCGCGAATATTTTTTTTGCGAATTACTTAGTTTTTTCGAAAGGGGATCGTGCATTCAGTATTGGTATATTTTTCGAGTATTCATTACAAAGTTTTCATTTTCAAATTGTTGTGCGATACGGAATTTCGAAAAATTTTATCAAAATGAATTTTTTTTTATATTGTGAAAACAATTTTTTTGTAAATATTTCCAAGTGACAAAGAACAAATTGAGGTGAAAAACCAAATACAAAAACCTTTTTTTAGTTCCATATTTTCCCTATAGATGTCTCAGAACGGAATACACCCTTAAAGCCGTTTAACCGTGTAATGGGGTAACCAATTGTATGGGCGGTGCCACGCCCTTAGCAGGGAAAACATACTATATAACTCCATTCCAAATTTCATTAAAATATATCCAATAGTCGCTTAATTAGCTGTTATTTAAGTTACGTGTGTGTGGGCGGTGCCACGCCCCTTGTCCAATTATTCCCATATTCGGCACATAGCAGGGAAAACATACTATACAACTCTATTCCAAATTTCATTAAAATATATTCAATAGTCGCTTAATTAGCTGTTATTTAAGTTACATGTTGTGTGGGCGGTGCCACGCCCTTGTCCAATTATGCTCATATTTGGCATACAGCTTGCAACTCCGTGCCAAATTTCGTCTTTATATATTCAATATTCAATTCAAAATCAATTCAATAGTTACTAAATGATCTTGTAGGCATATGTTGTGTTGTATAGGAGGTGCCACGCCCTTTGTCCAATCCCAACCGCATATACCCTATGTTACATGTCGATACCTATAGAATTTATCCTGAAAGTTTCAAGAGAATCGGTACAGCCATTTAGCCGTGATGCTCGGACAAACAGACAGACAGACAGACGGACAGACAGACCGACACACAATCAGTTTTATAATATATATAGCGAGAATATATAGCAGTGGCGTGAGGACACTGCCTTGTGGAGCAATACTGTTTCTTTTCGAAAGTGTTTTTTATTGAGTCTACAATACGGTGCACTTGTTCGATAGTGCCATGCTTTTTACGGAAGCCAAACTGGTGATCGGGAATCACTTGTTTCTCTGTAATTTTGGGTGAAATCAATTTTATTTGAAGTTTTTCGAAGAGTTTCGATAACACATTGTTGGGATTTTTTCCAGGTTTGGGAATCATTGTAACTTGAGAAAGTTTCCAATCATCTCGGTAGTGACATGTTCTGAGGATCACGTTAAATATGTGCAATAATTGGGTTATTGACACTTATGACAGTTCTTTTATCATTGTGGGCGTTATCAAGCCCGGTCCTGGTGCTTTTTTTTGGATCCAAGCATTTATTTATTGCCTCTATAAGTTCATTTTTTTATTGACTGGGATTAATGTTGGTAATGGGATATCACCAGTGGTCGCGTTTGGGGTAAACACGCTTTTTAGATGGTTGGCAAAAGCTGCACCCTTTTCGGCATCGCTTCTGGCCCAACTTCAGTTTGGCCAGAAGCCGTCATGTAAAACACGACTTAAACGCAAAAAAATTTATTTGTTGTATAGGTAATGCGGTTCTTTTGTATAAAAGAATTTTTGTAACTGCAGTAAAACTTTAAAATTTAAAATGTCGTTAAAAGGTATGGTTAAAATTTGACTAGCAAAGTATGAAACGCGATCATATCGTTTTAGACTGTAAACATATCTAGCAATATTATTTTAAAGAACGTTCAGTTTACTTCTACAGGAGTAGTAGCAATTGGCATATATTTCACAGCCATAGATTAATGTTGGTATAAGATACGTTTTTGCTAGTAAAACCCTAATTTTGTACGGAGTAAAGTATTGTGTTACACACAGTACTCGAAGCATTCCATAAACTTTGCCGATTGCAGTGTAAATGTGATCATTCCATGTAAATGTGCTATTAAAGGTAACACCTAAATTTTTAGCTTTGGTTACAATATTTATTTCAGATCCGTTCAGCGTTATTTTTGTCATATTGGAAAGATCAATGCTTCTTCTGTAAATAGCAATACTTTTCGATTTTTTTGGATTTAGACATAAACTTTTGTTGTGTGCCCATTTTCCTATATTCTCTATGTCTTCAGTCGATCTAGCAACATACGAGTTAAGGGATTCTGGTTTACTGCTTAGATAGAGTTGCACGTCATCTGCATAAATATGAACATTGCAAAACTTCAAGCTGTTAGGCAAATCATTGATGTATATTATGAACAGGAGTGGGCCTAAAATAGATCCTTGAGGTACACGGTGTACCGTACACCTCTCTGTACTGCAAGGAAAAGTGATATGAAATTACCTATACAGACAGCTTGTGATCTATCAGACAGATAGGATTTTATAAGTTTAACTTCTGTTGATGAAAAATTGAAAATGTTTTTTAATTTAAGAAGTAAAGTCTCGTGATTCACCGAGTCAAAGGCTTTAGAATGGTCTAGAAGTGTAAGCAGAGCAGATCTGTGCTGTATTGATTACTTTTGTAATCAAATACACAAAAGTACGATTACTTTGTAATCGTACTGAAAAAACTTTAAATACGAGTACTTGTAATCGTACTAAAATTTTTTTGAGTATCGTAATCGTACTCAAAATTTTTTGAGTACGATTACAAGTAATTGATTACAAAATTTTTAGAGTACGATTACAGTAATCGATTACATAATTTTGTATTACTTTTACTATTGGTCAACAAGAAGTAATACTATATATTACCGCATATTACATTTTTATTCCGTTTTCAATAGTCCCATGCACTTTCTAACAAAAATTTCGAAAAATTGTTTTTGCTAAAGGCTAATAAAAAATTTTTTAAATTTGTTTAATTGAAATGGTGTATAGTCGGGTTCTAGCTCAATGCAACTTAAATTAATTAAGCTGCGAATTTATAGAACAACAAATTGTATGCCAGTAGGTAGAAAGTATGGGCAGTGAAATACATACAATTTACACAATATTCATTTACATAAGAGCTCATTGAATATAAATCATTTGAATTTATTTAATTTTTATTATTTATGTGTACACGTAATTAAATAAAAACAAGTTGGTAAGTTTCAGTCGGGCAAGCCGACTTATATATGCTACACCTACTGGGCCATATTGGATCTGCCATCTTGAATTTTGCGACCCTAAAAACCCGCCAATACAAAATTTCATACTGTTTTGATGAAATCTTAAAATTTCGGCCGCCATATTGGTTCCGCCATCTTTAATTTTTCAATTCCGACATCAAATACGAAATCAGCGACCCCGAAAACCCCCCTATACAAAATTTCATACTGTTTTGGTGAAATCTTAACATTACGGTAAAAACATGATTTTCACTTATATGGGAGGTAGTCGACCGATTCGGCCCATTTGCAATACCAACTCCTTCTAGGGCCTAAAAAGGATAAATCCTAAATTTGGGATCCCCAGCTTACATTTAGCTCCTGCAATCGTGTTTACAATAAAAGAGGACGGACGGACAGACGGACATACGGATAGGGCTACATCAACTCAGGAGGTGACGCTGATCAAGAATATATATACTTTTCCATACTGGACACGTCTCCTTCTTGGTGTTACAAACATCAGACCAAAGTGAATATACCCATACCTCATGAGGTGTAGGGTATACAAATGTTGTTCTTTAATATTTTACTGTTCCATATTTGACATGGTGCTCTCTCTTTTGAGGCGGTCGCCAGTTTTTCGGCTCCACAAAAAACCCAATAGCGATGACTCTCCTCGTCCATCATCTCAAAATGCAACGCTCTCAAAGCACACTTTATCGTTAGTGTTGCCAACTACTCCCGTTCAACAAGTTAAACACGGTGGATCTCTCACGCCTGTGAGAGATGGAGTAAAGAATGTGCAACTCCCAACACACACACAGGTAACTCTGTTTCGCCATTTGTTCTCGAAATTCCATTTCAGCACAATATGCAAATTCCCCTTTGCGTTACTCCCGCTCAGAACTTAAATGAGCAAACAAAATTTGTCGATAAGTTAAAAACAACAAAACTTCAAAGTAGCTCTATCTCTAGAGAGCAAAATATAAGCGCCACGGCAGCGCAGATAGGCATTGACGCCTACTTCAAACGAAGAGGTTCTCCTACCGGAAATATGAATTCTTCAAAAATGCAAAAGACTAATCCCAAAAAGTCTATGGAGTTAGGGCAAAACCGATTTGCCATTCTTGCAGAAACACCGACTTCAGATCCGATTCCGAAAGTCCAAAAACCACCACCAATTTACTTACGTGAAAACAACTCAAATCCCCTAATAAAAATAATTTCCCAAATCATTGGTGACCACACATTTCATGTAATCCCTATTCTCAAGGGAAGAATTCATGAAACTAAAATTGAAATCTATAGCGAGGCGAATTATAGAAAAATTATCGAATCCTTCGATAATTCAAAAAAGAGCTATTACACATATCAGCTCAAAAGCTCCAAAGATCTCTCCGTTGTCCTGAAAGGCATTGACTCGTTTGTTGAATGCAATGAAATCAAAAGCGCTTTAATCGAAGAGCGCTTCCACGTTAAATCCGTTGTTAACATACAAAATCGAGATAAAATTCTCCAACCACTATTCCGAGTGGAACTGGAATTTGATTAAAAGTCCCTAAAAAGGGGGGAATCTCACCCAATTTACTCACTGCGGTATCTCCTCCATCGCAAAATTACAGTGGAAGAGCCTCATAAGCGCCGAGGACCAATTCAGTGCCAAAATTGCCAAGAATACGGTCATACAAAATCGTATTACACACTTCCCAGCGTGTGCGTAATATGTGGCGATTTCCACCCCACAAACTTGTGCAAAAAAAACTAAAGAGGATGCGAATGTTAAAAAATGCAGCAATTGCGGTGGCAACCATACAGCAAACTATAGAGGCTGTCCCATCTACAAATCCTTCAAAAGCAAGGCTATTCCCAAAGCTGATGCTTTCCCCCTAAAACAGGATTTAAGAGAAATCTCAACAAATCCCTGACAATCCAATGTACCTACTTATGCAAATCCCATTATAAATCAAGGCGTTTCGTACGCCAGCACTTTAAAAAGACAAAACTCAGTCCCCGAGTTCACGCAACCTGCTCCTCCTAGCAGTTCTCTCGAACAAACTCTCCAAGTGTTTACATAAAATATGTCACAATTTATGTCTGGTATGCAAAATATAATGCAATAAATAAAAAAAAAAGTAAAAAACAAGTTTTTTAAAATATAACCCTTAAACGACTAAAAAGTAGAGACCGACCGAAATGCTTTTTTTAATTTCGGCCGAAACCGAAATGGCCGAAATTGTTTATTTTTTTTTTCGGCCGAAACCGAATAGGCCGAAATTGTTTATTTTTTTTTTGGCCGAAACCGAAGCCGAAACTGAAAAAATAAAAGAAACAATTGTGAGTTTTAATGTAATAAAGTGGTACATAATTAAGCTTATCAGTAGGCTGAAATCGATGGCGCATATTCATAGTCAAATTTAGTAGCTGCTAAACTTTAGAACCAGCTTAGTAGCTGCCAGTTCAGTGTATTATCTGTCAACTTAGTAGATTACTAAAGTTAAGTTGGAGCTTAATTTGACTATGAATATGGGCCGATCATTTTAAGTTCAGATCATGAATTAGATGAATTTAGAAGCAAACTATCAAATGCGTGGAAATCAAGAGTAGTAGAAATTACTGTCAGGGTAGTAGATTTCAAGAGAGGGGAATAGATATGGGTTTATGCGTAGAGTACTAGAAATTCTACGAGTTGTAGAAATTTCTGTCGGGGAAGCAGATTTGTAGAAAGAATAGTACTTTTGCATTGTATGAAACTCACATAATATTTTGAGGAGTAGATTTCTTACCATAGTAGTAGAAAACATCTTGAGGAAAGTAGAAAAATCTGCTACCGAAGTAGAGGAGTAGAAATTTATAAATCATCGCGAGAGTAGTAAATCTACTCCGATAGGACATGTCTTCTTTGTCGCTTCTGATTCTTCGAAACTATGATCAATGCTTAAATTTGTGTTACATACCGCTTTTATCCTCTTGGTTGTTCCTTATGTATTTTGATACGCTAAATCCGAAAATATTTAATTAAATTTTTCCAGCACGCACAATTTTCCTGCAAACGCCACAAAAATTGTATTTTTTGTGCTGTATAAATTTCAGTATTATTATTTTCGTATTCAGCGTGCAAAATACATAAGAATTTGTCTATCAAGTATATTTAACACACAAAAAGTTCAGTTTTGTCGATCAGTGTAATCTTTGTTATTTATTTGTTACATTTTTCTATGAAACCGAAATTTTCGGCGGAAATATAGAAATTCCGGCTGAAAACGAAATTTGACCGAAAGCGATACTTTATTTTTCGGCCGAATCCGAAACCCGGCCGAAACAGCTTTTTTTGGCCGAAAAGCCGAAAAACAGAAACCGAATTTCGGTCGGGCTCTAGTAAAAAGCAAAAAATAAATTCCCTTTAAATTAATTTCCGCAATTTCGATTTAAAATTAAGGGTTTTTGGCTGGTTTGTTCCTTATGTCAGATTTTGAAGTGGCCAAAAAACCCTTAATTTTAAATCGAAATTGCGGAAATTAATTTAAAGGGAATTTATTTTCTGCTTTTTAGTCGGTTTAAGGGTTATATTTTCAAAAACTTGTTTTTAACTTTTTTTTATTTTCCCCTTTTTTTAAATTTTTTATTCTTTTTTAAAAATAAATTTCGTCCCCTTTTTTCATTTTTTCCCCCCCGAATGCGAACGTACAAAATTTTAGTCCTGTAGCTTAAAAAATACGAACGTTAGTCCATCCCAAACTTTAAAAAGGCTCCATCCCCCTCCCCTTTATCCCCACATCCCCCCACTACAGGGTTTTTTTTTTTGTCAATAAGAACCCACCCACCAAATTTCATCATTGTAGCTTGAAGGAATCGGAAGTTATGCCAGGTTTAAGCCAAAGGGGTTTGAGTCCCCCCACGGCCCCCTACGCCTCTGATGGACAAAAAGGGAAATAGAATGCATTGTCACCGGAGTTCTATCAGTGTTACAAATGTCAGCTCTCTATCTCATGTGGAAGTGTAAGCTCGCGCAGATTTGAGGATATATATATATAGTCAAGCCAAAGCAAGTTAATATAAGGGTTATAAAAATCAAAGTCTTTTACTTCAACATCTCATGTCTAAACCATGAATAGTTTAAAAATATCATTTTGGAATGCAAACGGCCTGTGTCTTCACAAACTAGAACTTCTCGAGTTCTTGCAAGAGTCCAGCATAGACGTTATGCTAATTTCTGAAACTCACATCACTGAAATACACTTTTTCAATCTACCTGGATATAGACTCTATGACACAAATCATCCAAGCGGAAACACTAGAGGTGGTTCCGCTATTCTCATTAAAAGTCGAATAAAGCATTATGCTCTACAGAATTATTGTACAGAATATATTCAAGCGACAAGTATTTCTCTCGATGATTACTTAAGAGGCCTAACATTAACAGCTATATACTGCCCGCCCAGACACAAAGTAACTGAGCAACGATTCCTGACTTTTTTCCATTCTCTTGGACCAAAGTTTCTTGTTGCCGGCGACTTCAACGCCAAACACACCGAGTCTGTTGAACTCTGTCAACAGACTCGGCCTTGACGTTGTCTCCTCTGGCACTCCAACTTATTGGCCAACTAACAGTCGAAAAACGTCTTTGACTTTGCAGTATTTAAAACTGTAAAAAGGAGCCAATTGACTATAGAATCTTCTCTAGATCTCTCATCAGACCATACGCCTACTATTATCACAATAAAGTATACCCCAAGCTCTGAGGTCAACCCACCAGATAAATTGACTAGTAAACTCACAAACTGGCTCAAATATCAAAAGTATACAAGCTCTCATATTAACTCTAATGTGTCACTAAAAACGAAAAACGAAATAAACACAGCTGTTAGTGAATTCACTGATTTAACTCGCCGTTCTTTATTTAATTGGTTGCTTATATAGAACAATATTGCTGATAACAACATTAATATTTGCAATGACAATTGCTATGCAAAAAACATAATGCAGCTTGAATTGACACGCGTGACCCAAATACAGCATATATGCTGAGTCAAGCGTCTGGTCGTTGACTTCTGCTGGGAATACGAACTGCATTTATTGTTTGCATAGCAATTGTGAGTCAAGCTTAATTCTTACAACATTTGACAATTTTTGTTTCCAAATTAATTGGGGGGACTCAACATTCTGGCCCCTTTTGAAGTCTTCAACTTCGAAACTAAAGTCCTCGCTACATGGTGTTCTGGAGTTCTTGTGAAATATTAATTGTGCAGGTTTTAACAGTTGAGGACGTCTTGGTGTTGGTTGAAATGTATGTCTTCTTCTGATACATTTGAGTCCTAAATAAACAATGACTGATAGTATAAGGCCCATGCTTGTATAGCCAACGATGACGATATGTGTGTTGGATGGTTGGAGATCTTGTAATTTCGTTTGATGTGATTTGATGTCTCGTATCTCATTGGTCACATTCTTCAGTTGCCCTTCGTGGTTGATGATGGGAAGGTGAGTGAATACAGTTGCCTCGTGGTGTATCAATTCACTTCCGAATGTAAGGTTGATTTTTGGATGAAATGATTGACTTAACACCTCGGAGTGTACAGGCCTTCCAGATTGTATGATGACATCATCATTCTTCATTTCGCATCCAGCTGCCAAGGTTAAAAGTCCGATGCCATTTAAGTGAGTGGGAACAGCAGTGTTGTTGCAAATGAAGGTAATGAGTTGCTGCTTGTATAATGAAAACAACCACTGATTTGGCGTTTGTAACTGTATCCATGAATTGTGTGCTGGCATACTGTTTACCATGCATGTTGTCGGAGCTGGGTGCTGGAGGAATAGCTCAATTTCACAGATGGTTGACTGCGGATTTTTAATCTTAATTGGATGTTGTTGTTCACAAAAGTAGTGCTCATCGTTAACTTGATCGCAATAACTGAATTCGAGTGTGGTCATTAAGTAAAATTGATCTCGGTATACGTTCGTAAGTAACACTTCGAATTGACTGGTAATGGCAATAACGGAAGTTTTAACTATTGATGGTAGTGGAACCCGCTTATATATGTCAAAGTCCGTTGACTGCAGTAGCGGTAGCGTTATTCCGAATATAATGAAATTGTTCACCACTCGATAATGGATTTTCATTAATCTGTAAATAAGTGTTATTTCAATGAGTCCGTTGTTTGTAGGAAGTACCGTGTTCGGAGGAAGATGTTCCTTTATATACGCTAATTCACTCTGAAGCTGAGAGGGAGCGATGACGAGAGTGTTGGCAAGGTTATGATGAGTATCCGTGATTATATCTTGAATAGCTCCTTGAGTAAATTTACATTCTTGTATTAGTGACGCTGCTAAAATTGACAGTGTATGAAAATTTTGGATTGATTTTTGTTGCCTTGATTCCATGCTCAAATTTCGTAGTTTCTCATACACAATGTCTAACTCCTTGTTGATTTCCTTTGTTTGATTTCCTCTTTCTGCTTCAGTTTTTCGTAAAATGTTTGTCGTTGTTTCGAGCACCGATGTCTGGTTTTTGATCAGTCCGTACATATGATCTTCATTGTTTTTTATCTTCTGGATTATCTTGGTCATCTGAGTTTCGTACTCACTGTCCAGAGTTCCAAACAATGATCTGGCGATGTTGCCTACGATGTCCAAGGGTGCTCGTTTGCTGCGTCTTGGAAGTGACCTTGTTGAGTCCTGTATTACTAGACTATTACGTAACTCGCTCGATTGGTGAGAATACTGCTCGATGATTTCCAATAAATGGCCTTTGTAGTTAATACCCGTTGATAATTTCCTGAGGTGCCGTACGATGCTGTCAATTGTATCCAATGTAGCCCAGTAACCTCTAAGATCGTGATAGATAAGAAGATTCCAATGGTTCGATGAGATGCTTGCTCGTCCAAGTGCTTCAAAATATACACCCGAATCATGATTGAATTGTTGGATGCTAACTAACCCTTTCCTTGGTTGACATCGGGTTCTAATGTCGATATGTCCTCCCGAACATCTTCAGGTCCAGATTCTTCTTCTCCAGGTAATGGTGCTAATTGATGTACTGCCCTTCGTGTGATTCCAGTTTTTGTCTTAACATCCGCAACTCTGACCTTGCCGTCCGGTCCGATGATTGGTTCGATAACTCTTCCCATGGCCCATTTCAGCGGTGGTAGATTGTCGTCTTTAATTGTGACGAGTGTACCTGCCTTGATGTTTGGAAATGACTTAGTTCATTTAGCTCGTGCTTGCAGCTGCCCCAGATATTCGTCATGCCACCGTTTCCAGAACTCATTTTTTAGATGACTCACCAGTGCCCATCTTGATATTAATGACATCTTAGTATCAGTGTTATGTGTGTTGACAGATGCTGTCATTGGCTCTCCAATCAAAAAATGACCTGGTGTTAGAGCTCTTAAATCATTAGGATCTGACGACATTGGTGTAAGTGGCCTGGAGTTCAGGACTGCCTCGGCTTCGGCAGTGAGAGTGCATAATTCTTCATAAGTTGGTGAGGCTGATGCTAGAGTTCGACGCAGAAGAGTCTTGGTTGATTTCACTGCTGCCTCCCACAGACCGCCGAAATGTGGTGCTCTTGGCGGAATAAAATGAAATTGAATCCGATTGTTAGAGCAAAGACTTGATATTTTCTCCTTTGATTTGTAAGTCGTCATGATCTTCTCTATTTCCTCCAGTTGGTTGCGAGTGTCGACGAAGTTAGTAGCATTGTCTGAATAAATATTTTCACACATGCCTCGTCGCGCTATGAATCGTTTTAGAGCTCCTAAAAATCCTTCAGTTGTGAGGTCCGAAACCACCTCCAGATGAATTGCCTTGGTAGCGAAGCAACAAAATACGGAAATATAAGTCTTTTGTGGCCGTTTTCCCCTTATTTTGAAGTGAGTGTATAATGGACCGCAGAAATCTACGCCAAAATTGCTGAAATACGTGCTCTTCGGACTCTGTCTGTGGGTAGGTTGCCCATCTGTTGTTGGCAAAACCGTGGACGAATTTTGGCACAGATAACGCAGTTTACCGATCTGGCGTTGTTCCGGCCTTGGAGAATCCAGTACTGTTGTCTTGAAATTGCATGTAGCGCCTGAGGCCCTGCATGTAAATGTCTATTATGTATGTCGATCATAATCAGCTTTGCCACAAAACTGTTTGCTGGCAGTAATGATGGGTGTTTTGAATTGTACCCGATATCGGCTGCTTGTAATCTCCCACCGACTCTGAGAAGTCCTTGGTCATCGATGAATGGAGCTAAAGTGGCTAATGTGCTAGAGTTGGAAATTTGTCCTGACCCTCGAAGCTGTTTTATGTCATCGCTGAAGCTTACTCGTTGCACCTCCTTGATGATTTCGTTGGTAGCTTCTTCTAACTCTCTTGGTGATAACCATTCTTCGCTGCTATGGCTCTTGTTTTTAAGATGGTTAATGAATCGACGAACGTACGCCATTACCCGTTGCAACTTTTGAAATGAATTACCATGATTGATGCAGTATAATGGATGTCGGTTTTCAGAGTTCGTCACGGATAGTATGCATTTTAGTTGTTTTTCCTCAACTTCCAGTCGCACCGTGTGTTCTGGATTTTGTGGCCAGCCTGATCTTGAATGTTTAAGGAAGTTGGGCCCTTCAAACCACAGTTGTGATGCTATTAATTGTTCTGGATACAGTCCTCGTGAAACAAGATCTGCTGGATTTTGTGTTGTACTGACATAGCGCCATGAACCCCTTGTAGTTAGTTCTTGTATATTTGCAATTCTATTCGCGACGAACGTTTTTAGTAGCGCCGAATCTCCTTGAATCCATGAAATGACGATTTGAGAGTCAGTCCAATAGAATATTTCGTCGAGCTCAACGGATAGGATGTCCTTAATCCGATCGACAGTCTGAGCCGCCAGTGCAGCAGCGCAGAGTTCCAATCTCGGAATCGTTGTTGGCTTAACAGGAGCTACACGAGATTTAGCACATAACAGTCTCACAACGACAGCACCTGAGCGATCTGTTGAACGTAGGTACAACGCGCATCCATACGCCCTTTCGCTGGCATCTGCGAATGCATGAAGTTGAATGTTAGTTGTATTGGAATTGCTGAACATGTATCTCGTAATTTTGATTTCGCTTAATTTGTTGAATTCCTTTCGAAATCTTAGCCATGATGACTGTAGTTCGACGGGCAATTCGTCATCCCAGTCAAATTTTTGTTTCCACATTTGTTGCATGAATATTTTACTCATGACGACTACCGGATTTACTAGTCCTAATGGATCGAATATCTGAGACGCTTCTGCAAGAATTGTTCGTTTTGTGACGTTCTTGAAGGTCCGCACTGTTGAGGTGACAGAAAAAATGTCAGTAACTGGATGCCAAACCAATCCAAGTGTTTTCACGTGCTCGTCGTATCTGTATCTGTATCTCCAAATGTTGTTTTGGTATATCGGCCACCAGCCTCGGGTGATTGCCACACCATTTGCGTAAATCGAATCCTGCTGACATAAGTAGTGATTTAAGCTGTTTCTGCTTTTCAACTGCTTCTTCCAAATCATTGCTCCCTGACATTACATCATCAACGTAAAAGTCTTTTATTGCGGTTGCTCCCAATGGATACTGCTTTTCGCCATCTTCCGCAAGTTGTTGAAGACATCTTATAGCGAGATATGGTGCGGATTTGGTGCCGTATGTCACCGTCTTGAGTTGATAATATTTAACAGGGTCAAACGGCTGTTCCCACCACATGATTAGTTGGAGATTTCGATCTTCTGGTGCAACGATGATTTGTCTATACATCTTGGCGATGTCTGCTGTAAACACATAACGCTTCATCCGGAACCGAAGTATGATTGTGAATAAGTCGTCTTGTATCCTTGGGCCATTTAATAACAGATCATTTAGTGACAGGTTGTTTGACGTCTTTGCCGATGCATCAAACACCACTCTTAGTTTGGTTGTCGAACTTGTTGGTTTGAGGACGAAGTGGTGAGGCAGGAAACAGTGTGGAACGGTGAGATCCTCCGGTCTTACTTCTTGCATATAGCCCAGTTCTCGATATTCAGTCAAAAATTTATTGTATAGTTTCCTGTTATCCTCCTCCTTGAGAAGCTTTCGTTCGATGCTTAGTAATCGTTTAAAGGCAATCTCCTTAGATCTGCCGAGTAACTGTGGATCACTCAGCATCGGTAGGTTGACAACATACCGTCCGTTATTGTTGCGGAAAGTTGTTGATATAAAAAATTCTTCGCATTTCCCATCTGATGATGAAATTAAAGGTCTTGCTGACGGATACTCCTCTATATCCCAAAAATGTTGAAGTTGTTTGTCAAGATCAGCATTCGTCAATCCGCAGAATCGCTGATCATTGTACGCCGAAGACACTTTTCCAAGTACAACCCATCCAAACACCGTGTTCTGAAGCATTGGAAGTTGTTCATGGAGCTTATAGCGGCCGTTCCGAGTTAGTTCGCCATAATATGCAGCTCCCAATAATAGGTCACATCCCTGTGGGGTATTGAAGTTGGGGTCTGCCAAGACCATATTTGCTGGTATCTTCCAATCGTCGATGTTCACGTGTATTTGAGGATGGTGAGAAGCAATTTCCTTGATGGTGTTCACCTCAACTTGTGTTGAAAAATTGTTGATTCGAGATGTAATTGTTATGATGTAACGTTCGGATCTATTTTGACTTCAGTATTTCCGACACCGTTAATAGATTTCGAGAAGTTTGTATATGGCAGTCTTAATCTCCTGCGAAGTCGATCAGTGATTAAATTCATCTGGGCGCCCGAATCGAGAAGAATTCGGCATGGAATCTGTTGTCCATCCTTGCCAAGTATATGGACGGTCGCTGTTGCTAAAAATACGTAACCAGATCCTTGGTCAACATGTTCTGCTCCCAGATTTGTTATTGATGTAGTAGCACCGGATTTTGGTGCCTTGTTTGCTGACTCGGATGTGGCGCTGCATGTTGACCCGAATGCTGAGCTAGATGCCGACTCGGGTGCCGTCTTGATGATAGATTCCTGTGTTGTGTTTTTTGTTACATCTTGAACAACTGCGGAAATTGCAATCCTTGAATCCATGCCCTTTTCTTAAGCAATTGAGGCATAAATTCAACTCCTTGGCTCTTGAATATTTTTGGCTTGTGTTGAGTGCCAAAAAATGCTCGCAGTGATATATTGCATGTTTTAGTTTATTGTTGGTAAATCCTTCGGATGCTTAATTGACTGCTCATATAGCATATGCGTTGATCGATCCAACTTCTTTACCAAAATGTGTAGTAAAAGTGGATCCCATGAAGTGGTTGTAACTTCTAAATTTTCCAACGCTTGAAGACACTCGTTTGTGGTATCGTGTAATCCCTTGATTGATGCTGCAGTTGATGTGGTGGCTGATTGTGCCAACAATTTCTGTATTAATGTAGCCGTTACCACTCGTAAGTTGTTGTACCGATCTTCTAAAGTTGTCCATGCTGTTTCGTAATTGTCATCAGTTAGTGTAAGATGACGAATTAGTAGCTCTGCTTCTCCGGATAAGTTGGTTTTTAAATACCACATCTTTTGAATCCTTGGTATTGCCTGGGTATGGATCATTTGATTAAAGATATCAAAAAATTGCCGCCACTTCAGGTAATCTCCGTCAAAATTGGGAATGGTCACCTTAGGCAACTGTAAACATCTGGTAGCGCCGTAGTTGTCTCCAGTCATCGGTCCCTGGTGTTCCGTACTGGTTGTTATGCTGACCTTTACTGCTAAGTCAACCAACAGCTCCTGGACCATGTCTTCGGTGCTGTTGTACAGTGATTCGTCGTATCCGACGGCTGCGGGATCCTCGTGCTGCTCCCAAATTACAAGATTGAGCTCCTCAATTTGTTGCCACATCCGATTCAACGTTTTTATTTTGATTTCGTAAAATTGAATCGGATGCTCGCCGTCGGTAAACAGTCCACTGCTGATTCGGCGCACAGACGCTAATGCGGCTTGCTGCTTCCGTATGATTCCCACCGTTGTAGTTGGACACTCCGTCGTTGTTGGTTGATTGGTCGCCAACTTCCTTGTAGGTGGGTTTGGCGGTGCCTCCTTAGATTCCGTGTTGACCCTTTCTTCGATGGCCAATTTGGATGCTTCGAATTTCTCCTGGTACTCGCTGACCAAGTTCCTGATTTCGTTGTAATATTCCTTAACAAAATACTTGTGCTCCATCGGTAGCACCGGTAGAGTTCTTATGTCATTGTCGGTAGTCTCGAACCGAGTCCATCCCTCATCCAGGCGACGAATTCGTTCTTCAAAATAACCTGCCGACTGCTTTCTGGATTCCGCATCTTTGTTAAAGTTGCGGATTATCTGCGCGATCACTTCTCCGTTTTGTTGCTGGTATGCAATCAACGTCTCGAAATCTGCCATCACGTCGGGGTCACCAAAATGTTTCGCTTACTATACGAGTTGCTCGTATAGTAAGTTCTACTTATTATATCGAGCACGGTGTTACACAGTGTCGATTGTTGATTTCTTGAAGTACGATGTTGCACGGTACTTCAAGACTGAAATTAAAACGTCGAATTAAAACAATGACTGCTTGGTTTCAATTATCTGATTTAACTCGCCGTTCTTTATTTAATTGGTTGCTTATATAGAACAATATTGCTGATAACAACATCAATATTTGCAATGACAATTGCTATGCAAAAAACATTATGCAGCTTGAATTGGCACGCGTGACCCAAATACAGCATATATGCTGAGTCAATCGTCTGGTCGTTGACTTCTGCTGGGAATACGAACTGCATTTATTGTTTGCATAGCAATTGTGAGTCAAGCTTAATTCTTACAACATTTGACAATTTTTGTTTCCAAATTAATACGGGGACTCAACATCAACAAATTACTCTCTCTGGCGAGCTGCTAAAAATATGAAAAAACCGGTACTGGCAGAACCTCCCATACGGCTGCCAAATGGAAACTTGGCCAGAAGCGATGCAGAAAAAAGTGCCGCTTTTGCCAACCACCTAAAAACCGTATTCACCCCGAACGTGACACCTGGTGATATACCATTACCAACATTAATCCCACTCAATAGCGATTAAGAAAAATGAACTTATGGAGGCAATAAACAAAAGCTTGGACCCGAAAAAAGCACCAGGACCGGACTTGATAACGCCAACAATGATAAAAGAACTGCCAACAGTTGCAATAACCCACTTATTGCACATATTTAACGCCATTCTCAGAACATGTCACTACCCAGATAATTGGAAACTTTCTCAAGTTACAATGATTCCCAAACCTGGAAAAAATCCCAACAATGTGACTTCATACCGCCCCATAAGTTTGCTTTCTGTGTTATCGAAACTCTTCGAAAAACTTTTAATAAAATTGATTTTACCCAAAATTATGGAAAAACAAGGGATTCCCGATCACCAGTTTGGCTACCGCGAAAAGCATGGCACTATCGAACAAGTGCACCGTATTGTAGACTCAATAAAAAGCACTTTTGAAAAGAAACGTACTGCTCCGCTGTTTTCCTCGATATCACCCAGGCCTTCGATAAAGTCTGGCACGAAGGACTTATTTACAAATTACAGCATATTCTTCCCATTAATATGCACTGCCTCCTCAAAAACTATCTCACGAATAGAAAATTTGTAGTAAAATATAAAAGTTTTGTCTCCCGAAAATATGAAATACTGGCCGGAGTACCACAAGGCACCTGCTATATATTCTCTATACTGCAGATATGCCCAAAAGTGATAGAACTCTTATATCGACTTTTGCTGACGACACTGCTATCCTGTGCTCTCACTCAAACCCAGACATGGCAACTCTTTACGTGCAAAAACATTTGGACAATCTAAGTAATTGGCTATCACGATGGAAAATCAAAGTCAACGAATCCAAAAGCTGCCACTTAACCTTCACGTGTCCTGCTCTGAAGATAAACGGCCATGTTGTCCCTGAAAGTTCCGAAACAAAGTATCTTGGAATGCACCTCGATCGCCGACTCACATGGCATAAGCACATTCAATCCAAAATCACCCAGATTAAACTAAAACAATTGGAAATAAATTGACTAATCTCAAGGGCATCTAAGCTAAATCTCACATACAAAGTCCAAATATACAAAAGTATAATAAAACCCATATGGACATATGGAATTGAGCTCTGGGGCACTGCCTCTCCCTCGAACGTGGAAAAACTCCAGAGAGGCCAATCTAAAATCCTGAGACAAATTGCCAGAGCCCCTTGGTTTATAAGAAATGCAAACATCCACAATGATTTGAACATGGAAAAAATATTTGACTAAGTTCTGATATTTCATATTAGGTTGAAGCGAAATAAAAATGTAATACTTTTTCCAATAGTAAAAGGAATAAAAAATTTTGTAATCGTACTGAAAAAATATTGTAATTAATTACGTGCAATCGTACTCACAACGAAAATCAATTACTTGTAATCGTACTCAAAAAAAATTTATACAAAATTTTGAGTACGATTACCGTACTCAAAAATGTGAAAAATTTCTAATTAACATTTCTTCAGTAAACAACATTTTGTTCTAAAAATATTTTTTACTAGCTTATACCCACAGCTTCGCTTGCAATAATTTTGTAATTTCATGTTAACGTATAAATGTTATGTATTATTTGAGCAACTGAAATAAAAAAAAATTTTGCAAGTCATCATTCTGCCCATTCACCACCCAGCACCTAATCCACCGAAATCCCTTAAACAGGACCCGAGTTACAGAGCTTTGAAAATTTTAGGGCGTAGAAGTGGACGGATCTTAAATTTCCACAGTCAACCCTCTGCCCATTCACCACCCAGCACCAAATACAAAATTTCACCGAAATCTCTTGAACAGGACCCGAGCTACAGAGCTTCAAAATTTTTAGGGCGTGGTAGTGGGCGGGTCTTAAATTTTCATAGTCAACTCTGCAAATTCACCACCCAGCACCAAATCCAAAATTTCAGCGAAAAATTTTTCAGTGAATCAAATGAAAGTGTTTTTAAAATTAAAGCAGGGTCGTACCAATGAAGGGGAGTGGGGTTTGGAGGGCTTTAGGTGCCGAACCCCCCGAAATATATGAACACAATACGTCGATTTTAGAATAAATCCTTTTTTAATAAACTCCCCACCGGGTTGTTTTCGAAATTTTTTTTTTAATCGACTTTTTTAATGAAAAATCAATAGATTTATTTAAAAAAAAAAACGATCTATTGTTTATTTTAATTTGGTTTGTATTTTCTAGTTTTTTTTCTATTTTCTAGTTTATGAAAACTACCCCCTCCCCCCGAAATTTTTTTCTGGTTACGTTGCTGGGTTCGGCTGTTTTTAAAATGTTGTGTGGTCAAGATTTAAACAATTTTTGAAAACAATATCGAATTTGACCCCGTTCTAGGTGTCGTTTAAAGACAAAATTTACCTGGTAAATGCGCCAATTCTCAGCCAAAAAATTATTAACCTCTTAACCATAGCTACTAAAAACTTAAACGAACATTTTTAAAAATTATTTTGTCTTACTTTGTTATTGTGAAAAGGGAGACATAGTGCATGTTGTAGGTCATGTTTAATAAGCAAAAGTTGTATACCAGGAATTTAAGATACACATCCAAAATCTGGACTTTTGACCAAAACACCGAATCTCAGATGTCCCACACTATTTTTCTTATAACTTTGGTAATGTTTCGTCGAATTTAAATTTTAAACGTGTGGTAAGAGTAAAGATAGAAAACTCAAAAGCCTTATTAAATCTGCTTCCAATGGTGGTAACCAATCGAAAATCGGTAGAAAATTGACAAAATTAAAATTATTTTTAACCAACATTTTTAAAATATGGTTGTATTATTTATTAATTAATAAGTAAGTGGAAATAGTATACATTAACCCATTTTTGGCAAAAGCGGTCGACTGGTCGACGTAAAATTTAAAAAATTCGAGTGACGAAACTAATGGACCGATTTCTAATCTGTTTTCGTGTAATGATGGTTTGGTTTTTTGACAATGTAAAAAAACTAATCAGTTCGATATGGGAGACTTTAAATTGTGGCCAGGTGCATTTGAACAAATACACCTTTTTTAAACACTTTTTGAAAAATTTTGAAAAAATCAAAAAAAATTCGTAAAGTTCTGAAATCTAATAAATATTATTGAAAAATTATCAAACTATAATTTTACGTCCCAAAATTAGTAATTTTTAAAAATACGAAAGAGTATTTGTAAAGAAAATTTGATGGTCGAAAAATTGACCATTGGCCAAAAGTGTATACAAAAAAAACACTATTACCAATTTTTGGAAAAATTGCCAAAATTCTGGAACATATTTTTGAGCAAAGAAATTTTTCGCATAAAAAAAAATTTTTTTTTAACTCAAGGAAAAAAGTTTGAAAAGTAAGTAAATTTTTAAATATGATTTTATCGATAGACACATAACGGGACTCGTTCGAAAGGAGATAATAAGACCTTTAAATTGATACCAATATCAATGTGTCATCCTAACGTTGTGATCGTCTAATTCAAAACTTTATACCCATTTTGGTCATTTGTAACCATTAGGAAGCTTTAAATCTAAAGAATGTTGGTACTAAAAAAAATCTTTCGCGATCTAAATTTCAAAAAATGTATACCTTGGAAAATCTAATAGAAAAATTGTTTCACACCGAATTTGTAATAATAATGCTTACAGATGCTTCCTCTATAAATTTCATCAAAATATTTCAAGCCGTTTAGGAGCGGCCAAAAATGGGTTAAATTAATCCAAAAATTAACTATTATTGATTCTTTCGATGCAGAAAATATTTTGCATATTGATTTTTTCCTTTCGGTGTGACCACATAATTTGGCAAACTTTTTTAATTTAAGATGTTACTAATTTTTTTAATTTTTTGGGTGAGAATAGGCACATTTACGTGGTAAAATTCGCCATTGTTTTCAAAATTGCCTAAATCTTGACCACACAACATTTTGAAAACAGCCAAACCAATTTACGTTGGGTAAGTCTAATATTTTACTGTCATTTAAAAAAAAAGTTCCTAATTATCTCTATTTGTTTCGAGATATAAATTAATTAAAAAGTCAATATGTAAATATTCAAACCGCGATTATTCGCGAAAAAGACGGAATTTTTCGAAAATATTTTTGGAAATTCGTTTCAGCTACAGATTAAAATCATCAGCTGATAAAACGCATATTAATAAAACGCGAATTAGGTCATGAATGCAAGAGAGAATTCTTCCAAACATAACATAATGTTGTTCAAATTGTACTTTTGTGTTTAATGTAACTTCTTTTGTGTTTTGTTAAGATAAAATTATTGTACAAATGTGACGGTAAATGACAATGTAGAATTGTGTGAAATGTTATTTGTCGGTAGAAACGAATTGTGTGCGTTTATACGGAATCTATATGTTGTATTTCACTGTTGGGTAGTTGTTCTTATGTGATGTCGTCTATCTATCGTCGCTGTTGTCTTCGTTTATGGGTGGGTTTCGGGTTGACTGATGCTGTTGCTGCTGATGCTGTTGATGCGGCTGCTGTCGATCGAATGAATAACTCCTTTCTATTGTTCTTCTATCATCCTTCTGTAGTCGTTCGTCAAGTTTGTGTATTGTGTGGATGTTGAAGAGAGCGACTGGAATTGTGGATCTTGGGGCGAGCGGTGTTCATCACGTATAGAGTCCGTGCATGAACATTCCGCCCGCCTTGCAATATCTGCAATTAGAAGACATGTTAATAGGGTCTCAAGTATAAGTTGACAATAGGGTATAAAAAGGAGTGGCTAAGCCGTTGGAATTAAATAGTTCATTTTTTTTTATTCATGGGGTAAATTCATAGCAATTCAAATATGTACAAATATATATATATATCTTCTCTTATGTGTAGGTTGTTAGAACGAGCCAGACAAAGTCCAACCGTAGGCAGTATTTTGCGCCACTGCCTGGCCGTTGACACTCTTAATGGATGAGTTTTTTATCACCCGAGCGTATATGTCTGCTCCATTTGGATATCTTGGGCAGACGAGAAATTTGGATCTGCATACACCAGGTTTTCGAAGAGGGTCTTCGCGGACGGACTTATCTCTGTCGGGTACGGTTTGCGGGGCAACTCATCCGTTACGACCGCGGTCACACTGAGTTGGTGACTGTCGTCGATCTTCGAGGCGATGATAAGTTTGCAGAGCCGTTGTGAGCCATCGCTTGTTGTCCTCAGTCGCCATTTACGGGTCAAATTGTTCGATATGAGAGTATTTGGACGGCCGGGGTTCACCAAAACTCGTACCGTGCTCCATTCTAATTCGTGTTTAACCCGAAAAGATGCCGTCGGAATGAGGGTCTGCTTTAGCAAAGAAGGGGTCACTTTGTGATGGGTTTTTGTGGAGCGCTCACCCTTACCAATTCCTTCCAGCAGCCTTGGATGTCCGTGTAGGGTTGTGTGGTGTTTTGAAGAGCATACTGTGCAGGTCACCTTGCTCGTGCAGTTGGCCACTCGATGAGAACGTGCGAGACAATTGCTGCAGTAGTGCATCTTTTGCACCGTCTCATACTTTTGCGTCAAATTCATCTCGACGAATCGACTGCAGGTAAGCAGGTGGTGGTTTTTTTTTACAGAGCCCGCATGCCACGTGTCGGCTTTGGGAACTACGCTTCGATGTTGTTGACCGATCGTCTTGGGGTAGTTGCCGAAAGCGGTCGAGACGTTCTTGCAGACGGGAACGAGTCGTCTTCTCTGGGGCCGGTTCGCGTAAGCCGATACTCGACTATCAGAGAATCGATAGTTGAAACCGACACAACCAAACCGATAGTGCAAATTTGGTTCGCGTAAGCCGATAAACTAAAAGTCGAGTGCTATTTGCGTGAGCACACAAACTTTATTACATTATTTGCGAACAAGTCATTTGAACAGCTGACAACTGTCAAATGACAGATTTTAAATTGAAAAAAATAATTTTAAATAACAAAATAATAAAGAATAACACGAAAGTGATCAAGAAATGCTTCCATTGAGGCATGTTCTATTGGATGTTGACAGCGACGAAGGTGTTGATGTTGTTAGACGACAAAGAATGCTAAGGGATGTCTCAAATCCAATACGCCTTATTGCAATGAATTGGTTTTAAAAGCAAAAACGTCGTACGGTCCGCTGCCGGTTTTGAAGAGACTTTTCCTTTTTTGTGTCAGTTTTTTCTTGGCTGCGTATTTGTGGTCGGTCCAAACCAAAAATTTCAATTGGACGCATTACAAATGTGGTTAAATATTACTAGATAAAAATAAATTACTTTTTGCCAGCACTTCAATGTTTTTATTGGCGGCCCATTGCTGTTGAGGATAGTCACAAATCTGTCCCATAGCTTTTTCTTTTGCATCTGGTTACTTTGTGTCCTTTTTAAATATCTTAATTTTATAATTTTAATTTTTTTTTTGGGAGCGCAACAGTTTTTTTGTCAATTGTTTGAAAAATTAGTGAAATCGACACATCAAAAGGTGTCGGTTTCAACTATCGGTAGTTTTCATACTTTTTTGTCGAGTATCGGTTTACGCGAACCAAAACCGATACTCACACTGTCGGTTTCGTTCACTATCGGCTTACGCGAACCGGCCCCAGGTCTGCGGGTCTTTATTTTCAGCTGGGGTTTCCGGGTTAAGCGGCGTTCGGGTGAGGCAGCTATAGCTCCTTGACAGTGACAATTAGCTTTGTCGCAGGGTTTGAATGGAGCCATAGCTGAAAGTAGAGTGGGGTAAGAGAGGATATTAGTAATAGTAAAGTATAAATAGAAAAAATAAAGAACTAAATAGATGGCAAAACTACAAGTTTTGTAATGGGTCGAGTCGTGGTACCATTTGCAGTTCTTATGTCAACTACTCGGGTTCTAGCATCTGCTCCTAAGTACGTTTTAAGGATTCGCCCTAAAACCCATTCGTTTGGAGGCAGATTTTCATGGCGTATGACTACCAAATCATCTACAGCGACATCTCGTTGGGGGTGTTTCCATTTATATCGCTTGTGAAGTTCGGTTAAATACTCAGCTTTCCATCTTTTGCAGAAAGTATGGTGTAGAATCTTTAGCTTTTGCCACCGATTTACAATGCTTAGATTTGCATCACTTAGATCGAGCTCAGCTGGAGCTAAGAGTGGCATTCCAATGAGGAAATGTCCTGGGGTCAGTGGAGCTAGATCGCTTGGGTCTTCACTTGATGGACTTAAGGGTCTGGAGTTTAAACATCCTTCAATTCGAGCAAGTAAAGTTGATATTTCTTCGAAGGTAAATCTTTGGGTGGGTGCGATCTTTTTTAAGTGGGTTTTAAAACTTTTTACTCCGGCCTCCCAGAGCCCGCCCATATGTGGAGCTCCTGGGGGTATAAAGTGCCATTCCAAATTTTGATGACTTTGGGTCGTTATCACCTGATTTTGAAGAGATCTTAATAATTCCCGCCGCTCTTTCTTTATTATCTGACTAGCTCCTACAAAATTCGTTCCATTATCGGAGTACAGAGCGGCGGGGCATCCGCGGCGGGAGAAAAAACGTGAAAATGCTGCTAAAAACGCTTGAGTGGAGAGATCGCTGGTAGGTTCAAGGTGAACCGCTTTTGTAGCGAAACACACAAAGACGCAAACGTAGCCTTTTGTTATTAAACATGCTCGGCCAGTGTAATTTTTTATTTCGATGGGTCCTGCAAAGTCTACTCCGGTGTTTGTAATGGGTCGTGCCATTTGGGTGCGTTCTGGGGGTAATGCGGCCATGATCTGAGTCTGTTGTTTCTTTTTGTGTAAAACACAAACCTTGCAGTTAAGAATTATGGATTTGATGAGGGTTTTGAGCTTCGGTACCCAAAATTCCCATCTCATTACACGCAAAACTACTTGGTTTCCCCCATGAAGGGTGACTTAAATGGGTCATTAGGGTCAGGAGTCGTGAAAATCTACTGTGGTATGGTAACAAAATAGGGTGACGTTCATTATACGAGAGTCCAGTGGTATTGGCTAATCGTCCGTTCGCTCGTATAATTCCATTTGAGTCGAGGAATGGGGTCATTGTGAGCAATGTACTCTTTCGAGATATTTGGGTCTTTTTATTCATACTCATCGGAAAAGTATCGCTTCTGACATATCAGAATCAGTCGTTCTCTCATAATTTTTATCTCGTTAGAGGATACATTAACTGTGCTGTATGACTCTGTAAAGTGTGAGGGTCTGGTACGACGACAAAATCGCATAACATATGCCAAAACTCGAAGTGCTCTAGACAATGAAGAAAATCTGTCCAGAATGTCTTCTTGGGCAACGACGGCGAAGCATTTTTTTTGTTCGGGTATAATTGGGGATGGTAAATTTGGAACTCCCGTGGGTCTCGTTGTTTGAAAGGTTCTCCAGTCATCATGTGGTTCTTGTAACCAGGCTGGCCCATACCACCATAGAGGATGATTTTTGAGTACGGTTGGATCACAGCCGCGACTGGCGACATCAGCTGGATTATCGTGAGTGTCGACATGGTACCAATGGTCGGTGCCTACTTTTTCCACGATTGCTGATATCCGATTCGCGACGAACGTTGTCCATGTGCAGGGTGGTTTCTTCAACCATGCTAATACGATGGTGGAATCGGTCCAAAAATGAACATGATACTGGGTCAAATTTAGCTGGGGTAAAAGGGTCTCTGCCATGTCAGCCAAAAGTACAGCTCCACAAAATTCTAAGCGTGGTAGAGATATAGTTTTCATCGGGGCTACTCGAGTCCTTGCAAACATTAGGGTCGAAAAAATCTCTCCATCTGTCTGGGTTACACGCATATAAAATGCTGCAGAATAGGCTTTCTCCGTGGCGTCCGAAAAACCGTGGAATTCGATACTGGGCCTGGGTGAGTAGTGGGTCCATCGTGGCATTTCAATTTGGTTGATCGAGTCGTAGTGAAGGGTCAGAGCTTTCAATGATTCATCCCAATCCGTTTTGTCAAGCCATACTTGTTGCATGATGATTTTTGCGCTCACCACAATGGGGGCTAACCATCCAGCAGGGTCGAAAAGCTTGGCGATTGTAGATAGTAGGGAGCGCTTGGTGGCAGCTGATGATCGCTCTAAATTTGGAACTGAAAAGAAGAATACATCTTGTTTGACGTTCCAACGAATTCCTAGGGTTTTAGCGTTGCATGCTTCAGACAGATTTAAGAATCCTACATCTAACAGATGACTATCGGGTAGGTGCGCTAAAAGCTCGGGTGTGTTGGCTGTCCATTTTCGGAGTTCAAGTCCGGCTGACTCAAGTCTGGCTTTCTGTGCTTCAGGTATGGTATGAGAACCATATAGTACGTCGTCCACGTACATGTAATTGCGCAATATCTGTGATGCCTGCGGGTGGGTGTGATGCACTTCGTCAGCCAGTTGATGAAGGGTCCTTATAGCCAGGTATGGGGCACAGTTAACTCCAAAAGTTACTGTTTGCAGCTCAAAGTCCTGAATGGGGTCATCTATGCTGCGGCGAAAGAGTATTCTTTGATAGGGTGTATGGGTCGGATTTAGACGAATTTGCCTATACATTTTTTGTATATCTGCATTAAAAACATACTTGAAAAAACGCCATTTTGAAATAAGTAAGACTAAATCTTGCTGTAAGATAGGTCCAGGGTAAAGGATGTCATTCAAACTTTTACCGTTGGACGTGGGACTGGACGCATTGAACACTACTCGGACTTTTGTAGTCACACGATCGGGTTTTATTATTGCGTGATGTGGCAAATAGTACGTATTTGATGTGTCTTGATTCGAGTAGATAGGTGGTACCGGTTTCATATGACCAAGGTCGATATATTCTTGCAGAACTTGATCATACTCAATTTTTAATTGGGGTCGTTTGGCAAGCGCAGATTCGTTACGAATATATTGCGCCATCGCGATGTGTCTGGAATTCCCAAGAGTGGAGGGGTCCGTTGATTTAAAGGGTAGGGTGACTACATAACGACCGTCGGCGTCACGATGTGTTGTTTTTTGAAAATTCGCTTCACAATTTTTGTCTGCTTCCGTTTTTAATGGGTTCCGAGGTATTTCTTCAATTTCCCAGAAGCGGGTCAATAAACTAGGGTCACAGTGTTTAAAAATGAAACGATTATGTTGGGTCTAGATGAGTCTGGGACCTGTAAGGATCCATCCAAATTCAGTCTCTTGCGCCAAAAGAGTTCCAAGAATGTTCTTTTTAACCCCATTACAAATTATTTGTGGATATAAATCACTACCGATGATCATATCCAAGGGTCTCGTTTGGTAGAACTTGGTGTCTGCTAGGGTCAGATCACCAAGATTTCCTATTAAGGCGGGGTCAATTGTATAACTTGGCAATTCTGATGTTAACGTCTTTAACACCAGTGCTTGGGTCGTCACCTTGAACTGGGAGTTCAGGTTGGAACTCAGTGTTAACGGGCAAGACTTCGATGGATTAGCAGAAACGGTTTGATTTAAGCCTGTGACTTGTGCCGTCACGGGTTGGGTCGGCAGCGCCAGTTTTCGTCTTAACTGTTCCGAGATAAAGGTTGCTTCTGAACCTGAATCAATTAACGCTCTTGCCAAAAACTGCGAGCCTTGATGCTCTACTCTAACCATTGCCGTTCCTAAAAGAATATTTGTTGATTGGGTAAAGGGTGGGTCTCGATTAGTGGACTGTATCATTGTGGTAAAAGCCTGCCTAGAAGTAGACGGTCTATCGTCATTATTTATTGGGGTCGTACTTGGGTCAACGCTGTGTTTGTGTAACAGTGAATTGTGTCGTTTGTTGCAATAACGACAGCTGAACTTGCTTTTACAATTTATTATGCCATGTGATATGGCTAAGCAGTTAAAACAACATCCAGCTTTCTTGACTGCTTCTTGCCGTTCTTCATATTTCATGGCAATGAACTTGGGGCACTCGCGAAGAATGTGCTGCTGTTTACATATGCAACATATTCCGCCATCTACTTCATACTTGGGCTTAGAGGGTTTTTGTTCTGAAGTCTTGAATTTACTGCTAGTAGGAGGAGGTTGTGTCTTTTTGTTTGTCTGTGCTACGTTCACATGAAACGAGTTAACACGTGGGTTATTGGGTCGGCTGATAGCTCCTTGGTGAATGGGTTTACTAGTTGGTGCTTTTATATCCCCAACTGCCTCAAGGGTCTTATATTTCTGGGTCAAAAACGTATCAAACTTTTCCCACTTTGGGACTTCCGAGCTGTCGCCTAAAGTACTTTCGAAATCTTCTAAAATCTCCTTGGGTAATTTTGTGGAACAGGTGTACACCAGGATAGGGTCCCAAGTGCTTGTGTCTACCCCTAATTGTTCCAAAGTAAATATGCAATTGCCAATGTACCTTTGCAATTATTTTATTGACACTCCTGAAGCAGTAGAGACTTGGGGTAAATTAAGAAGGGTCTTAAGCTGCGCATTGATTTGCATTCGCTTATTTTCATATTGGCCTGACAAATTATTCCACGCTAATACGAACCCATCGTTTGTAAGAGGTGCTGTTTTAACTATGTCCAGCGCCTCCCCTCGGGTCTTTTGATTCAAATAAAACAACTTCTCTATCGAACTTAAACGGGTGTTATTTATATATAGGGCCGTGAACATGTCTCTGAATGTTGCCCATTTGACATAATCCCCGTGGAAAATTTCCATGTCACACGGGGGGAGTCGAACAGATGGAAAAGAGTCGACAAGAGGGGTAGAAGCGGGGGCTACCTGTGCGGGTGACTTGCTAGTCGATGACACCGACATTAAGGCATCGATGCGATCCTGAAGGCAATTCATGCCTCTCGCGTACGCATTGAACACCTTCCGATATTTAGCCTTCAATCTCAACATGTCCGCCTTCTATTCGGGTTTTTCTCCTTGGGGTATTGCCCGTACCTCATCAAATGCATCCTTGGCCTTCTGAAATATGCATTCCAGCTCCGTCCTCTCTATCTTTATGGTTACGATAGTTGCATTTGGTATGGGGTTTTCAGTGCTTTGTGTCTCGAACTCTAAAACGTCATTCGAAAATCGAACAAAGTTCGCTACAGCCAGGGTCAGTTGCGACATACTTAATCAGATGTAAGAAAACCGAATAAAAGCAGCCAAAAAAAAAACTTGTAAAAAATGCTGGTTGGGTTATTCCAACAAAAAAAACAATATAGGGTAGTTTCAATTTCCACAAGAATCGCGTGAAAATTGAATAAAAATGCTTGAATTAAAAAATTAGGGTCTGCTCAAATTTTCGCTTGGGTTTCGAATATTTGAGAGAAAAATTAAATTTTTTTTTGTAAAATAAATTTAAATTTGGAAAAAATTCCGGGTCTTTTTTTTTTTTTAAACACAATTTTTTAATTCAACTACTTTGGGTTACTTTACGAAATTCCGCTGGGGTCGCGAAACTTCAGAGAAACAACAAAAATTTTATAAAAATTTTCAAAAAATACAAATTGTAAATAAATGTTGGTTGGGTTAATCCAACCAAAACCAATGTAGGGTATTTTCAATTTCCACAAGGGTAGCGTGAAAATTGAATAAAAATTTTTGAATTGAAAAATTGAGGGTCTGCACAAAATTTCCGCTTGGGTTGCGAATATTTGAGAGAAAAAAAAATTTAATTTTTGTAAAACAAATTTAATTTGGAAAATATTCCGGGTCTTTTTAAACAAAATTTTCAGTCCAATCCCTTTGGGTCACTTCAAAAATTCCGCTTGGTTCGCGAAACTTTTGAGAAAAAAATATAAATTTTCCGTTTAAAAACTCTTCAGTAAAGTTGAGGAAAAATAATTTTTATTTATTTAGGTAAAAGTTTTAATATTGCAAAAAATTTCACTTTTACTACGTTATTTCTTTATGGGTACCGAAATAAAATCTTATATACAAAAACCGAAATGACTCTGGGTCAGTGACCATATATGTATGTGTATGCCTGTTTCGAAAGGGGTAATGAATAAATTAACTAAAACCAACGACTCACTCAGCAAAAATTTGTTCGATGTTAGTGTAAATGTATGCTTCTCTCGTTCAAATTCCTCTGTAGTGCAGGTGTTGATTTTGTTGCTTCTTTCGTTTGTCTTCCTTCGGGCTTCGTTTTAGGGTTTTTTTTTTTTTGTTTTTCGATATGTACGCACGCACTTCGATATTTGTAATATGTAATTTTTTGTGTTTTATAAATTTAGCTTTTCAAATTTTCACTTTTCTTTTTGGGTTTTCTAGGGTTTGCAATTTGTAATTTCACTTTCACTTTGTTTTTCACTTTCTAATAATTTTTCTTTTATTCTAAGGGTCGAAGGACCAATGTTTTTTTTGCAATTAAAGGGGGCTCAATTCAAATAAAAGGAAAAGGCAATTTTATTAGATTGGAGGGTATATAAAAAGGGTTTTATTGAATGTTGAGTGAACGTGATTTCTATATTTTTTGTGATTGCAAATTCAATGTTTAAGATGTTGTTCCAATTGTACTTTTGTGTTTAATGTAACTTCTTTTGTGTTTTGTTAAGATAAAATTATTGTACAAATGTGACGGTAAATGACAATGTAGAATTGTGTGAAATGTTATTTGTCGGTAGAAACGAATTGTGTCCGTTTATACGGAATCTATATGTTGTATTTCACTGTTGGGTAGTTGTTCTTATGTGATGTCGTCTATCTATCGTCGCTGTTGTCTTCGTTTATGGGTGGGTTTCGGGTTGACTGATGCTGTTGCTGCTGATGCTGTTGATGCGGCTGCTGTCGATCGAATGAATAACTCCTTTCTATTGTTCTTCTATCATCCTTCTGTAGTCGTTCGTCAAGTTTGTGTATTGTGTGGATGTTGAAGAGAGCGACTGGAATTGTGGATCTTGGGGCGAGCGGTGTTCATCACGTATAGAGTCCGTGCATGAACACATAATATAAGATTAACGTGATAATAAACAATAGAATTAAAAGAAAATATTATGAAGCATCAGAATTCATGCGACGAATATGAATTTGATCAAATATAATTTTTGTCTACTTTACGATATTAGACCTAACAAAAATACAAAGACAAAACAATCCAAACAGTTAATTTACGCGATAAAGATTACAAATATTAATTTTATTTTTTTATACGAAATATAAAAAATCAAATACAAATAGAACAGTTAAGTAAACAGGAACGGAACGAATGTAAATTCATCTAAAAATTTTGTTTTATTTGTATACATTATACAGTAAAAAACAAAATATAAATATAAAATACAACAAAAATACAACACTTTCAACAAATCGACAATGCCGATCATTGTGGAGTTTGGCAACCCTGTCATTTCGTTAGACCCTAAGCGGTCCAAAAACTCAAAGAGCAACAAAGGCTTAAGTGTGATCAAGTGCATTTAAAATAAAAGTTTTAGTTTTATTAAGTGAATCTGACAGGTCAAAGACAGAATACATGCTATTAAAATCGCTACAAATACAACGAAAAGGTTCATTCTGCGCGTAATTAGAGCGGCACATACTTAATATCAAAGGAATGAAAGATCTGGAACACGGGTTGGGATATTACAATCAATTTCTTGAAGCAATAATGTAGAATTGAGAGAGCCATTTATCAATTTTATCAAAAATGTTACATTAAGCATCGTTCTTCTATTTTTTAGAGTAGGAATGTCCAAGAGTTTTAAACGATTTTCGTATGGAGGTAGGTTCTGATTCGGATTCCAGCGAAGGTTTCTTAAAGCAAATAATAAAAATTGTTTTTGAACCGATTCAATTCTATCAGAGTGGCAGTTGTATTGTGGATTCCACAAGACTGATGCATATTCCAAAATTGGTCTTACAAGTGATATGTAAAGACTTTTGGTAACGAATGGGTTATTAAATTCTTTTGACCATCTTTTAATGAAACCTAGAACACCCCTCGCCTTATTCACACATAAGTCAATATGTAGATGAAAGCGAAGTTTTGGATCCATAGTAACACCCAGGTCCACAAAAGTAAAAACCTTTTCTAGATTACAGTTATTTATATGATACAGCGATGAAAGTTGGTGTCTTCTAGCAAATGTCATACATTTTTACATTTTTTCAGGTTCAGTTCCATTAAGTTATTATCACACCAGATAGCTATACTGGTCAGATCTGATTGTAACAACTTATGTTGATCTAAGATGTCATAGGATAGAAACAATTTAACGTCATCAGCATACAACAGTACATTCGAATGTTTAATGACAGAAGGAAGGTCATTTATAAAAAGATTAAACAGAATAGGACCTAAGTGACTTCCTTGAGGAACTCCAGAGGTGACATCTATAGTTTTTGATGTTGATGATTCGAATAACACCTGTTGCTTCCGATTTGTCAGATACGATTCTACCCATTTTAAAAGAAGATCTGGGAATCCGTATCTTTTAAGCTTTTCAATCAACAAATAATGATTAACTTTATCAAAAGCTTTACTAAAATCAGTATATATGACATCTGTTTGAAGATTCTTTGAAAATCCCTTTATTGTTAATGAAGAAAATTCCAATAAATTTGTAGATGTTGATCTACCTCTCAGAAAACCATGCTGTGAAGGAGATATTAAAGTTGTGACCGAGTGAACCAATTGCTTTGTGACAACTTGTTCAAATAACTTTGGTATTGTGCTAAGTTTAGCAATACCTCTAAAGTTAGATACGAATGATTTGGTTCCACTTTTATAAAGAGGAATAATGTATGACTCTTTCCATGAATTCGGAAAATAACCTCTTTCAATAGAGGCATTAAATATATTTGAAAGTGGAATGTATAAATTTTCTGCACAAACTTTCAAAATACAGCTAGGAATATTATCTGGACCAGTACTATATGAATATTTCAACGATTTTAGGCGTTGTAAGACATCATCAGATTCTATAACAGGATTGAGAATGGAATTATAAGTGGGGATCAGTGAACGGCATGAATGCTCCCTTTTCTAGTTTTGAGCCACACTATCAAAAAATGAATGAGAATGTGCCTTACGCATACATACCGAAAAGGCAAGAAAGCACTAGGCTCATCAACGCGAATGCTTCCGAAGTTCACTCTCACCAGAAACTTATATTCATAATATTCACCAAAGGCCTTTGAACGAAAGCAACGAACTCGAGAGAATTATTCGTTGTTCGTCGCACGTTGCTCGTTGCTTCAAGAAAGATTTTCACTCAGTGTTGCATTGGAGATTCGATGAATAACACTTTAAGTAACCAATATTTGAAATGATATACAAACAAATTAGAACTTTTTTATCATACAAAAATTCATTCATAAAATGCTTCAAAGAAGCGAATATTTAGAATAATCTTGAAGGTTTAAAGTTCTTTTATATGTTTTAAATGCCCGAGTTTTCGAAGTTTTTAGTTTCCTCAATTCTTTTGTAAACCATACAGCACCAAGTTCATTCGAATTCTTTTTAATGTTCTTTGGAACACATATCTCGAAGATTTTGCTGAGCGTACAATTGAAAATTGATACACAGTCGTTAACATCTTCAAAGTTCATGTCCCAACTAGTTTCAGATAAGAGTTGGTTCATTTTAACAAAATTTGTATTCTTGAAGCAAAAAAATGACTTCAACGGTGTAGAAACTGGTTCTAAGTTGTTTTGAACAAATTCGAAAGATAATTCAAGTGTTGGGTGATGGTTATCTTCAGGACATGCAAAAGCATCACAGCGTTGCACTGAAAACTTCGAAGAGTCATCAACATAAATTAAATCCAAAATTCTACTATTCTTATTTTCAATCCCGTTTACTTGTTGTAAACTCATATCTGAAAATGAATCCAGAAAGTCATTTAAACAGTCACGAGAAGAATACGGAAGAAACTGGTTTGAATCGCCACAAAAATTCCAAGATATATTCGGTAAATTAAAGTCTCCAAAAACAACAATGGAATCGGCAGGTTTAACATTTGAGTAAACCAATGATATAAGCGACACATGTCTTAGATAAACGGTAATATCGGAATTCGGTGGGATATACTAGCAAGTAACGATAATATCGATACTAAAAACTCGAATTCGTACACAAATAAATTCCAAGTCAGAGACATCTGAAAATATGATTTCCTCAGATGAAAAAAGGTTTTTTTACTGCAATGAGGACTCCACCACCAGTCCTGCATTTACGATCCCTCCGAAAAATTTGATACCCAGCACACAGAATTTCTGAATCAAAAATATTTGGTTTAAACCAAGTTTCGGTAAATACCAAGACATTATGACTACAATCGAAACTTTTAATATAAATATCGTTCAACTTTGTATTTAGCCCTCGAACATTTTGGTACAGAAGACAAACCACATTATTCGGGATTTTATTTAGTTTTTTTGATTAGAATTTAAGTTTTTTTGAGGAAGTTGAACTGGATTTACTAGATTTGATTTTTCTTTATAAACAAATTCACGAACTACAGTTTTATCCGGCCAAAAATTTTTATTAACAATCTCATCAAACAATTCTGCTGGGACAGATAATTTGAAAGATGAAATGTTTCTAGCGTATGAAAAGTTGAATTTAAAAGCATTTATATTATTACCGGTTTTATTGAGTTTAGAATCAATATAAAATATAATATCTTCAGTTAATGTGTCTGGTGTAAATCTGGACACGAAAATAGATTTTTTGGGTTGCACAACAACAAGCCTTTTTGGGGTTCTCGTTTCTTGTACTTCCCGCAAACTATCCTTTGGAGAAATAATATTTATAGAAGGACAAACATTTTTATCAATATTTGAGATTCCATTCATATTTTTCTCAGGAGCATCATCTACCCTCGTTTCCAAAACCACAGGATCAGGAGAATAAAATGTAACTGGTGAAGCAAACATATTGGAAAAGGATGGAGTTGTCGGAGTTGAAATTGACTTTGGGGCAGGTGGTAAAAGCCCAACAGAAGTATTTTGTTTCGGAGCTGTTTCATCCAAACATTTATACTTCTGAAAGTTAATTTCGTACTCCTTCAGTTTAGACTGGGCAGCTGCTAAGTCCTTTGATACATCATTAAATCCCTTTCGGGCTTGACGTACCAATTTACAGATTTCCAGCTCTGTATCGCGGCAATCTTCGCAGGACCAACGAAGACCTTTTTTACCCTCGATCAGATCGACTACTCTACCAGTAAGGGATGCACATTTGACGTGATAAAAGCTATCGCATAGCCAACAAGAGACCATGCGTTCGTTATCGACTTTAATGGCACACTTACGGAAAGAGCAAGTCATATTTAAATGCAAAATTAAAAAAAAATAAAAAACAAAAAATGTAAAAAAGTGTAAATTGTAACGAGACAAAATGTTGACTGGAAAAAGGCACTTTCAAATTATATTAAAACAAGTGCCTGAAAGTATGCTCTGAAAATATGATCAGTCTGAGAATGTGGAATCTATATAAAGCTGGTGACACAAGAAATGTCAAAGTGGACAGTATAAGCAAAAACAAAAAAATTTGCTATTTTTGTTGTTGTGATACTTAGCTGACAGAAATTCACGGAAATATAGCTCAAAACTTTGTTATTTGCACAAAACTTATTGCACTTAGCCAGAATTTAATTTATTTAAAAGGTTTTCAAAATAATTAACACGGTATAACTATTTAAAAATATTTATTCAAATCGCAGCAAAAAATTCACTTATGAACAAGTTTGCCAAAACAGGGTTGCCAAAACCTTTGGGGGGCAAAAATTATTCGTACCTCTTCGGAAAACATTATTCACTTAAAAATCCTTCACTTATTTTCACCCATTATCAGAACAGCAATCAGAATGATGCACAGGAAAAATACTTTTTACGAAATAAAAATACACCTGTTTCGACGTTTTGAAAAATGTTGTTCCGGAGGGGCAGCAGGGGGCAGCAAATTCTAGTCAGATTTCATAGACGGATAATCAAGGAAGAATGTGGTCCCAACTCATTCCCCCTGATTCCTTAGAGCTAAATCTTAGCTAAAGTACAAATAAAAAACTAAAAAAAAGAGTAAAAAACAAGTTTTAACCGACAGAAAAGCAGAAAATAAATTTCCTTTTGGCTACTTTGTTCCCAATATCATTTCAGATTTAGAAGTCGCCAAAAACCCTTAATTTTAAATCGAAATTACGGAAATTAATTTAAAGGAAATTTATTTTCTGCTTTTTAGTCGGTTAAAGGGTTATATTTTAAAAAGTGGTTTTTTACTCTTTTTTTATTTTCCTCTTCTTTTTTTTTTAATATTTTATTTTTCAGCAGCGTTGTGGGTGAGGTATCGAACTAAGCGCCTTCTCACCAGAACCACTAATGCTCATACAATACCTTTACCTAATATCGATTAACTTCGGCAAGCTGTATGCAAAACGCTTTCATGTATATACACACACTGCCATTTTTAAGAAAATAACACTGCCACAAGACTACCGTTGCCACCTAACACTATTTTCACCTATTACGGTGGTGTATTAGATTTTCATATTACACTTTCCTATTACATTACATTTCATATTTGCAACATTAATAAAAAATATTTGTTTGAGGTGAGAAATTTCATAAAAACAAATAAAAATATGAATCATTTATAAATTAAAATTCCCGAAAAAAAATACTACAAAATGAACACCTTTCTTAGAAGTCACTCAAGAAATTGTAAAAGGGGAAATCAAAACTTAAAAAAATTTGTATCTCGGAAAGCAGATTTTTGCTACAAAAAAAGATTCAGATTCGGTTTTAGGACATAATACGAAAATAAAAATTGAAAAAATCCCATGACTAAATCGCTTTGCAATAAAAATAATCGACAATCGGAAATAATGTTTAGCCGTAACAGGTGAAAACATTGTTAGGTGGCAACGCTAGCCTTTTGGCAGTATTATTTCCTTAAAGGTGGCAATGGTAAATCAAAGCTACATATATATTTGTTACTTTTTGTGTGTATATACACATTCACCATACAGCTTGCTGAACTATATCGCCATTAGCTGAAGTTATTTTATAGCTGGCTGTGGTCTGTTGGTTAGAGCTTCGGCCTATGACTGCGGCAGTCTTGGGTTCAAGCCCGCCACCTGTCGTATTTTTTTTTAATCCATTGCTTTTATTCTTTTTAATCTTCTTTTTTTAATCTTACTTTTTATTTATTTATTTATTTATTTCACAGCTTTATTTAGCCTAATTACAAAAATTTACTTATTACTAATAACAAAACATATTATTTAGAATTACAGTTTTGTTGTTTTACAATATTCATACAATTTCTTTTTAAATTAATTTTCGTTTAAACATTTTCTAATTTCCTCAGGAAGTTCATTATATTGCTTAAAGCCTTTGTAATACAAATTTTGTTTGTCAATATCTCTATTAAACAACGTAAGCTTATATTGATAATTATTTCTAGTATTGCATGAATGTCCATCTCTGACATAAACTATTTTGTCACTTAGATAGTCTGGTGCATTACCCATTTTGATGTTATAAATAAATTTCATGGTATAATAGATAACTTTTAGTAAACATTTAATTTTTTCAAATTAGTGTGTTTTTGTGTATATATATATATATATAGTCCACCCAAAGAAAGTTAATATAAGGGTTATAATAAAAAAGAGTAAAAAACAAGTTTTTTAAAATATAACCATTTAACCGACTAAAAAGCAGAAAATAAATTTCCTTTAAATTAATTTCAGCAATTTCGATTTAAAATTAAGGGTTTTCGGGTACTTTCCTCTGAGTATCATTGCAGATTTTGAAGTCGCCAAAAACCCTTAATTTTAAATCGAAATTGCTGAAATTAATGTAAAGGAAATTTTGTTCTGCTTTTTAGTCGGTTAAAGGGTTATATTTTAAAAAACTTGTTATACCCCCACACTCACTGTGGCAGGGTATACCAACTTTGTCACAACGTTTGTAACGCCCATAAGGAGGCGTGTCCGGTATAGAAAAGTATATATATTCTTGATCAGCATCACCGCCGGAGTCAATTTAGCGATGTCCGTCTGTCTGTCCGTCTGTCCGTCCGCACTATAGCGGTCGCAGTTTTGGAGATATCGACTTGAAACTTTGGGTACATGTTTTTCTCGTGAATACTGAGATCAAGTTCGAGAATCAGCCAAATCGGATAAAAACTGGGCGTGGCTCCCATACACCGAAAAAAAGGTAAACATTTTTCAAGTCTTTTTTATGGTTGTATTCGATTGGAAATGTTTAGAAACGTATTTTTGACATGGTCCTAGGTTCCGAAGCCACATATATAAGGGTCTAAATGGGGTCTTGAAACCCATTTTTTTTTGGTGGATTTGATTGGAAATTTTTAGAAATGGATTTTTGACATGGTCCGGGCTCCAAAACCACCTATAATTGGCTCCAAATAGGGTCTTGAGACCACATTTTCTTGAAGGAATAGTAAGTTATGCCATGTTTGAAAAAAAGGGGTTTGGGTCCCCCCACGGCCCCCTACAATTTAATAGAATGCATTGTCACCGGAGTTCTATCTGTGTTCCAAATTTCAGCTCTCTAGCTCACGTTTAATTGTATGAAAAAGCTCGCCGCAGATTTGAGGATATATATATATATATATATATGTATATATATATATAGTCCACCCAAAGCAAGTTAATATAAGGGTTATAAAAAAAAGGTTTCATCTTCTTAATTGCTATAGCCAACATACAAATTGGATTTCCACTTTTTTACATTCATTCGAAAGATAATAAATACATCTAACATTAAAAATCTCAAACCGTTTGTCCACAACAAAACTTTAAAGTTAACACTTTTTTTTAAATTTTTGAAAAAAAAAATTTATAATTATCTAACTGTTAGCTCCTAAACCACAAAAGATACACGGAAGTCGAAACCATATTTGAAAAATTCAGGAAATCTCTTACTTATAGAAAATTCTTTGTTTGTAGGTTTGTAGGTTTGTATGTATGTATGTTTGTTCCCTTATAACTCAAGAAATACTTGACCGATTTTAATGAAACACATATCAAAATGCCATTTCATTAAATTTGGGCGTTCGAGGTGGGCGTGGCAAATATTATTTTAAAATGCAGTGTTTGACCGATTTTGTTGAAATTTTTTTTTGAGTTAAGCATGGGTAACATGTTGATTCTGAAAATTTGCAGTCCGCCCACTGCCACGCCTTGAATAGGACCCGAGCTCTGTAGCTCGGGTCCTATTCAAGGGAGTTCGCTGAAATTTTGGATTTGGAGCTGGGTGGTGAATGGGCTGAGGGTTGACTATGGGCATTTAAGATCCGCCCACTGCACGCCCTAAAATTTTAAAAGCTCTGTAACTCGGGTCCAATTCAAGGGATTTCGGAGAAATTTTGGATTTGGTGCTGGGAGGTGGATGGGCAGAGGGTTGACTATTGAAATTTAAGTTCCGCCCACTGCCAAGCACTAAAATTTTTTAAGCTCTGTAACTCGGGTCTTATTCAATGGATTTCGCTGAAATTTTGGATTTGGTGCTGGGAGGTGAATGGGCAGAGGGATGACTTGCAAAATCTATTTTTATTTCAGTTGCTTAAATAATATATATAACATTTCTACGTTAACATGAAATAACAAAATTATTGCGAGCGAAGCTGTGGGTATAAGCTAGTTTCCAATAAGAATTAAAACAAACATTTTTTAAATTTGCTATTTTTTTTATGTTTTGCCACTGTTTCCAATTTCTTTTCTGATGTGGTCGCAAAATTTTCCGCACAAAAGAAAAAAAAAACTCGAAAGTGTTTTCCAAATCAAATACAAATTCCCCGAAAAAAGAAAATAAAGTGATCGCCACTTTTTACACGCAGTCGGCATCGTCGGAGCCGCTGCAAAACACTAAAAAAACCATAATGAATATAAATTATTTCTGCAAAAAATGGGAATAAAGCATTCCCCGAAAAAATCGAGATCGTCTCTCACACCGTTTTCTGCTTCCCGCTCAGACGAAAGCGAAACAGAAGAAAGTGCAACACAATCAAAACAACAACAAGAAAGTGCGAGAACCACGAAAAATCATGTGTCCCCGCTTGCCCCCAATAGCGATGACGCTCTTCGTCCATCATTCCAGAATGCAACGCTCTCTAAGCATTCTGTATCGCTAATGTTACCAACTACTCCCGTTCAATATCCCGCATTGATGACATCACACGCTGAATCTCTCACGCCTGCACACACATGGAGTCAAGAGTGTGATACTCCAAACACACACACAGGTAACTCTGTTTCGCCTTTTGTTCTTGAAATCCTATTTCATCACAGCATGCAAATTCTCCTTTGCGTTACTCCCGCTCAGAATACAAATGAGCAAACAAAATATGCAGGCAAACAAAAAACAATAAAAACTCCAAATAGCTCTACTACTATAGAGAATACTAAAGAATCGGCAATACAGAAAGGCATTGACGCCTACTTCAAAAGAAAAGGTTCTCCTCCTGGAAATGTGAAATCCTCTAAAATGCAAAAGACTAGTCCCAAAGAGTCTATTGAGTTAGGGCACAACCGATTTGCCATTCTGGCCGAATCCACAAGTTCGGAACCGATTCCGAAATTCCAAAAACCCCCACCAATTTACTTACGTGAAAAAACTCAAATTCCCTAATAAATATAATTTCTCAAATCATTGGTGATCACACATTTCATGTAATCCCTATTCTTAAGGGAAGAATTCATGACACTAAAATTCAAATCTATAACGAGGCAAATTATAGAAAAACTAGTAAATTTGCCATGCACGGGAAAAAAACACACTAATTTGAAAAAATTAAATGTTTACTAAATATATTTTAGATGCAAAAATATTTTCTATGTTTTTAAAATTTAAATGTAATTTTTTTTTATAAAAATTTGTGAAATAAGTAATTTTTTATTAAATTTTGTAAAGAATAGAAAGAAATTTTGTTTGATGATGTAATTGTGTAAAGTTGAACTGTTACATTAAAAAAGAATTAAAAAAGAAAGATTAAAAAAAGAAAAATTAATATCAAGCAATGCATTAAAAAAACTAGAGAGTGGACTATCTTCGGCAATACCGAAGTTGAAATACCCCCACACAGTAGGAAGAAGTACCTCGATCATAAAAAAATGTGGTCTCAAGACCCTATTTTGAGCCAATTATAGGTGGTTTTGGAGCCCTGACCATGTCCAAAATCCATTTCTAAAAATTTCCAATTAAATCCACCAAAAAAAAAAAATTGGTCTCAAGACCCCATTTAGACCCTTATATATGTGGCTTCGGAACCTCGGACCATGTCCAAAATCCATTTCTAAAAATTTCCAATTAAATCCACCAAAAAAAAAAATTGGTCTCAAGACCCCATTTTGACCTTATATATGTGGCTTCGGAACCTCGGACCATGTCAAAAATACGTTTCTAAACATTTCCAATCGAATACAACAATAAAAAATTTTTACCTTTTTTTTCGGTGTATGGGAGCCACGCCCAGTTTTTGTCCGATTTGGCTGATTCTCGAACTTGATCTCAGTATTCACGAGAAAAACATGTAAAAAAAGTTTCAAGTCGATATCTCCAAAACTGCGACCGCTATCGTGCGGACGGACAGACGGACAGACGGACGGACGGACATCGCTAAATCGACTCAGGAGGTGATACTGATCAAGAATATATATACTTTTCCATACCGGACACGCCTCCTTATGGGCGTTACAAACGTTGTGACAAAGTTAGTATACCCCTGCCACAGTGAGTGTGGGGGTATAAAAATACGACCGGTGACGGGCTTGAACCCAAGACTGCCGCAGACAAAGCGGAAGCTCTACCCAACTGACCACAGCCAGCTATAAAATAATTTCAGCTAATGGCGGTTAGGTAAACCAAGCCGTATGGTGAACTCCATAATTTATATATACATATGAAAATCATTTTTGAAATATGTGAACTTTTGTTAAATTTTGTAAAGCATAGAAAGAAATTTTGTTTGATGATGTAATTGTGTAAAGTTGAACTGTTACATTAAAAAAGAAAAATTAAAAAAAGAAAAAAGAATATCAAGCAATGGATTCAAAAAAAAAAATACGACCGGTTGCGGGCTTGAACCTATGACTGCCGCAGTCATAGGCCGAAGCTGTAACCAACAGACCACAGGCGATATAGTTCATCAAGCTGATATAGTTCATCATTGCCACCTTTAAGGAAATAATACTACTAAAGGCTAGCGTTGCCACCTAACAATGTTTTCACCTGTTACGGCTAAACATTATTTCCGATTGTCGATTATTTTTATTGCAAAGCGTTTTATTCATTGGATTTTTTCAATTTTTTTTTTCGTATTATGTATTTTGACGTACTAAAACCGAATCTGAATCTTTTATTGTAGCCAGAATCTGCTTTCCGAGAAATAAATTTTTTAAAGTTTTGATTTCCCCTTTTACAATTTCTTGAGTGACTTCTGAGGAAGGTGTTCATTTTGTAGTATTTTTTTTCGGGAATTTTAATTTATAAATGATTCACATTTTTATTTGTTTTTATGAAATTTGTCACCTTAAACAAATATATTTTCGCATTTGCAAGAAACATTTTTGAGTAAGTTTCGCTGCGGCTGCGGTACTTCGCGTTGATGTGTGCGGAGTCCACACTGCGGACCTTAATGTTGTACTGGGAATATATGCAGTGTATAGGAAAGTGTAATATGAAAATCTAATACACCACCGTAATAGGTGATAATAGTGTTAGGTGGCAACGGTAGTCTTGTGGCAGAGTTATTTTCTTAAAGGTGGCAGCTTTAGGTCGAAGCTATTTTGGTTTATATGTGAAAATATTTTTTGTGTGTGTATATACATGAAAGCGTTTTGCATACAGCTTGCCGAAGTTAATCGATATTAGGTGAAGGTATTGTATGAGCATTAGTGGCTCTGGTGAGAAGGCGCTTAGTTCGCTACTTCATCTTACTTACAATCGCTGCGTTGTGAGTTCGATACCTCACCAGGGCGGCTAACATTTATTCCTTCTCACGAACGCAATGTCGTGTGGACAAACCACCAGAATGGCTAACATTAAAAAAAAAAGAAGGTTAACAACTTAAAAAAATTTTTTAAGTGAAGTTGTAAATTTTGAATCGGTTAGTGTTCCGGACAGACAGACAGACAGACAGAAAGACAGAAAGACAGAAAGACAGAAAGACAGAAAGACAGAAAGACAGACAGAAAGACAGAAAGACAGAAAGACAGACAGAAAGACAGACAGAAAGACAGACAGAAAGACAGACAGACAGACAGACAGAAAGACAGACAGACAGACAGACCTGGACAAATATTTATAGAAAAATTATCGAATCCCTCGATAAATCAAAAAAGAGCTATTACACATATCAGCTCAAAAGCTCTAAAGGTCTCTCCGTTGTCATAAAAGGCATTGACTCGTTTGTTGAATGCAATGAAATCAAAAGCGCTTTAATCGAAGAGCGCTTCCACGTTAAATCCGTTTTTAACGTACAAAATCACTATTCCGAGTGGAACTGGAATTTGATCCGAAGTCCCTAAAAAAGGGGGAATCTCACCCAATGTACTCACTGCGGTATCTCCTCCATCGCCAAATTACAGTGGAAGAGCCTCATAAGCGCCGAGGACCAACTCAGTGCCGAAATTGCCAAGAATACGGCCACACAAAATCGTATTGCACACTTCCCAGCGTGTGCGTAATATGTGGCGATCTCCACCCCACAAACTTGTGCAAAAAAACTAAGGAAGATGCGAATGTTAATAAATGCAGCAACTGCGGCGGCAACCATACAGCAAACTATAGAGGCTGTCCCATCTACACCGAGAGAAAAAAAACAGTAAAATCAACGAAAAAGTAGGTCAATTTAACAGTTTTTGCGGTTAAAAACCATCCGATAGTCTAAACTGGTAAATTGACAGTTGCTGCGCTGTTGATAACCGTAGCCTAGTGGGAAGATGTCCGACTGCCACCCGGGAGGCCTGGGTTCAAATCCCGGTACAACCGTCGCTAATTTTTTTTAAAATAACTTTTTTTTAATAAAAAAAAATTTTTTTTTTGTCTCAACTCTAATTTTTCTTAACTTTATTTATAAATGTTTTTAAACTAAGTTACAATTGTCCTTTTGTAGTCGCTCTAGACAAGGCTTGAACCTGCGATCTTCTGGTTGATAGTCCGACATCTTATCCATCGCGCCAATGATGCCATTCATGCGCACATGGCAATAAATGAATAACTTAAACGTGCTACACGGAAGATCTGTTCTCTACCAGAGTAGCCATATGAAAGGACTATCATTGTTTTTCGGAGAATATCCTATCAAAAGAAGAAATGGGCAAGGGATTCATGAAAATTTGAGAAAACTTTAATAAATACGAACAATGAACCATCAAAACCAATGAAAGTTTAGTTGTAGTTGAACAAAAAGGAGACAAACTTGCGATAAACCTGGCAACACTGTGTGAACTAAAATAACAGTAACCTTTTGACAGCCACTGATATACGATTTTATGTTCTCCTATCTGTTAAACTCACTGTTACACACTCTGAGGTTCATAACATAAATATGATGGTTGTCAAATATGTTGACATTTGGACTAGTTAGTTGAAAGGCCATGTTAGTACCCAGGGACTCCTGGGTTCAAATCTCGTTGGCTGCAACATTTTTTATTTAGTCAATAGAAAAATAAATTGACAGTTTTTTTTAACAGTTCGAGAAGTTGAAAAAATGTTTAATTCAACAGTAAAACTGTTAAATCAAACAAAAATACTTTAAAACAACAGTTATTCTGTTAAAAACAGAATAACAGTGCCCGACTGTCATTTCCACTACTGTCTTTTTTCTCGGTGTACAGATCCTTCAAAAGCAAGGCTATTCCCAAAGCTGATGTTTTCCCTCCAAAACAAAATTTAAGAAAAATACCAACAAATCCCTCACAATCCATTGTACCTACTTATGTAAATCCCAATATAAATCAACGCGTCCTACGCCAGCGCTTTAAAAGGACAAAACTCTGTCCCCGAGTTCACGCAACCTGCTCCTCCTAGCAGTTCTTTCGAACAAACTCTGCAAGTGTTTATACAAAATATGTCACAATTTATGTCTGGTATGCAAAATATGATGGAAGAAATGATTAAAAATCAAAGTCTTTTACTACAACATCTCATGTCTAAACCATGAATGGTTTAAAAATATCATTTTGGAATGCAAACGGCCTGTGTCTTCACAAACTAGAACTTCTCGAATTCTCCAAAACATATAGAGCAGCTTCTAAAAAATAAAAGAAAAATACGTCATGAATGGCAAAACCACTTTGAAAAAACAGTTAAAAGATATCACTCGAAATCTACAAAAACAGCTTAAATGGAAATCCGAAAGGGACTTTCAACAACTCGTTGAACATCTCGCACCCACAAAATCAACAAACTACTCTCTCTGGCGAGCTGCTAAAAATATGAAAAAACCGGTAGTGGCAGAACCTCCCAAACGGAAATTGGGCCAGAAGTGATTCAGGAAAAGGTGCTGCTTTTGCCAACCACCTAAAAACCGTATTCACCCCGGAAGAAACAACTGGTGATATCCCATTACCAACAATAATCCCACTCAATAACACCTGTACAGTCGCGATAAAAAAAATGAACTAATGGAGGCAATAAATAAATGACTGGACCCAAAAAAAGCACCAGGACCGGACTTGATAACGCCCACAATGATAAAAGAACTGCCATCAGTTGCAATAAGCCATTTATTGCCCATATTTAACGCGATCCTCAGAACATGTCACTACCCAGATGATTGAAAACTTTCCAAAGTTACAATGATTCCCAAACCTGGAAAAAATCCCAACAATGTGACTTCATACCGCCCATAAGTTTGCTCTCTGTGTTATCGAAACTCTTCGAAAAACTTCTAATAAAACTGATTTTACCGAAAATTACAGAAAAACAAGTGATTCCCGATCACCAGTTTGGTTCCGCGAAAAGCATGGCACTATCGAACAAGTGCACCATATTGTAGACTCAATAAAAAGCACTTTCGAAAAGAAACAGTACTGCTACGCTGTTTTTCTCGATATTACTCAGGCCTTCGATAAAGTCTGGCACGAAGGACTTATTTTCAAATTACAGCATATTCTCCCCGCTAATATGCACTGCCTACTTAAAAACTATTTCACGAATAGAAAATTTGTAGTAAAATATAAAAGCTTTGTCTCCCAAAAATACGATATACTGGTAGTGTCCTCGCGCCCCTGCTTTATATTTACTGCAGATATGCCCAAAAGCGACAGAACTCTTTTATCGACTTTTGCTGACGACACTGCTATCCTGTGCTCCGACTCAAACCCAGACATGGCAACTCTTTACGTGCAAAAACTTTTGGACACTCTAAGCAATTGGCTATCACGATGGAAAATCAAAGTCAACGAATCCAAAAACTGCCACTTAACCTTCACCCTAACAAGGGGCACGTGTCCTGCTCTGAAGATAAACGGCCAAGTTGTGCCCGAAAGTACCGAAATCAAGTACCTTGGAATGCATCTTGATCGCCGTCTCACATGGCACAAGCACATCCAATCTAAAACCACTCAGATTAAGTTAAAACAGTTGGAGCTTAATTGGCTAATCGCAAGGGCATCAAAGCTTAATCTCACATATAAAGTCCAAATATACAAAAGTATAATAAAACCCATATGGACATATGGAATTGAACACTGGGGTACAGCCTCTCCCTCTAATGTGGAAAAACTCCAGAGAGTCCAATCTAAAATCCTGAGACAAATTGCCACAGCCCCTTGTTTTATAAGAAATGCAAACATCCACAATGATTTGAATATCCCTGCAGTAAAAGACGAAATTCCGAAACTTACCTCGAAGTACAAGCAGAAGCTTATGTTTCATCCAAACATTCTAGCTAGAAATTTACTGAGACCTCTGAATCCCTCACGTCTTAAACGAAGCTAATATATATCTCATATATTAGATACGCTAACTCCACATTGCCTAAATCAACGGATGTAGGGCAATTTTTACATCTCATAGCACAGTTTAAGCTGAATTTTTCTTTTTTTAGAATTAAGTAGAATTATTGAATAATCATTGTTAGACCTAAGTTAATATTGGGTAATTCAAATAAATAAATGTACATTATAAAAAAAAAAAAAAATGTTTTGCCACTTTTTAAGTAGAAAAAGAGCACTGTGCGACGTATCAACCATTTCACGACACTGAAATTCACCTCCGGCGAAACCATATAGTGTTTAAATACACGGAACTTTTTGAAGTTTGCCACTTTCGGCAACACCACGTTTGACAAGTGATTTGCAGCTGCCTGAATCGATCAAAGCATTACACTCAACACCATTTATCGAAATGCTTTTAATTACGTTCTGGCTTACGCGCACACTGTCTTCAATTGCATTGACGAACTATTACTATTTGGGCAATTCTTTGTTTCATGTGCAGTAGTTACAGCACAATTCTCACACTGCGGTTTGTTTTGTGGTTTGTGAAGAAAAAACGGTAAGAGTAACATAAAAACAACAAAATTTTTATTATTTGTTAAATCGAATTTTTTTAATAGAGTAATGAGTCTTTTGTGTGGTTTTATACTCATTTTATGAGTTTCAACTATTACATATTATTTTATTGATAATAAAAAAAAACAATTAATGACAAAACAAAAATATAGTTTCACATTGCATACATATATATGTATATTAGACCGGCTCAAAAACTTAGGAACTGTCCGATTGGGCCAGTTTGGTTTGTAAATGACTTATGTGAAGTTTGGAGCCAATCGGATAAAGAAAAGTCGGCGCGGAATGCACCTATTTTTCCCCATACAAAAATGAAAAACATTGGAAATAGTGCTCGGATTTTGATGACACTTTATACAATAGTTAATTTAGGGTCGCTGATCTCAAATATGAAGTCGGTTTCAATGAACAAATGTTGGTTTTGCCAATAATTGCAATTCAAAGCAAAATTGTCTTTTTTTTAATTGCCTGGTAGCTGAATGCAAGCTTTGATAGATCTGACATATCTTATTCCATATGTTTTAACCGATTCCAAAAAAGGCTCTTTTAGTTATTGTACCTTTGAATTTTTAAAATTTCTACTGTCTAAACAAAAAATTTGTATAAAAAATTTGAACTTTGACTTTATTTGGAAAAATAATAATAAGGGTATTCATTTAAAGTGGGAAACCCCTCGAAAACGCTCAGTTGCTTAAAAGAACTGTCAAATTTCATATATTTCGACTGCTCGGCTGCACAACTGAATCGTTTCCGAGGGGTTCCCACTTTAAATGAATCGCCCTAATGAAAATATTATATGCATTTACTGAAGGAGCCTTTATGAAAAAACTATACAACTTTTTTGGAATAGGTTAAAACATATGGAATAAGCCACGTTACATCTATTAAAGAAAAAAAAGAATGTTAAATTCAAAGCTTGCTTTCAGCTACCAAGCAATTTTAAAAAATAAGAAAATTTCGATTTGCAATTATTGGCAAAACCAACAGTTGTTTATTCAAACCGACTTCATATTTGAGATCAGCGACACCAAATTAAGTAATATATAAAGTGGCATCAAAATCCGAGCACTATTTAAAATGATTTTCAATTTTGTATGGGGAAAAAGAAGTGCATTCCGCGCCGACTTTTCTTTACCCGATTGGCTCCAAACTTCACATAAATCATTTTTATATGCAAAGGAAACAAACTAGCCTAATCGGACCATCGAGCACTGATTTGGAAGAAAGCTCCACACGATTCTGAACAGGTCAAATGTATATATATATAGAGAGAGAGATCAAAAGTTACATATATAATAAAATGTAAGGATAATCTATCCTTATTCATGTTCATTTTGGACAATGGTTCAATACGGTGTCTTCGAACCAAACCATAGTGCTGATTGTGTACAATTTTCAGCGTGATCCGATTATAGGAAATTAACCTAAATAGACAATGGTGTTTTACGACCAAAATCGACAAGGTCAAATTTATATTAAAGTGATAGGTAATCAAATGAATAAGACAATTGTGAGTGATTGTGCGGCGAATAGAAATCTGTTTCAAAGCAATATAAAGCATGGTGCCGAAAAGCCCGCCCGCACTTGCCCTTGGCCTCGTGAAATTTTGTCACGTTCTACACTTCAAACCAAATGCGCCGGTGTCCCACGCCGCCTGTCTGACTCGTCGAGCGCGCAACAGGACGCGCTAGGAAAAACGTGGTTTGTTATGCGCATAGAATTCCAAAAAAAAGTGAATGGTTTAATTCTCAAAATAAGGTGCGGGCAACCGCCCCCGAAATTGTCTACTGTGATAATTATAAAGTGAACGGAGATATTTTTTAAAACATGTATTTAATACATACATATATTTTTTTTAATTACTGAAATTAATAATTTTTCTACTTTATGGTAAGAAAAGAAAAAGAAAGAAGTGATATAAAATAAAGAATTAATTTTTCCTATTGAAACATCACTTTATAGCATAACTATGGAGGCAAATCACTGTGCGCTTCATACTCTAACAAAAATTCAGAACCCGCTACTTGCGCAATTTCCTGTTAGGAAATCACTGTCGCTGAAGATCAGTTTGTATACACTTCGCGCATGCATACATGCTATGTATACGCGCAAGCAAGGCATTGTGCGCACCGTACGACGACCATACACACGCATGTACATACATACATATGCCCGCACCTTATTTTGAGAATTAAACCATTCACGTTTTGTTGAAATTCTTTGCGCATAACAAACCACGTTTTTCATAGCGTGTCCTGTGGCGCGCTCGACGAGTCAGACAGGCGGCGCGGGATAGCTCGCAGTCTACGTGAAAGCGCGTGCCCACTGCCTGCCCTCAACATGCGACTTTGAACTGCGAAAGTGCACCCAGAGAAATCTTCATGTATTTTAATTAACACGATTCATGTTATATTTACATGAAAAACATTTGTACGCAAAAGAAAAACAATTCCAAAAAACTACAACTACATTTACAAAAATCGAAGCAAAACGTACACATTCACAGAAATGAGAAAAATTTTCGAAGCAAAACGCACACATTTACACAAATGAGAAATTTTTTTTTCGAAAATAAAAATACATTCGACCAGTCTGTCAAATGGAAAATTTGAAAATAAACAGAAGAAATTTTTGAATTTCAAAACAAATTTGTTTTTGTCGACCTGAACGAAAGAAGCTCAGTGGCACAGCGTATAGATGCGGAACTTATAAACATTAGGTCCCGTGTTCGAATCTCGTCTGAGTTGAAAAAAGTTTTTTTAAATAGAAATTTTTAGATTTCAAATTCAGTTTGGTCTTTTGACGACAAGATTCAAAGCAGCGCAGTAGCACAGAGGGTAAAGTGATGAACTCAAGATCCGAAGGTCCGGCGTTCAAATCCAGTTCAGTGTGAAAAGGTATCTATTTGAAATGGTAATGTTAATTTGAAAATAAGTTAAAGAATGGTAAATAAGTTACTTGGAGGAACTGTGGTTTACAATTTTATAAAAAAAAATTAAATTAAAAAAACTTTTTCCGGGACGGGGGTTCGATCCCCGTACTTCCGTTTATGAGGCCGACTGCCTAACCCCTGAGCCTGAGCTACCGACAATGACTTGAATGAACGCATATTTACCAGTTTTCCCAGTTTAATGACAAACCTCTTCACATGTACACGTACACATATATGAGAGTGTCATTTTGAACAATAGCATTTTGTTAAAACAACCTGAAAGATCGGTTTGAAAAATATTAACCACAAAATTGGTTAAAAATTGGTTAATTTAACACGATTTTTTCTCTGGGTGTGGTATCTGCCATTGTTCGTTCGTCGAGACTCACTAACGGCGTGGGCTACCACACAATCCACGAGTAAGGGCGCGCAATCATACTCAATGCGCTCGCAGTATAGCGAGCTGGTGGTTTTTTCCATAGACCGCGCAACGTGCATACAAGATGAGACCAACACTTACTAAGTCGCTGAAGTTGTTCATAAGCAAGGCACTTGTAAATTGACTGGTTTATTTTAAACGCAACGACGGGCGGGCAAGAAAATCAGACAGCGCCGCTGCGTGCTTTTAGTAGCACGGGGCTGCCCGCCCGGTGCTTTTGCAATCTCTGATATAAAGTTCATTCCATTATTTTCGCTGTGCGAGTTTGCTTATGGGAGCGGAATTTTTTCCCATCTGCATACCGGGCTTTAAGGAATAAAACCCTATTTTGAGAAAAAACCCTATTTGTTCCGAAAATTGATTGAATGATTATAATACAGAAAAAGAAGCAAATTTTGAATTCAATCGAAAATATCACGTTAATTTATTCATATTTTCCAATCTTCAAACATGAAAAAACATAATTTTTAAGCAAAAAAACGTCGAAAAGTCTGAAAATCGTCATATTCAGGCCAAAAAACGTCAGAATGACGTCAACACTGATTGTAACACAAAGGACCAGGTATAGAATAATTCTTATTCTCTGCTTTGACTTTAAAATTATTTTGTTATATGATGATTTTGGTTACTTGTTCGGGCTCAAAAAAACAGTTTGGATTGGATTTTTAATATTAAAGATGCATTTGATAGCGGAGAAACAACCCTTAAAAATACGTATTATCTGTTTACAATCGGATGTAAACTCATCACGCTAGACTAGAAACAATTCAGAAATTTAATTTTTTTTTTACATTTTTTCTACTTTAACAAAAGTTTTTTTTGTAAAAAAAATTTGTAAATTTCTGAATTGTTTCTAGTCTATCGTGATGAGTTTTTATTCGATTTTAAAAAGTTTACATGTTTTTAAAAGTTATGTTTTTACCCTATCAAAATATACTTAATATTAAAAGTCTAATGTATTTTTGAAGAATTATTATGTACATGAGGAAAATGCAAAATGAATAAATGCGATTTAAACAGTTTTAAGAATTGATCTAGAAAAACTGGGAGACACTGGTACTCTTTTTTAACCCCCTCTAACAGAATCTATCAGTCCCGATCATGTGCGTTTTTTAACGCATTGTCGCATTAGAAAACGAAATAGCAAATTGTGCCCAATATTGAAAAATTGGCTGCGCGTTGCTTTGGATTGCAAACAGGACAAACTTCTCATTCCATCGATATGTTTGAACTCCTCTACTCGTTCAATAATTGGATCGAAGTAATATCATCACTACAAGGATTGAAGTCTGGTAAAATATCGATAATTTCACTAACACCGTTTACATTTATGCTCGTATTTATCGGAGACACTGGCTTAGTGACACGAGTCAAATTCACAACTGATGCACCTCGCGCCTCGAGATGGCCAAATTTGGCAAAAGAATCGATTGTTGCACAAATAAAAAATAATCGATTATTCAAACGATTATTCGGGTTTTTAAAAAAAATAGAAATGGTAAAAATATTCATATTTATACCCTGCACACTAGTGTCCAAGGGTATATTATTTTTGTCACACCGTTTGTAACGCCCATAAGGAGGAGGTTCGCAAAAGTATATATATTCTTGATCAGCATCACCTCCTGAGTCGATTAGGCCATGTCCATGTGTCTGTCATTTCGAGGTCGGGAATGAAATTGGAACGAAATGGAATTGGACCGGAACAAAATGGAATTGGAACAAAATTTTTAAATGGATCAGGAAATTCAATACATATTGGAAATTTATCTATAAAATATCAATAAATTATCGAAAAGTTATCGATAAAAAATCGATAAATTTTCGTAAAATTGTCGATAAAATATCGAAAAATTATTTATTTATTTATTTATTGATTTATTACGGCTCTTTGAGCCTAGTTTAATACACTTAAAAGATATTTAACAATTTAATGTATGGGTGACTTAAGAATTTAGGAAAACAATGTTTTAATAATAATAATTGAAACATGTACCACAAACAATAAACCACACCATTTATCTTATCTCCAACGTCCTGGTATAATCATTTAATTTTCTTTTGAATAAGTTAGTTTCAAGGTTTTTTATATTATCAGGTAATTCGTTGTAGCATTTTAACCCTTTGTAAAAAAGACTGTTTTGTTCAGACTCTGTTTTATAATTAGGTAATTTAAAATAGTTTTTCTGCCTTGTATTTCTGTCATAGACCTCATAGTTAAATATAATATTTGTTCTTAAATAATCAGGCAAATATCCGTTCATTATATTGTATATAAATTTCATGGTGTGAAAAAATATTTGTTGCTTAACACTTAGCCCAATTAATTTTAGTAGCATTTCTTTTATTGGAGTATCATAACGTTTATTTAACATGAAGCGCATAGCTTTGTTTTGCATTTTTTGCAGCTTTTCAATTTGAGAGTCTTTCATTATAAAGAAAATGGTAGGACAATAGATAAAGTGCGGCTCAACAATTGATCTGTATACTTTTACTTTAAAACATTTACTTAACTTGTTACACGTTCTTTTAATAAAATATATTTTTTTCGCTATTTTGCTTATAGTATATTCAATATGATCGTCAAATTTCAATTTGCAGTCTATTTGAATGCCTAAATACTTTATCTTCTGTACATTTTCAATTTCCTTGTTATTTATTTTAATACTTTCAATATATTCAATGTTCTTTCTTGTTATAATCATAAATTTAGTTTTTTCAATATTAATTTTTAATTTGTTAGCACACAGCCAATCATAGAGAGCATATAAGTCAAGTTGTAGTTTTTCTCTCATTTCATTTTCTTTTTTACCACTTATCGAAATTAATGCATCGTCAGCAAATAGTTTAATTGCACTGTATTTTAAAATTGAGTTAATATCATTAATATATATGTTGAACAAAATTGGAGCAAGAACTGAACCTTGCGGCAAGCCAATCTTCACATCCAATTCTTCGGATACTTCTAAGCCAATAATTGTACGTTGTTTACGATTTGTTAAAAAACTGTCAAACCAATCTAGTTCTACATTTTTTATACCAATGGATGATAATTTTTCTAGTAAAATCTTTTGATCAATTGTCTCAAAAGCTCTTTTTAAATCAACGAAAACGGCAATTGTCGAATTTTTATTATTCAGTTCTTCTTTCCATTCAGCTAAAACCATATTCAATGCAGTTTCGCAAGAATGCTTATTCCTAAATCCTGACTGTTGAGGTATAATTATGTTATTACTATCTAAATATTGCACTAATTGGAGTTTTATCACAGTTTCCAAAATTTTTTCATCACAGGGCAATGTATTTATGGGTCGCAGCTCTTCTGCTTTTATTGTGTTTTTCACTTTTTCAATTGGAACTATCACTGAAGTTTTCCACATACTGGGAACTATACCACTACTTAAACTTTCATTTACTATTTGAGCATAAAAATAACCTAAATATTGCACAGAATCCTTAACAACACCTTCAGATAATAATTTTGTTCCCCCCCTTTTGGTTTTGAACTTATTGACTATACATTCAATGTCATCCGTTGTTACTTGGTTAAATTTAAAATGAGTATTTGTTTGACTAGATATATTAATTTCCCTATCAACTAATTCTATATTACGGCTAATATCTACTATAGACCGACCGAAATAGCTTTTTTTAATTTCGGCCAAAACCGAAATGGCCGAAATTTTTAATTTTTTTTTCGGCCGAAACCGAAATGGCCGAATTTTCATTTTTTTAATTTCGGCCGAAACCGAAACCGAAGCCGAAACCGAAAAAATAAAATAAACAATTGTGAGTTTTAATGTAATAAAGTGGTACATAATTAAGCTTATCAGTAGGCTGAAATCGCTTAGTAGCTGCCATTTCAGTGTATTATCTGTCAACTTAGTAGATTACTAAAGTTAAGTTGGAGCTTAATTTGACTATGAATATTGGCCGATCATTTTAAGATCAGATCATGAATTAGATTAATTTAGAAGCAAACTATCAAATGTGTGGAAATCAAGAGTAGTAGAAATTACTGTCAGGGTAGTCGATTTCAAGAGAGGGGAGTAGATATGGGTTTATGCGTAGAGTACTAGAAATTCTACGAGTTGTAGAAATTTCTGTCGGGGAAGCAGAATTGTAGAAAGAATAGTACTTTTGCATTGTATGAAACTCACATAATATTTTGAGGAGTAGATTTCTTACCATAGTAGTAGAAAATATATTGAGGGCAGTAGAAAAATCTGCTACCGTAGTAAAAGAGTAGAAATTTATAAATCATTGCGTGAGTATTAGATCTACTCCGATAGGACATGTCTTCTTTGTCGCTTCTGATTCTTCGAAACTATGATCAATGCTTAAATTTGTGTTACATACCGCTTTTATCCTCTTGGTTGTTCCTTATGTTTTTTGATACGCTAAATCCGAAAATGAACTTTAAATTTTTCCAGCACGTACCATTTTTCTGCAAAAGCCACAAAAATTGCATTTTTGGTGCCATACAAATTTCATTATTATTATTTTCGTATCCAGCGTGTCAAAATACATAAGAATTTGTCTATCAAGTATATTTAACACACAAAAAGTTCAGTTTTGTCGATCAGCGTAATCTTTGTTAATTATTTGTTACATTATTCTATCAAACCGAAATTTTCGGCGGAAATATAGGAATTTCGGCCGAAAACGAAATTTGGCCGAAAGCGATATTTTATTTTTCGGCCGAATCCGAAACACGGCCGAAACAGCTTTTTTTGGCCGAAAAGCCGAAAAACCGAAACCGAAACCGAATTTCGGTCGGTCTCTAATATCTACAATGCTATCTACAAAATATTTATTTAAATTGTTTGCCATTGCAGTTTCATTTTCAAAAATTTTACCGTTAATCACAATCTTTTTAATAGATGAATTTTCTTTTACCATACATATTGCTTGTTTCAAATACTTCCACATTAATTTACTATCGTGACTATTAGTATTTATCGTATATTCGATATGTTTGACTTTTTTAGTTTTCACTAGTTGTTTGTACTTTTTTTTATATTTCTGTATTCTTCCCAGTCTCCCGAAATTTGGGCCAGTTTATACAAATCGAATTTATGTTTGTTCAGATTGGCCAGCTCATTATCATACCATTTGTTCATAATTTTTAGTTGAACTTCTTTTTCATAAGTCAACTTTCGCATAACATTTAAAACACAGCTATTAATCAAGCACACCTTGCTCTCCAAATCAATTGCTTGAAAATTGGTGAAATCGCATAGGCGCAATTGATTAATAAGAGCTTCATTATTGTAATACTCCCAAGATATTATTTTCATGCTACTTCTCATTTGAAATTTTGGATTACGTTTGATTTTAAATTGAATCGTTTCATGATCGGATATTTGATGTTCTTCTAATTTTTCACACACTATATCATTAGTATTAGTAAAAAGCAAATCAATTTTTGTTTTTGATGTATCTGTTGTACGTGTATCAAAGTCAATTTTTTGATACATCGAATGTGATTTAAACAGTTCAATTAACTGTGTGCTATAAGTAGAAATATTATTTAAATTGATATTAAAGTCACCTACAATAATGTTACTCTCTGACAGTTCACAAGTATTACCTAAAACGTTAGATAAAAAATTAATAAAACTAGCATCACTTGTGCTAGGTGAGTGATAAACCACTCCAATTTGCCACTTAGGGTTAAAATGCTTCAATTTGATAAAAATACACCATAGGTTTTTATCGATTGAGTTATTATATTTAATACTATATTCAATAGAATTATGTATATAAATTAAGACACCACCAGTATGCCGACTATGTGAGTCACATCGCACTAAATTATAAGTTTGTATGTTCAACTCTTGATTTGTTATTTCAATTGTGGTACATGTTTCAGAACACAATATTAAAGCTGGATTTTTAATTTCAATCAATTTTTCTAACTCATTTTTGTTACATAAAATACTATTAATATTAAGGTATAAACAATTTAAATCAGTGTTTGTTGGTTGCTACTTGCGAGTCTTAGTTTTACTTCCAATGTATCTTTTGTATGCTGGACAATCTCTGCTAAAAGCGAAGTGATGTACATCAACATCTAGAAGATTTTTTTGTACTAACTCACTACAATTGACACAATTATAAACATTGGATCTACAGTCTTTTACATCGTGGTTTCCTCCACATTTACTACAAACTCTTTTGTTAACACATTCACCCGCCATGTGATTGTATCCCAAACATTTGAAACATCTCAATACCCTTACATACTCAAAAGCAATGCACGAGTCATATTCTATGTTAATTCTCTTTTGTTTTAAAATGGTTTCATATGTTTCTACATCAGTTTCAATAATAGCATTATAACTTTCTTCTCTTTTGTTCAAATTTTCATAAATTTTTACAATCTTAAACTCTTTACCCTCACATATAACATTTTGTTTTGTCATACATTCCACTAAGCGCTCACTGCTTAGCCTCTCTGATAATCCCACAACTTTAAAATTTCTTTTCATCTCCTTCTTGTCTCTCGTTTTCTCCATCTCGTAATCATTTCCAATTTGATCCGTGATCTTCTGCTGCACTTGTTCAAATGCCTCTTTGCTCTTGCATTGCACAATTAGTCCGCCACTACTTATCTCTCTCACTGCACTCACCAGACCTTCTGTTGGTTCTATCACTGTTTTTAGCGCTTCTTTTGTTTGTTTGTTGTTCTTTGATTTGTCTTTCGCTTTAATAACCAGTCTGTTTTGATTTTGTGTGGCTGCTGCTTGTGCATATGACTAACCTAACCTAGTTACCGAACATACTTCGTTTATTTTTTCAGTATTCTTTTCAAGTGCTTTAGATAACTCACTTATTAAATCTTTTTTCATATGAGATATTTTAACTTCTATATTCTGTTCAAGAAGTGAATTAAATTCGGTGGCTAAATTTGTTTTCAGCTGGGTGAATTTATGAAATAATGCTTCTTCAATCATTTCTTTCATTTCGGCTTTTCCGATCTTGCTTTGATCGAACTTTCCTATCAAATGTTTTATTTCGATAAACTTCGTGTTTGTATCAGATAATGTGCACTGATTACAAAACCATTTAATGTTCACATTTTCACACATCATTTTAATTTCGAGCCTTTTGATATTGCTGCATTTTAAACAGAAAAAACTGCCACATCCACCAGAACATGAAATTGATTCGTCTATTTATCGACAAAAATCGATAAAATTTTGAAAAATTATCCATTAAATATCGAAAAGTTTTCGATAAAATATCGACAAATCCTCATATCTCCCATACAAAATAGCCGCCAAATTTGTACTATTTTCCTCTTCTTGAGAAATACATAACCGATTTGGACGCCGTTTCTTGTATTTGATTGGAAATGATGTCGGGAACGAAATGGGAATAAAACTGGAACAAAATAGAATTGTAGCAAAATTGTAAATTGTGAAGACTACTAACTTCGTTTCGCAATTTCAACTCCTAAGAATCATCTTGCGTTGCTTGTCCCTCGATGGAATCCTGCAACTGATCATCTGTTTTATCCATTCACGATGCTTTTTCCGTAGCACTTGGATCACACTCAAAAACCAAGTTTTGCCAACGTGCAAAATGTTCTTCGACGCGGTCGTTTTCACTCCGCAACCTCTTAGCTTTCCTTTACGATAAATAAAGCCTTTAATGTTCTTAACCGTTCTCATCGTTCTACACTGAGAAAAAAATCAAAACGAAACGTTGTCAAAACGTTCCGAACCGTTGTCAATTTCCAGCCAAAACTGAATGTTCTGATTTTGACAACAAAACATTTAAATTTTTTTGAAACTGTCCATTGATAAGTTGAGACGCAAATGTTGTTGTTTCATGACTCAAAATTTTTGTTTTGCTACTGAAATGTTTATGATTTCATGAATTGAAAATACAAAAAAAGAAGGGCCTTTTAGAATTACCTAAAAAAATTAAATTTCAATTTATGTTTTTTCTTCTCTAAATTATTTCTAAATTTTTTCATTTTTATATTTTATTTACGAAACAAAGAAATGGTATAAATTTTTGTTTACTTACCGAGATTTGAACCCTGGTCATTCGGGTTCATAAACGCGCCCCTTTACAAGCTTGTGTGTATTTTGCAAAGTTTTAACTGCCTACATATACTATGAAAATGTTTGGTTAGGATTTGAAACTGTTTCAGTTCTGAAATATAACTGAATACAGTTATACTTTTTGGGTTCGAATCTCAGTCGGAGCAATTTTTTTTGGATTCCTTTTTAACACATTACTTTTTTAATTCTTTTTTTTATGATTCGCTGGTCATGAATCCGGGGTTTGTTTTGCTGCGCTAACTCTAGATTTTTTGAAATCGACGTCCAGTTCTTCAAAAATGTAACAAAATTAAAATTAATTAATTTTTTTTTGTACTGACCCTATCCTGAATTTTTGGAACTTTAAGGCTTTAAAAATTAAATTTTTTTTTAATTTAACAGCTTGGTCCTATTCCATAAAGGAACAAACTGCATTGTTCAATTTCGAAAACTAAGAACCACTCTACTACCCAGTGGTCAAAAGAAGGTGTCTGCAGGCATGCCAGTATGCCTCTTTAGGAGTTCGGATGCCTTCCCTCCCCGCTTCCAATCTTTACTTCTTTTTTATATGAAACGGGACAAATAAACAGGCCTACGTCTGTAGCTTCCATGCGTATGCCTGCTGGCAGGCATGGTCGTAGAAGCGGAGTTGAATGGTGTCTTTTTAATTTCCATCCGTTTCCTCGTTCTGACGCTATATTCGTGTTTGATTGGCTGAGCTAAAAATAGCCCAAAAAATATATTGGGAACATCTATTTTTAGAATTTCCCTTTTTAGTTCATTTTAAATTAAAGTTATATTTTTCACTTATTGTAAATTAGATTTGTGGCATGTAAATGTTATATTTTATGATTCTGATATTATATTTTCGAACTCTTTAGTTCATATAAATTTGTATTTACTTACTTGCGTTTTGGCCGAGTAAATGGGTGTTTTGAAAGGTATTTACGCATTTTATTTACTTCAAACATAAATTTAATTTTTTGTAACTTTGAGTTTTTTTTATATAAATTACAGAAATTTATTGTAATAATTCGAATTAAAAAAATCATACACATTATCAACTCCTTAATGCGGCTGCATAGCAAATTGTATGTTTAGAGTTAATTCAATTTGATTTCTCCTAATCTATAAAAGGATGTAGTAATTATCATAGATGTACACTTTGCAGTACCAGTAAAATATAAAAGAAGGATTTCAAAATTTATATCGCTGAGTTTTTGCCTTCTGGAACGATGCACAATCACAGCGAACGAAAACAGCAACAGTTCCATTCTCAGTGATGAGCTTGAGTACTTGGAGGAATACCTATAGATTATGGGCCCTATAGCAGAAGCGATCGATTTTCTTCAGGGAGAAAAAAACCATGTATATTGACTACTTTGTCTCTAGTATAGTGTCTTTATATTTATATTAATATTTATTACTAATTATTTAAAAAAAAATTTTATTATAATACTGGTGTTTGTGATTTGATAACTGATTCATTGATGCGCTGATTTCATGGTAGGTAACGGTTTTAGTACCACAACTTTTGAACGGATTAAATTTCAAATGTTTTATAATGAAAAGTGTAAATTTTTTTAGCAACCGAAATTATTAAAATTTCTTTTGGGAGGCTGATGCGGAATGTAGAGATACTTATGACCTCTTATAAACATATTGCAATTTGCAAACCAAAAATACAGAACAAATTATCTAAATTCCAGAACCAAATTTTGGGTATTTTGGTATAAATGTGTATGTAAAGTTATTGGATTTGCATTAAATAACCTTCGGCATCCACAAAAATTCTTTCAAGCCTCCAAAAACGAATTCTAAAATGTCTGTATAGAAAACTAAACCAATTTTGCAAAATAAAATAAATCATATTCCTAAAATATTTTCAAATCAATATGTAATATTGTTGGAAATATGAATGTTTTAGAAAATTCAAGAGATTTTCTTTAAATCAATCTGGAAATAAACTATTTTAAGTATATTGATTAATTAAATATTTCTAAAAATATTTGAATTTGGAAAAAAAAACCTTTTAGAGCGTAGGTATTCCATTTTATTTCATAATCTGAAAGAGATACAAAAAACATAAAATATCTTCTAAATATTTAAGCACATTTCGTAGAAAATCCATTGACACCACCCCATTTCCCTTCTAGCGCAGGCATACTATCATGCCTCCACTAGAAGCGAGGATGGAATGTGCAATTTCTTCCCATAACAGGCGTGCAGGCATGCCTCTAGCGGAGAGACCTTGCGAAATTTACTACTGAGTAGGTATGTTACTAAATTCTTGGGTCATTAGTGCGATGGAAAATGCTGGAAAATGTTCAATTTACTTCCTTAAAAATGTCCCTTTAGCCTCATTAGTTTTGTTGTGTCTCTGATGTTTTCGTTTTTCTTTAACTTTTGAATTAGTTGAAGGGGTCTTTTTTATCGCTTCGGAATCTTCGAAACTATCATCAATATTTATATTTGGGATGGATTATGGGCAAGAGATGTCTCTTGGCACTTCACTTTTGACAAAAAGTCAATTTTGAAATTTGTGTTACATACCGCCTTCATCCATCCACCCCTTCAATTATATTCAAAGTCATTTGTGAAATACCAATTGCATATTTCGACAAAAATCATCTTTTGGTAACGCACATGATCGGGACTGATAGATTCTGTTAGAGGGGGTTAAAAAAGAGTACCCGTGTCTCACAGTTTTTCTGGATCAATTTGAAATCCCATTTATACATTTTGCATTTTTCTCATGTACATAATAATTTTTCAAAAATACAGTTTTAATTGGATTTTTAATATTAAATATGCGTCCGATAGGGCATACCTTTAAAAAACATGTAAACTTTTTACAATCCGTTTAAACTCATCACGCTAGACTAAAAACAATTCAGAAATTCAAATTTTTTTTTTACATTTGTTCTAATTTAACATATGTTTTTTTGTAAATAAAATTGGAAATTTCTGAATTGTTTCTAGTCTAGCGTGATGAGTTTACATCCGATTGTAAAAAGCTTACATATTTTTTATAGGCATTCGTTTCCCCTATCAAATGTAAGTCAAAAAAAAATCGAGTTAGCTACAGGGTTACCCACTTGCAAAGAGCTCAGAACCGGAGAAATTATTTTACCTTAATTTTTTTCGTAATTCTACCGTAATTCCACTATTCTATCGTAAATTTCCAAAATTATCATATCGAAAATTGTCATTTACATAGATATACCAAAAATACTTCATGTTATTTTAACAAGAATCTCTGGTTATTACATCATGAATATGTGCCATACATTTTTGAAATTTTAGTTGTTCTGTGTGCAATATAATTTAATCTGACTATGACTCAATGGTATCGAAAAAAATGAACATATTTCTGAAGGTGTACATGGTGTTACGGGTTTTGAAATGGCCCCAAACCAATAAAATTGTTGTATGAACCAAGGGTTCAGTTATGCTAAAGTGTTGGAGATTTGCATCACATAGACCGTCTTTCGTGGTTATCCAGTCCTTCCTTTGTGGTTTCGAAAAAAAAGGCATGTTGCCCTTTTAGGGGGCGGTCTAGAGTTATCAGATTGGGATGAAACTTTGGGACAATCATTTTTAGACCCAATACAACATTTTATTGGATTGTACAAATTTTGGGCCACCGTAGTAACAAATTGAGGGTTTATTGCGTCCCGGTTTTTGACAAAAAAATAATTTAACCACATTTTAGGACCCTAGGCGAAGAGATCATTAATACCTTGATAATTTAAAACTTGTATTTATTGAACAGCAATAAACCAAAACGCAGCAATATCAAAACAACAGAAAAGTTTATTAAATGCATTATTTGATTAATATCTTTTAAAATATTAATATAAAAAAAATTTTCCCAAAATAGATGAAAACTTGTGAGACCCGGAGAAAGTTCTACTAAACCCGGAGCTTGACTTCGAAACCCGGAGTCACCGGGTCAAAATGACACTGTTGGCAAGCCTGGTTAGCTATTATGTATTATTCTATTTGAGTAGCCCGATACTACTGTGCAAAGCAATTTGTCCTATCTCTTCCCAAAAAAATACGAAAAATGAAGTCGTTAAAGAATTCTTTGACTAAGTCGATTTCGATTACGAAGTCGTAAACGATATTTTATCGAGGAAATTACGACTATCGTAATATACGAGTGAATGTCGGACTTTTCTCAAATATTTTTGATTGAGAAAAGTTCGATCTTCGTAAAAAGTTCGTTCAATTATTGGCTGGGAATGTCTAATTGGTCTAAGTCCAGTAAAACATATCCCTGTTCGACAGTACTTTTGTTACACGATAATACATGTTGTTTCTTATATATTTTGATATGCTGGATCCGAATATCATCATGAAATTTTTCGAGCACTTTTTGTAGACTTCGAAAGAATGGCCTACCTTATTTTAAAAGTTTTAAAAATATTTTCTAGAAAATTTTCAGCTTTACAACTTTGTAGAACATCGTTTTTTTGCATCTCTTTTAGTTTTTAATATACGAGAACTTAAACGCATACAATTGTGAACATATAATTTTTTTTGCTCTTGTAAAACTGCGGAATTTTTTTTCTAATCGATATTTTTTTGGAAAGTAAAGATGTTTTTTAATATATTTTTTCAGGCTGAATCCAAATATTATCCTCAAAAGTTCGAACTACTCTTCGTTTTTATCTAATTCTGCACTAATTGTATTATTATAATATTTCGTTATATCTCAGAATTATTTTTTTGGTAGTTAGCCCCAATAGACTTCTAACCCTTCAAATGCTTTTCCAATCAAAACTGTATTTTTTAAAAATCATTATGTACATGAGAAAAATTCTAAATGCATAAATGCGATTTTAACGGTTTTAAGAATTGATCCAGAAAAACTGGGAGACACGGGTATTTCTTTTTAACCCCTCTAACAGAATCTGTCAGTCCCGATCATGTGCGTTTTTTAGTGTCGAACGGTGTTGTAAGTACCAAATACAATTTTTTGGCAAACTTTGATTTGTTTTCCCTTGAGTTAATAAAGTAATCATAAGTGTTTTTTGTTGCGATCCAAGAAATCGAAAATCAAGTGAATCTCGATCTCTGTTTGTGGTTTCCTGGAAAAAAAATAGAATATGGTTGAAAAATTTAAATTCTCATGCGCAATTTGTTAGATTTTGACATAATGACAACCAGGCATAATAATATACGATCCGAAAATTCGATTAATTCTTAACTCGAATGATGCCATTTGGCAAAACTTCGGATAAACCAAATAAATACAGTCCAATAATTCATTATATTATCTTTTCCAGGATGAAATTGGTCTAAAGGAATGGTCATTTTCCCTAAGATCAGCTCATAAGGTTTCGCAAGAGCTCCTTGGATCAATGGCTAAAAAAGCAGGCAAAATCTATGGAAGTGAACGCGATGGCAACAAATCTTTGTACATAATGAGTGGCAATAATTCAATGCCAAAAACGTCAAATGGATCCAACTAGCAGAAAGAGCCAAACCCATCGTCAGCAGCTATTATAGTGTGTTCTTTAATAATATTGTATTCTATATGCAAACAATATTAGTGGCAATCTTCTTAAAACGTTTATACTAAGAGTAGATTACTAAAACACAATGAGTAAAACACATCAAGGTTGAAATAAATACAGGTTTAAAATACAATGCTATTGAAGGCAGCTCTCTAACACTGTACGAAACAAATTTTGCACCCAAGAAAGTCTCTTATATAAACAATATATAAAAGAGACTTGTATGTTTGTCACCAGTAGACGCGAAAACTACAGCACCGGTTCTCACCATAATTTATATATGTGTTCTGGGGGTCGTGAGTCGTGACATAGGATAGGTTTTGACACGCCCACTTTTACCGTCCATAAGTTAGTAAAACTGCTATATCTCAGACGTTTTTGATCACAAGAAAATGAAATTTGCCATGAACATACTATAATATCCCAGCCATAATCTTGGCTGCAAATGGCCGGGAATAGACAATGGGGCGTGGCACCGCCCATACAAGTCAATATTTGTTGGAAAACATTAAATGAGAGGCCAGTTACAGCAATTTTAAATATTGGTTTGTATGGGCGGTGCCACGCCCCTTTGTCCAATTCCGCCGATATGTTGCATTTAGCTTAGAGTTGAAACCATGAAGCCATTTGCCAAATTTCGTTGGAAAACGTTGTGTGGGAGCGCTATTACAGCATTTTCAAATATTGACTTGTATGGGCGGTGCCACGCCCCATTGTCTAATCCTGACCATTTGTAGCCCAGATTATGGCTGGGTCTTATAGTATGTTCATGGCAAATTTCATTTTCTTGTGATCAAAAACGTCTGAGATATAGCAGTTTTAAATAACTTATGGGCGGTAAAAGTGGGCGTGTCAAAACCTATCCTATGTCGCGACTCACGACCCCTAGAACGCATATATAAATTTTGGTAAGAATCGGTGCTGTAGTTTTCGCGTCTACTGGTGACAAACATACACGTCTCTTTTATATATATAGATAGATAAAGTGGGCCAATATCCCCTAGAATGACGATAACCGGAAATGCCTTATTAAGGTTTTTCTTGTATTTTTCTTTAGTTTTTTGTTCAAATTTTACAAAACAACCCAATTTAAAAAAAAATTAACAAATTAATAGTTTTGTTTAATTTGTGAGGTAAGTAAGTAGTTAAAATTTTGTATATTTGGCGATATTTATCTACTAGCTCATAGTTGTGTATAAAAAAGATAGTTTTGATAAGTACACTTTGCTTTTGCCATTAAAAAATCGATAAAATAGGAATCTCTCGAAGTGTACTTAACTGATTAATGAGTCCTGGTACCCATTCGAAAGAAATTTAATAGGCCTTTCCAATCATACCACTATCAATTCTGTGCACAAGGAAAAGAATATACAAAATACTTATGAGAGTCACTGTATATATTAATCATGATGAAATAATAAGCAGGTGGTGTCAGTGGAAGAGCCTGTTAAAAGTAAAGTTGTTGTTGTATTTTTTCTCTAAAGCATAAAATATTTTTAGATTTGAAGAAAACTTCACCTGCTGGCCCCACTTTGTAATTATTTCATCATGTTTGTAAATGTCCTTTTTGTTTTGTTTAGTTAATTAATTATTAAATACTTATGATCTCAATATACAGTCGAACTTCTCTATATTGGACTTCTATATAATGAAGCTCTCGCTACAATGAATTGATTTCAAAAACACAGCTTTTTAGTTCTACTTTTGGTGTATTTTACAGTGAATTTTTCTCTACAAGGAACAAATTTTTACTCTCATCCGTTTTTGCCTCTATATTATGAATTTTTTCAAACAATCTTCTTTTACGTTTATTAATAACACTGTGCGCCGAGAAAGACGTAAAATATTATTAGGGGATGTTTTTAAGGAATAAAATCTCTAGATGTTGATTATGAATCCAACAAAAAAACATGGATGACAAGCGATATTTTAAAAAAATTGCTTTTAAAGCTGAACAAAAAATTTGGGTGCTACACTCAAAGAATTTTTTCGTTCGTAAGAAACGAAAAATTAGACAAACACACTTCCTTTGTTGTTTCGTTTGCGACCAACGTTTAAGTAACGAAAAAAAAAAGTTCAGCTCAGCCAGGATTCGAATGCGGGACGTAAGGTTTATAAGTTACGCACATACACGCTGTGCCATTGAGCTACTTTCGTTCTGGTCGATAAAAACAAAGCTTATATCGAATTCGTTTAAACATTTATTACAAATTAGTTTTTAATTTGCAGCAATTTAAAAACGTTTCCAATAAAAGTAAAATGCAATACTTTTGTTGGAAACGTTTTTAAATTGTTGCAAATTTATTTATTATTTGCGGCAAAACGACTTAATTTGGAGCAAATGTTTTTTGTTTGTTTTTTCGTTTAAGCTTGTATTCAAAAGTAGTATATTTTCAGCAAACGTTCTCCAAACATAAAAATTCTTTGAGTGTACATTACCTACATTACCTGCTATTGGGACAAATTTCTTCATCAGTTGACGTACTTCGAACCTTTTTTGGAGATTAGTAGTAACGTACCGAGTAATGTGATTGAATCTCTAAATGTTTTAGAATGTTTTGTTGATGAAGAAAAATTTAAGAAAGTTATTCAAACTAAAATACCAGATTATTAATATATATATTTGTTCAGGTCTGTCTGTCTTTCTGTCTGTCTTTCTGTCTGTCTGTCTTTCTGTCTTTCTGTCTTTCTGTCTGTCTGTCTGTCCCTAACACTAACCGATTCAAAATTTACAACTTCACTTAAAATTTTTTTTTTATGTTGTTAACCTTATTTTTTTTTTTTAATGTTAGCCATTCTGGTGGTTTGTCCACACGACGCTGCGGTCGTGAGAAGGAACCAGAGTCACTTACAATATATTCACACATATATTTTTTCTTATAAATGTGGGTTCGATACCTCACCAGGGCGAGGTATCGAACCCACAACGCTGCGATTGTAAGTAAGATGAAGTAGCGAACTAAGCGCCTTCTCACCAGAGCCACTAATGCTCATACAATACCTTTACCTAATATCGATTAACTTCGGCAAGCTGTATGCAAAACGCTTTCATGTATATACACCAGAGAATAGCGCAGAGTAGCTTAGCCCACAAGCTACCGGCAAGCTAACCGCTGTTTTAGCAAGTTGCGAATCCACTTCCACTTGCCGCTCTCGAACACTTGCATCATCCGTCAAAAACTCGAATGATCTGGATAGGCGGAAGCACTTCGATAGCTTGTGTGCTCAAGTTGCGTTGAATGAGCAGTGCGCACTGCGCAGTACGGAAAATGTTCGTATTTTGTATTGTTAAGTTTCGTGCGACGTATAGGAAAATTTTAGAATATTGAATTCATTACGGAATGGTAAAAACAATTGTTTTAAAAAACTTACTTTCTATTACACCGTGCAAAAAATTTAATTTTTATGTACACATACAATTTTACCACATAGAAAAATTGTTTTTAATAATGTTGTTGGCATTACAAAGTGCAACAAATTTTATATTTATTGGACACATGCTAATTTTTCCACTGAGAAAAAAATTTGTTAAATTAATGCAGTTACTTTTAGACAGTGCACCAAATTTTAGTTTTTTTGTACGCATGAAAATTTGTCCATAAAGAAAAAAATTATTCTAAGACTATTGTTTAATTATTTGTATAAAAATTCTTTGACTATTCAGTAAAGAAACAATATCTATAGCTATCTACTATAATGTAGAATGTATCTATGTATTTTATAAATTGTACTCGTAATATTTTGGGGTTCATTCACTGCGCAAATAATCGATGTTCTAATTGCAATTTTTAAATTAGCTGCTTTTACATTTTTTCCCCCAATTCCAGGACATGAAAATACTGCACTCTGTACCAACGCGACAAGTCGCATCAAAAAAATGTGATCAGAAAATTGTCCGACCGCTGGCGCCTACACTTTTTTACGCTTTATTTTCTTCGCTGTTACGAGCGAGAAATGTCGAGTTGCGACGAACTCCTTTCGCGATGTCCTATTCACAGCGCTGCTTGCGGCGATAGGCAAATGCCAAATGTGTCGCGCTGCGTAAGAATTTGTTTTGTTGCTGTCTCATTGTTGTTTGTTGAAGAATGCGTTTGCTGTTGCAATATATTAATAAAGAAACGACTGTGCATAATTTTTTATGATCAGCTTGTTAACCCTTTTGAAATCGCAAATTTTGGAATTTAGGAAAATCCCAAATTTATGGTTCCACTTGTCGTGTCGGTAAAAATTGCTGCAATTGTGAAAAAAGTATGCAAAAGCAGCTAATTTTCTATGTCCTAAAAATATTTTCGTTTAGTTGTAATTTGAAAATTGCAATAGAAACATCATTTAGCAGTGAAATGGAATACGAAGAAGTTGTATTCCTTTTTTGTTATTAAAAAATGATGAAAGTGTTTATATTTTAATAAAATCAATCAGCTATAATATCTCACGAAATAATTGTCAAATTGAATGCTACATACAAAATACGAACATTTTCCGTACTTCAAATAACCCACAAGCGCACACAAGCAACTTCAATGCGCAAGCTATCCAAGTTAATCCGACTATCCAGGTCATTCGAGTTTTTGCCGAATGGCACAAGCATTTTATTTTTTTCTCGTGTGCACTCGTACGAACTCGGATCCACAAGCACCGAACACTTGTGGCATCCGACGACACGGATTCGAGTTGGGAGTTGCACTTGGGTTTTGGCGAGTAGCTTGAAACTGGTTTTCGGTGCACCGACGCTCTTCTCTGATATACACACACAAAAAATCATGTTTCACATATATAAGCAAAAATAGCTTCGACCTAAAGCTGCCACCTTTGAGAAAATAACACTGCCACAAGACTACCGTTGCCACCTAACACTATTTTCACCTATTACGGTGGTGTATTAGATTTTCATATTACACTTTCCTATACACTGCATATATTCCCAGTACAACATTAAGGTCCGCAGTGTGGACTCCGCACACATCAACGCGAAGTACCGCAGCCGCAGCGAAACTTACTCAAAAATGTTTCTTGCAAATGCGAAAATATATTTGTTTAAGGTGACAAATTTCATAAAAACAAATAAAAATGTGAATCATTTATAAATTTAAATTCCCGAAAAAAAATACTACAAAATGAACACCTTTCTTAGAAGTCACTCAAGAAATTGTAAAAGGGGAAATCAAAACTTAAAAAAATTTATTTCCTGGAAAGCAGATTCTGGCTACAATAAAAGATTCAGATTCGGTTTTAGTACGTCAAAATACATAATACGAAAATAAAAATTTGAAAAATTCAATGAATAAAACGCTTTGCAATAAAAATAATCGACAATCTTGAATAATAAGGGTATTCATTTATAGTGGGAAACCCCTCGGAAACGCGCAGTTGTCTAAAAGAACTGTTAAATTTCATATATTTTGACTGCTCATCTGCACAACTGAATCGTTTCCGAGGGGTTTCCCACTTTAAATGAATCGCCCTAATGTTTAGCCGTAACAGGTGAAAACATTGTTAGGTGGCAACGCTAGCCTTTTGGTAGTATTATTTCCTTAAAGGTGGCAATGGTAAATCAAAGCTATATTTTTTTGTGTATATACACATTCACCATACAGCTTGATGAACTATATCGTCATTAGCTGAAGTTATTTCATAGCTGGCTGTGGTCTGCTGGTTAGAGCTTCGGCCTATGACTGCGGCAGTCATAGGTTCAAGCCCGCCACCGGTCGTATTTTTTTTTTTTGAATCAATTGCTTGATATTCTTTTTTCTTTTTTTAATCTTTATTTTTTAATTTTTTTTTTAATGTAACATTTTAACTTTACACAATTACATCATCAAACAAAATTTCTATCTATTCTTTACAAAATTTAATAAAAAATTACATATTTCACAAATTTCTATAAAAAAACTACAATATAATTAGAAAACATTTAATTTTTTCAAATTAGTGTGTTTTTTTCCCGTGTATGGCACGGGCAAATTTACTAGTTTTAAATAAAAGTGAAAAAATATCAAATTTTTTGTATAATGAAGTTGCTATATAATGAACTGATTTTCTGGTCCTGTGCGAATTCATTATGGGGAAGTTCGACTGTATATAAAAGATGCCAAATGAATTCAAAAGTATTTATTTATAGAGAGCGGCCAAAACCGAAAAAATTAAAGAAAAAATTGTGAATTTAAATGAAATAAAGTAGTACATAATTAAACGTATCAGTAGGCTGAAATCGATCAGATCATAAATTAGAAGCAAACTATCAAATGCGTGGAAATCAATTGAAGTGGCAGGGTTCTTACTTTTTGCTACGACGAGAGTAGTACAAATTCTACAAGAGTAGTAGAAATTACTGTCAGGGTTGTAGATTTCAAGAGAGGGGAGTAGATATGGGTTTCTGCGTAGAGTACTAGAAATTCTACGAGAGTAGTACAAAATTTATGTCGGGGAAGCAGATTAGTAGAAAGAGTAATGGATGAAGGTTGCATGTAACATACAAATTCTTTCAAGATATTTGCTTGAAAGAATTTGTATGTTTCTTGTATGTTTCAAAGTTGTCGCTTCTGATTCTTCGAAACCAAGGTGCGTTTCATATTTATAAGGTCACCTCAAATTTTGAAATACTATGAATACGATGGATCATTTCTTTTGAAAGGTTCATAAAAAATTATCTGCAGTATAAATACTTTCTAAATTGTTGCAATTTGTCATTTAGATATACAAAAAATACTTCATGTTATTTTAACAAGAATCTCTAGTTATTACATCATGAATATATCCCATACATTTTTTAAATTATAGTTGTTATGTGTGCAATATAATTTTATTTGACTATGACTCAATGGTGTCGAAAAAAAATGAACATATTTCTGAAGGTGTACAAGGTGTTACGGGTTTTGAAATGGCCAATTGTTGTATGGACCAAGAGTTCAATTATGCTAAAGTGTTGAAGATTTGCATCAGAGAACTTATATTCATAGAGAAGCGTCATAAGCTCTTCCTCTTCCTTTTTGCTAACTCGGAGCTCGTGCAATTCTGGGGAGTAAGCAGACTGCGGAGTTTGGACTGTGAGTGTACAGACTGCGGCATTTGGCTAACATTTTTTAATTTTTTGTAGTCTGTTAGAAATGTTTTTGTTTCGCTTTTGTTTTTGCTTTTCTTAACATTTGTGTTTTTGTCCCTTTTCTTATTTCGATCGTTTTCTTTGGCTAGATCTTGATTCGTTTGTTTTGATTCTTTTTTTTATTCATCTTGCAATTTTTTGCCGTTTGGTTTTTTACTATGATTGGCGGCGCAGGTTGTTGTTGGCGATTTTCATCCCTACTGCTGCTGTTTTCTTATATGCATGTATATTTTTCTATTATTTGTTTGGATTCGCAACAAAGTATTTTGATGGTTTTTGCATGATAAATTATGGAAATTATCTGCTTTGTACCTACATATATGTTTTCTTATTTTTTTGTATAACTTTTTTTTATATATTCTACCCAGTTTATAGATTTGTTACAAAAAATTCTTTCAAAAATCAGCAAAAATTTTAAATGGACAAATAATGCTGAGGACTCTTAGGTTCATGTATTTTCTATCATATTGCATTAAAAACAATCACCCCTATTTTCTAAAATATTTGAACATTTTTAATATTTGAAAAATATATCGAATAAAATACAAATATAAATCAGAACTGGTTTTGAATGTGGCGTTTCCAGCCATAGTATTTCAGAAATATATTGCGAAAACATATACAGGAGAAGGGGTTATGTGACAAAATCAAAATCTTAGGTTCATGTATTTTCTATCATATTGCATTAAAAACAATCACCCCTATTTTCTAAAATATTTGAACATTTTTAATATTTGAAAAATATATCGAATAAAATACAAATATAAATCAGAACTGGTTTTGAATGTGGCGTTTCCAGCCATAGTATTTCAGAAATATATTGCGAAAACATATACAGGAGAAGGGGTTATGTGACAAAATCAAAATTTCGCGTAAATAAGTTGAGGGTTTATTGCCCCCCGGTTTTTGACAAAAAAATAATTTTATCACATTTTAGGACCCCAGGCACCTAACACCTTGATAATTTAATACTTGTATTTATTGAACAGCAACAAACCAAAACGCAGCAATATCAAAAAAAAAGAAAAGTTTATTAAATGCATTATTCAACTATTATCTTTTAAAATATTAATATAAAAAAAAATGTTCCCAAAATAGATGAAAATTTGTGAGAAAGTTCTGCTAAACCCGGAGCCCGGAGATTGACTTCGAAACCCGGAGTCTCCGGGTCAAAATGACCCTGTTGTCAAGCCTGGTTGTTGATACTAAAATTTTTTTTACGTGTTTTATATTTATAAGGCCACGTAAACACGTAAAATTAAAATAAATTATTTTAGTTTCAACAACAACAAAACTGCAACAACAACTACAGCATATTTAGAGAGTACTTTTATTTATTTTATTTATTTATTTTTTTAATATAATACCAGTGCAAAAACATACAAAATCTTATAAGCTGCACTAGCTGCATGAAGTACATTTGAATGAATTGAAATTGACTTAAAAATTAATAATATTAACAAATTGTGGTATTATAGAAGACCCGACCTGCGGGGACTTAAGATTAACATTTTGATTTAGGTTTTTATTTTAAAGAATACAATATTAATGAAAGTAAATTATACATGAGATGTGATCAACATAAAAACAACACGATTTAAATTTGAATTGACAATATAATCCATATAATAATAATAACACACACAAGTACATTACGACAACATGTAAAGGTAATGAATGAAAGTGATATCAAATATACAAACAATTTTTGAAGTTTATTGCGTTGCTATTTTGTTGCAAGTAGGGCGGTAGCGAATTCCAAAGACGTATTGAATGTATATAGAACTGGCGCTCCGATGTGAGGTATGAATGATTGTGTGGAACTAGCTCCTTACCTCGATTCGATTTGAAAAATTTTATTCTTTTATATAAATAATCTGGCTCCCTCGTGTAAACTATTTTGTGTAACAGGATTAATGTTCGAATATTAAGCAAGTTTTCAAATGTTGTGTCATACAATGTTTTTGCGAATTGCGATATGTGGTCCGTACGTTTCAAGCCATAGACATAACGAGCGATATTATTGTAAAGGACATTCAAGCGTTTTGTACTGACAGAATCACAATTCGAGAAAATCTCGCATCCATACAATATTATTGGAACAAGATAGGTCTTGGCCAATAGTAATCGAATTCTGTTGTAGCATTGATGTGATTATACCATGTAAGCTTCCGATTAAAGACAATGCCCAGATTCTTTGCAGTGTCAACAATATCTATACTTGAAGTGTTGAGATATATTTTCGGAACAGTTTCAGTATCCAGATTTTTGCGGCTGATAATTAAACATTTTTTTTTTTTGGGTTGAGACATAGACCATTGACTGATGCCCAATCATTAACTGGCTGCAGATTCTCATTCAATTGCTCAACACAACTTTTAATCGAATCGGTTTTACAGTTTGTATATAATTGGACATCATCTGCGTACATGTGAACATTACAATTTAAACAGCAAGGAAGATCATTAATGTACATAGAAAAAAGCAAAGGCCCTAAAATCGACCCCTGAGGTACACCTCTAGTGAAGAGAAGAAAATTTGAAACAATGTTGTTGAGGATTACAGCTTGCGATCTACTAGTTATGTATGAAGTAAGAAGACGTATGGCAGTGGATGAAAAATTGAATAATCGCGATAGTTTAATTTGCAAGACTTCATGGTCAACAGTGTCAAATGCTTTTGAGTGATCCAATAGAATTAAAAAACTTGTTTGGTTGTTATCAAGGTTAGCTCGAACTTCCTCAGTAACGTCGATCAAGGCTGTTACACAACTGCGTTTCGGTCGAAATCCTGATTGCCTTTCTGTCAACAGTTTGTTTTTTTAGTAAAAATAAATCAATTTGCTTATGCATTAGAGATTCGAGTGCTTTCGACAGAAACGATAGAATGGCAATTGGTCTAAACTCATTGCAAGTTTTTGGAATAGGAATTATTTTGGCTTTTTTCCATTCTTCAGGAAAACAAGACGTTGTTATTATAGAATTAAATAAATGAGTAACAAATGGTAATATTTTCGGCAATAATGCTTTTAAAAACGTTGGATGCATTTCGTCAAAGCCCATCGCATTAGATTTAACTGCCAATTATATGCACTGTCTTTAGAATTGCTAAGAGTGCTATTTCCTACATTCATTGTTTATGAAAAAGATACCTAATATTATAGCAACGCATGCAGTCTTGTGTGAATTATTATTTATATGTTGAGATAGTAAAGATAAAGTTAAAAAAGTGAGATCAAAACTGGAATATTGTATTTGAGTAAAAGTAAAAGAAGTATATATTAAAAAGAGCGAATTATCAGTTTTGAGTAGCATCAGCGCAGTTGTTGTTAGACTCACTACGAAAGTTGTTGTTGTTGTTGGCTTCGTTGCTTTGGATCGTGCGTGGCGAATATTCCCGCTCTTCCGAATACGAGTGAACGAAACTATCCAGTTGCTCAACAGAATCGATTCGAAAAGGTTTATCGCTGACGGCTTTTTTAATGTATACGAGCCCTCGCATGGAGAAAGCAGCCGTCAACAACTTTTGCTTTTTGAAGTTTATAGCTGCTCTTAACATTGCAAAATTTGACTTAGTTAGGCATTCGTTGACATAAAGTAGTGCGTCAGAATCGAAGCCTATGTTATGTAGTCGCAGGAGATCGTTGGTGCTGCGTTTAAACATCGCGATTGATTTTAGTAAGTGGTTTTTGTCAAACGGCGAATCAAGTTTAACAACAACCACGCCATCGGGTGGGGTGCGTAGATTATTGTTATTGTTATTATTTGTGTTTAAACGGAATATGTTTTTAACCTTCGGTTCAGTAACTTTAAGAGTGTTACATAAGTAAGAGAACAGTTCAAAAAGATTTTCTCGTTCAAAGTAGGGAATGCCATTAATTCGAAGTTCACTAGCTACGTCAGAATTTTCCTGACGGCCTATCTGAGATTTGAGTAAGCTAATGTCCGCCTTCAGTTTATTAACTTCAGACGCCACTGTTTCTAGCTTATTAACTCCCTCAGTGACTGCCTCAAGCTCACTCTTGCAATCAGCAATGTTGCATCGGAGCTCCTCGAGGATTCGGCGCTCGCTCTCTTCGATTCTGGCTGTTAACATATCGTTCTGTTTGGTGAGCAGCTCATTTTGTTTGGCAAAACGTTGGTCGATTAGCTGCAATAGCTTTGGTGACGATGCGTAGTCGGACATCCTCGCCGTTTTATAAAGAGGTGATGGCTGTGCGGGAGCATTGATATCGCGAACGCGCTTTGTTGTTGTTGTTGTTGTTGTGATAGCCATGCCTGTAAGAAACATTAGTATGTTCAGGGGGATAGTAGGAGGGAGAAAATGAAAACATTGATTATTAAGACAATACAATACAGTACAAACAAACAATATATTTAGAAGAGAGAAAGAGAGATAAAAGGGGGGGTGATCATTGAGCCTACTCCGCCAGGTCCAAATCCAGGGACCTGGCTGCCTCCACCGGGTTCGTCCAAAGGGACTCCGGGGTGAGGGACGTTGGTCGCAGAGGGCACTCAAAGAGGTGTCTGGTGGTATGGGGGGAGGAGCTACATAACGGGCACGTGTCTGCGATATCCGGGTTAACCCTGGCCAGGTAACTGTTTAGATATTTGGAGTAACCTGACCTGAGCTGAGCCAACGTGACTGTTGTCGGGCGCTGGAGAGTTTTTTCCGCCTCCGAAATTTTCGGGGGGCGTCCGCCAAGAACCACGTTGGATTCCCTGTCCTGTAAGGATCCGGATACCGCTTGGGTGTGGACCCATGAGAACGCCTCCTTTATTGTCATATGGCCCCTCCTAATCATGACGATTGGGTGATTATTTGCCGCCGCTTCGGTCCGATAATCACGCCTAATCTGCCTTGCCCAGTCCGTGTTTACCGGTCCTATGCTACCATGGTTTGGATGGCTGGAATCCTCACACTTGATCAAATGTTGGCGGGTGAGCAAAGAGCAGTGCGTCCTCACAGGCAGAACCAACGTCTCATCATGCAGGTGATCTTCAGGGGTCATTGAATGACATCCTGTGATCACCCTCAGAGCCGAGTTCTGAACTGTTTGGAGCTTTTTCCACTGGGTATCGCTCAAGCTTGGTGCCCATACTGGTGAGGCGTAATCGATAAGGGGACGACCTATGGCTTTATAAGAGTCTAGTATCGTCTCCTTATCTTTACCCCAAGTACTGCCCGTTATTGCTTTGAGGATCCTAGTTCGGGCCTTTACTCTAGCAACCACGCCTTCCACGTGTTTGGAGAAGGTATGCATGGTATCAAAAGTAACCCCAAGGATCTTGGAACTACCATGCGTGGGGACTCTGTAGTTGGCATCAATGTATACCTCCAGAGTCCTCCTTACCTCCTTGGTCCAGTTGGTGAAAAGCGTGGCTGTCGATTTTTGTGCGGAAAGTTTGAGGTTCCGTTCTGCCAAGAAATTACAGAGCATTGGCAGATAAGTATTTAACCTCCCTTCCAGTTCTTCGATTTCTCACCCGATGTTAGCACAGTGCAATCATCGGCGTAAGAAATTAGTTTCAGATCTGGTGGGGGGACCGGGACGGAGGAGAGATAAGTGTTGAACAGCAGGGAGGATAATACTCCTCCCTGCAGTACCCCTTGCTTATTTCTCCTCAGCCCCGATTTGGAACCCCTAAACTCCACATAGGATTGTCGTCCAGCCATGTAAACTGCCAACCATCTTTTGTAGACGTTTGAAAGAGAAGAGTCATACACATCTTGCAATAACTTGGTGTGACAGACTGTATCAAATGCCCTCGCCAGGTCCAAGGCAACCACCACTGTCCTATGGTGAGGCTTCTTCTTGTTGATACCATCGGTGATGGCAGAAGTAACCTCACACAGGGCAGTGGTAGTGCTGTGGCCCGAGCGGAAGCCGTGTTGATGATCTGCCACTGGGAGGCACTCCCTAAGAGTAGGGAGTAGCAGAGATTCCAGCACCTTGACGACTGGTGAGAGCAGTGTGATGGGCCTGTAGGAGCTGCCCTTGTCTAGCGGCTTCCCAGGTTTGGGAAGGGGAATAATCTTCCCCAGCTTCCACTTTTGTGGTATCTCCAGGGAGTTAACACATCGGTTGAAGACCTTTGTTAAATAGTTAACTCCCTGCTCCCCCAAGTGCTTAAGCATGTTTATTGCAAGACCATCGGGACCCAACGCCGTCGAGTTTTTTGCAGATTTGATGGCTATGGAGACATCATCCGAGGAGAACGTGACCTCCTCATCTTTGGGGTTGTGGAGGGCACGAATTCTTCTTTTGATGCCCCTTCGGTTTTTATCGGGCTTAGGAGGGTGTTCCACAAACTGCTTGTTCAAAGCAGCGCAACACCTGACGGGGTCAAGTGGCGTATACCCATCCTCAAAAGAGAGTATGGGTTTTCCACTTCTACGGGGATTCGTGAGGTTCTTCAGTGTCGTCCACAGATCTTTGGAACCTCTCTCCGACTCCTTCAGGTGATTACGCCATTTCTCCCGACAATGATCACTGACAAGTTTACCAATCTCAGTGGTCATTTCCTTCAGGCGGGGATCCGCCGCATTCTGTCTCCTGAGTGCATCTCTTTGGTTGGCAAGGAGAGATGCCTCTCGAGGGAAGTTTGGACGCATATTAGCTATGCGTCCGGCAGGAATGCAGCGTTTCCTAGCCTTCAATAGGATGTCTCTAAAAGTCTTTTCGCCCGTAGTATTGTAAAATTTGAGGTGGCCTTATAATTATGAAATGCATCTTATGATCAATGCTTCAATTCTGTTACATACCGCTTTTATCCGCTTGGTTGTTCCTTATGTATTTTGCCACGCTAAAAATTAGCTTGCTGTAAAAATTTCATTATTAGACTTTGTCTATCCCTTTCGCGACATGTTTTTCATTTCTAGCCTTAAAAATCTATTATCCGTTAATTATTGCTATTAATGATGCTAATAGTGATAAAAAAAATCCAAATTTGAAAAAAAAGTTATTTGAAAGTAGTTTTTTGGAATGTTGCCATATGGCAACAAATTTGCTTAACGGTCTAAAAATTTTCAATATCAAATTTATTGCATGTGTGCTTAAATTTATATAAGTTTATGTATTACATTTACATTTACTTATATATTAAAGTTAATCAAAGTCAAATTCATTGTAAGTGTGCATTTACTTACATCAATTTTATTCATGACAGTTCAAAATACATTTTTTTTAACATAAACTTTTTTACATAAAATACATATAATATAATGCATACAAAAGTTATATAATATACAAATGCTGAAAAAAAAGAAGGACAAAATTATAGGTATATTTTCCTTGAACGTGTAACAACTGTCGCAAAATTCAAATTTAGACACGTACAAAACAATATACCATTAAATGGAATTAATGCCAAATGGCAACACGTGCATTTTAAAAAATCGCCACAGCTACGAGAAGTAAATTTTTGAATTTTTAAAAATGCAAATAATTAGTATGACTATTTCTTTACATTATTGCATCAACACTTTTTTTAAAATAATTTTTTTTAAACAATTAAATTTACATTTCTTAAGTGATGTTTTCGGTAAAAAATTTCTCGCGTCAATATGGTGCAATAAAAAACGGAAATTGTTGCTATTCAACAAACCGAAAAAAAAAATGTTTATACAGAAATACTTATAATAAACCAAAGAAAAAAATGGCATTAACTTTTTTTTTGTAAATTGTACCGAGGCTGGTCCACGTAGTCTTAAAGTGTGATGTTGCCATATGGTAACAAATTCTCGAAATGGCTATCAAGTCTATTTAACACACAAAAAGTTCATTTTTTCGATCAGTGTAATCTTTGTTATTTATTTGATACATTTTTCGTATCAAACCGAAATTTCGGTCGAAAACGAAATTTGGCCGAAAACGATATTTTATTTTTCGGCCGAATCCGAAACAGCTTTTTTTGGCCGAAAAACCGAAACCGAATTTCGGTCGGTCTCTAATTGATTAAAATTATTATTATTATTATTATGAATTTGGTATTAGCATATAAGGATTATCTTTTAAATGCAACAGTTAAAATAAATAATCAACAGAAAAAAGTGGAAGAAAAATTAAATTAATTAAATAGATGAATAAATAAATGACTTAAAATCAACAGTGAATAGAAAATAAATTAAATTGGGAAACTAACAGTAATACTACACACACAGAATCCACACGTTTCCAGTAGCCACTTTGTACCCCTGGCCAGCAGGAGAGCAATTACAGGAAACATTTGGACTCAACAAACAGATATGCAACATAGCTTTACATACTACTTTATAAAAAAACAATAAAATATAAGTAAAAGTAAAATTGGCAGATATGAAAAATATTTAGAAATAGTCAAAAAGATATAGTAGATAAAGTAGAAAGGCGAGAAGAAAGTATAGTCTGAAGAGAAAAGAAAACTAAATTGTTTTAAGAAAAGTATTGGAGTGTTAAGAGCTTAAAGTCTACTATGTTTGTTACGCCCCTAATGTGAATAGGTAACGAATTCCACAGACGAACAGCACTAATGAAAAACAAACGCGTAGAAGCAGTGTAATTAAATTTAGGTGTTATAAGAACCAAACTACGGGTTGATTTACTAAATTGTAGTTTATGATACAGATAAAGAGGGGATTTTGTCTGAATCAACCTATACAAAAATATGCAATTTCTAGACTTAAGATATGCGGAAATACTACAACCAAGAATACGAGTATTGAAAGATGATATATGATCATACCTCCCAATCCCATAAACATACCTTGTTGCGTTGTTAAAGGTAACTTCTATCTTATGCATAGCAAGCGAGTCTAGGTTACTGTATACCACTTCCGAGTAGGATATTATTGGGACTATTAACTGATCCACTAACTTGCGTTGAGTTTCAATAGGCATAAATGCTGAAGTCATACGAAGATTTCTCAAGGTATAGTAAACTTTACTCACTACAGAGTTGATGTGATCAACACAAGTTAGTGAGGAATTAATTTTCAACCCATGGTTGGTTACTTTGTCAGTAACCAACAACTTAGTGCCATTAAGCAATATCGGAGGAACGTCAAGAAGATTATAATTAGTTCTAGCTATAGGCAGGACATATGATTTTGATGGATTTAAAAATAGTTTGTTGCACATGGCCCACATACCAATAGACTCTAAGTCTTCATTTACTCTGGCACACAAATCTTCAATAAGACCAATAGGACGAGACAAGTAGAGTTGAAGATCATCAGCATAGGCATTAGGGTGGTTGCAAGACATAGGGGGAATTTTTTTTCTGTCGTATCTTTGACGGGAACCCCTAGAAAGTTCCCAATTGGTGAAAAAATGAGATTGTGAAAGTTTCAGCTCAATCGGGTACCGTTAAGACATGCCTCATCGGCTGTAAAGTTTTCAAAAAATTTTCCTCAAAAATACATGTGTTGTGGCTATAAAATTAAAACGATTTATCCTAGAACCGTGTTTTTAGTTTTGACATGAATCACCCAAAAAAAGTCCAAGAACGCACCTCTTAGTTGCTTTAATCCCAAATAGCATGACCAAAACCAGTTCATGGACGCACGTAGAGGCTTCTTTAATCCCACCAGGCTTGATTCGGCAACGCACCAAGAAGAGCACAATAAATATTCTAAGCGTTATAGAGCAACGTACAAAATTTTTCAAACCATAGTAGTTATTAGCAACGTACAACATTTTTCAAACCATAGTATTTATTGGCAACGTACAAAATTTAAAAAAAAATTTCAAACCATACTAGTTTTGAGGCAATTTAAAAAAATATTATTATCTAATCATAGTAGTTATCGGCAACGTAAAAAATATTTTCGAAAAATTCAAACCATAACAATTATGAGGCTACGTAAAAAATATTTTCAAATATTTCAAACCATATTTATTTATACAATCAATTGAGCTACTTCCATATTCGCTTCAAATATAACACGGTTTACAATGGATTCGGAACCTTCAACTTCGTTCTCTACAGCGGCATGTGGTGTGAGTTCTAGGCAAAAAGATAAGATTTTTCTTATTGGATATATGTCCCATCAAATTACTGGCAGTAAGTTGCCATCCAATGGTCAAGTTTTACGCAGTATATTTTACAATAAACGCCAAGTTAAACTCGAAACCAGAGAAGCTGCCATGCTCACAATCCAGGAAGTTGTACTTTTTTGGGAGAAAGCTAAGATACCTACCAAACATTTAAAAGACTGTATCATTAAACTTCTAAAACTGCACGAGGAATGGAGAAAACTTAAAAAAAATGAAACTAGAAGCGTAAGTCAAGCTCAACGGAAGAATGAGGAAGCTTTTAAGTCCAGTCTTGATGACCTTTTTGATATCGCACACCAAGACGCGCTGAAGAATTCAAATGCAGAAGACAGACAGTTTTTAATACTTCAGAGACAAAAGGGTCGTACCGGCTGCATGGGAGGGGTCGATTTACAATCTCTACGAGCTGAAGAACGAAGAGTACAGAGAAAAGCTGCTGAGATGGTCAGACTGAACAAATCAAAAAATTATTTTTTTCAGTGTTCTCTAGAAAGCGCAGATAATGATATTGAATTTGATAGCACAAGCAGTGGCTCAGAAGTAGACTTCGGATAGAGACGCAGTTAGAATTGTTTCAGCTACCTCCGAAGCATTAGGTCACGATCCCCAGTCATTAATAATCATTAGGTCTACTATGCGAGTCCGCAGACAAACATTTCGAGAGGCAAGAGTCTAGATTATTAAAAATAGGTTTAAAAAATCAGATTTACAAATGGAAAATTACTCCCACATATATTAAAAAAAGAAAATGCAGAGAGGTTGGCAATTTTGATAAGTTGTGGTGATGAAGAGCAGTTGTTAGGAGTTCCTCAGATGGAAAATAATAAGGGATGTACTCAGGCAGAAGCTGTTATTTCAGAAGTAGAAAAATGGGGAGTAGCAGAGAAAATAGAAGCAATGTGTTTTTACACTACTGCTTTCAATACTGGTCATTTGAGAGGAACTTGTTCTTTATTGGAACAATTTTTTCAAAAAGATCTTTTATACTTGGCGTGTCGTCACCACATTTCAGAAATATGAAGGTGGTTTTTGATTGCAAAATGGGTGCAACTACTGGCCCTCAACCTGACATTTTTAAAAGATTTCAGACGGGGTGGTTTAAAATTGACAAGCAAAAATATAATATTGGTCTTAATGATGAACAAGGAAAATTTAATATAAATGATCTCGAACAGATTTCTAGTTTTCTCTCAGCGCAATTACAAAAACCAGGACATCAGCCCAGAGACGATTTTAAAGAATTTTTGCAGTTGTGTTTGATATTTTTAGGTCGTGTTGCTCCGGAAAACACTACATTAAGAGCGCCGGGTGCCATACATCAAGCCAGGTGGATGGCAAAAGCCATTTACTCCCTAAAAATATTCATTTTCAGAGATCAATTTTATTTAAGTGACTTGGAAATATATGCCCTTAGAAGTATTTGCTTATTCATAATCAATGTTTATGTCAAATTTTGGTTTAATGCTCCTCAAGCTACATTGGCCCCCAACCAAGATTTACAGTTGCTTAAAACCTTAATTAATTATGGAAAAATTGATAAAGATATTTCAAAGGCTGCATTGTCTAAACTCGCAAATCATTTATGGTATTTGAACCCAGAGCAAGTTGCTTTCGCGTTATTTGATAAAACCTTAGACAAACAAATGAAAGTAAACATGGCTACAAAACTATTGTTCTTTGAGCAAACCAGTGATAATGATAAGATAAATGAGCTCATTGATATTGAGGAAGAAAACATACAAAACGAAAGGATAGTTAAAGCCAAAATCGATTTGAAAGAAGCTCATTATTTTTTGGACAAAGAAGTCGATTACTTTATGACACCAGTTACATTAAACTTCTTCAAAAGGTTCAAAATATCAACCAATTTTTTACATTCCGATCCGGATGTTTGGAATGAAGACCCGGATTTTTTGAAAGGACAGGGAATAATTAAAAGTTTAAGAGTTGTAAATGACACAGCGGAAAGAGGTGTCAAATTAATGCAAGACTATAACGCGAGCATAACAAAATATGAAGAGCAAATCAGTATGTTTTGCAAGTAGTTGCTGAATGCCAGAAATTATTTCCAGATGCACTGAAATCTACCCTCTCAAATCCTCTACCATCTACTTGATTCTATAAACTCAATCTGACAAATCTACTTAATAATAATAATAATAAAGGGGGGGATTTGCACTGCGACTTTTGGTCTTTTGTGCCCCCACTACGAGTCCGTGTTGGGTGACGATGCCCCAAGTATCACGAATCATACCTCTGCCAACCTTTAGAGGACCTCCACCAACCCCAATTCCGTTAGGAATTTCAAGATTAGAAGAGGATCCAGATTCGGCCAATCATGCTCTGGCACCAGGTACTTTCCCAGTTCGCGCCTCCTTGTGTGGATGATTGCCCCACAGGACTCCAGTAAATGACCCGGACTTTCTTCTTCCTCATTGCAGAATCTGCAAGAGTCGTCGTTTAGAATGCCCAGCTTCGTGAGATGCCCCCTCAGTCTGCAGTGACCAGTGAGAAACCCCGTTAGAATTCGAAGCCGGTTCTTACTCAGCCCGACATAAGCTTCAAACCTCCTCTGGTTATATTTACCAAGGAGTGATTTGGCCTGCCGTAGCCCAGGTAGATCGAACCAATAGTTCGATCTGTCCACCCGTACTCTTTCTCTGAGCATTTCCCGGATAGTGTGTGCACCTATACCACAGAATGGCTCTGGCCCTGTAAGGGGCGCAGCCGCTCCTTTTCTCGCAAGCTCGTCTGCCGCCTCGTTCCCCTCCACACCGACGTGTCCTGGCACCCAGCAGAGCGTAACTTTATTGGTTCCGCCCAGCCGGTTTAATTTTGCAAGACAGTCCTCCACTAGCCTGGAGCTAATGATGTGAGAGTCTAGAGCTTTAAGAGCCGCCTGACTGTCAGATAGTATTTCGATTTCCCGTCTACAGTATTTTCTATCGAGGTTGAATTGCTGGTCAGTGTGCCCATTAGTTCGGAGTATTTGGTACGTTGCCCGAATACCCCAGCACCAGTGCCCTCGTCTGTTCTGGATCCATCTGTAAACCACATTATAGCATGGTCGCGGATACCATACTGTGAGTGTATATTGGACCATTCTTTCTTACTACTGAGCTTCACATCAAAGTTTTTTGTGAAGCTAAATTTTCTCATGTTATCGTCCCTTGGAGCTAATAGAAGCGGATACTTATTGGAAATAGTAAAGTGATCCGCGCGCTCAATACACCTTCCGTACCTTATGCCCTCCTTAGAAAATCTCGCAAGTGTACTGTCAGCTACCTCCCCAATAACAATGTGTAGGGGAGTTATTTCTAATATTACCTCCAGTGCCGCAGTTGGACAGGTTTTCATTGCCCCGGTTATGCAGACACATGCTAGCCTTTGAACACGTTCTAGTGACTTCCTAGTGGTGCCCAGAGTAGTTCTTTTGGCCCACGCAACGGCCCCATAGGTGATGATTGGTCTCACCATTCCTATGTACATCCACCGCATTATGCGTGGACTACAACCCTATGCTCCTACACATCATGAGAGCTCTAATGGCCTTCTTTGTTACTAACTCCGTGTGTATCTTCCACGTGAGCTTACTATCTAGTGTTAATCCCAGATATTTCACTTCCGTTTGTTTCTCTATAACTTGCCCGGACAGCCGAATTGGCCTCCAGTACTGTAGTTTCCTCTTCAATGTAAACGGTACAATCGTGGTTTTTGCTGGATTAATGTTCAGCCCCACAGATTTGCACCATTCAAGCGTGACCTCGAGACCTCTCTGTATTATATCACATAAAGCCTCCTCGTACTTACCCCTAGTCATTATGACGATGTCATCAGCACGTAAATCCCATATCAGTAAGTTTGCTGAGGAGCTCGTCCACCACCAGACTCCACAGGAGAGGCGAAAGCACAACCCCTGGGGACAACCCCTCGTTGTGACTGCCTCAGTGGTGTTAAGGCCAGTTTGATATTCGACAGACCGGGTGCCTAACATCGCCCCAACCCAATGGCACAGAGTTGTGTCCACCCCTTTACACAGCAAGGCATGTCTAACGCCCTCATGGGAGGTGTTGTCAAACGCACCCTCTATGGCGAGGAATGCACACACTACTATTTCCTTTGTGTCCAAGGCCCTCTGTATGTACCCAGCCAACTGGAATAGAGCAGTTTCAGTAGACCTGCCCGCTCTATACGCATGTTGACAGTGGTGAAGGGGCCTCCTGACCAGGACTTCTTCTCGAAGATAGTTATCTATTACTTTTTCCATCGTTTTTAAAAGAAACGACGTCAAGCAAATTGGTCTAAAGGATTTTGGTAGAGTAGGATCCTTCTTCCCAACCTTCGGGATAAAAATAACTTTAGCCCTACGCCAGCTGCTAGGTATGTACCCTGAGGCCAGGCTGCTTGTAGAAATCCTTCTAATCTGATGAATCATTTCAGGCCCTCCCTTCTGGAGAAGGGCCGGAAATATGCCATCTACACCTGAAAATTTGTAGGGGTGAAAGGTTCCAATTGCCCACTCAATCCTTCTTCTATCACAAATTTTTTTGGCGACTTCCCAATCTACTCTACTAGCTCCCCGACCCATAGACAAGTTCAATGAGTCCGCCATAAGTACGCTGCCTGCGAAGTGGGTCTCAAGAAGCAATTCGGCTCGTTGAGACTCACCTTCTGTAAAGGTGCCATCTACCCTTTTGAGAGCCAAGGTAGCTACGTTCCCTGTTTTGGCTACCGCCTTGTACAGCCTCGCCGCTACAGGAGTATCCACTATGGTCTCACAGAAGTCCCTAAAGCTTTTCTTTTTTGCGCTCCTAATTTCTTTACTGTACATAGTTAGGGTCGTGGTCTAACTCTGCCAGTCCCCGGTTCTCTTAGCTCGGTTAAAGAGCTTCCTCGTCGAAGCCCGAAGATTTGACAACTCGTTGTTCCACCACGGCGCATACTTAGTACTACCAGTCCTACTCGGACAACTGAGGTTATATCCCTCGATCGTTCGTTAGTTCTACTACCTCCTGCTCCAGTTGAGGGTGATTGCCCGGCGGTCTGCCGGTACTGAATACCCCAGAACTAGAATTCATGAAGTCTTTATACTTGTCCCAGTTCGTACGCCTGGGGTTCCTTGATGGTAATAAATTTGGTCTACTACCTACAATGTCAAATACCACTATCCGATGGTCTGACATTGAGGGTTCGTCCGATACCCTCCAATTTCTAATCTGTCCACTGATGCTTTGACTGCACAGTGTTATGTCTAACACTTCCTGCCTAACCCTTGTCACAAAAGTGGGGCTATCCCCAACATTGAGAATTTCTAGGTTAGTGTTATAGATATACTCAAGAAGGTACTCACCCCTGCCGTTGCAATTTGTACTACCCCATATCGTGTTATGGGCATTTGCATCGCACCCCAGGAGTAGTGGTATGTGCAGCTTAGTGCAATGCTCCACAAGCCGCTGAACCTCCAGTGGTGGAACTTCCTTCTCATCACCCGGGAAGTACGCCGACGCTATGACTACCGTCCGATCAGTTCCGCCTATATTGAGCAGAGTCTGAATCGGCACTAGGTCCCTGGTCAGGAATTCTGAAAGACAAAAGTAGCTAGTTTTATCCCTCAGTAACATGCAGGCTCTAGGGTCTTTGACCCTGGTATCCCATAGTTCCTGGGCCCCTACACCTGTCAATCCTCTCACCTGTCCGCCATAGGTCCAAGGTTCCTGGATCAGTGCCGCCACAAGGTGTTGTTTGGCAAACATCCTCGCAATTACAGCCGAAGCTGCTTTGGCGTGGTGGATGTTCACCTGGGCGAACCTGGCACTGACCCGCCCCGCTGCTGTCGTCCATCATGACGACTCCGGAGCCGACGCCCCGGATAGCAGCAATCTCTCCTCCTCTTCCTCTGTCGGATCCAAGGCGCTGAGGACAGTGATATTACCATCACTGCCCTCCTCATCAGAATCCGACCCTTCCTCCATCGGAGGGGCAGGGGTCGCTCCAGCGTCAACCACCACAGGTGACGCTGGTTCTGCTGACACTGTAGGTGCCGCGCTAACCTCCTGCCCCTCACGAACTTCGGAAGGAACATCCTCCATTGAAGCCTCCGCTCCCACCTCCTCCACAGGTCTCCTCTGCAGATGAGCCGAGACCTTCCCGAAGCGGTAGTTCATCTGCCCACCACTCCTCAGGATGGCCTCGTAAGACGCCTCATCGATGCTCACCCTCAGGAGCTGGCCACCACCATCCTCCCGACAGCAGAGCGTCTTCCATACGTTAGTATGGAGGCCCTCATTTTGAGCATCGATGAGCGCCATCGTCACTTACCAATTCTACTTAAGTATCATTATTCATTTATATTCTTAGCACTATTAATTTATAATCAATATTGGATTATACATTAACCCATTAATGACGAGAGCGAAATTTTCGGAATTTTTTCAAGATTTTTTCAGGAATACCTAGAAATGGCCTAAGAAACGAATTTCTAACTTTTTTTTTTTTGGACCGCTTAACGTTTGCCCAGCCCTGGCCGTTACCATATGGTAACGCTCGTCACAACCCTAGCAAAATTACCTAATTTAAGATATTATTGTTTATAACTACTTTAATTTTAAATTCTTGAAAGTTTAGCAATGTTTTAAGATTTATTTTGTAAAAAAAATTTTTATCGACCAATTTTTTTAAATCTAAAAGTTTTTTAAAAAAAATAATTTGTTAAAAAAAATTCTATAAATTCAGGAGCATTTTTGATCACAAAAGTTTCTTCAGCAAAGTAGTTTGTTTTTAAAAAACTCACATTTTTGCATCAAAAAAAAAAATTTTATAGCTCCTAGGCAAAAAGTTAGAAAAGTAGGTCAGTTTTCAACTAGGATTTTCTTGATAAGTGTCCTGGTAGTGATCATTGAATGGGGTCCAATAAACCTTTTCAATAGTATTCAAGTTGATATTCTTACAATTTTGGTAGTCGTTCAAAATTACTACAAAAGGCTGGCCTAATTATCTGTCCGCCACTGTATATAATATGTATCTCCGCCTACACCAAAATACTGCTTAGGTTTTCAATAACATAAGAAATATCTCCATATGAACTGAAATTGGAAAGGTCCTCGTCATCATTTGACATACACAATTTACATGGCTGTAAAAGAGGTGTACGATGAAGACCATAGGAAGTACCTCCTTCATCTTCCTCCTAATAATCTTGTCCAGCCGGATAAAATTATGCTCGCCTAAATGTCTTCATCGTAATGTAAATTTGTTAAAAACCAATTGAGTAAGTTTCAGCTGGTCGAAGTAAGCCTATATATACCATACACCCTTCCATCTGAGACCTGGTGGCCATCTTCCGCTCATTCCACCGACGGTACTCACATGTGCTCCATTTAGTAGTACTTTTTTACATTCATCAGCTCGGCATGACCTAGCCATCTTAGACGTGGATTTTGTATGCGTCACGATGTCATGTCATGATCGGGGTATTGCTCATATAGCTTTTGCGGCACTCACCATCGACGCAAAGCGGACAATATATCTTACGGAGAATTTTCCTACCACAATTCCCGTGAAATTGGGTAACATTTGTTACAAAACTCGACTCTAACTTGTATGGAAGGTTGGCGTGGCAGCTGATCGATTTCGCCCATTTGCAATACCAACTCCTTCTAGGATTTCCAAAGGATAAATTCAATGTTTGGACCGCCTAGCTTTCATTTAGCTCCTTCAATAGCCCATACCAATCAAAATAACGTACAGACATACGGATATGGCTAAATCAACTTAAGAGGTGCTGCTAATTTTTCATAAGTACACCAAGTAGAATTTATAGATAAAATATTTTTAACTTTATATGAAAAAAGTTAAAAAAAAATATATTTCAAACCAATATATAGAAAAAATTTACTTCATTTTACAAAAAATACTCGAATATGTACGCTAATATGTATATAAACACGTACAAAAAATTATTTTAAATCTGAATATTAAAAAAAAATTTTTTTTTAATTATATTAAGTACACAAACACACTTTCAAATCAATATACAAATAAAATATATTTAATTTTACATAAAAAAAGCTCATACAAACATTTTCAGTAAGAAAATTTAAATTTGCTAGGGTTGTGACGAGCGTGCCCATATGGTAACAGCAAAATTCAAAATGATAAAAAGGTAACACAGAAGTTATAAATAATTTTATTTTATACGTTTTCTAATACTTTGATATACTACCCAAATGCCAAAAAAAAAATATTTAAAATATATAACTTTCTATGGCAATGAAAAATATTCTTACTGGAAAGGTCGTGACTTTTCGCTGTTTTTGCCCACTTTTCAAAAACACTACTTTTCAATTATCCGCCACGATCGCTACTGACGAGCGATTGCTTAGAATTATATATCAAAAGAAAGATCTAAGCATGCTTTATTTAAATCAAAAAACAGATTAGTGATATTTGTTCAAATATTTTTTTAATTGAATATACCGTGGAATGCTATCAGCGTTACCATATGGTAACACTCGTCGTGAATGGGTTAAACTTGTTCTGATTATTTCTGAACATTGTATTTATAATTAAAATTTATATGTTAAATAAACTATGGTTTGAATATAAAAATTCATAAATTTTTTCTTTCTTCTACCACCATTAATTGGCAATTTTCTAGGGGTTCCCGTCGAAGAAATTACGAAATTGATTTCTTGCAACTACCCTAATAGGCATGCATAGTAACAAATCTACAAACTTTGAAAATATCATTTAAAAAGAAAATAAATAAAAGCGGGCCAAGTACAGACCCCTGAGGCACTCCACTGCTTATAGTTTTATATTGTGAATAACAACTACCAACTCTGACTCGTTGAGATCTATCTTCAAGATAGCTTTTTATAAGGTTAACCGCAGTTATTGAAAAACCAAAAAATTGTGTAAATTTCAAACAAAGCAGAGAGTGATTCACACTGTCGAAAGCTTTAGAATAGTCTAAAAGGCAGATCAAAGTCAAGTATTCCTTATCATAAAACAATCTAATATCATCCAATATTTTAACTACTGCAGTAGAGCAACTGTGCCCAGGACGGAAACCAGGCTGGAGAGGTGACAAAATACTATTGGCAGTAACATAATTGGATATTTGTTCCGCCATGAGAGACTAACAAACTTTGGAGATGGAAGATAAAATACTTATAGGACGGAAATCACTGGGTACAGAGGCCGAAGGTTTTTTGGCTACAGGAACGATAGTAGCCACTTTCCAAATGTTAGGGTAGCAAGAGCTAGTAAAACAATGGTTAATAATGTGTGTAAGAGGATTCAGTATATAGGGCAATATTAACTTAATGAACTTAATAGCTACCCCATCTTCACCAATAGCATTCGATTTAATTTTCATTACACATTTGGCAACATCGAGTTCACATACAGCGGAAAATTCAAACTTATTAATGATATTTGGAGAAACTACACCTTCCAAATTAAATTGTGATTCATCAACATTATTAACAATAAAGTAATCATTTAATATATCAGGATCAATATTACACTCAGACGAACTCTTACTGCGCACACCAATCTCTCTCAAATTTCTCCACAACTGCTTAGATGGTAATGATGTACTTAGTTTCGACTGATAGAACTGTTTTTTCGACAACCTGACAGCAGAAGTAGCTTCATTACGCGCGAGCTTGTGTTCTTCCCAATTTTTAGCAGAAGGATTCCTTTTCCATCTCGTATAGGTTTTAATATGCATTTTTATAGCTTGCTTTACCAAACTTGTGAACCATGGACAAGAGTTATTGATAACTCGTGCTGTACGAAGTGGCACATGAACGTAAAAAATATTGCACATATTTTTTAAGAAAAAACTTAACTTTTCATCAGCTGAGCCAAGGTACCAGCAGTCCGTCCAGTCAATGAGGGTCAAGTCATTAGTCAAGGAGTCAAAATTTATTGATTTATAGTCACGATATGAAAAACAGTTGGCAGTAACAGCAGGACTAAGACAAATATTAAGAGTACAAAAAATTAGGTCATGGTCAGAAATAAAAGAGAATTGGTCAAAAATTAAAACAGCATGCTTATCAGATACAATAAAATAGTCAAGTAAACTGGGACAGGCATTGGAAGCAAATCGTGTAGGCATCACAGAGTTAACAATTGACAATCAATCTTCATTCATATTATCATAAAGACTGCTGACTGAGGAATCTTTTGAAAGAAGATTAATATTAAAATCACCACATATAACAAAATGATCGTAGTCAATTAGACTATTAGACAGAGAAGACAGAAATGGATCCAAACTAAAATTTCTATTAGGATTGTACACACACGATAAAAAAACTTTTGTCGTATTGTCATATATAACAACATTCAGAAACTCTACATCAGAGTCAGTTGATTCACATAGAAGTTTTACATTAATATTATTCTTACAATAAATTGCAACACCCCCTCCCTTTCTGCCAATTCTATCAGAACGAAAAAGTTTAAAATTTTTTATATTGAAATACGCATCATCAACATCATCATTACGCTAATAAAATCATTTGGAGAAGGCATAAGTAATTAGACCAACATGTAAACCATAAGCTTTAAACACTAAAGAGATAAGAAATAAAGAGAAGAATAAGTCAGATATAGAAGAGTATAGGAGAGAAAAGGAATAGGAATAGAAGTAGAAGTAGAAGGAATGGCCAATAACATTAACAAAATCAAGATAAATTGATTTAATCGGAGTCACCCGCAAGAGCAGCGCCGCTCTTGCGGGTGACATCTTCACTGCCGACACAGATAGCTTCAGATTGTTTATGCAGTCGGATGTACACAGCACCACGAAGAGTAAACGCATTAAACAAAGATTTTTGACGTTTACATGCGATTGCAGCTTGCATAATTTTACGGCTCTCAGAAGTAAGACTTTCGTGGATGTAGATATTGTTATCAGAGTCAATACCAGCCGCTCTAAGATTCACCGCAGATCTGGTTCTCCTTCGATAATCGCCAAAAGCTTTTAAGACTCGATTCCGATCGTACGGAGTGTAGAATTTAATGACAATTAAAGAGTTACGGTTGGCTTGCCTAGCTTTAACACGAAATATGTCCCTTATTTGAGGAGACGAAAAGTCAATTGAGAGACAGACAAGATTAAAAATGCTTTTCAGATTCTCTTTATCTAAGTGGGGCACTCCAAAGATCACAGCGTCTGACGAGATATCAACCGATTGTTCACTGATAGTGGTGGTTTTATTGTGATTTTTTCCCCGTATATTCTCTAAGTTGAGCTTTGATTACATCAAGCTCAACACGACGCTCAGCCAGTACACTAAGTTGACTCTCAAGCGAGATAATTTTATTGTCAAGCTCACAGAATTTGTTCTTAATGTAGCTTTATTCAGTTTCAATTTTGCTCAGAAGCCTTTTTTCCACACTCAATATTTCACCCGAGAGTCGCTCTGCCAATTTGTTAGTATGTAGTAGGAGCCTATCTTCCATCTCTTTTAGTTGAGCACCAAATGTTGTTGTTGTTGTTCCCTTTCCACTCGCAAGCTTAGGTGTTAGGGACTCGGAGCGGAGAGAATTCATCTGATGCTGTTGACGCGTTACTCTTGATGCTGGAGGTGTCATCTGCTCAGGAGAAACGACGAGAGCGAGATGAGACAATGTCCGGTTAGGCACCACAGAACCGGTTTTGGGTGAACATACAAAGTTAAAGTGTTTATTTATTTATTTGTTCTTAATTGTTTTTTAAAAAAGCCAGCACTCAATTGCAAGTTTAATTTGCCACGGCATAAACTATTAGCAACAAAACTATTAATTAATTATTGCGCGGGCCGCCAATTACAAATGCAGCAAAAAATTGATTGTTTTAATTTAAATTTGGCGGAGCTTAAAAAAAGACATCCATACACGACTTGTTTTGCTTTCTATTGTGAATGACTTAAATAATAAAAAAAGAGTAAAAAACAAGTTTTTTAAAATATAATTCTTTAACCGACTAAAAAGCAGATAATAAATTTCCTTTAAATTAATTTCAGCAATTTCGATTTAAAATTAAAAGTTTTTGGCTACTTTCCTCCTAATATCTTTGCAGATTTTTAAATCGCCAAAAACCCTAAATTTTTAATCGAAATTGCTGAAATTAATTTAAAGGAAATTTATTTTCTGCTTTTTAGTCGCTTAAAGGGTTATATTTTAAAAAACTTGTTTTTACTCTTTTTTTATTTTCCTCTTTTTTTTTTTTTTAATTTTTTGCTCCCACTTTTTTCCCCTTTTTTACTCTTTTTCCCGAATGCGAACCTAAGTAAAAAATTTAATCATTGTAGCTTACAAAATACGAAAGTTAGAACTTTAAATTGGCTCCATCCCGCTCCCCTTTGCCCCCACACCCCCCTTCCAAAGGGTATAAAATTTCATTTTGTCAATAAGAATCCACCTACCAAATTTCATCATTGTAGCTTGCAGGAATTGGAAGTTATGCCATAGCAAGTTAATATAAGGGTTATAAAAAACATGAAATTTAATTAAATGTTACTATTTGGTCTATTTTTGTTAGGTGTAATTTTTTTGTGCAATTTCAACTAAATATAATAGTTTTTATTAAAAGAAACAAAAAAAAAACGTTGGAAAAAATGCGGAAAAATCCTGGGATTGCAATTTTTAGTCCCGAAAATCCCGGGATTGCCAAAACAATTCGGGATTGACAGCCTTAGTATTAATGAGTAGAATGCAATGAATTTAAAACTCAATTTTCTCTTAAATCGACTTAAGCTACTTTAACTCTTTGCTACAGATATTAACTTTTTTTGATGCAACCAAAACTGCAATTTTGGCGAACGGTGGTGGCTCAAATTAGACTGAAGGGCCGAGAAAAACTGTATCTTTTTGTCTGTATGTCTATAGCGGTCGCAATTTTGGAAATATCGACTGGAAACTGAGATCAAGTTCAAGAATCAGTCCAATCAGACCAAAACTAGATGGAGTTCCCAAACAAAACGCCAAAAAAAAAGCAAAAACCATTTTACAATTTTTTTATTGCTGTATTCGATTGTAAATGTATCGACTTGAAACTGAGATCAAGTTTGAGAATCAGTCCAATCAGACCAAAACTAAACCGGGTTCCCAGCCAGATTTTAAATAGGGAAAAACAGTACATTGAGTAAAAAAAACAGTACAATTCGAAAAAAATCAGTACACTTTTTTTTCATTTAATTTAGTACATATCAATAAAAAAAATTTTTTTGTTATTCGTTTTTTTTTGTACTTTAAAATTGGTTTGAAGAATAAATAAAAACTTTTCTTTCTGAAAAAAAGTTAAATATTGTGAAAGGGAAATATTGTACGGGGGAATTTTAAAAAGGGGAATTTTGAAAAGCGGAATTTTGAAAAGGGGAATTTTGACAAGGGGTGAATCTTGGAAAAGGGAATTTAGTGAGGGTGAATTTTGGCTAAAGGAATTTCGACCCGCTCCCACGCCTGCAATATGCCTTTTGTTTTGAACCGGTAGCCAGAGAAAACGGCTCCAAGTTTCTTATTTCAGCATAAATGTTGCGAAGTGACTAAAGATCTTTGGATAAAAAAAATCAAATCAATCAATCAAAAATACATCAAATACATTTTTTAATAAAATAAATAAATTAAAAATTAAAAACATAAAAGCCCGCTTAAGTGAAACCCGTTCAAGTGAAATACCCGCTTCAGTGAAACAAAAATTGAATCCCCATATTTTTACCCTACCCTCATGAGGTATGGGTATATTCACTTTGGTCTGATGTTTGTAACACCAAGAAGGAGGCGTGTCCAGTATGGAAAAGTATATATATTCTTTATCAGCGTCACCTCCTGAGTTGATTTAGCCCTATCCGTCTCTCCATCTATCCGTCTGTCCGTCTATCCGTCTGTCCGTCCACGATTGCAGGAGCTAGAAGAAAGCTAGGGATCCCAAATTTTGGATTTATCATTTTTAGGCCCTAGAAGGAGTTGGTATTGAAAATGGGTGACTGCCACGCCTACCTCCCATATAAGTGAAAATCGTGTTTTTACCGTAATTTTAAGATTTCATCAAAACAGTATGAAATTTTGTATAGTGGGGTTCTCGGGGTCGCTGATTTCGAATTTGATGTCGGAATTTCAAAATTCAAGATGGCGGCCGAAATTTTAAGATTTCATCAAAACAGTAAGAAATTTTGTATAGTAAGGTTTTTGGGGTGGCTGATTTCGAATTTGATGTCGCAATTTCAAAAATTAAGATGGCGGATCCAATATGGCCCAGTAGGTGTAGGGTATATATAAGTCGGCTTGCCCGACTGAAACTTACTCACTTATTTTTTTCCGTTTTTCATGCAAATTATTTCGCTTTACTGAAAGTTTTAAATGTAAGTCAAAGAAAAAACATTGGTCTCTCATCGACCCATAAATCATACGAACAATAATGTGTGATGAAATGAAATCCTGGCATCTTATTTAAGAAAAAACAATTTGGGTAGAAACTGATCATTTTGTCTTAACCCTTACTTCGTTTTAGTTAATTATTTTCCTGTTATGCAAAATTCGCTTAAGTGAAATATTTTTCAGTTATCCGAAATCGCTTAAGTGGAAAACCCGCATAAATGAAACAAAATGTCTGCCAAATTCGTGTTTGAGTTAAGCGGGTTCGACTGTAGTTAGTTTTGACCATTCAGTCGTATTTGCAGTATACCGGAATAAGTATTAAGTTGGAAATAAGTTAGCATTATATATTATAATTTTATTTGTTGAAATGGATCCAATACAATAATTATGACAATGTTTTAGGAAGATTTGCAAACGAGAATTGACATGCTCAGAGGAAAAGAGCGATGACGCTCAATGCTGGGCATTAACTAGTTAATTCGTTAATAGTTAATTAACGAAGTTAAATTTTTGGTTAACTTTTAACGTTTCAGTTAATTTCGAAAACCACTAACTTTTTCATTTAGTTAAGTTAAATTTCTTCGATTAGTTAACTTTGAAACGAAAAAAAATTTTTTATTATTGAATGTAAAAAAAAAGTAAAAATTAAGAATTCATACTATTTTTAATAATCTACCTAGCCACACTGTTGAAAAATTGTAAACACAGAACTCTTTCGTGTTGTTGACAAAAATTTAAAGTTCCAACCAAATGTATCGGCTTGGTCGGCGGCGAAATATTGAGTCGATTATGTCGGCTCAACCGATATTGACATCGATTTGTTCGCACGTCGGTTGAAGCCGATTATGGTCGGTGCGAAACTGTTTAGCCGCCGCCGACATTTTCCAATCAACTTGGATTCTTTTTGTAAAATTTTTACAAAGTTTTCATTTAAGTTAAATTTGCATATAGAGGGCTGAAATCGATCGAAAAAAAGGTGTGTGAGTGCAGGCATTCAATTGTATATAGTTAAAATGTTTTTTATGCGTTTTTTGGAAAAAAAAATTTTTCTATAGAGAATTTAACTATTTAATTTAACTTTTAACGAAGTTTACTTTTCAACGCAATTAACTTTTTAATTTAACGAAGTTAAATTTTTGATTAACTATTTCCGGATTAACGAAGTTAAATTCTCGATTAACTATGACCAGCTTTGCTGACGCTCCATACATTTCATAACTTATTTGAAAAAATCATTAAAAACATTACACTGTATCCATTACACTGTATGTATTGTAAAAATAAAAAGTTTATATTAACTGCAACTATTTCCTTTAAATACGTTTTCACTTCGGAAAATTCAAATTGTACATGATTTTACCAGAGTTGGGAAAGTAACAAACGTTATTAATTTGTTCAATAACACTGTTCGACAAATGCAAATTTTTGGAATAATTCTGGAGTTTTGATAGTGGTGAAACCATTATAATATTAATAGTAAATCGCTTTCTTCTTTTAACAATTTGCTTGAATGACAATATATTCCTTTTTTTAAGTTTCTGAAAAAGGTTTTTAAAAACAAATTGAAAATAATAATAAACAGTGTTTTAACAACAAGTAACAAAACACTTAACCGCCATAGTACCCCTATCCTAGTGAAACGATATTCAAACACCTGGAGCAAAAGTAACCGACGACCAGATCTCAACTTCAGCCAAAGTGCAGTGTCGGATGTAACTGCACCTCGTTCGGAAGTCTGCTTTCAGGATAAAATAGGATCAAACAATTCAGCATCATCCAATATAAAAGCTGGCTTCAAACGGTCACTTTGGTCTGATGTTTGTAACACCAAGAAGGAGGCGTGTCCAGTATGGAAAAGTATATATATTCTTTATCAGCGTCACCTCCTGAGTTGATTTAGCCCTATCCGTCTCTCCATCTATCCGTCTATCCGTCTGTCCGTCCACGATTGCAGGAGCTAGAAGAAAGCTAGGGATCCCAAATTTTGGATTTATCATTTTTAGGCCCTAGAAGGAGTTGGTATTGAAAATGGGTGACTGCCACGCCTACCTCCCATATAAGTGAAAATCGTGTTTTTACCGTAATTTTAAGATTTCATCAAAACAGTATGAAATTTTGTATAGTGGGGTTCTCGGGGTCGCTGATTTCGAATTTGATGTCGGAATTTCAAAATTCAAGATGGCGGCCGAAATTTTAAGATTTCATCAAAACAGTAAGAAATTTTGTATAGTAAGGTTTTTGGGGTGGCTGATTTCGAATTTGATGTCGCAATTTCAAAAATTAAGATGGCGGATCCAATATGGCCCAGTAGGTGTAGGGTATATATAAGTCGGCTTGCCCGACTGAAACTTACTCACTTATTTTTTTCCGTTTTTCATGCAAATTATTTCGCTTTACTGAAAGTTTTAAATGTAAGTCAAAGAAAAAACATTGGTCTCTCATCGACCCATAAATCATACGAACAATAATGTGTGATGAAATGAAATCCTGGCATCTTATTTAAGAAAAAACAATTTGGGTAGAAACTGATCATTTTGTCTTAACCCTTACTTCGTTTTAGTTAATTATTTTCCTGTTATGCAAAATTCGCTTAAGTGAAATATTTTTCAGTTATCCGAAATCGCTTAAGTGGAAAACCCGCATAAATGAAACAAAATGTCTGCCAAATTCGTGTTTGAGTTAAGCGGGTTCGACTGTAGTTAGTTTTGACCATTCAGTCGTATTTGCAGTATACCGGAATAAGTATTAAGTTGGAAATAAGTTAGCATTATATATTATAATTTTATTTGTTGAAATGGATCCAATACAATAATTATGACAATGTTTTAGGAAGATTTGCAAACGAGAATTGACATGCTCAGAGGAAAAGAGCGATGACGCTCAATGCTGGGCATTAACTAGTTAATTCGTTAATAGTTAATTAACGAAGTTAAATTTTTGGTTAACTTTTAACGTTTCAGTTAATTTCGAAAACCATTAACTTTTTCATTTAGTTAAGTTAAATTTCTTCGATTAGTTAACTTTGAAACGAAAAAAAATTTTTTATTATTGAATGTAAAAAAAAAGTAAAAATTAAGAATTCATACTATTTTTAATAATCTACCTAGCCACACTGTTGAAAAATTGTAAACACAGAACTCTTTCGTGTTGTTGACAAAAATTTAAAGTTCCAACCAAATGTATCGGCTTGGTCGGCGGCGAAATATTGAGTCGATTATGTCGGCTCAACCGATATTGACATCGATTTGTTCGCACGTCGGTTGAAGCCGATTATGGTCGGTGCGAAACTGTTTAGCCGCCGCCGACATTTTCCAATCAACTTGGATTCTTTTTGTAAAATTTTTACAAAGTTTTCATTTAAGTTAAATTTGCATATAGAGGGCTGAAATCGATCGAAAAAAAGGTGTGTGAGTGCAGGCATTCAATTGTATATAGTTAAAATGTTTTTTATGCGTTTTTTGGAAAAAAAAATTTTTCTATAGAGAATTTAACTATTTAATTTAACTTTTAACGAAGTTTACTTTTCAACGCAATTAACTTTTTAATTTAACGAAGTTAAATTTTTGATTAACTATTTCCGGATTAACGAAGTTAAATTCTCGATTAACTATGACCAGCTTTGCTGAAGCTCCATACATTTCATAACTTATTTGAAAAAATCATTAAAAACATTACACTGTATCCATTACACTGTATGTATTGTAAAAATAAAAAGTTTATATTAACTGCAACTATTTCCTTTAAATACGTTTTCACTTCGGAAAATTCAAATTGTACATGATTTTACCAGAGTTGGGAAAGTAACAAACGTTATTAATTTGTTCAATAACACTGTTCGACAAATGCAAATTTTTGGAATAATTCTGGAGTTTTGATAGTGGTGAAACCATTATAATATTAATAGTAAATCGCTTTCTTCTTTTAACAATTTGCTTGAATGACAATATATTCCTTTTTTTAAGTTTCTGAAAAAGGTTTTTAAAAACAAATTGAAAATAATAATAAACAGTGTTTTAACAACAAGTAACAAAACACTTAACCGCCATAGTACCCCTATCCTAGTGAAACGATATTCAAACACCTGGAGCAAAAGTAACCGACGACCAGATCTCAACTTCAGCCAAAGTGCAGTGTCGGATGTAACTGCACCTCGTTCGGAAGTCTGCTTTCAGGATAAAATAGGATCAAACAATTCAGCATCATCCAATATAAAAGCTGGCTTCAAACGGTCCACTGACACACAAATTTTAAAAAACTTATCTGTCCGGGATATAATCCATCATAAAGTTGTTGAAGAGGTTTCCGATCAGCATACCATCTAACGAAGACATGCGAACAACTGCTTAAACGTGATGGCAAAAATGTTTTCTGTTGACCATGTCACAGTGCAGCAGTAGCTTTAAAATTTTGCATCATGGAATTTGACTATCCAATCGATGGTGTAATTCGAAGCTTTGGCATCATCGAAAATTTCCCCAGGAAGGCGAAGATTTGTGGATAATATGGGGTCGTACACTGAGAAAAAAATTAAAACGAAACGTTGTCAAAACGTTCCGAACCGTTGTCAATTTCCAGCCAATGTTCTGATTTTGACAACAAAATGTTTACAAATGTTGTTGATTCATGACTAAAAATGTTTGCTTTGCGACTGAAATGTTTATGATTTCATGAATTGAAAATAAAACAAGTGAGTAAGTTCCGGTCGGGCAAGCCGACTTATATATACCCTACACCTACTGGGCCATATTGGATCCGCCATATTGAATTTTGAAAATGCGACATCAAATTAAAAATCGCCAACCCTCAAAACCCCACTATACAAAATTCTATACTGTTTTAATGAAATCCTAAAATTTCGGCCGCCATATTGGTTCCGCCATCTTGAATTTTGAAAATCAAATTCGAAATCAGCGACCCCAAAAACCCCCTATACAAAATTGCACACTGTTTTGAGGAAATCTATAAATTTATGCCGCCATATTTGTTCCGCCATCTAGAATTTCGAAAATGCAACATCAAATTCGAAATCAGCGACCCCAAGAACACTGCTATACAAAATTTAATACTGTTTTGATGAAATCTTAAAATTACGGTAAAAGCACGATTTTCACTTATATGGGAGGTAGGCGTGGCAGTCGACCGATTCCGCCCATTTTCAATACCAACTCCTTCTAGGTAGGGTTACCAGATTCTCTTGAGTAAAAAGAGTACAGAGTTACAGGGGGTCCCAAACTCCTCGGTTGTAGACCACATAATTTTGACCGGGGGCGAGGAGCTGACACGTCGCATGCACTCTCTTCTATGCCGAATATGGTCGGAAGAATGTATGCCGTACGATTGGAATCAGTGTGCTATACCCGATCCACAAGAAGGGAGATCCCGCAGTCTGCGCCAACTATCGCGGGATAAGCCTTCTGATAATCGCGTACAACATATTTGTTACAGAAGTCATGCTGCTCGCATACGCTGATGACATCGACATCATCGGCTTAAACACCCGAGCAGTGACCGAGGTTTTTTCCAACCTGGAGAAGGAGTCCAACAGAGTGGGTCTTATGGTGAATGAGGGCAAGACGAAGTACTTTGTATCATCAACGAGCCGATACACACGTCTTGGACAACGTGTCGGTGTTGGCGAACACAAGTTTGATGTAGTGGAGGACTTCGTGTATCTTGGCCCCAGCGTAAACAACAACAACGACATCAGCCTCGAGATCAAACGTAGAATCACTCTTGCCAACAGGTGTTATTATGGGCTCAGTAGGTAATTGAGGAGCAGAGCCTTCTCTCGACGTACAAGACTCACGCTTTACAAGTCTCTGATCATGCCCGTCCTATTATATGGCGCTGAAGCTTGGACGATGGCGCAGAACGATGAGAGGCTAGTCGGAGCGTTCGAGAGAAAAATACTACGAAAGGTCTATGGACCGATTCACGTTAACGGCGAATACCGAATACGTTGGAATCACGAGCTGTATGAGCTATACGCCGACACCACATATTTAATACTTCTATATTGCTAGCAACCTATCTGCGCAATGTGTTTGAACTCCGAATTCAACTCAGACAAGTTTATTCAAATAATATTTGTGCGCATGCTCAAGTTTTGTATGTATTAGTATCTGTGTATATTTGACTACTTACACATATAAACAATTGTCAAACGACTTCAGGGCCGGATTTGAAAATACAAAACGATATTCTTCGATTGATCTCTTTTTTATCACACAAAAAGCATCGGGGCGACATTGTTTTAAATTATTTCACAGACACAGACAAATTATAATATTCGATGGAAATATTTCAATAAAAATTTTCTATTTCAGCTCTTTTTTAATTGACAAAAAAATTATTCATCCGCTCCTGTGATTTTCTTCAAATTGAAGAAAAAGATTATCAAACAGAAACCGGAGCACGCTGCACAGTGATTTGTCTCCATATGAGCTTGGGACAAAAATCGAAGGAGTCTTCTGAATTAATTGAAACTAAGTTTCTAAATGTGTTTTGGCCCGCTGATTTCAAAAATGTAATCGGTTTTTCCGTAACCCTTATAGAATTGTATGCTTGATTTTCTTATTTAATTATTATGCATATAATACAACTCTACAATTATATTTCGAAAAAGGTTTCTTAGCTTTAATAACGGATTCTAGTGGTTCTTGATTAGCTGATTTCAAATTTGGTAACCGTTTTTGGCTAGCAGTTGTAGTTTAGCAGGTACATACTTGCAAATACATTAACAAATCTTTTTAATAAATTTACCGCTTTAGTCAATAGGAAGAAAAAAGAAGAGTAAAATAGAGACAAATAAAATCACATTGGATCAACAATATTTCATTTGAGCTTTTCGTTACTATACATTCATTAATATCAATATATTAATAAAAGTACATACATTCATCACATTTTACCATTTTATTTACATTATGAACTTTTTGAAAATTTTTTTTGATATAAAATCGTAATTTTAGGCATTTACAAACCACAATTTTTTTCACAAAGTTGGTAAAAAGTGGTGAATTTCTTTTTTTTTTCTGAAAGAAAACACATTGAACTTTAAAGAAAAAAAAAAATTTTCACTAACTTTTACGCACTTTTTTTTTACAATCCATAATTTTTTGGGTTTTTTTCTGTTTTTTACTAGAAAAACTTTTTTTTTCATGGTACTTACGAATTTTTACATTGAAGTTTAATGACAACTTTTTTATTTTTAATTTTTTAATACAATAATAACATTTATAAAAAAGTAAAGTTTGTACCATTCTTGCGAAAAATACCTTTTTGGCAATTTTTTTCGCCAAGCTATCAAAAATAAATTTTTTTCTTCCAGCATTTGTTATCAAATTTCCCTAATTTGACAATACTCCACGGACGTCAAAAAAATTTTAATCTCAAATAAAGAAGTTCATATTCTTTTTAGTCAATGTATTACCTTTCCAAAAATACCATATTTTATATAATTGTTGACATCAAAGTTTCTGAATTTTGTCTATGGGACAAATCACTGTGCGCTGGTGGGTCGCGAAGCAGAGGACGACCGAAAACCCGTTGTTGGGACCAAGTGGAGAACAACCTGAAAGCACTCGGACTCATCAATTGGCGCTTGCCCACGCAAGATAGAAGCGGTTGGCGAGATTTCTTGGAGAAGGCGAAGACCGACAAGCGGTTGTAGCGCCACAATAGAAGAAAAGAATTTTGAAAAGACAAAAAAAAATTTCTTCAAAAAAGTTCTAAAATCATTAGTGTCTGACCGAAGGTGGTTCTTTCGGCCGAAGCCGAACATCAGCTTTTTTTCACATTCGGCTAAAACCGAAGCCAAAGCTCAATATTAAGACAAAATGAAAAAAATATTAAAACATTTTTCTAAAACATTTATTGAAAATGGTAAATGAAAATGGAAAATTAACCGTTAGTAAGTGCATGATTGTGTAAAATATTCATTCATTAAGTAAATTAATATTTAAATTATTCAATAACTCAATCGTGCAAAATTATAACATTTTGATACTCCATAAAGCTAACGTAGCATTCTTATAGATTTTAACGCTGAACAAGATGGCGTTCTATCACGTCAGGTTTCTGAGAAATTCAGGATCAAAAAAATGTTAAAATTGACAAAATTCAGTAATTTATCAAAGGTAAAAAAATTTAAAAAAATTCTTACGTCATCGATTAGTGCTAACTTTAAAAGAAGCTATTTCTCATATTTTTACGATTGTTTGTTTTGAATATGTGAATGGTTTATTTTAGTACCGTTAAATTTTTCGGATTATATTTTAACTCTAAGCAAACCTGATTTCATTTATATCTTTTGTTAAGTTTTTTTTATATATTTTCACAAAACACCGAATTGCAGCTATGCATTCTGGCTGCCTGGCTTTAGGCGTTTTTTGCAGTTCAAGTGAGGGACACATAGGGTTACCAGATTCTCTTGAGTAGAAAATAGTACAGAGTTGCAGGGGGTCCCAAACTCCTCGGTTTTACACCACATATTTTTTATAAAACAAAAAAAATTATAACAAAAAGTGATTTTAGAACCTTTGTAAAAATTTTAAATAAAACAATTTTTTAAAAAAATTAAAAAATAATGTTTAAGTAACAAAATACAATAATTTATGCCCAAAGTTTTTTTTTAATATGAAATACTAAAGAAATCAATTTAAAATTTTGTAAAATCATCAAGTACCAAAGTATACGCCGATTCAAAATTAAAATTTACTACTTAGGTTTCTTTAGGCGTTAAAGCATTTAAATTTGAAACTCCAAAGGGTCTAGGTGAAAAACAAATTAAACGGATAAAAGGTATAATACTAAATTTTAGACTCTGGGTGCTAATGTTCCGATCCTTCCTCAAGAAATTGAAAAATTTAGGTATATATTTGAATTGTTTTCAATAAAGACATTCAAAATTGCTTTTGATATTTCGGTTAAAAAAATTATAGGTTTCATACTAAATTTTTTGTTTTAATCCCATTTAAGAATTTTTGTAACTTTTTGAATGCAATGTGACGAAAGATGCTTCACTAACAAAAATAATATTTGAAGGTTTCTATTTTAATTCTGACGAATAGTAAAAATTGGTTACCTTACTGAGCAGATACATTCAGTTGTTATATGGTAAAGTCACAGAAATAAGAAAAAGAGTACTTAATAGTACTTTCGGGAAAAAAGTGAGAGTAAAAAAGAGGAGGGCCTAAAAAAGAGTACTGTACTCTTTAAAAGAGTACGTCTGGTAACCCTACGGACACATGATACCACCACTCAAGGTGATACAAGTGTCAGTGCACTTGAAGGCAATATGCAACTAAGCATTTTGTGCCTTGCTTTGCTAGTGACTTCGCTGCATTTCGGTAAAGGTAAAATCTGGTATAAATAGGGAAATTAGAATAATAAAAAACCAGTTATTAATTATAATTCAAGGTGTTATCAATACCGAATCCGATAAGCTCCAATTCTGGTTTATGTGCCGGAATTTGGAATTTCAGAGAATAAACAATTTAAAACATCAAATTCTGGTTTATGTGCCGGAATTTGATTGAACATTTTGCAAATCAAATAAAAACGTCAAATTATGGTTCAAGTACCGGAGTTTGACTGAACATTTTGGTGACCCCGACAATTGGACATCTGCATATATCATGGGGATGGAGGAATTAGTACGACAACAGGACGAGAATGCGGTGAAGATTCAGAAGTTTGTTACCAACCTCAGGAAGGCGCCGCTGGACCGGAGGACCATCGAGTTCTGCAAGGCAAAGGAACTCGACGAACTGTGAGCAGTGTTCAACCAGCTCGACAATACAATTCGGCAATGACACGGCGCAGAGGTGTCGCACATGTACTTCGTCAAGGACATTCATCGCACGGTCGGCCAGTTATACAGCGATGCGCGGGAAGAAATCAAAAATCTATTGATGAAGGCAGCCCAAGTCAAAGCAACGACAACTGAAAAAGCGCAAGTCACGGCATCAACAAGTGAAGCAGCAACCGCGATGGCTGCTTCTGGAGCAGCGGTGTCAGACAAAACAGCACCATCAATATTAGCTCGAATCCAGAAGCAACGTAAAATCATCGAAACAGTAATGTGGTCGTTGAAAAAACTGTTAAGTGATGAAACATCTCATCCGTCCAATTACTATTCTATGCATGCACAAGACCATTTGGGAATCGCTGGATACCATCGATATAAACACGTATGATTTCGATGCATACTTCCAAATAGAAGAGAATAAATGCCGATAACTGGAATGCAATATTAATATATATCCTGGTTCTACAACTAAGTAAGTCGACGCATACATTATGGGAACAATCACTTACTGAGCCGAAGCAGTTGTCAACGCTGGAAGAGTTTTTGAAATTCCTCAATTTACGATTTCAATCTCTCGAAGCACTTAGACCAAAGGCAACCAAGGGTACCATGGAACAAGGAAAGAATGGATCATATCGCGCACTCAGCGCTGCATTTTCATCCAGAACAAATTGCATTGTATGCAAACACAACAATGCTCTCTTCATGTGTCAGACTTTTCTTGAGATGACACCAAATCAGCGTTTGAACTGCATTCAGAAGGCCAAACACTGTGTCAACTGTCTTAAAGATGGCCACAACGCAAAGACATGTACATCAGGTACTTGTAACAAGTGCGACAAAAGGCATAATACCCTTCTTCACCTGAACAACCAGGAGAAACCTGTGTCTAATAAATTGGAAAAATCAACGACAGTGATGAGCGCTACATCAAACCCTCACCTATCTGATACTCCAAATGAGCAAAATTCAAAAAAATTCTCTGAGAAACCCGCATTGCTTGCTGCCTTACGAAGTCAGTCATCGACGACACTACTTAGCACTGTGTGTGTTACCGCAACTGATAAATGAGGAAGACAAATTCATTGTCGCGCACTCTTGGACAACGGATCACAGGCTAATTTTAAACCAAAGTCACTGGCAGGAAAACTTGGACTACAAAAATCTCCATGTGCCATTGGAATCGAGGGAATTGGACAAAGCCAAATCGTATATCCGAAAGAATCAATCTGCAACTACTATCAAGTGCAACAGGTTTCAGCAATCGAATTGAAGCCCACGTCATACCTAAAATCGTCTCCAGCCAGCCGGCAAGTAACATCAACACGAGCAACTGGAATATTCCAACAAATTTACAGTTGGCTGACCCCAATTTCCACGAATCGCGAAGCATCGACATTTTAATGGAGCTGGCCTTTTCTACTCATCACTTTGTGCTGGGCAAATAACACTGGGACATGGATTACCAACACTGCAAAACACGCTTTTTGGATGATTAGTGGGTGGCGAATACAATAATCAGAACAACATTATTACACCCCTAACTTTCCGGCCCCTTTATATAAGTCATCCAGTATCGCCAATTCTACTTGCTACTGACTTTGGATATCAAGCAGGTTTCAGTTTAATGTCACGTCCATCCTTTGAATCTGCAACGATAGTTCGATTTCGTGAAAGTTCTTGTTGTGGCTCTTGGACTCTGCCGCTTGTTTAGTGACTGTCTCGTTCAGCTTGGTCTGCAACATTTCAATTTCACGTATTGTTGTCAGCAAAGGTTTCGATAACTTTTTGTAATTTGTGGCCATTACCGTTACTTGTCTTTTCAAACTTCAAACGTTTCGCTGCCTCTCTCTTCGATATCATTAAGGTGGCCGTATATTCTATTGGCGTCGTTTTGATCCATGACTCCGAATGCCCAATTGAACATTTCTCCCATGAAGTTTAATGATCGTCTAGGTCGCATAAGTTTGAACGTGTTTTGAATAATCTCTTCAGTATCGCGGAGCTTCGATATTATGGAGTTTGTCACTTACAGTGGTGCCAAGCAGGATGCTGTAAAGTCGACGTTTGGAAAAAACAAGCTTGGTTGTAGCCTCTTGTATTTTCAGCTGGAAGCTGGTTATCTGCTCCAAGAATTCCTTCAGCTCAATTGGCTTGAACTTTGTCATAATTGTCCACTCGTCCATGCAGTGCCCACATCGTGGTGCCCACTTTATCAAAGAATAGCGGCGTTTCCGATAGTTCGGAGATCTCAACCGATGCCACTCCGCTACCTGCCTTAGGATCAGGACCACGACAAATCTGATCATAATCTACGTATAGAAATAAGACTACTACTAGTTATGTATAATGAATAATGCAAAATAAAATTGAAGTAGTATCGATATAAAAATAAAATAACTACACTCAGGGAAAAAAAACATAGTAAAATCAAGTACGATCGTATTTACTCCTTCATTTTTTCAACTTAATGGAAACAACTTTGAAATAAAGAAAAAAATACTTAAAATAACTATTTCATTAACGTTTCTACTTATTTTAAGGTGGTTATTTTTGATTTTAGGTGGTTTTTTCTCTGGGTGTATAGTTTGTGTGCATATATATGAATTTATATTACAAAATATTATAATTAGTACTTATCATTTTACTTTTATTTCAACATTATTTTGTCATAAGCTTATTTAGAATCTTGTAAATACAAGATTAAAACCATACTATTTTCTGTAAATTTATATAAAATTGTATTCTCTTTTTATTTATTTATTTAATTATTTCTTTTGTTTTTTTTCATTGTCCGTAAAAATTATTTTTAGTTTCATTGTCCGTAATTTTGAGTTCGTCGGTACCAATAGTTCAGTCATGTCTGCGCCTTAAGAGTATATCCCCTTCCGACAGTGGAAAAGTTTCAACAAATTGTTGTGAATTTTCTTTTTCTTTCCCTTCATCAAAAGCACTGTAGTCACCGGACTAAGTACTTACCTCGTATGGCACTGACCAAATTGGTGAAAACTTATTTTTTCTTAGCTGATTCTTCATCACAACCTTTTCCCCCACCTTAAACACGATAGAATGTGTTGTATTATCGTAAGTTTTCTTTGACACCCGCTTAGCATTCTCTTGGTTTTCCCTAGCTATTTCATGAGTCCTCTGTATCTGATATATCAGTACCTTAGGATAATCATCTGCGTTGTAAACCGGCTGACATTTTCGGCCCAAGCTAGTGGGCATTTCAACATCGAATCCGTAGAGTGTTCGGAATGGTGTTTGTTTCGTAGAGGTATGCCGGGTGTTATTGTGGACATGCATTGCTGCTGTAAGCCACTGGTCCCAATTAGACCCGTCCTCCTTTGCGAAACTCCTTAAATATTCCGCTATCGGTTGATGGCTTCTTTCTAACGAACCATAAGTATGTACTTATTTCCCGATACGGTCTCATGCAAAATTCCTACGACATCCATATATACCTTTTCAATTGGCCGATAAGGGGTGTCTGTAAGAATCATCGGCATTTTAGTTAGCTTTGAACTTTTGTTCACCTGACACTTTCAACAATTTTTAACATATTTCTCAATTTGTTTCTTCATTCCCTTCCTTTTATATTGTTGCATAATCCTGCTCAAGGTTTTTTTCGAGCCTTGATGACCTCCTAATGGCGAGTCGTGAAAATCCTTTAACACAATTTCTATGTCCCTTGGTTCTGTTAGTATCGTAACTTTGTCGGGTTGTCCGTGGGGGACATCATCGCTATCCACGGATTGCGACAAATCGGGTACTGCTAGCTCAGTTTTGGTTTTCGTTTTGTTTGTACCACCCCAACCCCGGAATTGCCCCCTGGTATCCTACTCAATGCATCCGCATTTAAATTACGCTTCCCGGGCTTGTAGATTACATCGAAGTCGTATTCAGATAATTTGTGTCTAAACCGAGCTAACCTTGATGTTTGATCCTTCAAGTTAGCTATCCCACGTAGTGGTTGGTGGTCAGTATATATGGTGAAGTGTCGGCCCAATAGATAAGTCCTAAAATTTCTAGTTGCCCAGACTATCGCTAAAAACTCCTTTTCGATCGTCGAATAGTTCTTTTCTGCATCATTTAGCGCCCTGCTAGCAAAGGCTATTGGTCAGTCTTCCCCTACTTCCCCTTGGGATAAGATTTCCCCAATTGCCTCATTACTGGCGTCAGTAGTGAGCATAAATGGGCTCAAAAATTTGGATGAATTAAAACAGGCGGAGACGTGATGGCGCCCTTCAGACAGTCAAATGCCTTTTGACAGTCGGCCGTCCATTCAAAATTAATTCCCTTCCTCAGCAACCTGTTTATTGGCAATGCTATATACGCCATATTCTTTATATATTTCCTATAGTAATTCGCCAGACCTAGAAAGACCTGAACCTCCATTTTATTTCTGGGTATTGGGATTTTCCTTACGCACTCCACCTTTTCTGGGTCCGGTAGCGCTCCGGAGCATTTATGGCCTAAATATATAAAGTTGTGAAATACCTGCTGCTACCCAGTTGATCCAATATTTCCTCTATCCGCGGAATGGGAAAAACTTGTTTTATAGTAATGTCGTTTAGCTTCCTATAGTCAATGACCAATCTCCATTTCTTCTGACCAAATTCCCCCCCCCCCCCCTTCTTTGTAACTAGAAGAAGAGGTGATTCCATGGTGAAGTGCTGGGTCCTATAATTTCGTCTTTTAATAGTTTGTCTACTTGCTTCTCAATTTCTTCTCTATGTGCCTGTGGCAGTCTATATTGCTTCTGACTTATTGGAGGGTGCTCCGCTAGTGTTGGGATCCCATGTCTTAGAACCGGGGTATAGGACACTTGTTCCCTTCCAACAGGAAAACGTCGTGGAAAGATGCACATACCTTTTCTATAGATGCTCTCTCCTCCGAGTTTATAGTAGGGTCTAAACTCAGAGCCCCAAAAAGTTTTTCTATTCTTCCTTTAATGTCTATTTCGTTCACATTATTAATAGATGTGCCATTCGGTATTTTGAATTGGTTAAAATTAGTAAACTTTGGAGTAAAATCCTGTCGAAATATGTAATCATGGTCAGTCGCATTTAAAATTGGAATGTGCACCATATTTTTAGGAACATTCACCAAAGTTTCTGCCATGTAAACGCCTGGTGATTCCTCTTGTTTGTGTATCACCACAACTGGAATTCTTGTTTTAACTTTTAGAGGTACTATTACGATTGTTCGCTTCCCTACTGTTACTTCTTTGTTGTAATACACATTATTCAAATCATCCATAGATCTTAGAGGCAACCTCAAAATTCTTTGCTTTAAGTTGTTAAAAAAAATTATTTCCTTATCGAGCGCATTAATTACCGAATGATTGCACAGGTTATCCCTCCCTATTATGCCATCTGCTGGCACACCCTGTTCTGATGATACGACGTGCATCGTAAAACTCAGATTTCTCACTTGGCTATGCACTATTCTAGTGGAGCCCTATGTTGTCACATACCCACCAAAAGCCCCACTTAAATCCTTTGTATTGCCCTCTTTCAACTCCGGGAATTCCACCATTGCGCTCCTTTTTACGAGGCTCGTTTCAGCTCCCGAATCCACCAATAATATAAGCATCTCGTTCTTGGACTCTTTGCAAGGGATTTTCACGAAAACATCATTTACTCCTAGTACTCCTTGTCTGTTCCATACCACTCTCTGAGTCGTCGCTGTACCACCCGAAATGTTGTGATCGTAAAATCCCGTTATCCTTCTCCTTAATTTCTCCACCATCCTAACGCAAACTGTTTGGAACTTCCCTATTTTAAAACCCATTTCATGTGCTAATTTTCCCAACACGAAACTCTTGCTTCTACTGGCCATAGACTCCCCCTTCTCAGCCAGCACACTTATCTTATCACCCATATATAATATTATGCATTGCCACACGTATAATATTATCATAATTTTCGCCCATGCGACACCAACTATGCCCATAGCTTCACTCGTACTCGTGTGCTCTACCGCATTTGTACCTTCCTCTGTCTCCCTCTCCTCAATTCCTCCTGTCTTAATTTCCTTCGATATCTTACATTTTTGGAGTCCCAATGTGCCCACAGACGCTACCGACCCACTACCAGCTTCCCCCCTTGCCCAATTTTTCTGGTAGTTTGGGGTTCCCATTCTATTGGCGTGGAGTGGGCCCCCCGGAGTTTCCCTGGTCTCTCAAATAATTCTTCTTCGCGTCACAATCCGCAACCCTATGTCCCTGTTTCTCACACCAAAAACACTTCATCCGAGTGCTACCACGGCCGTAATCCCCACTTGCTCCGCTTCTGTCGTTTCCATTTCTATTCCGAGACACATTTTCCTCCTGTCCGCTCCCTTGGTACCCACTACCTTCATTTGACTGTCTCCCCCGCTCAGAGCACTTCCAACTAACATCGTGACCATAAGCTCCGCAGCTTTCGCAATAAGGTGTGTTTTTTCTTGTAAAACACTCGACCCTTGTATGCCCAAATTTCCTACAAAACGAACATGTTGGCCTCCTTGATCCCGTCCAACTATCTTCTAGACTCTGTTTTCCAACCGCATCTACATTCAATTGTGCTGTTCTAAAAGGATTACTCGAATTTGCTACCTGACCACCCTTATGAGGTAGTGCCGTTGAAACGTTTATCCCATATAGACCCCCTTCTGCGCTCATGCAATTTTAAGAAATGCTCGTTGCAATCTTCGCTGGCAATGACATCTGCCCCTTCTGCAACGTGGCCTCAGCTACAATTACCTTCCCCACAAGGTCATCCAAGGTACCGGATGTGATACCCAACAAAAATATTTTCAAAGTTGGGTACTGCATACCCACTCTAAATGTCGTACACACTGACCTATCCAACTCTTCCAAAAGACCCTTTTTACTGTCCCCTGAATATTTTCCCCTTATTATTCCCTGTGCTACTGCTCTCAGCGCCCCCCGACGCCTGGCATATGGCCTTATTTCCTCCCCCGGCCGTTGGAAAGTCTGCCCTATCTCCTGAAGTACGCTATCCAAACTGCAACTACTATCAAGTGCAACAGGTTTCAGCAATCGAATTGAAGCCCACGTCATACCTAAAATCGTCTCCAGCCAGCCGGCAAGTAACATCAACACGAGCAACTGGAATATTCCAACAAATTTACAGTTGGCTGACCCCAATTTCCACGAATCGCGAAGCATCGACATTTTAATGGAGCTGGCCTTTTCTACTCATCACTTTGTGCTGGGCAAATAACATTGGGACATGGATTACCAACACTGCAAAACACGCTTTTTGGATGATTAGTGGGTGGCGAATACAATAATCAGAACAACATTATTACACCCCTAACTTTTCGGCCCCTTTATATAAGTCATCCAGTATCGCCAATTCTACTTGCTACTGACTTTGGATATCAAGCAGGTTTCAGTTTAATGTCACGTCCATCCTTTGAATCTGCAACGATAGTTCGATTTCGTGAAAGTTCTTGTTGTGGCTCTTGGACTCTGCCGCTTGTTTAGTGACTGTCTCGTTCAGCTTGGTCTGCAACATTTCAATTTCACGTATTGTTGTCAGCAAAGGTTTCGATAACTTTTTGTAATTTGTGGCCATTACCGTTACTTGTCTTTTCAAACTTCAAACGTTTCGCTGCCTCTCTCTTCGATATCATTAAGGTGGCCGTATATTCTATTGGCGTCGTTTTGATCCATGACTCCGAATGCCCAATTGAACATTTCTCCCATGAAGTTTAATGATCGTCTAGGTCGCATAAGTTTGAACGTGTTTTGAATAATCTCTTCAGTATCGCGGAGCTTCGATATTATGGAGTTTGTCACTTACAGTGGTGCCAAGCAGGATGCTGTAAAGTCGACGTTTGGAAAAAACAAGCTTGGTTGTAGCCTCTTGTATTTTCAGCTGGAAGCTGGTTATCTGCTCCAAGAATTCCTTCAGCTCAATTGGCTTGAACTTTGTCATAATTGTCCACTCGTCCATGCAGTGCCCACATCGTGGTGCCCACTTTATCAAAGAATAGCGGCGTTTCCGATAGTTCGGAGATCTCAACCGATGCCACTCCGCTACCTGCCTTAGGATCAGGACCACGACAAATCTGATCATAATCTACGTATAGAAATAAGACTACTACTAGTTATGTACAATGAATAATGCAAAAAAAAATTGAAGTAGTATCGATATAAAAATAAAATAACTACACTCAGGGAAAAAAAACATAGTAAAATCAAGTACGATCGTATTTACTCCTTCATTTTTTCAACTTAATGGAAACAACTTTGAAATAAAGAAAAAAATACTTAAAATAACTATTTCATTAACGTTTCTACTTATTTTAAGGTGGTTATTTTTGATTTTAGGTGGTTTTTTCTCTGGGTGTATAGTTTGTGTGCATATATATGAATTTATATTACAAAATATTATAATTAGTACTTATCATTTTACTTTTATTTCAACATTATTTTGTCATAAGCTTATTTAGAATCTTGTAAATACAAGATTAAAACCATACTATTTTCTGTAAATTTATATAAATTGTATTCTCTTTTTATTTATTTATTTAATTATTTCTTTTGTTTTTTTTCATTGTCCGTAAAAATTATTTTTAGTTTCATTGTCCGTAATTTTGAGTTCGTCGGTACCAATAGTTCAGTCATGTCTGCGCCCTTCCGACAGTGGAAAAGTTTCAACAAATTGTTGTGAATTTTCTTTTTCTTTCCCTTCATCAAAAGCACTGTAGTCACCGGACTAAGTACTTACCTCGTATGGCACTGACCAAATTGGTGAAAACTTATTTTTTCTTAGCTGATTCTTCATCACAACCTTTTCCCCCACCTTAAACACGATAGAATGTGTTGTATTATCGTAAGTTTTCTTTGACACCCGCTTAGCATTCTCTTGGTTTTCCCTAGCTATTTCATGAGTCCTCTGTATCTGATATATCAGTACCTTAGGATAATCATCTGCGTTGTAAACCGGCTGACATTTTCGGCCCAAGCTAGTGGGCATTTCAACATCGAATCCGTAGAGTGTTCGGAATGGTGTTTGTTTCGTAGAGGTATGCCGGGTGTTATTGTGGACATGCATTGCTGCTGTAAGCCACTGGTCCCAATTAGACCCGTCCTCCTTTGTGAAACTCCTTAAATATTCCGCTATCGGTTGATGGCTTCTTTCTAACGAACCATAAGTATGTACTTATTTCCCGATACGGTCTCATGCAAAATTCCTACGACATCCATATATACCTTTTCAATTGGCCGATAAGTGGTGTCTGTAAGAATCATCGGCATTTTAGTTAGCTTTGAACTTTTGTTCACCTGACACTTTCAACAATTTTTAACATATTTCTCAATTTGTTTCTTCATTCCCTTCCTTTTATATTGTTGCATAATCCTGCTCAAGGTTTTTTTCGAGCCTTGATGACCTCCTAATGGCGAGTCGTGAAAATCCTTTAACACAATTTCTATGTCCCTTGGTTCTGTTAGTATCGTAACTTTGTCGGGTTGTCCGTGGGGGACATCATCGCTATCCACGGATTGCGACAAATCGGGTACTGCTAGCTCAGTTTTGGTTTTCGTTTTGTTTGTACCACCCCAACCCCGGAATTGTCCCCTGGTATCCTACTCAATGCATCCGCATTTAAATTACGCTTCCCGGGCTTGTAGATTATATCGAAGTCGTATTCAGATAATTTGTGTCTAAACCGAGCTAACCTTGATGTTTGATCCTTCAAGTTAGCTATCCCACGTAGTGGTTGGTGGTCAGTATATATGGTGAAGTGTCGGCCCAATAGATAAGTCCTAAAATTTCTAGTTGCCCAGACTATCGCTAAAAACTCCTTTTCGATCGTCGAATAGTTCTTTTCTGCATCATTTAGCGCCCTGCTAGCAAAGGCTATTGGTCAGTCTTCCCCTACTTCCCCTTGGGATAAGATTTCCCCAATTGCCTCATTACTGGCGTCAGTAGTGAGCATAAATGGGCTCAAAAATTTGGATGAATTAAAACAGGCGGAGACGTGATGGCGCCCTTCAGACAGTCAAATGCCTTTTGACAGTCGGCCGTCCATTCAAAATTAATTCCCTTCCTCAGCAACCTGTTTATTGGCAATGCTATATACGCCATATTCTTTATATATTTCCTATAGTAATTCGCCAGACCTAGAAAGACCTGAACCTCCATTTTATTTCTGGGTATTGGGATTTTCCTTACGCACTCCACCTTTTCTGGGTCCGGTAGCGCTCCGGAGCATTTATGGCCTAAATATATAAAGTTGTGAAATACCTGCTGCTACCTAGTTGATCCAATATTTCCTCTATCCGCGGAATGGGAAAAACTTGTTTTATAGTAATGTCGTTTAGCTTCCTATAGTCAATGACCAATCTCCATTTCTTCTGACCAAATTCCCCCCCCCCCCCCCCCCCTTCTTTGTAACTAGAAGAAGAGGTGATTCCATGGTGAAGTGCTGGGTCCTATAATTCCGTCTTTTAATAGTTTGTCTACTTGCTTCTCAATTTCTTCTCTATGTGCCTGTGGCAGTCTATATAGCTTCTGACTTATTGGAGGGTGCTCCGCTAGTGTTGGGATCCCATGTCTTAGAACCGGGGTATAGGACACTTGTTCCCTTCCAACAGGAAAACGTCGTGGAAAGATGCACATACCTTTTCTATAGATGCTCTCTCCTCCGAGTTTATAGTAGGGTCTAAACTCAGAGCCCCAAAAAGTTTTTCTATTCTTCCTTTAATGTCTATTTCGTTCACAATATTAATAGATGTGCCATTCGGTATTTTGAATTGGTTAAAATTAGTAAACTTTGGAGTAAAATCCTGTCGAAATATGTAATCATGGTCAGTCGCATTTAAAATTGGAATGTGCACCATATTTTTAGGAACATTCACCAAAGTTTCTGCCATGTAAACGCCTGGTGATTCCTCTTGTTTGTGTATCACCACAACTGGAATTCTTGTTTTAACTTTTAGAGGTACTATTACGATTGTTCGCTTCCCTACTGTTACTTCTTTGTTGTAATACACATTATTCAAATCATCCATAGATCTTAGAGGCAACCTCAAAATTCTTTGCTTTAAGTTGTTAAAAAAAATTATTTCCTTATCGAGCGCATTAATTACCGAATGATTGCACAGGTTATCCCTCCCTATTATGCCATCTGCTGGCACACCCTGTTCTGATGATACGACGTGCATCGTAAAACTCAGATTTCTCACTTGGCTATGCACTATTCTAGTGGAGCCCAATGTTGTCACATACCCACCAAAAGCCCCACTTAAATCCTTTGTATTGCCCTCTTTCAACTCCGGGAATTCCACCATTGCGCTCCTTTTTACGAGGCTCGTTTCAGCTCCCGAATCCACCAATAATATAAGCATCTCGTTCTTGGACTCTTTGCAAGGGATTTTCACGAAAACATCATTTACTCCTAGTACTCCTTGTCTGTTCCATACCACTCTCTGAGTCGTCGCTGTACCACCCGAAATGTTGTGATCGTAAAATCCCGTTATCCTTCTCCTTAATTTCTCCACCATCCTAACGCAAACTGTTTGGAACTTCCCTATTTTAAAACCCATTTCATGTGCTAATTTTCCCAACACGAAACTCTTGCTTCTACTGGCCATAGACTCCCCCTTCTCAGCCAGCACACTTATCTTATCACCCATATATAATATTATGCATTGCCACACGTATAATATTATCATAATTTTCGCCCATGCGACACCAACTATGCCCATAGCTTCACTCGTACTCGTGTGCTCTACCGCATTTGTACCTTCCTCTGTCTCCCTCTCCTCAATTCCTCCTGTCTTAATTTCCTTCGATATCTTACATTTTTGGAGTCCCAATGTGCCCACAGACGCTACCGACCCACTACCAGCTTCCCCCCTTGCCCAATTTTTCTGGTAGTTTGGGGTTCCCATTCTATTGGCGTGGAGTGGGCCCCCCGGAGTTTCCCTGGTCTCTCAAATAATTCTTCTTCGCGTCACAATCCGCAACCCTATGTCCCTGTTTCTCACACCAAAAACACTTCATCCGAGTGCTACCATGGCCGTAATCCCCACTTGCTCCGCTTCTGTCGTTTCCATTTCTATTCCGAGACACATTTTCCTCCTGTCCGCTCCCTTGGTACCCACTACCTTCATTTGACTGTCTCCCCCGCTCAGAGCACTTCCAACTAACATTGTGACCATAAGCTCCGCAGCTTTCGCAATAAGGTGTGTTTTTTCTTGTAAAACACTCGACCCTTGTATGCCCAAATTTCCTACAAAACGAACATGTTGGCCTCCTTGATCCCGTCCAACTATCTTCTAGACTCTGTTTTCCAACCGCATCTACATTCAATTGTGCTGTTCTAAAAGGATTACTCGAATTTGCTACCTGACCACCCTTATGAGGTAGTGCCGTTGAAACGTTTATCCCATATAGACCCCCTTCTGCGCTCATGCCATTGTAAGAAATGCTCGTTGCAATCCTCGCTGGCAATGACATCTGCCCCTTCTGCAACGTGGCCTCAGCTACAATTACCTTCCCCACAAGGTCATCCAAGGTACCGGATGTGATACCCAACAAAAATATTTTCAAAGTTGGGTACTGCATACCCACTCTAAATGTCGTACACACTGACCTATCCAACTCTTCCAAAAGACCCTTTTTACTGTCCCCTGAATATTTTCCCCTTATTATTCCCTGTGCTACTGCTCTCAGCGCCCCCCGACGCCTGGCATATGGCCTTATTTCCTCCCCCGGTCGTTGGAAAGTCTGCCCTATCTCCTGAAGTACGCTATCCAAACTGCAACTACTATCAAGTGCAACAGGTTTCAGCAATCGAATTGAAGCCCACGTCATACCTAAAATCGTCTCCAGCCAGCCGGCAAGTAACATCAACACGAGCAACTGGAATATTCCAACAAATTTACAGTTGGCTGACCCCAATTTCCACGAATCGCGAAGCATCGACATTTTAATGGAGCTGGCCTTTTCTACTCATCACTTTGTGCTGGGCAAATAACATTGGGACATGGATTACCAACACTGCAAAACACGCTTTTTGGATGATTAGTGGGTGGCGAATACAATAATCAGAACAACATTATTACACCCCTAACTTTCCGGCCCCTTTATATAAGTCATCCAGTATCGCCAATTCTACTTGCTACTGACTTTGGATATCAAGCAGGTTTCAGTTTAATGTCACGTCCATCCTTTGAATCTGCAACGATAGTTCGATTTCGTGAAAGTTCTTGTTGTGGCTCTTGGACTCTGCCGCTTGTTTAGTGACTGTCTCGTTCAGCTTGGTCTGCAACATTTCAATTTCACGTATTGTTGTCAGCAAAGGTTTCGATAACTTTTTGTAATTTGTGGCCATTACCGTTACTTGTCTTTTCAAACTTCAAACGTTTCGCTGCCTCTCTCTTCGATATCATTAAGGTGGCCGTATATTCTATTGGCGTCGTTTTGATCCATGACTCCGAATGCCCAATTGAACATTTCTCCCATGAAGTTTAATGATCGTCTAGGTCGCATAAGTTTGAACGTGTTTTGAATAATCTCTTCAGTATCGCGGAGCTTCGATATTATGGAGTTTGTCACTTACAGTGGTGCCAAGCAGGATGCTGTAAAGTCGACGTTTGGAAAAAACAAGCTTGGTTGTAGCCTCTTGTATTTTCAGCTGGAAGCTGGTTATCTGCTCCAAGAATTCCTTCAGCTCAATTGGCTTGAACTTTGTCATAATTGTCCACTCGTCCATGCAGTGCCCACATCGTGGTGCCCACTTTATCAAAGAATAGCGGCGTTTCCGATAGTTCGGAGATCTCAACCGATGCCACTCCGCTACCTGCCTTAGGATCAGGACCACGACAAATCTGATCATAATCTACGTATAGAAATAAGACTACTACTAGTTATGTATAATGAATAATGCAAAATAAAATTGAAGTAGTATCGATATAAAAATAAAATAACTACACTCAGGGAAAAAAAACATAGTAAAATCAAGTACGATCGTATTTACTCCTTCATTTTTTCAACTTAATGGAAACAACTTTGAAATAAAGAAAAAAATACTTAAAATAACTATTTCATTAACGTTTCTACTTATTTTAAGGTGGTTATTTTTGATTTTAGGTGGTTTTTTCTCTGGGTGTATAGTTTGTGTGCATATATATGAATTTATATTACAAAATATTATAATTAGTACTTATCATTTTACTTTTATTTCAACATTATTTTGTCATAAGCTTATTTAGAATCTTGTAAATACAAGATTAAAACCATACTATTTTCTGTAAATTTATATAAAATTGTATTCTCTTTTTATTTATTTATTTAATTATTTCTTTTGTTTTTTTTCATTGTCCGTAAAAATTATTTTTAGTTTCATTGTCCGTAATTTTGAGTTCGTCGGTACCAATAGTTCAGTCATGTCTGCGCCTTAAGAGTATATCCCCTTCCGACAGTGGAAAAGTTTCAACAAATTGTTGTGAATTTTCTTTTTCTTTCCCTTCATCAAAAGCACTGTAGTCACCGGACTAAGTACTTACCTCGTATGGCACTGACCAAATTGGTGAAAACTTATTTTTTCTTAGCTGATTCTTCATCACAACCTTTTCCCCCACCTTAAACACGATAGAATGTGTTGTATTATCGTAAGTTTTCTTTGACACCCGCTTAGCATTCTCTTGGTTTTCCCTAGCTATTTCATGAGTCCTCTGTATCTGATATATCAGTACCTTAGGATAATCATCTGCGTTGTAAACCGGCTGACATTTTCGGCCCAAGCTAGTGGGCATTTCAACATCGAATCCGTAGAGTGTTCGGAATGGTGTTTGTTTCGTAGAGGTATGCCGGGTGTTATTGTGGACATGCATTGCTGCTGTAAGCCACTGGTCCCAATTAGACCCGTCCTCCTTTGTGAAACTCCTTAAATATTCCGCTATCGGTTGATGGCTTCTTTCTAACGAACCATAAGTATGTACTTATTTCCCGATACGGTCTCATGCAAAATTCCTACGACATCCATATATACCTTTTCAATTGGCCGATAAGTGGTGTCTGTAAGAATCATCGGCATTTTAGTTAGCTTTGAACTTTTGTTCACCTGACACTTTCAACAATTTTTAACATATTTCTCAATTTGTTTCTTCATTCCCTTCCTTTTATATTGTTGCATAATCCTGCTCAAGGTTTTTTTCGAGCCTTGATGACCTCCTAATGGCGAGTCGTGAAAATCCTTTAACACAATTTCTATGTCCCTTGGTTCTGTTAGTATCGTAACTTTGTCGGGTTGTCCGTGGGGGACATCATCGCTATCCACGGATTGCGACAAATCGGGTACTGCTAGCTCAGTTTTGGTTTTCGTTTTGTTTGTACCACCCCAACCCCGGAATTGTCCCCTGGTATCCTACTCAATGCATCCGCATTTAAATTACGCTTCCCGGGCTTGTAGATTATATCGAAGTCGTATTCAGATAATTTGTGTCTAAACCGAGCTAACCTTGATGTTTGATCCTTCAAGTTAGCTATCCCACGTAGTGGTTGGTGGTCAGTATATATGGTGAAGTGTCGGCCCAATAGATAAGTCCTAAAATTTCTAGTTGCCCAGACTATCGCTAAAAACTCCTTTTCGATCGTCGAATAGTTCTTTTCTGCATCATTTAGCGCCCTGCTAGCAAAGGCTATTGGTCAGTCTTCCCCTACTTCCCCTTGGGATAAGATTTCCCCAATTGCCTCATTACTGGCGTCAGTAGTGAGCATAAATGGGCTCAAAAATTTGGATGAATTAAAACAGGCGGAGACGTGATGGCGCCCTTCAGACAGTCAAATGCCTTTTGACAGTCGGCCGTCCATTCAAAATTAATTCCCTTCCTCAGCAACCTGTTTATTGGCAATGCTATATACGCCATATTCTTTATATATTTCCTATAGTAATTCGCCAGACCTAGAAAGACCTGAACCTCCATTTTATTTCTGGGTATTGGGATTTTCCTTACGCACTCCACCTTTTCTGGGTCCGGTAGCGCTCCGGAGCATTTATGGCCTAAATATATAAAGTTGTGAAATACCTGCTGCTACCTAGTTGATCCAATATTTCCTCTATCCGCGGAATGGGAAAAACTTGTTTTATAGTAATGTCGTTTAGCTTCCTATAGTCAATGACCAATCTCCATTTCTTCTGACCAAATTCCCCCCCCCCCCCCTTCTTTGTAACTAGAAGAAGAGGTGATTCCATGGTGAAGTGCTGGGTCCTATAATTCCGTCTTTTAATAGTTTGTCTACTTGCTTCTCAATTTCTTCTCTATGTGCCTGTGGCAGTCTATATAGCTTCTGACTTATTGGAGGGTGCTCCGCTAGTGTTGGGATCCCATGTCTTAGAACCGGGGTATAGGACACTTGTTCCCTTCCAACAGGAAAACGTCGTGGAAAGATGCACATACCTTTTCTATAGATGCTCTCTCCTCCGAGTTTATAGTAGGGTCTAAACTCAGAGCCCCAAAAAGTTTTTCTATTCTTCCTTTAATGTCTATTTCGTTCACATTATTAATAGATGTGCCATTCGGTATTTTGAATTGGTTAAAATTAGTAAACTTTGGAGTAAAATCCTGTCGAAATATGTAATCATGGTCAGTCGCATTTAAAATTGGAATGTGCACCATATTTTTAGGAACATTCACCAAAGTTTCTGCCATGTAAACGCCTGGTGATTCCTCTTGTTTGTGTATCACCACAACTGGAATTCTTGTTTTAACTTTTAGAGGTACTATTACGATTGTTCGCTTCCCTACTGTTACTTCTTTGTTGTAATACACATTATTCAAATCATCCATAGATCTTAGAGGCAACCTCAAAATTCTTTGCTTTAAGTTGTTAAAAAAAATTATTTCCTTATCGAGCGCATTAATTACCGAATGATTGCACAGGTTATCCCTCCCTATTATGCCATCTGCTGGCACACCCTGTTCTGATGATACGACGTGCATCGTAAAACTCAGATTTCTCACTTGGCTATGCACTATTCTAGTGGAGCCCAATGTTGTCACATACCCACCAAAAGCCCCACTTAAATCCTTTGTATTGCCCTCTTTCAACTCCGGGAATTCCACCATTGCGCTCCTTTTTACGAGGCTCGTTTCAGCTCCCGAATCCACCAATAATATAAGCATCTCGTTCTTGGACTCTTTGCAAGGGATTTTCACGAAAACATCATTTACTCCTAGTACTCCTTGTCTGTTCCATACCACTCTCTGAGTCGTCGCTGTACCACCCGAAATGTTGTGATCGTAAAATCCCGTTATCCTTCTCCTTAATTTCTCCACCATCCTAACGCAAACTGTTTGGAACTTCCCTATTTTAAAACCCATTTCATGTGCTAATTTTCCCAACACGAAACTCTTGCTTCTACTGGCCATAGACTCCCCCTTCTCAGCCAGCACACTTATCTTATCACCCATATATAATATTATGCATTGCCACACGTATAATATTATCATAATTTTCGCCCATGCGACACCAACTATGCCCATAGCTTCACTCGTACTCGTGTGCTCTACCGCATTTGTACCTTCCTCTGTCTCCCTCTCCTCAATTCCTCCTGTCTTAATTTCCTTCGATATCTTACATTTTTGGAGTCCCAATGTGCCCACAGACGCTACCGACCCACTACCAGCTTCCCCCCTTGCCCAATTTTTCTGGTAGTTTGGGGTTCCCATTCTATTGGCGTGGAGTGGGCCCCCCGGAGTTTCCCTGGTCTCTCAAATAATTCTTCTTCGCGTCACAATCCGCAACCCTATGTCCCTGTTTCTCACACCAAAAACACTTCATCCGAGTGCTACCACGGCCGTAATCCCCACTTGCTCCGCTTCTGTCGTTTCCATTTCTATTCCGAGACACATTTTCCTCCTGTCCGCTCCCTTGGTACCCACTACCTTCATTTGACTGTCTCCCCCGCTCAGAGCACTTCCAACTAACATCGTGACCATAAGCTCCGCAGCTTTCGCAATAAGGTGTGTTTTTTCTTGTAAAACACTCGACCCTTGTATGCCCAAATTTCCTACAAAACGAACATGTCGGCCTCCTTGATCCCGTCCAACTATCTTCTAGACTCTGTTTTCCAACCGCATCTACATTCAATTGTGCTGTTGCTACCTGACCACCCTTATGAGGTAGTGCCGTTGAAACGTTTATCCCATATAGACCCCCTTCTGCGCTCATGCCATTGTAAGAAATGCTCGCTGCATTCCTCGCTGGCAATGACATCTGCCCCATCTGCAACGTGGCCTCAGCTACAATTACCTTCCCCACAAGGTCATCCAAGGTACCGGATGTGATACCCAACAAAAATATTTTCAAAGTTGGGTCCTGCATACCCACTCTAAATGTCGTACACACTGACCTATCCAACTCTTCCAAAAGACCCTGATTACTGTCCCCTGAATATTTTCCCCTTATTGTTCCCTGTGCTACTGCTCTCAACGCCCCCAGACGCCTGGCATATGGCCTTATTTCCTCCCCCGGTCGTTGGAAAGTCTGCCCTATCTCCTGAAGTACGCTATCCAAATACTGTGTTTTCAGGTATGTATTTCTAATCAAGTGGTGCAACTCCTCTAATGTAGTAAACTGCTGAGAGCTTATTAAATTAAATGCATCGCCGTACAACCTCTGTTTGAAGCATGCCATAAAATCTTGAAACTCCTCGTCCTTCACTCCCTTCCTAGCTAACTCACTCCGTTGAATAAATTTGTGCACTTCCGCCTGTAAGTCTGGCGTTTCTACTCCCGCAAACAACGGTACCACACTGTTGACTAGTTTAGCTATCTCATGCACATTCATCTTGATTTTATATTCCGGAAATTGTCGCGTACTATGTAATTCTCGGGAGTCGGGAATTGTTGCCTCTTTGTGCACAAACGAATTATCATGCGCTATCGTCAACTCCTGTTTCAAAAGTCTGTTCTCTGTCTCTAAATCTTCGATCTTACGATTTGCTCTGCCCAAGGTATGGAACTCCTCTATACTTCTTTGACTTATTGCTTTCTGTATACTCTCTTCCGATATATTCCGCACCCTAAGCTGTTTTCTTAAATTCTCGTTTTCCAACTCAATTTCCCCCCACTCCTCAAACTGCTATCCAACTGACTATTCAATGACTTGTAGCTCCTTTTCAGCTGTTCTATTTATTTTCTCAAACCCTCAATTCCCTCGTCCGAGTCTTTCCAATGTGTTTCTACAATACGCAAAAGTTCCTCGACAATCGAATCCGCTACTTCTAGCGCCGTAAGATTTCCTAAGTATCCCTCTACCTTATCCTTGATCAGAATATACTGTTCCTTAGACCCGCAGAATAATTTCAAAGTTGCCCACAACTTTTGAACAAAACTCTCTGCCTCAGCACTTAACCGATCTAGCTCTACTTTCGCATCACTAGATTTCGCCATTAATCAACTCAGGTGCAGGACGCCACAAACAAAAATTGGAAATGAGGAAGAAGGGGGGGAAACGACCAAACAACATCTCAAAGAAAATCACGACTTTACAATGGTCGACGAAAAACACTTCACAAGACAATTTGGACAGAACACTACCAGACACAATTTATTAAATTGAAAAAAAACTAACTGCCACCAGAAAACACAAAAACCACACGCTGATAATATTACACTAGCGCGGAAAAATACTCCCTTGATGGTAATCTGCTGCCACTCAAAAAAAAACAACCACAAATCAAAAGAAAATCAAAAATAGCAATCTAAAATTTAATGACCACAACACTGGCCCAAACCAAAATTTGAAAAACTTAAAAAAAAAAGAAAATTATTCTGTAAACTCCCGGTTACACCACTAAAATTTTCGCACTCCCTTTTTGCCTGTCCAAAAAGAAAAGGAAAGTATACTTATCTGAGTGGATATTTGTTGGTAATTGCATGAATTTAAAATTTTAAGTCAACTTGAATGCGGATTAAAAACTGTCCGGCTGCGCCAATGTTACAATCTGAACTTACTTTATTAACTAACTCTTAGTATTTTATTTCGGTTGCTGCCAACCAAAGAAAAGTGCTGACCCAACAATCTCGCAAGTGCAGTGCACCTCGATCGAGTCAAAGCCCTCAATCGCTCATTTTGCAATTGTAAACTTAATTGTGTCAGGTCTTGCTTGGCTGACAAACATGCTACAGGGTGATGTTGAAATGCGTGGCTCATGTGTTTAATGGGCCACAACACGACTACCATTCCAACAAAGTCCGCTGGGTCTAGGAACCTCCAAGGACGTAGCTCTTCAGAGATTTTACGCCATGGAACGGACGTTCCTGAAGAATCAAGATATCAAAGAGCAGTACGTAAACTTCATGCGTGAATACGAACAACTCGGCCACTTAGAGGAGGTTTCACTAAATATCATTGAAGGTCCGCACTACTTCCTTCCACATCATGCAGTTTTCAAACCCGACAGCACAACAACGAAATTAAGGGTCGTCTTTGACGCCTCCGCCAAAACATCAACAAACCTGTCACTAAATGACATATTGGCTACTGGACCAATTATTCAAGATGACGTATTCACCACACTCATTCGCTTCCGCTTTCTTCGTTATGCGTTCACTGCCGATATAGAAAAAATGTACCGACAGATATGGATGGACAAGGATGACCGAAAATACCAACTTATTTGGTGGAGGGAAGAGCCGTTGAAACCCTTGAGATGTCTGCAACTGTCAACTGTAACGTATGGGACAACATCAGCTCCTTACTTGGCAACTCGTTCCCTTCAAGCCATTGCTGAAGAGTACACTCAGAGATATCCACTAGCAGCAGAAGTTGCAAAAACTAGTTTCTATGTAGACGTTGTCCTGAGCGGCTCAGACCATCTCTCCACTGCACTTGCAATTCAAGAGCAGCTGCGAATAATGTTGGGTTCAGCAGGATTCAAGCTTCGAAAGTGGGGTGCCAATCATCAACGTTTACTTCAAAACATTCCTACTGCTGGAACTATCATCAAACTTCAATAACCCAGAAAAGGAACATATTAAAACAATGGGCCTCATCTGGCACCCAAAAAGGGACAACTTTACAATCAGTGTTGAAGAAGTCATAAACAAAAAGATAACAAAATGTACAGCTTTGGCTGATATTGCTCGCTTGTTTGATCAGTAACCGCTAAATTAGCAGTAGAGGTTTAGCAGAGACTTCAGGAAACCCATATCGTCAAGGGTACGTCCGTATTTTTCTGGTCTGACTCCACGGCAGTTCTTCCGCAGAATCCTCCCACTATCATACCTTCGTAGCCAACCGAATATCTGTTATTCAACAAATATCATAATCGCAGCAATGGCGACACGTTAGATCTGAAGATAATCCGGCAGATCTCATATCAAGAGGCCTGACACCAGACAAACTAATAAACAACAACTTTTGGTTTTATGGTCCAACATTTCTACATGAATCAATAACATCATGCCCGTTGCAACCACCGATTGAGAATAACTTTTCGGAACTGAGACAGCAGATAGTGTCAGCAACTGCGACACAAGCTACAATGAAAACAGCCATGTTTGAGACCATCAATCACAAGAACTCTTTCCGTCGTCTGCAGAGGGTTGTTTCATATGTACTTCGATTTATAAAACATTCTCGGAGTCCCACTACAAAACGAAACGAGTCAACAATACCAAAGGCAGACGAAATGGAGGACGCCTTCATTTACATCATAAGGAGCATACAGCTTCAAGAATTTGCTGATGAACGGGCCCAAAAAGCACGCCATTCTTGCGTAAAAAACAACAGTTCGATTAGCAGCTTGACTCCTTTTATCGACGAAAAGGGAATCTTGAGAGTAGGAGGACGATTAAACGCTTCCTTATTGAGCTATCGGGTGCTAAACACCACATACTTATGCCGTACCGCAACCCAATTACGAAACAATTATTAGAAGAGCTGCATAAAGAACATCTTCATGCGGGTCCACAAACACTATCGTAAGACAACGTTTCTGGCCAATCAATGTAAAATCTCTTGCCCGCTCAATCGTTCAAGGTTGCGTTCAATGCAACAGAGCTAGACCAAAGCTATTTCAACAGCTAATGGGAAATCCAGCAAGGCCTTTTGTCATCTCCGGAGTCGATTTCTTTGGACCCGTCTGGACGCATTTTAAAATTCGTGGCAAACGACCTCTCAAGTCATACGTCGCAGTATTTTGTTGCTGTACATCTCGAGCTAGTGACAGATCTCTCAACTGAAGCTTTCATTGGAGCTATAAAACGATTTACAGCGCGTCGTGGACACTGTAAGAAGTTATAATGCGATAACGCAACAAACTTTGTTGGCGCCAAAAACTATCTTGAAGAGCTATACAAGGCTATAGGAATGCAATAAGAAGTGCATGGAATTCTCATTTATTCCACCCCGCGCTCCACACTTTGGTGGACTTTGGGAAGCAGCAGTCAAATCAGCCAAACACCTGCTGCAACACACATTATCCGCAGCTTCATTAACATATGAAGAAATGGAAACGATGGTGATCCAAGCAGAGGCCATAATGAATTTTCGATCAATTACGCCATTGACAGCTTATCCAAATGACTTCCAAGCTCTAACTCCTGGACATTTGCTAATAGGAGAACCACTCACTTCAACAGTACATCCAGTGGCCGGACGGAACACTGCTAACAATCTTACAAAGTGGAAGCTGGTCACACAAATGAGGGAGGAATTCTGGAAGAGATGGTCCTCTGAATATTTCAACAGTTTGCAGCATCGCCATAAGTGGAAAAAGGAATGTCACAACGCTAAACCAGGGATGATGGTGGTTATAAAGGACGACAACCTACCACCTTTAAAATGGTCTTTGGGACGCATAGTGGAAGTTTTTCGTGGTGAAGATGGGCGCGTTCGTGTCGCAGATGTTCGTACAGGGTCCAACGTACTACGTAGACCAATACATAAATTAGCGCCATTACCAGTCGACGAGGAATGCCAACGTGACGAACCTACTCTAAATGCCTGTCCACAAGCAAGTAGCAAACCATCAACAAACAACCAAGGCTGTCCACGGACTGACCATGAACCCTCCCTTCCTTCAAAGAAGACACGCCTACACACAACATCAACTTTAGTTACATTATTACTAGCCTGCCTATTTTTGCCGTCCTGCTCACCATCTTCTGTCGAAGTACAACCATTTAACACCAATCCCGGCATCTTTTTTGAGAATCTCGATGTTGCGGAAGTTATCACCAGTGACTGGTCAGTAATCACATACATCAAAATGCGAGCGTATTGGAAGGAAATTGAAATTGTCAAGGGATACTTAACCCTCTTGAACACAGCATGTGAAGCAATTCACGCTTCAACACATTGTTCCGCAACAGTGATGCTCATCGACCGATTTGTGAATGAAGTCAACCTGAAGAACCAGCTTCTTACCGTCACCCACTTTTCAAGAACTAAAAAAAGAATAGCATTCAACTTGAACTTGGTAGGCAACGTCGCCCACACTTTATTTGGAGTTCTTGACTCGTATTACGCAGAGGAAACAGCGCTCACTATCGATCAAATTCGGCAAAATGAGGATCATCTGGTCACTCTAATCCACAACCAAACCACATATTTAGACAGCACTATAAACATAATGAAGAAGAATCAACGGGATATAGAAGGAGCCTTTCAAAAAACTGAAAAGTTTTTGCACAAGGTAAATCTGAATATTGCCAACCTCCAGCATCAGCTCAACAAGGAAATCAGTCCCGAACTTCTATCACCTCAACAATTACAAGGTGAATTGCTCAACATCAAGGCGAATCTACCAAGTCATCTGAAGGTGCCGGCCTCGTCAATGGAGTTGCTGAAGTATTACAACTTAATGACCATTCAAGGAAGGCTGACGGAAAATTACCTCATCTTCAAAAAGACTTGAAGACTTGTATGCTGACAGAAAAAGATCACCATTTGTGTCATCTTAATCATCCACTGTATAAACAAGGTTCAACAATAAGCTCATGTGAGTTGAATCTGCTCCATCACAAACCAACAACCGCATGTTCGATTGAAGCAGTTGGACAGGGACCTCATTGGATTCAACTTCATGACACTAATACAAGGATATATTCCATTGCTGGTGAACTAACAATCAATGCAGTATGTGGACCGAACCTTCAAGAGCTGCATTTGCAAACCTCCGGACTGTTAAAACTGGGCGACAATTGCATCATCAGGCAACCACTTCTTACAATTCAAGGTCACAGAAAACAAGAGAGCACAATTCAATACATCCGAGCTGTGCTTATATAAATTGGTCACACCAACTCATCAAAATATCTCACCATGAAGAACTAGAAAGGGTCCAACAACAGCTTTCTACATTAAAGATCAACCTTCCGAACAAAATTCGACCGCACGACATTCATCATTATACTCTGGGTTACACCTGTTTGGTAGTAGAGATCTGCATCTTCAATTGTAAGACAGCTTCTCACAAGGAAAGGTAAAATCTGTTATAAATAGGGAAATTAGAATAATAAAAAAATAGTTATTAATTATACTTCAAGGTGTTATCAATACCGAATCCGATAAGCTCCAATTCTGGTTTATGTACCGGAATTTGGAATTTCAAAGAAAAAACAATTTAAAACATCGAATTCTGGTTTATGTGCCGGAATTTGATTGAACATTTTGCAAATCAAATTAAAACGTCAAATTCTGGTTCAAGTACCGGAGTTTGACTGAACAGATTTGGATTTTTTAATATGAGTCTAAACAACAGCACTTTGCATATGGGGTGTAAAAATAAAAGAATTTGCCAAAGTCCTTTTAATTTTACATACTCCAAAAAGCAGACATATTGCTTCTTAACGGATTTTGGATGCTGATAAAGATGGTGTCCAAAGAAGGTGGATTTTAAACTATAACCCGAAATTGACAAAAGTGGTGTATAGGTTTAAAAAATTCCATGGTTGCTAAATTCTGTAGTAGATTTTTCTTCGCAATTATTGTGTGCAATGATTGATTTAAAAACAAGTGAGTAAGTTTCAGTCGGTCAAGCCGACTTATATATACCCAATATGGGATCCGTCATCTTGAATTTTGCAATTCTGACATCAAATTCGAAATCAGCGACCCCAAAAACACCCTATAAAAAATTTCATACTGTTTTGATGAAATCTATAAATTACGGCCACCATATTGGATCCGCCATCTTAAATTTTGTAATTCCGACATCAAATTCGAAATCAGCGACCCCAAAAACCCCCATATACAAAATTTCATACTAATTTGATGAAATCTTAAAATTACGGTAAGAACACGATTTTCACTTATATAAGAGGTAGGCGTGGCAGTCGACCGATTCCGCCCATTTGCAATACCAACTCCTTCTAGGGCCTAAGAAGGATAAATACAAAATTTGGGATCCCTAGCTTTCTTCTAGCTCCTGCAATCGTGTCTACAAGAAAAGAGGACGGACAGACGGACAGACGAATAGGGCTAGATCAAACAAAAATAGTATAGGCTTTTATTATTCTTTTGTACCGAAAATTATAAAAAGTATTGACAGGGTTATATTTGCCCTTTTGCAAGAGTTCCATTTTCAAATCTAAAAAATCAATTTTTGTATCAAACCACAAGTCATTTTTTGATTCGATTTCAAATCGAAAAAATGCATTTAAAATCTAAGACCACACAGTGTGGGCAATTTTTTCGTGTAATAAAACAATTTTTGATCTGATCCGATGCCTTCAACTCTTAAATATTTATTTCATATTTGAATTAAAACGTCTTGTTCATAAAAATTTAAAATCATAATATATAAAAACGTTGGTGCGTATGTATGAGTGAAAATTACGGCTAAAACACTGAACGTATCAGAACCATACAAACACCAAACGTTTATTTGTGAGCTCCGGAAGGTTTTGTATTACTTTGAACTTGATTGGTCAAAGACGCGGGGTACCACTCATACAATTTAAGTATTACTTCAGAATATATCTGGAATACTTTCCAGCACACATGGTATTATGCTTCGTATTCCAAAAGTGCGATTCAATGAGTAAAATTCGACAATGGTCAAGCATTTGACAAAAAAAAACTAAACCAAACAAACCAATTCTGATTTAAAACAAGTGAGTAAGTTTCAGTCGGGCAAGCCGACTTATATATACCCTACACCTACTGGGCCATATTGTAACCGCCATCTTGAATTTTGAAAATGCGACGTCAAATTCGAAATCAGCGACCCCAAAAACCCCCCTATACAAAATTTCATACTGTTTTGATGAAATCTTAAAATTTCAGCCGCCATATTGGTTTCGCCATCTTGAATTTTTGAATTCCGACATCAAATTCGAAATCAGCGACCCGAAAACCCTATACAAAATTTCATATTTCACAATTTTCACTTATATGGAAGGTAGGCGTGGCAGTCGACCGATTCCGCCCATTTTCAATACCAACTCCTTCTAGGGCCTTAGAAGAATAAATACAAAATTTGAGATCCCTAGCTTTCTTCTAGCTCCTGCAATCGTGTTTACAAGAAAAGAGGACGGACAGACGGATAGACGGACAGACGGACAGACGGACAGACAGATAGAGCTAAATCAACTCAGGAGGTGACGCTGATCAAGATTATATATATACTTTTCCATACCGGACACTTCTCCTTCTTGGTGTTACAAACATCAGACCAAAGTGAATATACCCATACCTCATGAGGTGTAGGGCATAGAAATGTATACAAATGAGAACTTCAAATCAGGCGTCACGCAATTACAAATATAAAAGTGTTAGTCCAAAGTGTTATCAATACTGAATACGATAAGCTCCAATGCTGGTTTATGTGCCGGAATTTGGGATTTCAAAGAATAAACAATTTAAAACATCAAATTCTGGTTTATGTGCCGGAATTTGGTTGAACATTTTGCACATCAAATCAAAACCTCAAATTCTGGTTCAAGTACCGGAGTTTGACTGAACAGATACTAAACACGATGGCGTCAAAAGAAATGCTCAATCTCATCTGGTTTTTTTAAATATGAGTCTAACCAAGAGCATTTTGCATATGGGGTGTATTAATAAAAGAATTTGCCAAAGTCCTTTTAATTTTACATACTCCAAAAATCAGACATATTGCTTCTTAACGGATTTTGGATGCTGATAAAGATGGTGTCCAAAGAAGGTGTATTTTAAACTGTAACTCGAAATTGGCAAAAGTGGTGTATAGGTTTGAAAAAATTCCATGGTTGCTAAATTCTGTAGTAGGTTTCTCTTCGCAATTATTGTGTGCAATGATTGATTTAAAAACAAGTGAGTAAGTTTCAGTCGGTCAAGCCGACTTATATATACCCTATATTGGATCCGTCATCTTGAATTTTGCAATTCTGACATCAAATTCGAAATCAGCGACCCCAAAAACCCCCATATACAAAATTTCATACTAATTTGATGAAATCTATAAATTACGGTAAGAACACGATTTTCACTTATATAAGAGGTAGGCGTGGCAGTCGACCGATTCCGCCCATATGCAATACCAACTCCTTCTAGGGCCTAAGAACGATAAATACAAAATTTGGGATCCCTAGCTTTCTTCTAGCTCCTGCAATCGTGTTTACAAGAAAAGAGGACGGACAGACGGACAGAGGGTCAGACCGACAGACCGATAGGGATAAATCAACTCAGAAGGTGACGCTGATCAAGAATATATATACTTTTCCATACCGGACATGTATCCTTCTTGGTGTTACAAACATCAGACCGAAGTGAATATACACATACCTCATGAGGTGTAGGGTATAAAAATAGTAATTGTTCACCTTTTACATATTTTTGACATTCGGCCGTACATTCGGCTTCGGCCTTAATATTGACCGAAGCCGATTATGAGCCGAATGTGAAATTTTAGGCCGAATAATCGGTCGGACACTAAAAACCATACCTAAAATTTTGAAAAAAATTATTTTTTTTCAAAAATTAAAAAAAAATTGTTTTTAGTATTTATGTAAGTAACAAAATACAAAGATTTAAGCACAAAGTTTGTTTTTTTGTAATCTTAAATACCAAAAAAATGTATTTAAAATTTTGTGAAACTTACACAGTACCCACATATACTCCGATTCAAAATTAAAATTTACTACTTATGTTTCTTTAGCCGTTAATGATTTTAAATTTGAAACTCCAAAGAGTCTAAGTGACATACAAATAAATAATAAGTATAACACAAAATAATAGACCCTGGGTGCTAATGTTCCGATCCCTCCTACAGATATTGAAAAATTTATATTCATATTTGGATTGTTTTCGATTGATTTGCGGGACCAGACCGACCTGTCTGAAATCCCTCGCAGGATTCTTTGCAGAATCTATTCACCAGCTGGACTTCGATAAAATTCGATGTCCAGCAACAACTTGGCTCAGATGCGGGACGACACAAACCTCGTTACTCAACGAGGTGGATGGCTCACGTCTCGGAACGTGTTCAGGCTTTTCCTCAACCGCAGACTCCCTACTGAGTCCCTTGGATGGTCGGGATGGCCTTGGATTGTCATCGAAGGCATCACCTCCGCCACCAACATCCTCCACCGCCTCGTTAAGCTCCCCCAACAATAACAAAACCCTATTTTTGAGCGCCATCTGCTCTACTACTTCTTCCTTACTCGCTGGCCTCGAACGAGTAAGGCGACCTAAAGCCCATTCCAACTTCACCAAAATCTTCAAATATTCGGGCGACTTGGCGTCCTTGGGAAGGGTTTTCATAAGTTTTTCAACTTCGGAAATCTTCCCCTCCACACCCAACCTATCTTCCTCAAAAACAGACGGATATCCCGCAAAGACATCCACGGACTCCCTACGCTCTATTTGCCTTGATGCCCTCAAGGACTTCCTCATGGACTCTACCGGAGTCACTGGCAACAAACAAGCCTCCATCTCGTATGCCAGTTCCTCTTGATCTCTTGAAGCCTATTGATCTCCATAGTTATAACAGACAGACAAAAAAATTTAAAAAAAAACAAAAAAAAATGCAAAAAAAATCAAAAAAAAATTTTAAAAACTAAAACAAAAAAGAAATTCAAACAAAAAAACTTTCAAAAAAAACCAAAAAAAATTTTTTTTAAAAAAATTACGGACGAAAAAAAACAGGAACGACGAAACTTTAAAGGCGGACGGCACCGCAACCAAAAATAATAAAACAATTTTTTTTCTATTTAAAAACTCAAAAAAAAATTACCAAAAATTAAAAAAAATAAAAATCAAAAAAAAATATATATATAAAAAAATTGATAAAAATAAAACTATAAAATAATTAAGAAATTAAAAAATAATAATACAAAAACAACAGCTAAAGGCGGACGACACCACCACTGTTTAATAAAATTACAAAAAAAAATTAAAATTTTATTAACATCAAAATAAATGGTGCAACACAAAAACAAACAAAAATAAAATTTAAAAGAATTATTGAAAAAAACTTGCATAAAAAAAAAGGTTACAAATGTTGTACCAAAAAAAAGAACGGACTCACCGAACAACAAAAAAAACCCACTGCCGCTACTCCGCCGGCGATAGCACTCTCACCGGAAAAATTCCAAAGAAAGCTAAATAAATAAAAAGACAAATTAGTAAATTATAAAAAAACTGAAATTATACAACCAAAAAACGGCACAAAAAAAGCAAAAAAGAATATTTATAACAACAACGAAAAATTAAAAAAATCTGAAATCCCTCGCACTATTCTTTGCAGAATCTATTCACCAGCTGGACTTCGATAAAATTCGATGTCCAGCAACAACTTGGCTCAGATGCGGGACGACACAAACAAAAAAAAAAAGGAATAAGGAAGAGGGGGAAACGGCCAAACAAATTCCAAGCAAACTACTTAAAATTCCCAGGACGGAATCACTTCACCAAAACAAATCACGACCGAACACAACCTGCCCAACTCTATTAAATTCCTCAAATTCAAAACACTAAATGGCCGACTGCCACAAATAAAATAAAGTAAGAAAAACACTAGCTGTCAAAACTAAACTAGCGCGCAAAAATACTCCCTTTGGAACACTTGTCCTCCAGCCACAATCCGACTTTGGCAACCGCTCCACCTCACCACTCCAAAAATACAATTTAGAAAAACAAGAAAGAAAATTATCAAAATTTTCTAAACAAATTATTTAAGACCAAATTAAATTCCAAAATCTAAAACTTAACTTTTTCACTTTTCTTCTTCCCTGCTCAAAAAGAACCTTTCTATATGGCGCTCACTTTCCATTTCTCCAACATCTTCCCCCCCCACACATGAGCGCGACCTACGCAGAGTCCAGTATTCGCAGTCGGGGCTTTACCCACACCTATATGTGAAAGATCTTCTCAGATTTTCTAGAGTGTGTTTATGTACACCCCCGCACCCACCAAAATTAAAATAATCACTTTGGCGGCACTCATAAATATAGGCGAAAGCATAAATATCGACAGGTTCCCCTCCCTCAAACAGGTTCAAAGAGTACAAAAGCTCTAGTTCAGGTTCTGACATTTTACCATTGTAATGGCGAGTCTGGCAATACCTCGATCAGATCGCCGCCGCTCACTTAGCTAACTTAACGAAAGCAAAAGCGAAAGAAAGGAGAAGAAAGCAAGAGAACTTTGACAGCTCAAACAAAATATTCAGTTTTCTTCTTCCGCGCGCCGGTCGCATTTCACCCGCGAGTGGCGAATTTGTTTTGCTTAACAAATTAAGCAAAACAAATATATTTAAAAAAATAGCAATCAATAAAATTGTGCAGTGCGTTCCCTCGGTCAGTGCGTGTGTGATTTTGTTCCTCCGAACAAAAGGGAAACATAAAAAAAACAAAACAAACAAAGCAACAACTGTGCCGCGAATTTATACCGCGACAACCCCACCTCCACCTCCGCGAAAGTTGCTTGGTCTCCTGAGACCAAGCAACTTTCGAATCTAACCGGAGAAAAATCACCCTGAGTCGATGTGCGGCCTAAGGTCCTGCACATGCCATGTCCCCTTTTCTCGTCCGTCTTCGTCTTCCAAAACATATGTCCACGGAGACACCCTCTTTTTAACCCCAAACGGTCCAACAAATTTCGGAGCTAACTTCGCTGCAAAATAGTTTGCAGCATCGGACAAAACAAAATTACGTATCCACACTAACTCGTATGGAGACGCCCCCAACACCTCATGCTGCGCTGTTGGAATGCAGCGCGCCACCCTTGAGAGGTGAGTATCCCACGTCCTGTGGTTTTCCGACACGTACGCCCTCAAAGTGGTCTTAATAATTTGGTTAATCCGCTCGGCCGCTTTGACATCCTTCAGCTTATCTAAAGTAGCCGAAATAGAAGGGAGGGGGTAACTATCTCGATCCGTATTTTTATTCAGTGTCCTATAGTCGACACAAAACCTATAACTCCCATCCTTTTTCCTAATCATCACAACCGGTGATGCCCAAGGGCTGTGAGAAATCTCAATCACATACTTTTCTAACATATCCTCTATTTCCTCATCTATGCGCCTCTGAATAGCGGGCGATACCGGATAGTATCGCTGCTTGACTGGTTCCACATTTGGCTTTGTAGGAATCCGATGTTCGACCAAATGTGTACAACCAAGTCCCTCAGGCATAGACCTAAAAACATCTGCAACAAACTCCTCAAGAACCGATTTTTCCCTAGTTGACAACGAAGACCTATCAACTATCGCCGCTACTGACGAGACCTCGACTTGGTCGGAAAACCTCCACTGATTCTTGGCCAAATCTGGCACTACACCGGCCTTAGACCAAAAGTCTACTCCAAGAATCAATGATTGGGGTAAATCCGGTATTACGAGGCATTCAACGAGGACCGACTTGCCCTCTACCTCGAAAGGGACCGAAACTACCCCCCTAACCGGAACTTCTTCACCATCAGCAAGCGCAACCTTGCTGATTGCAGACGCCAATAAACTTATCCCCCAGGACTTTAATGTGTCCCAGCCTGGCCTACCAAGAATCGTCCTGGTGGCCCCCGAATCTAAAAGCCCTAACATACGCACTCCAAAAATCCTAACGCCTAAATATGGCCTATTATCTAAATCTTTTCCCGACAAAGTGAAACTCAAATATACTCCGGACGGACGCCTCTGAGGCCTACCACTATTTTCCCTAGCCAGCTGGTTGCCCGCAGGCAACCCATCTAATCCTCGCGAACCACCTGCTCTGCTTTCACAGGCGCTCGCTCCCCATTTCCCGAATCATCGCGGGCCCTCGGAGCCGCTCTCGGGGCTGCCTCCCTCTCTGAGCACTCCTGCGATTGCCCTGCTCTCTGAGAGCATCGGGGGCAATCACGTTTTAAAAAACCAGGCCTCCTACACCCATAACAATAAATTTCCCTAGGACAGTTAGACATAATATGTCCAAACCGCCTACAATTAAAACACATAAAAGAATTCTGGGGAGGAGCCTGAATTCTCCTCTCCAACCTAGCGTCACGCAAAGGGGCCCTAACCACGGAAACCTCGGGTTCAGCCGAGACGTACGCCAAGTCTGGCTCCAACAAATTCTTGGATCGGCTGCTCGGCGGCGGCAGCATACGCCTCTCTGACAACGTCTCAGACAGACGACCAAACAGCCCCCTCATCGCCGCTACATAAATTTCTATGGACTCAGTCCCACTCTGAGTCCGTCTCCTAATCTCCGACATCAAAATGTCGTCATAGTTGGGGGGCAGGAATTCCAGTTTCAGCTCGGCGACCAACTCTCGCCAGCTTGAAACTGTCCTGCGGACATCCCTAAACCAGAACGGGGCTTTTCCAGAAAAAAGCTCCACTGCTCCCCTAAACAACTGGGCTTCACTAACGCTCCGAGCCTCGCATAGCTCGTCTACCCTCTGTAGAAAGGTATGTAGGGACATGTCTGTCTTTTTCCCGGTAAATTGAATACCCCACTTGGACAAAATTTCTACTTTTTGAAAACCTACGTTACTCAACGAGGTGGATGGCTCACGTCTCGGAACGTGTTCAGGCTTTTCCTCAACCGCAGACTCCCTACTGAGTCCCTTGGATGGTCGGGATGGCCTTGGATTGTCATCGAAGGCATCACCTCCGCCACCAACATCCTCCACCGCCTCGTTAAGCTCCCCCAACAATAACAAAACCCTATTTTTGAGCGCCATCTGCTCTACTACTTCTTCCTTACTCGCTGGCCTCGAACGAGTAAGGCGACCTAAAGCCCATTCCAACTTCACCAAAATCTTCAAATATTCGGGCGACTTGGCGTCCTTGGGAAGGGTTTTCATAAGTTTTTCAACTTCGGAAATCTTCCCCTCCACACCCAACCTATCTTCCTCAAAAACAGACGGATATCCCGCAAAGACATCCACGGACTCCCTACGCTCTATTTGCCTTGATGCCCTCAAGGACTTCCTCATGGACTCTACCGGAGTCACTGGCAACAAACAAGCCTCCATCTCGTATGCCAGTTCCTCTTGATCTCTTGAAGCCTATTGATCTCCATAGTTATAACAGACAGACAAAAAAATTTAAAAAAAAACAAAAAAAAATGCAAAAAAAATCAAAAAAAAATTTTAAAAACTAAAACAAAAAAGAAATTCAAACAAAAAAACTTTCAAAAAAAACCAAAAAAAATTTTTTTTAAAAAAATTACGGACGAAAAAAAACAGGAACGACGAAACTTTAAAGGCGGACGGCACCGCAACCAAAAATAATAAAACAATTTTTTTTCTATTTAAAAACTCAAAAAAAAATTACCAAAAATTAAAAAAAATAAAAATCAAAAAAAAATATATATATAAAAAAATTGATAAAAATAAAACTATAAAATAATTAAGAAATTAAAAAATAATAATACAAAAACAACAGCTAAAGGCGGACGACACCACCACTGTTTAATAAAATTACAAAAAAAAATTAAAATTTTATTAACATCAAAATAAATGGTGCAACACAAAAACAAACAAAAATAAAATTTAAAAGAATTATTGAAAAAAACTTGCATAAAAAAAAAGGTTACAAATGTTGTACCAAAAAAAAGAACGGACTCACCGAACAACAAAAAAAACCCACTGCCGCTACTCCGCCGGCGATAGCACTCTCACCGGAAAAATTCCAAAGAAAGCTAAATAAATAAAAAGACAAATTAGTAAATTATAAAAAAACTGAAATTATACAACCAAAAAACGGCACAAAAAAAGCAAAAAAGAATATTTATAACAACAACGAAAAATTAAAAAAATCTGAAATCCCTCGCACTATTCTTTGCAGAATCTATTCACCAGCTGGACTTCGATAAAATTCGATGTCCAGCAACAACTTGGCTCAGATGCGGGACGACACAAACAAAAAAAAAAAGGAATAAGGAAGAGGGGGAAACGGCCAAACAAATTCCAAGCAAACTACTTAAAATTCCCAGGACGGAATCACTTCACCAAAACAAATCACGACCGAACACAACCTGCCCAACTCTATTAAATTCCTCAAATTCAAAACACTAAATGGCCGACTGCCACAAATAAAATAAAGTAAGAAAAACACTAGCTGTCAAAACTAAACTAGCGCGCAAAAATACTCCCTTTGGAACACTTGTCCTCCAGCCACAATCCGACTTTGGCAACCGCTCCACCTCACCACTCCAAAAATACAATTTAGAAAAACAAGAAAGAAAATTATCAAAATTTTCTAAACAAATTATTTAAGACCAAATTAAATTCCAAAATCTAAAACTTAACTTTTTCACTTTTCTTCTTCCCTGCTCAAAAAGAACCTTTCTATATGGCGCTCACTTTCCATTTCTCCAACATCTTCCCCCCCCACACATGAGCGCGACCTACGCAGAGTCCAGTATTCGCAGTCGGGGCTTTACCCACACCTATATGTGAAAGATCTTCTCAGATTTTCTAGAGTGTGTTTATGTACACCCCCGCACCCACCAAAATTAAAATAATCACTTTGGCGGCACTCATAAATATAGGCGAAAGCATAAATATCGACAGGTTCCCCTCCCTCAAACAGGTTCAAAGAGTACAAAAGCTCTAGTTCAGGTTCTGACATTTTACCATTGTAATGGCGAGTCTGGCAATACCTCGATCAGATCGCCGCCGCTCACTTAGCTAACTTAACGAAAGCAAAAGCGAAAGAAAGGAGAAGAAAGCAAGAGAACTTTGACAGCTCAAACAAAATATTCAGTTTTCTTCTTCCGCGCGCCGGTCGCATTTCACCCGCGAGTGGCGAATTTGTTTTGCTTAACAAATTAAGCAAAACAAATATATTTAAAAAAATAGCAATCAATAAAATTGTGCAGTGCGTTCCCTCGGTCAGTGCGTGTGTGATTTTGTTCCTCCGAACAAAAGGGAAACATAAAAAAAACAAAACAAACAAAGCAACAACTGTGCCGCGAATTTATACCGCGACAACCCCACCTCCACCTCCGCGAAAGTTGCTTGGTCTCCTGAGACCAAGCAACTTTCGAATCTAACCGGAGAAAAATCACCCTGAGTCGATGTGCGGCCTAAGGTCCTGCACATGCCATGTCCCCTTTTCTCGTCCGTCTTCGTCTTCCAAAACATATGTCCACGGAGACACCCTCTTTTTAACCCCAAACGGTCCAACAAATTTCGGAGCTAACTTCGCTGCAAAATAGTTTGCAGCATCGGACAAAACAAAATTACGTATCCACACTAACTCGTATGGAGACGCCCCCAACACCTCATGCTGCGCTGTTGGAATGCAGCGCGCCACCCTTGAGAGGTGAGTATCCCACGTCCTGTGGTTTTCCGACACGTACGCCCTCAAAGTGGTCTTAATAATTTGGTTAATCCGCTCGGCCGCTTTGACATCCTTCAGCTTATCTAAAGTAGCCGAAATAGAAGGGAGGGGGTAACTATCTCGATCCGTATTTTTATTCAGTGTCCTATAGTCGACACAAAACCTATAACTCCCATCCTTTTTCCTAATCATCACAACCGGTGATGCCCAAGGGCTGTGAGAAATCTCAATCACATACTTTTCTAACATATCCTCTATTTCCTCATCTATGCGCCTCTGAATAGCGGGCGATACCGGATAGTATCGCTGCTTGACTGGTTCCACATTTGGCTTTGTAGGAATCCGATGTTCGACCAAATGTGTACAACCAAGTCCCTCAGGCATAGACCTAAAAACATCTGCAACAAACTCCTCAAGAACCGATTTTTCCCTAGTTGACAACGAAGACCTATCAACTATCGCCGCTACTGACGAGACCTCGACTTGGTCGGAAAACCTCCACTGATTCTTGGCCAAATCTGGCACTACACCGGCCTTAGACCAAAAGTCTACTCCAAGAATCAATGATTGGGGTAAATCCGGTATTACGAGGCATTCAACGAGGACCGACTTGCCCTCTACCTCGAAAGGGACCGAAACTACCCCCCTAACCGGAACTTCTTCACCATCAGCAAGCGCAACCTTGCTGATTGCAGACGCCAATAAACTTATCCCCCAGGACTTTAATGTGTCCCAGCCTGGCCTACCAAGAATCGTCCTGGTGGCCCCCGAATCTAAAAGCCCTAACATACGCACTCCAAAAATCCTAACGCCTAAATATGGCCTATTATCTAAATCTTTTCCCGACAAAGTGAAACTCAAATATACTCCGGACGGACGCCTCTGAGGCCTACCACTATTTTCCCTAGCCAGCTGGTTGCCCGCAGGCAACCCATCTAATCCTCGCGAACCACCTGCTCTGCTTTCACAGGCGCTCGCTCCCCATTTCCCGAATCATCGCGGGCCCTCGGAGCCGCTCTCGGGGCTGCCTCCCTCTCTGAGCACTCCTGCGATTGCCCTGCTCTCTGAGAGCATCGGGGGCAATCACGTTTTAAAAAACCAGGCCTCCTACACCCATAACAATAAATTTCCCTAGGACAGTTAGACATAATATGTCCAAACCGCCTACAATTAAAACACATAAAAGAATTCTGGGGAGGAGCCTGAATTCTCCTCTCCAACCTAGCGTCACGCAAAGGGGCCCTAACCACGGAAACCTCGGGTTCAGCCGAGACGTACGCCAAGTCTGGCTCCAACAAATTCTTGGATCGGCTGCTCGGCGGCGGCAGCATACGCCTCTCTGACAACGTCTCAGACAGACGACCAAACAGCCCCCTCATCGCCGCTACATAAATTTCTATGGACTCAGTCCCACTCTGAGTCCGTCTCCTAATCTCCGACATCAAAATGTCGTCATAGTTGGGGGGCAGGAATTCCAGTTTCAGCTCGGCGACCAACTCTCGCCAGCTTGAAACTGTCCTGCGGACATCCCTAAACCAGAACGGGGCTTTTCCAGAAAAAAGCTCCACTGCTCCCCTAAACAACTGGGCTTCACTAACGCTCCGAGCCTCGCATAGCTCGTCTACCCTCTGTAGAAAGGTATGTAGGGACATGTCTGTCTTTTTCCCGGTAAATTGAATACCCCACTTGGACAAAATTTCTACTTTTTGAAAACCTACGTTACTCAACGAGGTGGATGGCTCACGTCTCGGAACGTGTTCAGGCTTTTCCTCAACCGCAGACTCCCTACTGAGTCCCTTGGATGGTCGGGATGGCCTTGGATTGTCATCGAAGGCATCACCTCCGCCACCAACATCCTCCACCGCCTCGTTAAGCTCCCCCAACAATAACAAAACCCTATTTTTGAGCGCCATCTGCTCTACTACTTCTTCCTTACTCGCTGGCCTCGAACGAGTAAGGCGACCTAAAGCCCATTCCAACTTCACCAAAATCTTCAAATATTCGGGCGACTTGGCGTCCTTGGGAAGGGTTTTCATAAGTTTTTCAACTTCGGAAATCTTCCCCTCCACACCCAACCTATCTTCCTCAAAAACAAACGGATATCCCGCAAAGACATCCACGGACTCCCTACGCTCTATTTGCCTTGATGCCCTCAAGGACTTCCTCATGGACTCTACCGGAGTCACTGGCAACCCACAAGCCTCCATCTCGTATGCCAGTTCCTCTTGATCTCTTGAAGCCTATTGATCTCCATAGTTATAACAGACAGACAAAAAAATTTAAAAAAAACAAAAAAAAATGCAAAAAAAATCAAAAAAAAATTTTAAAAACTAAAACAAAAAAGAAATTCAAACAAAAAAACTTTCAAAAAAAACCAAAAAAAATTTTTTTTAAAAAAATTACGGACGAAAAAAAACAGGAACGACGAAACTTTAAAGGCGGACGGCACCGCAACCAAAAATAATAAAACAATTTTTTTTCTATTTAAAAACTCAAAAAAAAATTACCAAAAATTAAAAAAAATAAAAATCAAAAAAAAATATATATATAAAAAAATTGATAAAAATAAAACTATAAAATAATTAAGAAATTAAAAAATAATAATACAAAAACAACAGCTAAAGGCGGACGACACCACCACTGTTTAATAAAATTACAAAAAAAAATTAAAATTTTATTAACATCAAAATAAATGGTGCAACACAAAAACAAACAAAAATAAAATTTAAAAGAATTATTGAAAAAAACTTGCATAAAAAAAAAGGTTACAAATGTTGTACCAAAAAAAAGAACGGACTCACCGAACAACAAAAAAAACCCACTGCCGCTACTCCGCCGGCGATAGCACTCTCACCGGAAAAATTCCAAAGAAAGCTAAATAAATAAAAAGACAAATTAGTAAATTATAAAAAAACTGAAATTATACAACCAAAAAACGGCACAAAAAAAGCAAAAAAGAATATTTATAACAACAACGAAAAATTAAAAAAATCTGAAATCCCTCGTACTATTCTTTGCAGAATCTATTCACCAGCTGGACTTCGATAAAATTCGATGTCCAGCAACAACTTGGCTCAGATGCGGGACGACACAAACAAAAAAAAAAAGGAATAAGGAAGAGGGGGAAACGGCCAAACAAATTCCAAGCAAACTACTTAAAATTCCCAGGATGGAATCACTTCACCAAAACAAATCACGACCGAACACAACCTGCCCAACTCTATTAAATTCCTCAAATTCAAAACACTAAATGGCCGACTGCCACAAATAAAATAAAGTAAGAAAAACACTAGCTGTCAAAACTAAACTAGCGCGCAAAAATACTCCCTTTGGAACACTTGTCCTCCAGCCACAATCCGACTTTGGCAACCGCTCCACCTCACCACTCCAAAAATACAATTTAGAAAAACAAGAAAGAAAATTATCAAAATTTTCTAAACAAATTATTTAAGACCAAATTAAATTCCAAAATCTAAAACTTAACTTTTTCACTTTTCTTCTTCCCTGCTCAAAAAGAACCTTTCTATATGGCGCTCACTTTCCATTTCTCCAACATCTTCCCCCCCCACACATGAGCGCGACCTACGCAGAGTCCAGTATTCGCAGTCGGGGCTTTACCCACACCTATATGTGAAAGATCTTCTCAGATTTTCTAGAGTGTGTTTATGTACACCCCCGCACCCACCAAAATTAAAATAATCACTTTGGCGGCACTCATGTCTGTATAGGCGAAAGCATAAATATCGACAGGTTCCCCTCCCTCAAACAGGTTCAAAGAGTACAAAAGCTCTAGTTCAGGTTCTGACATTTTACCATTGTAATGGCGAGTCTGGCAATACCTCGATCAGATCGCCGCCGCTCACTTAGCTAACTTAACGAAAGCAAAAGCGAAAGAAAGGAGAAGAAAGCAAGAGAACTTTGACAGCTCAAACAAAATATTCAGTTTTCTTCTTCCGCGCGCCTGTCGCATTTCACCCGCGAGTGGCGAATTTGTTTTGCTTAACAAATTAAGCAAAACAAATATATTTAAAAAAATAGCAATCAATAAAATTGTGCAGTGCGTTCCCTCGGTCAGTGCGTGTGTGATTTTGTTCCTCCGAACAAAAGGGAAACATAAAAAAAACAAAACAAACAAAGCAACAACTGTGCCTCGAATTTATACCGCGACAACCCCACCTCCACCTCCGCGAAAGTTGCTTGGTCTCCTGAGACCAAGCAACTTTCGAATCTAACCGGAGAAAAATCACCCTGAGTCGATGTGCGGCCTAAGGTCCTGCACATGCCATGTCCCCTTTTCTCGTCCGTCTTCGTCTTCCAAAACATATGTCCACGGAGACACCCTCTTTTTAACCCCAAACGGTCCAACAAATTTCGGAGCTAACTTCGCTGCAAAATAGTTTGCAGCATCGGACAAAACAAAATTACGTATCCACACTAACTCGTATGGAGACGCCCCCAACACCTCATGCTGCGCTGTTGGAATGCAGCGCGCCACCCTTGAGAGGTGAGTATCCCACGTCCTGTGGTTTTCCGACACGTACGCCCTCAAAGTGGTCTTAATAATTTGGTTAATCCGCTCGGCCGCTTTGACATCCTTCAGCTTATCTAAAGTAGCCGAAATAGAAGGGAGGGGGTAACTATCTCGATCCGTATTTTTATTCAGTGTCCTATAGTCGACACAAAACCTATAACTCCCATCCTTTTTCCTAATCATCACAACCGGTGATGCCCAAGGGCTGTGAGAAATCTCAATCACATACTTTTCTAACATATCCTCTATTTCCTCATCTATGCGCCTCTGAATAGCGGGCGATACCGGATAGTATCGCTGCTTGACTGGTTCCACATTTGGCTTTGTAGGAATCCGATGTTCGACCAAATGTGTACAACCAAGTCCCTCAGGCATAGACCTAAAAACATCTGCAACAAACTCCTCAAGAACCGATTTTTCCCTAGTTGACAACGAAGACCTATCAACTATCGCCGCTACTGACGAGACCTCGACTTGGTCGGAAAACCTCCACTGATTCTTGGCCAAATCTGGCACTACACCGGCCTTAGACCAAAAGTCTACTCCAAGAATCAATGATTGGGGTAAATCCGGTATTACGAGGCATTCAACGAGGACCGACTTGCCCTCTACCTCGAAAGGGACCGAAACTACCCCCCTAACCGGAACTTCTTCACCATCAGCAAGCGCAACCTTGCTGATTGCAGACGCCAATAAACTTATCCCCCAGGACTTTAATGTGTCCCAGCCTGGCCTACCAAGAATCGTCCTGGTGGCCCCCGAATCTAAAAGCCCTAACATACGCACTCCAAAAATCCTAACGCCTAAATATGGCCTATTATCTAAATCTTTTCCCGACAAAGTGAAACTCAAATATACTCCGGACGGACGCCTCTGAGGCCTACCACTATTTTCCCTAGCCAGCTGGTTGCCCGCAGGCAACCCATCTAATCCTCGCGAACCACCTGCTCTGCTTTCACAGGCGCTCGCTCCCCATTTCCCGAATCATCGCGGGCCCTCGGAGCCGCTCTCGGGGCTGCCTCCCTCTCTGAGCACTCCTGCGATTGCCCTGCTCTCTGAGAGCATCGGGGGCAATCACGCTTTAAAAAACCAGGCCTCCTACACCCATAACAATAAATTTCCCTAGGACAGTTAGACATAATATGTCCAAACCGCCTACAATTAAAACACATAAAAGAATTCTGGGGAGGAGCCTGAATTCTCCTCTCCAACCTAGCGTCACGCAAAGGGGCCCTAACCACGGAAACCTCGGGTTCAGCCGAGACGTACGCCAAGTCTGGCTCCAACAAATTCTTGGATCGGCTGCTCGGCGGCGGCAGCATACGCCTCTCTGACAACGTCTCAGACAGACGACCAAACAGCCCCCTCATCGCCGCTACATAAATTTCTATGGACTCAGTCCCACTCTGAGTCCGTCTCCTAATCTCCGACATCAAAATGTCGTCATAGTTGGGGGGCAGGAATTCCAGTTTCAGCTCGGCGACCAACTCTCGCCAGCTTGAAACTGTCCTGCGGACATCCCTAAACCAGAACGGGGCTTTTCCAGAAAAAAACTCCACTGCTCCCCTAAACAACTGGGCTTCACTAACGCTCCGAGCCTCGCATAGCTCGTCTACCCTCTGTAGAAAGGTATGTAGGGACATGTCTGTCTTTTTCCCGGTAAATTGAATACCCCACTTGGACAAAATTTCTACTTTTTGAAAACCTACGTTACTCAACGAGGTGGATGGCTCACGTCTCGGAACGTGTTCAGGCTTTTCCTCAACCGCAGACTCCCTACTGAGTCCCTTGGATGGTCGGGATGGCCTTGGATTGTCATCGAAGGCATCACCTCCGCCACCAACATCCTCCACCGCCTCGTTAAGCTCCCCCAACAATAACAAAACCCTATTTTTGAGCGCCATCTGCTCTACTACTTCTTCCTTACTCGCTGGCCTCGAACGAGTAAGGCGACCTAAAGCCCATTCCAACTTCACCAAAATCTTCAAATATTCGGGCGACTTGGCGTCCTTGGGAAGGGTTTTCATAAGTTTTTCAACTTCGGAAATCTTCCCCTCCACACCCAACCTATCTTCCTCAAAAACAAACGGATATCCCGCAAAGACATCCACGGACTCCCTACGCTCTATTTGCCTTGATGCCCTCAAGGACTTCCTCATGGACTCTACCGGAGTCACTGGCAACCCACGAGCCTCCATCTCGTATGCCAGTTCCTCTTAATCTCTTGAAGCCTATTGATCTCCATAGTTATAACGGACAAACAAAAAAATTCAAAAAGAAACAAAAAAAAATGCAAAAAAAATCAAAAAAAATTTTAAAAACTAAAACAAAAAAAACAAAAAAAATTTTTTTTAAAAAAAATTACCGCCGAAAAAAAACAGGACCGACGAAATTTTTAAGGCGGATGGCACCGCAAATTTTAACTAAAACTCGCGCTATTTTTAACTAAAACTTTATTTAAAACTCTAAAACCAAAAATCCCCACGCGATAATTAAATTCCCTATTTGACCGAATAGCACAGTCGCGAAGCGTGGGATTTAAGCCGACCCTCGCGGTATAGTATCCCCGGCCGAACGAACAACACGTACACGCGAAAACCAGATAACTAAACTTTTAAAACCCTACACAGAAACTGTCGCACTATATATATAGGTATATATATACGGTATATATATAGGTATATATATACGTATATATATAGGTATATATATACGTATATATACAGGTATATATATACGTATATATACAGGTATATATATACGTATATATATATAACAAGAAACTGCACCTTGCCCGACACAAAGAAAATAATACCGAACACAAACCAAACACAAACCAAACACAAATGACCGAAAGAAATTATTTATACACTCAAAAATAATATTTTTTAAAACGCAATTGATTTGCGGAATCTATTCACCAACTGGACTTCCATAAAATTCGATGTCCAGCAACAACTTGGCTCAGATGCGGGAAGACACAAACAAAAAAAAGGAATAAGGAAGAGGGGGAAAAGGCCAAACAAATTCCAAGCAAACTACTTGAAATTCCCAGGACGGAATCACTTCACCAAAACAAATCACGACCGAACACAACCTGCCCAACTCTATTAAATTCCTCAAATTCAAAACACTAAATGGCCGACTGCCACAAATAAACAAGAAAGAAAATTATCAAAATTGTCTAAACAAATTATTTAAGACCAAATTAAATTGCAAAATCTAAAACTTCACTCTTTCACTTTTCTTCTTCCCTGCTCAAAAAGAACTAAAGAACCTGTCTATATGGACGCATATATGGCGCTCACTTTCCATTTCTCCAACATCTTCCCCCCCCCCCACACATGAGCGCGACCTAAGCAGAGGCCAGTATTCGCAGTCGGGGCTTTACCCACACCTATATGTGAAAGATCTTCTCAGATTTGCTAGAGTGTGTTTGGCAAATTTACATATACACCCTCGCACCCACCAAAATGAAAATACTCACTTTGGCGGCACTCATGTATGTATAGGCGAAAGCATAAATGTCAACAGGTTCCCCTCCCTCAAACAGGTACAAAGAGTACAAAAGCTCTAGTCCAGGTTCTGACATTTTACCATTGTAATGGCGAGGCTGGCAATACCCTCATCGGATCGCCGCCGCTCACTTACCTAACTTAACGAAAGCAAAAGCGAAAGAAAGGAGAAGAAAGCAAGAGAACTTTGACAGCTCAAACAAAATATTCAGTTTTCTTCTTCCGCGCGCCGGTCGCATTTCACCCGCGAGTGGCGAATTTGTTTTGCTTAACAAATTAAGCAAAACAAATATATTTAAAAAAATAACAATCAATAAAATTTAGCAGTGCGTTCCCTCGGTCAGTGCGTGTGTGATTTTGTTCGCCCGTCGCCCCGAACAAAAGGGAAACATAAAAAACAAAACAAACAAAACAACAATAACTGTGCCGCGAATTTATACCGCGACAACCCCACCTCCACCTCCGCGAAAGTTGCTTGGTCTCCTGAGACCAACCAACTTTCGAATCTAACCGGAGAAAAATCACCCTGAGTCGATGTGCGGCCTAAGGTCCTGCACATGCCATGTCCCCTTTTCTCGTCCGTCTTCGTCTTCCAAAACATATGTCCACGGAGGCATCGTCTTTTTAACCCTAAACGGTCCAACAAATTTCGGAGCTAACTTCGCTGCAAAATAGTTTGCAGCATCGGACAAAACAAAATTACGTCTCCATACTAACTCGTGTGGTAAATACTGTACATCTCTACGTCTGAGATTGTAAGTCTTTGCTGTCTTGGCACTTGCCATTTCTAACTTCTTAATTATGTCTTCCCTCAAGTCTGCCATTAACTTGGCCCGGTCCTCACTACTACTGTCCGGTTGGTCTGAGTCTCCCACTCGTCTATAATCTCTATCACCCCTGACCGCCATATTTCGGCCGAAATTCACGAAGTATGGAGACTCCCCCAACACCTCATGCTGCGCTGTTCGAATGCAGCACGCCACCCTTGAGAGGTGAGTATCCCACGTCCTGTGGTTCTCCGACACGTACGCCCTCAAAGTGGTCTTAATAATTTGGTTAATCCGCTCTGCCGGATTAGCCTGCGGATGATAGTGTGCAGTGTACCGCATCTGCACACCATACGACGCGCATAAACTCTGCAGCTCCTTGCTGTGAAACTGAGGCCCATTGTCGCATACAATGGACCTCGGAACTCCAAAGAGCATGAACATGTTGTCCTCTAACTCCTTGCAAACGCTCTTTGCCGTTGCATTTCGCAACGAAAACAACAAGGGGAACTTGGTGAAGTAGTCAACCACCGTTAAAATATAACAAAATCCCCGACTAGACTTCACCAAGGGTCCCACAAGATCTACGCAGATCATTTCCCAAGGTTCTAACTTCTTTGTCCTCTCTACCATACAACCAGCTGGCTTATTGTAGTCAGGTTTCACCCTCTGGCAAACCTAACAACCTTTAATATATCTAGCTATCTCTGCCTTCATTTTTAGCCAATAATATTTCTCAACTACCCTTGCGTATGTTTTCCTAACGCCCATGTGCCCCGATAATGGATTATCGTGACACTCGAATAAAATACTGCGCCTATCACTCCTGCCCACAACTCTCTTCCACTCGTACCCAGCACTAAACAAACTATTTGTCCCTGTCTCTATGTGTTTGCATAACACCCCATTTTCAATTCTCCAAGCTGGGTAATCGAGTGGTTTATCCTCCACTTTCCTAACCATGGAATCCACCCATGGATCTCTACCTCCCCTACGACTGGGACACCTCTAGAAAGCATGTCGGGCACAACATGATCTTTCCCCTTACGATGTATGATTTCATAATCGTATTGCTGGAGCTTTAAAGCCCACCTAGCCAACCTACCGCAAGGATCTTTCAAATTGTTGAGCCATACCAACGAATAATGGTCGGTCACCACTGTGAACCTGACCCGTTCGATGTATGGCCTCAACTTCTCAACTGCACACAAAACAGCAAAACACTCCTTCTCGGTAGTGGAATAATTCCTCTCGCATCTACTCAACGACCTACTCAAATACGAAATGACCCTTCATCAAACTGCTGTGTCAAATCGGCACCTATTACAAAATCGGAAGCATCAGTCTGAACTACGAAGGGTCGTTCGAAATCAGGACAGCTCAGGACCGGCGCCGTCACTAGGCGCTCCTTGGCCTTCTAAATGCTGTCCTCGCACTCCGGCGACCATCTAAACCTGTTCTTCTTCTTTAGAAGATCAGTTAGAGGCTTAACCAAATCAGCGAAATTCGAAACAAACCTACGATACCAAGAAATGGTGCCAACAAACGACCTGACTTCCTTACATTTTTGGGCGCTGGAATTTTCAGCATTGCCTCAACTTTCTCGGGGTCAACGTGCAAGCCCTGTCGACCAACAACATAACCTAAGTACCGTAGCCCTGCCGAACAAATCCTCCTCAGGACCTCCTTTAGAACCTCAACATGCTTATCAAATGTATTTGTAACGATAATAATATCGTCCAAATACACGAAAACATGAGGTTCCAAGTCAGCCCCAAGGACCTCATCTATTAATCACTGCCAAGTTGCAGGCGCATTGTGCAGGCCATAAGGCATGCGCTTGAACTAGTAGAGCCCCCTACCCGGAACTGTAAATGCCGTACAGGCCCTAGACTCCTTCTCTACTGGGATCTGCCAATAAGCGGATTTTATATCCAAGCTAGAGAGATATTTGGCATCCTTCAACTTATCGAAAGTAGCCGAAATATAAGGGAGGGGGTAACTATCTCGATCCGTATTTTTATTCAGTGTCCTATAGTCGTCACAAAACCATCCTTTTTCCTAATCATCACAACCGGTGATGCCCAAGGGCTGTGAGAAATCTCAATCACACCCTTTTCTAACATATCCTCTATTTCCTCATCTATGCGCCTCTGAATAGCGGGCGATACCGGATAGTATCGCTGCTTGACTGGATCCACATTTGGCTTTGTACGAATCCGATGTTCGACCAAATGTGTACAACCAACTCCCTCAGGCATATACCTAAAAACATCTGCAACAAACTCCTCAAGAACCGATTTTTCCCTAGTTGACAACGAAGACCTATCAACTATCGCCGCTACTGACGAGACCTCGACTTGGTCGGAAAACCTCCACTGATTCTTGGCCAAATCTGGCACTACACCGGCCTTAGACCAAAAGTCTACTCCAAGAATCAATGATTGGGGTAAATCCGGTATTACGAGGCATTCAACGAGAACTGACTTGCCCTCTACCTCGAAAGGGACCGAAACTACCCCCCTAACCGGAACTTCTTCACCATCAGCAAGGGCAACCTTGCTGACCACAGACGCCAATAAACTTATCCCCCAAGACTTTAATGTGTCCCAGCCTGGCCTACCAAGAATCGTCCTGGTGGCCCCCGAATCTAAAAGCCCTAACATACGCACTCCAAAAATCCTAACGCCTAAATATGGGCTATTATCTAAATCTTTTCCCGACAAAGTGAAACTCAAATACACTCCGGACGGACGCCTCTGAGGCCTACCACTATTTTCCCTAGCCAGCTGGTTGCCCGCAGGCAACCCATCTAATCCTCGCGAACCACCTGCCCTGCTTCCACAGGCGCTCGCTCCCCATTTCCCGAATCATCGCGGGCCCTCGGAGCCGCTCTCGGGGCCGCCTCCCTCTCTGAGCGCTCCTGCTATCGCCCTGCTCTCTGAGAGCATCGGGGGCAATCACGCTTTAAAAAACCAGGCCTCCTACACCCATAACAATAAATTTCCCTAGGGCAGTTGGACATAACAAGTCCAAACCGCCTACAATTAAAACACCTAAAAGAATTCTGGGGAGGAGCCTGAATTCTCCTCTCCAACCTAGCGTCACGCGAAGGGGCCCTAACCACGGAAACCTCGGGTTCAGTCGAGACGTACGCCAAGTCTGGCTCCAACAAATTCTTGGATCGGCTGCTCGGCGGCGGCAGCATACGCCTCTCTGACAACGTCTCAGACAGACGACCAAACAGTCCCCTCATCGCCGCTACATAAATTCCTATGGACTCAGTCCCACCCTGAGTCCGTCTCCTAATCTCCGACATCAAAATGTTGTCATAGTTGGGGGGCAGGAATTCCAGTTTCAGCTCGGCGACCAACTCTCGCCAGCTTGAAACTGTCCTGCGGACATCCCTAAACCAGAACGGGGCTTTTCCAGAAAAAAGCTCCACTGCTCCCCTAAACAACTGGGCTTCACTAACGCCCCGAGCCTCGCATAGCTCGTCTAACCTCTTTAGAAAGGCATGTAGGGACATGTCTGTCTTTTCCCGGGTAAATTGAATACCCCACTTGGACAAATTTTCAACTTTTTGAAAACCTACGTTACTCAAAGAGGGAGACGGCTCACGTCTCGGAACGGGTTCAGGCTTTTCCTCAACCGCAGACTCCCTACTGAGTCCCTTGGATGGTCGGGATGGCCTTCGATTGTCATCGAAGGCATCATCTCCGCCACCAACATCCTCCACCGCCTCGTTAAGCTCCCCCAACAATAACAAAACCCTATTTTTGAGCGACATCTGCTCTACTACTTCTTCCTTACTCGCTGGCCTCGAACGAGTAAGGCGACCTAAAGCAGATTCCAACTTCACCAAAATCTTCAAATATTCGGGCGACTTGGAGTCCTTGGGAGGGGTTTCCATAAGTTTTTCAACTTCGGAAATCTTCCCCTCCACACCCAACCTATCTTCCTCAAAAACAAACGGATATCCCGCAAAGACATCCACGGACTCCCTACGCTCTATTTGACTTAATGCCCTCAAGGACTTCCTCATGGACTCTACCGGAGTCACTGGCAACCCACGAGCCTCCATCTCGTATGCCAGTTCCTCTTGGTTAAGATTATTGATCTCCATAGTTATAACGGACAGACAAAAAAAAACCTGATAACTAAACTTTTAAAACCCTACACCGAAACTGTCGCACTATATATATAGGTATATATATATATATATTAATAACAAGAAACTGCACCTTTCCCGACACAAAGAAAATAATACCGAACACAAACGGAATCTTTTTCAAAATTGTCACAAAACGACAAATGACCGAAAGAAATTATTTATACACCCAAAAATAATATTTTTTTAAACCGCAATTGATTTGCGGGATCAGACCGACCTGTCTGAAATCCCTCGCACGATTCTTTGCAGAATCTATTCACCAGCTGGACTTTGATAAAATTCGATGTCCAGCAACAACTTGGCTCAGATGCGGGACGACACAAACAAAAAAAAGGAATAAGGAAGAGGGGCAAACGGCCAAACAAATTCCAACCAAACTACTTGAAATTCCCAGGACGGAATCACTTCACCAAAACAAATCACGACCGAACACAACCTGTCCAACTCTATTAAATTCCTCAAATTCAAAACTAAATGGCCGACTGCCACAAATAAAATAAAGTAAAAAAACACTAGCTGGCAAAACTAAACCAGCGCGCAAAAATACTCCCTTTGGAACACTTGTCCTCCAGCCAAAATCCGACGTTGGCAACTGCTCCACCTCACCACTCCAAAAATACAATTTAGAAAAACAAGAAAGAAAATTATCAAAATTTTCTAAACAAATTATTTAAGACCAAATTAAATTCCAAAATCTAAAACTTCACTTTTTCACTTTTCTTCTTCCCTGCTCAAAAAGAACTAAAGAACCTGTCTATATGGACGCATATATGGCGCTCACTTTCCATTTCTCCAACATCTTCCCCCCCCCCCCACACACATGAGCGCGACCTACGCAGAGGCCAGTATTCGTAGTCGGGGCCTTACCCACACCTATATGTGAAAGATCTTCTCAGATTTTCTAGAGTGTGTTTGGCAAATTTACATATACACCCCCGCACCCACCAAAATGGAAATACTCACTTTGGCGGCACTCATGTCTGTATAGGCGAAAGCATAAATGTCGACTGGTTCCCAGGTCCAGGTTTTGACATTTTACTATTGTAATGGCGAGGCTGGCAATACCTTCATCGGATCGCCGCCGCTTACTGAGCTAACTTAACGAAAGCAAAAGCGAAAGAAAGTAAAAGAATGCAAGAGAACTTTTGACAGCTCAAACAAAATATTCAGTTTTCTTCTTCCGTGCGCCGGTTGCATTTCACCCGCGAGTGGCGAATTTGTTTTGCTTAACAAATTAAGCAAAACAAATATTTTTATATACAAAAATTAACAATCAATAAAATTGTGCAGTGCGTTCTTTCGGTTAGTGCGTGTGAGATTTTGTTCCTCCTATTTTGTTCGCCCGTCGCCCCGAACAAAAGGGAAGCATAAAAAAACATAACAAACAAAACAACAACACAACAACAACTGTGCCGCGAATTTATACCGCGACAACTATATATATATATATATAACAAGAAACTGCACCTTTCCCGACACAAAGAAAATAATACCGAACACAAACGGAACCCTTTTCAAAATTGTCACAAAACGACAAATGACCGAAAAAAATTATTTATACACCCAAAAATAATATTTTTTTAAAACGCAATTGATTCGCGGGACCAGACCGACCTGTCTGAAATACCTCGGACGATTCTTTGCAGAATCTATTCACCAGCTGGACTTCCATAAAATTCGATGTCCAGCAACAACTTGGCTCAGATGCGGGACGACACAAACAAAAAAAAGGAATAAGGAAGAGGGGGAAACGGCCAAACAAATTTCAAGCAAACTACTTGAAATTCCCAGGACGGAATCACTTCACCAAAACAAAGCACGACCGACCACAACCTGTCCAACTCTATTAAATTCTACAAATTCAAAACACTAAATGGCCGACTGCCACAAATAAAATAAAGTAAAAAAAACACTAGCTGGCAAAACTAAACCAGCGCGAAAAAATACTCCCTTTGGAACACTTGTCCTCCTCACCACTCCAAAAATACAATTTAGAAAAACAAGAAAGAAAATTATCAAAATTTTCTAAACAAATTATTTAAGACCAAATTAAATTCCAAAATCTAAAACTTAACTTTTTCACTTTTCTTCTTCCCTGCTCAAAAAGAACTAAAGAACCTGTCTATATGGACGCATATATGGCGCTCATTTTCCATTTCTCCAACATCTTTCCCCCCACACATGAGCGCGACCTACGCAGAGGCCAGTATTCGCAGTAGGGGCTTTACCCACACCTATATGTGAAAAATCTTCTCAGATTTTCTAGAGTGTGTTTGGCAAATTTACATATACACCCCCGCACCCACCAAAATGAAAATACTCACTTTGGCGGCACTTATGTCTGTATAGCCGAAAGCATAAATGTCGACAGGTTCCCTTCCCTCAAACAGGTTCAAAGAGTACAAAAGCTTTAGTCCAGGTTTTGACATTTTGCTATTGTAATGGCGAGGCTGGCAATACCTTCATCGGATCGCCGCCGCTCACTTAGCTAACTTAACGAAAGCAAAAGCGAAAGAAAGGAGAAGAAAGCAAGAGAACTTTGACAGCTCAAACAAAATATTCAGTTTTCTTCTTCCGTGCGCCGGTTGCATTTCACCCGCGAGTGGCGAATTTGTTTTGCTTAACAAATTAAGCAAAACAAATATTTTTATATACAAAAATTAACAATCAATAAAATTGTGAAGTGCGTTCTTTCGGTTAGTGCGTGTGAGATTTTGTTCCTCCTATTTTGTTCGCCCGTCACCCCGAACAAAAGGGAAACATAAAAAAACATAACAAGCAAAACAACAACACAACAACAACTGTGCCGCGAATTTATACCGCGACAACTATATATATATATATATAACAAGAAACTGCACCTTTCCCGACACAAAGAAAATAATACCGAACACAAACGGAACCCTTTTCAAAATTGTCACAAAACGACAAATGACCGAAAAAAATTATTTATACACCCAAAAATAATATTTTTTTAAAACGCAATTGATTCGCGACCGACCTGTCTGAAATACCTCGGACGATTCTTTGCAGAATCTATTCACCGACTGCCACAAATAAAATAAAATAAAGTAAAAAAAACACTAGCTGGCAAAACTAAACCGGCGCGCAAAAATACTCCCTTTGGAACTCCTCCAGCCACAATCCGACGTTGGCAACCGCTCCACCTCACCACTCCAAAAATACAATTTAGAAAAACAAGAAAGAAAATTATCAAAATTTTCTAAACAAATTATTTAAGACCAAATTAAATTCCAAAATCTAAAACTTCACTTTTCTTCTTCCCTGCTCAAAAATAACTAAAGAACCTGTCTATATGGACGCATATATGGCGCTCACTTTCCATTTCTCCAACATCTTCCCCCCCCCCCCCAGACATGAGCGCGACCTACGCAGAGGCCAGTATTCGCAGTCGGGGCTTTACCCACACCTATATGTGAAAGATCTTCTCAGATTTTCTAGAGTGTGTTTGGCAAATTTACATATACACCCCCGCACCCACCAAAATGAAAATCCTCACTTTGGCGGCACTCATGTCTGTATAGGCGAAAGCATAAATGTCGACAGGTTCCCCTCCCTCAAACAGGTTCAAAGAGTATTTGTACTCTATTTGGCACCCTCAGATTGAAAAAACCCTGAACAAAATGTGTTTGCGAAAAAGCCATGTAAAAAATTTTGCATGAAGAGCCGTGCAAAGTGACCGAGAACGAATTTTGGTGCAAGAAAGCTTAGTTTGAAAAACTGATGGAGCGGCCATCAGACTTTTACGCTAAAAAGCTTTTTATTAATTTTCGGTGAAAAATTTTGTTGTGCAGATTTTTTTCCAAAAAGCACTTTTCATAAGAATTTTGTACAAAACATTATTTTGAAGAAATTTTGAGCTACATAAATATTTGTTTATAATTTTCATTTTATGCGTCACTAACCCAAAACAACTTAAAAAATCTTCGCAAAGAAAGAATTTCTTAGACAACCAAACACACACGCAAATTCCCAAGCAGCATGAAAATTGGAGCCCACTTGTCTGTTCTACATGTAAACAGGTCGTCTACGCACCCACGCGACATGGTCGCCGAGATCAAGTCGTGCCGCAGCAAGATAGTACCTCCTAATTGCGCACAAAAATAAGGGTGGTTTTCAGACTCCACACATTTTTAGTTCGCGCATTGTTTTCCTTCTGAAATTCGCTGCGCCAGCATTGACCATCGACTGGAGGAATGTAAATCATAAACAAGCAATTTCTTGTTTTGTGTGATCAAGCGAAGGAATGTGTGACATGAACACTTGTGCGTTTATTGTTGTTGTTTTCCTTCAGCCACGCGTATTTGGTTTTTTCCTTTTGTTTTAATACGCACAACTGAAAGGGTTTCTATGCGCGTAGTATAACCAGAGAAGAAAGTCTTGTGGATGCATTTATGTATACACAAAACTTCAATAATTCACAATTTATTGTTAAATGGTTGTGATCACATGAAATGCTATTTGGAGGAAGTTTAAAAATTATATAAATACATCGATACACCTTAAAACACACATGCTATGTTCCCAAAATTGTAGAAAGTAAAAAACCAAATAGCTTCTGTATTTTACGTAAAAAACCAAAAAAAATTCACTGCGAACAATACAAAAAAACGTGCAGCTAACAAACTTGCGTTTCCATTTTTCACAAAATCGATAATATTAATATATCTAAATTTTAAATATGCTTCGAAATAAGCCGTAAAATTATAAACAAATATTTAGCTCAAAATTTCTTCAAAATAATGTTTTGTACAAAATTCTTATGAAAAATGGTTTTTGAAAAAAAATCTGCACAACAAAATTTTTCACAGAAAATAAATAAAAAGCTTTTTGGCGTAAAAGTCTGAAGGCCGCTCCATCAGTTTTTCATACTAAGCTTTCTTGCACCAAAATTCGTTCTCATTCACTTTGCACGGCTTCTTCATGCAAAATTTTTTCCACGGCTTTTTCGCAAACACGTTTTGTTTAGGGTTTTTTCAATCTGAGGGTGTCATTTGTGCTCTAGTCCAGGTTCTGACATTTTACCATTGTAATGGCGAGGCTGGCAATACCTCGATCGGATCGCCGCCGCTCACTTAGCTAACTTAACGAAAGCAAAAGCGAAAGAAAGGAGAAGAAAGCAAGAGAACTTTGACAGCTCAAACAAAATATTCAGTTTTCTTCTTCCGCGCGCCGGTCGCATTTCACCCGCGAGTGGCGAATTTGTTTTGCTTCACAAATTAAGCAAAACAAATATATTTAAAAAAATAACAATCAATAAAATTGTGCAGTGCGTTCCCTCGGTCAGTGCGTGTGTGATTTTGTTCGCCCGCCGTCCCGAACAAAAGGGAAACATAAAAAAACAAAACCGCATCAACTGTGCCGCGAATTTATACCTCGACAAGACATTCAAAATTGTTTTTAATAATTCGGCGGAAAAAGTGGTATGCTTAAAACTAACAAACCTAATATTTTAAGGTGTTTATTTTAATTCCGACGAATAATAAAAACGGGTTACCTTAGTGAGCCGATACATTCAGCTGTTATATGATAAAGTCTCATAAATAAGAAAAAGAGTACTTAATAGTACTTTCGGGAAAAACTGAGAGTAAAAAAGAGGAGGGCCTAAAAAAGAGTACTGTACTCTTTAAAAGAGTACGTCTGGTATCCCTACCTCTAGGGCCTAAAAAGGATAAATCCAAAATTTGGGATCCTTAGTTTTCTTCTACCTCCTGCAATCGTGTTTACAAGAAAAGAGGACGAACAGACGGACAGACAGGGAGGTTCAATACCAACTCCTTCTAGGGCCTAAAAAGGATAAATCCAAAATTTGGGATCCCTAGTTTTCTTCTATCTCCTGCAATCGTGTTTACAAGAAAAGAGGACGGACAGACAGGGAGGTAGGAGTGGCACTCGACCGATTCCGCCCATTTTCAATACCAACTCCTTCTAGGACAAATCCAAAATTTGGGATCCCTAGCTTTCTTCTAGCTCCTACAATCGTGTTTACAAGAAAAGAGGACGGACAGACGGACAGACGGATAGGGCTAGATCAACTCAGGAGGTGACGCTGATCAAGAATATATATACTTTTCCATACCGGACACGTCTTCTTCTTGGTGTTACAAACATCAGACCAAAGTGAATATACCCATACCTCATTGTATAAAAACAATCGGTTTCCATTGACCATCAATTTCCATTGACCATCAATTTGATGTTGTCGCGTTTAATGATGGATACGACTAAAGAGTTGCGTTAGCTAGTGGTTCTTTGCAGTGCTGAAAAGCTTCGCTGAGGTCGTTTGTCGATTGAATATTGGTGTTGTCGCCCCACCCTCCCGAAATTATTTCGCATTACCAAACCAAAGTGCAGATAAATGTTTTTTAATTTGATTGGTAAAAATATATTGGTGAAACAAGTTTAAAATGGACAAATGATGATGAGTTTCATGTATTTTTCACCATGTTGCATTCAAAAATTGACAAAATCCTTATATACTACGATAAAAATAAAAATAGTATAGGCTTTTATTATTATTTTGTACCGAAAATTATAAAAGTATTGACACGGTTATATTTGCCCTTTTGCAAGAGTTCCATTTTCAAATCTAAAAAATCAATTTTTGTATCAAACTACAAGTCATTTTTTGATTCGATTTCAAATCGAAAAAATTCATTTAAAATCTATGACCACACAGTGTGGTCCATTTTTTAATGTAATAAAACAATTTTTGATTTGATCCGATGCCTTCAATTCTTAAATATTTATTTTATATTTGAATTAAAACGTCTTGTTCATAAAAATTTAAAATCATCAAATTCCAACTTGAAAATAAGGTTATCTTAATATATAAAAACGTTGGTGCGTATGTATGAGTGAAAATTACGGCTAAAACACTGAACGTATCAGAACCATACAAACACCAAACGTTTATTTGTGAGCTCCGGAAGGTTTTTGTATTACTTTGAACTTGATTGGTCAAAGACGCGGGGTACCACTCATACAATTTAAGTATTACTTCAGAATAGATCTGGAATACTTTCCAGCACACATGGTATTATGCTTCTTATTCCAAAAGTGCGATTCAATGAGTAAAATTCGACAATGGTCAAGCATTTGACAAAAAAAAACTAAACCAAACAAACCAATTTAGATTTAAAAAAATGTATACAAATGAGAACTTCAAATCAGGCGTCACGCAATTACAAATATAAAAGTGTTAGTCCAGATTGATTGAATGATTGGTGATTACTGACTCATCACCACCCAGCTCAAACCGCTGAACCTAGAGTCTGCAATTTTTTATGTTATGCTCTGGTGTACTGGGGGTTCCACTACTTTAAGTATAAGTCCGAGCGACGCCGGGGTATTCAACTAGTATACATATTATAAAACTGATTGTGTGTCTGCCTGTCTGTCTTCTGTCTGTCTGTTTGTCCCTCAATCACGGCTAAACGGCTGTACCGATTCTTTTGACATTCTTAGGATAAATTCTATAGATATAGATGTAACATAGGGTACATGAGATTAAGATTGGACAAAGGGGTGTGGCACCTGCTATACAACACAAAATATGCCTACAAGATAATTTGGTAACTATTGAATTGAATTTGAATTGAATATTGAATATATAAATATGAAATTTGGCACGGAGTTGTATAATAACTTTCCCAAGCTTTGTGCCAAATATGGACATAATTGCACAAGGGGCATGGCACCGCCCATACAACACGTAATTTAAATACCAGCTAAGTAAGCAAGTTGGCATGGAGTTGTATATTATGTTTTCGCTGATATGTGTCGAATATGGGAATAATTGGACAAGAGGCGTGGCACCGCCCATACAATTTTCTACCCCATATCACGGTTAAACGGCTTTACTGACTTTATTGAAATTTTAAGATAAAATTGTGTAAGTAATGGAATTTCCAATAGGAAAAAATAAGTTGGATTTGGACGGGGCGTGGAACCTCCCACACAACAAAAAATATAATTGAAATGTTACTTAGTACCTATCGAATATATACTATATATATTTATTTTTTTAATTTTATACAACCCGTGTATGTAACAGGTAGGTAATAAATAAAATGTTTGTAAGACATTTTTTCATAAATTTTTTTTTTCGGTTATAAAATGGTCATAAATGTTTTGGTCATTGACCGTCACGTGACCGTCATATCACCGGGCACATGACCGCGGCACATCACTAGTCGGAGCCGCTGCAAACAACTAAAAAAACAATCAGCATAAATAAAATATCGCAGAAAAATGGGAATAAAACATGGACCGTAACAGTTATATCATTTATCCAAAAAAGATAAAATTTAAATTTTATTTTTTAATTTTTCACAAAAAGTTACGGTTATGTTTTATGGGATATCTTTCCCGCAAATAATAACGGTTATGTTTTGTGGGATATTTTTTCCCACAAAATATCGTACATCAAAATTACGGCAAAAACACGATTTTCACTTATACCACAATACCAACTGGTTCTAGGGCCTAAAAAGGATAAATCCAAAATTTGGGATGCCTAGCTTACTTCTAGCTTACTTCGAGCCAAAAACCATACAAGCTAGGATTGCGAAATTTTACACATATGGGTGTAGCACTAAAATCTACCAAATGAAAAAAAAGTGGGCTCGCCCCTTTTTGGGGGAAAATTCTTAAATACCGTGAAAATTCCTTTAAAAACACAATTTCATTCATCTCGTAAGCTATGCATGCTGGGGTAGTATATTTTACACATGAGGGCGTGGCATCACCATTTAACATCTTGAAAAAGGCGTGGCTGCCACCCGGTACGGGGAAATTATTAATCACGAGACTTGTTCATAGTATAAATTGTACTTTGCTGAAATTAGCCATGGGAGTGAAGCATAAGTGCATTTGTGGCATTTGTTATCAATCCTTTAAGAACTACTTGAAGATTCTTCACTGCGAACGGAAACTGGACGTATGGGTACAATATCGGGGTGCATCTTCACCATCATAATTGCAGCCAAATTTTCTTCCAATAAATTAAATCTCAAGTCTCCAAGAATCAGTCTTAGAGCTGAGAAGGATCGTTCCACACTAGCTTGTGCTGCTGGTACAGCATGGACGATACAAGCAAGCTTTCGCAGCCATGGCAATGTATGCCTTTTACTGTTCCAGTATATATGCATTCCCACACTATTTGCTTTATCCCACTATTTTCGATGCGCACCAAGCCAGTCAAAATTTTGTTATCTAATAATGCTTAGTGCCATGTGTGGCACGTACCATGTGTGACTAACTACCAGAAAAAACAGACATAGCATTTTACATATGGCCACCTGCGACAAGTGCATCGCTGCATGGTGCATGGTGACAACATGTGACGGACATCTAAAAATAAAAATTATTAAAACAATTGAAAATCATAACTAAAACATACCTTGGGTATTTCATTGATTTGAATTAGTGATGCCAAGCAGCGTTGCCATTTTGGTAGTTTTCTACCAAAATTAGTAGTTTTTTTTGTCCCGAGCTGATTTTGGTAGTTTTTTTTCATTTCGGTATTTTTTTTGACTAAACATTAGAGCTGTCCAAAAAAAAAAATGTGTCCGATCGGTTTCGAGTATCTTTAATTTCAGGATTAATAACTAAAAGATTTTGATTTTCACATATTTTATTTTTAATTTTTTTGGGAGGAATATTAGTGTTATTCATTTATGTTACAGCCTTAGCATCTAATGAAATATTCACTTTTTCTATAATATTATCAATTATTATATTTATTTTATTTTTCGGTATGTTATGTTTATCCTTATTTATTTATTTTTTTTAATTTTTAAGAAAATGATTTTTAATTGATTCTATGGTTTTTTTCTTGTATTTTTCTTGATCTAAAACGAACTTAAAATTTGTGTTTTTTTTTCCCCCCATACAAGTGTTAGCCCGTTTTGGCCAACTTTAGGGCCTTTCCGGACCGGATTGTCGTTATCGGATCGGCTTCAAATTTCAAACTTAAGAGCTTTTGGTATATTCGCGTAATTAAGCCACTTTCGAAACCGATCGGAAAAATCTATTTTTTTTTGGACAGCTCTACTGAACATGCTCAATGCTCAAAATATTTAACCTTGATACGATAAATTGTATTTATGTATACATACATAATTGTATGTATACAGGAATTACTTTACAGGAATTATTTTATTGATACAATTGTACTTTTTTGGTACAATTTTAAAGACAAAAGTGCATTGGTACTACATTGACATTTTTGGTACAATACATATATGCGAAGATATCACATTAATAAATAATTAATTGAATCCATTTATTTTCTAATTTTTTTTCTCATGCATAAATCGAAATTATGTTTATAAAATATGCATTAAATTTATATTTTAAATAAATTTTGTATAAAGTTATGAACTTTATACAATGTTCTTATATTTCATTTTGGTAGTTTTTTTTTGGTCTTGTACCAAAATTTGGTAGCAAATTATTTTGTTGAGTGGGAACACTGGTGTCAAGCTTATAAATGCTCACCTGTTATCCATTATCGATGGGACCTAGAAGGAAAATTAGTAAGGAATAAATTGAAGAAAAAGGAAGGAGGATTGAAGTCTAGAAGTCGTTGAATTAATTCCTGGCAAAGAGGTTGCACAAGCAAATTGAAGCTATAAAATCAGTGAAAATTACAACAATCCAACATCATTACTGGCAGAAGTTAGCAGTTTCGAACTCTTTCATACAAAATCCAACGCACAATCATCCGGATTTGTCCACATATAGTCACCCAACTTTCAACGCACCGAAGCTATAATACCCTGCACATGCGAGTACGATACATTCTGAGACCATATATTATCGAAAATCGGTATTTTATTGATAGTTTTTCGATATATTATTCATAATTTTTCGATATTTTACCGATTTTTTATCGAAAATTTTTCGATAATTTTCGATTTTTTATTGATAGTTTTTCGATAATTTTTCGATAATTTATCGATAATTTATCGATTTTTTATCGATAATTTTCCAACTTCGGTCTGACCGAAGCTATAATACCCTGCACATGCGAGTAAGATACATTCTGAGACCATATGTTAGCAATTTTATCGAAAATCGGTATTTTATTGTTAGTTTTTCGATATTTTATTCATAATTTTTCGAAGAATTTCCAATATTTATCGATAATTTTAGTTTCCTGATCAATTTAAAAATTTTGTTCTAATTCCATTTTGTTCCGGTCCAATTCCATTTCGTTCCTCATTTCCAACCCAATGCAAAAAACCGCATCCAAATCGGTTCAGTATTTCTCAAGACAAACGAAAATAATACAAATTTAGCGGCCATTTTGTATGGGAGGTAGGAGGTAGGAGTGGTTCTTATCCGATGTTGCCCGGATTTTCTTATTTGTACTTTTTAAGGTTTTTGTTGAAAACAATGAATAAAAACCATCTGCCAAATAACATGAAGAAATTGCATTTATCCTTTTATAAGTACACAAAACCAATTGTTGTACTTATAATTGCAATTTCGTGCTTTTTGATATGTGCATAAAATATGAAAAAATTTCGTCACTTCAGACATCTCCACTGAACGAGAATCCGTCCCCAAGCATTCAACATTTACTTAGGAAAACAATGAAGTTTTGAATGTTTCAGTCAAGAACTACTTTCGTCATCACTGCCATCACTAACAATACCGTAGTCAATATCTGAACTATTTTCCAACTTAAAATTTTGAAAATAAGTTTGAAAACATTTTTTGCACTCAGGTGGTAAATTTAAAGAAAAGAAATGTATGTGAGCAAGATCTTAGGATGCTAGAAGTTGTCTTGTTTGTATACAGGCGATAATGCTATCTCAAAAGCTAAATATTTAGACCTTAAACAGCTCATATTCTTGATTCCAAAAGAATACCGGCCATTCTTTCAAAATTTTAAGTTGGAAAATAGTTCAGATATTGACTACGGTGATGTTAGCAAGGCCGTATTTAGGGGGCGGGTCCGGACCCCCTCCGAAATGGTTGACCTAATAAAAATACATGTTGAAAAATACAAAATATATTTTGATATATTTTCCCATCGGCTCGAACAACAAGCCTACTATAAGAAGAAGTTTTTAAGCGCTTTTGTTTTTCAAAAAACCCAAAAAATCTAATCAAATTGTTTGCTGCCAAAACAAAAACCAAAAGAAAAAAGTATTCGAAATCTATATATATAAAAGAGACGTGTATGTTTGTCACCAGTAGACGCGAAAACAACAGCACCGATTCTCACCAAAATTTATATATATGTTCGTGAGTCGTGACATAGGATAGATTTTGACACGCCCGCTTTTACCGCCCACAAGTTAGTAAAAACTGCTATATCTCAGACGTTTTTGATCACAAGAAATTTGCCATGAACATACTATAAGACCCCAGCCCTAATCTGGGCTACAAATGGTCGGCATTAGACGACAATGGGGCATGACACCGCCCATACAAGTCAATATTTGAAAATGCTGTAATAGCGCTCCCACACAATGTTTTCCAACGAAATTTGGCAAATGGCTTCATGGTTTCAACTCTAAGCTAAATGCAACATATCGGCGTATTGGACAAAGGGGCGTGGCACCGCCCATACAAACCAATATTTAAAATTGCTGTAACTGGCCTCTCATTTAATGTTTTCCACCAAAATTTAGCAAATGGTTTCATGGTTTCAACTCTAAGCTAAATGCACACCCAGAGAAAAAATCGTGTTAAATTAACCAATTTTTAACCAATTTTGTGGTTAATATTTTTCAAACGATCTTTCAGGTTGTTTTAACAAGATGCTATTGTTAAAAATGACACTCTCCTATATGTGTACGTGTACATGTGAAGAGGTTTGTCATTAAACTGGGAAAACTGGTAAATATGCGTTCATTCAAGTCATTGGCGGTAGCTCAGGGGTTAGGCAGTCGGCCTCATAAAAGGAAGTACGGGGATCAAATCCCCGTCCCGGAAAAAGTTTTTTTTATTTAATTTTTTTTTATAAAATTGTAAACCACAGTTCCTCCAAGTAACTTATTTACCATTCTTTAACTTATTTTCAAATTAACATTACCATTTCAAATACCTTTTCACACTGAACTGGATTTGAACGCCGGACCTTCGGATCTTGAGTTCATCAGTACAGTAGTACAGAGGGTAATACTACTGCGCTTCATAAATTCATGTCGTCCAAAGACCAATCTGAATTTGAAATCTAAAAATTTCTATTTAAAAAAACTTTTTTCAACTCAGACGAGATTCGAACACGGGACCTAATGTTTATAAGTTCCACATCTACACGCTGTGCCACTGAGCTTCTTTATTTCAGGTCGACAAAAACAAATTTGTTTTGAAATTCAAAAATTTCTTCTGTTTATTTTCAAATTTTCCATTTGACAGAATGGTCAAATATATTTTTATTTTCGAAAAAAAAATTTCTCATTTGTGTAAATGTGTGCGTTTTGCTTCGATTTTTGTCAATGTAGTTGTAGTTTTTTGGAATTGTTTTTGTTTTGCGTACAAATGTTTTTCATGTTAATATAACATGAATCGTGTTAATTAAAATACATGAAGATTTCTCTGGGTGCACATATCAGCGAATTTTCTTAAACGGGAAATGGTTATATGCCTTCAATGCAACATATTGGAATTGGACAGCGGGGCGTGGCACTTCCCATACAATTCAATATATTAAAAAATGTTACACTTGGGCTCCCAATGAACCTTTTTCAACGGGACATGGTTTTATGCTTTAAATTCTAAGTTCAATGTTACATATGGTCGGAATTGGACAGCGGGCGTGGCACTTTTCTTATAATTCAATATTTCAAAATGCTACAGTTGGGCTTCCAATAAAAATATTTGATAATTGTTTTCATTCATTTATTATGACCAAAGGCAAAAACAACTTTTTTAGGGCAAGCTAAGCTGACCGGGCCCTGCTAGTTGGAAATAAACGTTTACTTGTAAATTTATAAAATGTATGTAGGTGACGTTCTTTCAGGTCTGGAGTCTACATCAAATTTGCCTAATAAAAATAATGTTAATGTATGAGTAGTCTACCGAAAGAATCCAGCCAAATTCAGTTTCTTGGCCTAATAAAGAGCCCAAGACGTTGCATAATCTGTGGGTACATATCACTGCCAATCAGTATGTCAAGGGGTCGGGTTTGATAGAAATGTGTATCCGCTAAAGTCAAATCAATTTGTTCAATACAAAGGGTCGAGTCCAAAGAATATGTGGGTAAATCACCTGTGAGATTCAAAACAAGAGCTAGGGATGAAATTTTAAAATTTGGGTTTATGGGTGAACTCAGAGTTAATTCACAGGATTGGATGTGGATGCCGCTACGGCATTGTTCAAGCCGGTCACTTGTGCCGACTTTTCATGGGTATTCAAATCTAAATTTCTCTGGAGTTTCTCTGAAACAAATGTTGCCTCAGATCCTGAGGTGATAACTCTGGCGAAGTGAAATTTAATTTTATTATTACTATCTGTTTTTATAAATAATAACAAAATCCATAGTGCGATACGGAAAACACTACATGTGCTAAAAAGCACATTTTCTCCTGATTCGCGAGTGCATGAAGTGCAGTGAAGTGGACAATTATTTATAACTTGATAGTTACTTTGGAAATTGAGACTCCATTATCAAATAAAAACAACGAAAGTGACGTTTACATTTCCCTCAAAGAAATTTAAGAAAATCCCAAAAAGCTTTTGTATCGAGTAGTGTATCATAGACGCAAACCAGTCGACTCAATTAAATTTCGCTCGAAAAAGTCCCAAACATTTGCATCGATCAGTGTGGACACAAACCGCTGTGTTTTGGGTAGGGTGACCAGAAGAGCACAATCCGTACCAGTGTGAACGCCCTGGTATATTTTACAATTCCTCGTCATGCAACGAACCCCTCCGTCTATAGCAGTCAGTGAACGAGATGATACCGCTTACCAGCAGCTGCAACCAGTACAACAACAACAACTGCAATCGCAAATGACCCACCAACTGCAGCCAAAACAACAGCAGTCACAACTTCTGCAGCAACAGCTTCTACAGCAAGACGTTGCGCTGCAGCAGCTCCCGCAACAACAACAACAGCAAACTCAACGGCATACTGAAATTCCACCACCGGATCTGCAGAGGAGTTCCCCGAGTGATACTTCACACAGAAACTCAGGTAACTCTGTATCGTCAATTTCTCATATTGATACTCCTACAAATATGTCCAAATCCCCCTATGCTTTACTCCCGTTCCTGATACAAGTGAGGCAAATAGCGGTTCTTATAATATCGCATAAAAAAGGTCGCTACCCGCTCCAATTGTTTAGGTCAAGTCAGCAAAATGCCGACAGTGCAGACAGGAATAAAGAAAAGACAAAAAGACAGGAAAAGACAGGAAAAGACAAATCCCGACAAACCGTCTCTTGAGCTTGGGCAAAACTGATTTTCTATTCTTGCTGGAGAAATCAATTCGGATCCCAAACCGCCTATCTATCTACCTATCTATCTGCGTGAGCGAAACTCTAATTCGCTCATCAAAGAACTAACCCAAAATATTGGTCCTAATAATTTCCACGTGATTTCTATCCTCAGGGGACAGAAGTTCGAAAGGCTTCTCAGTTGTACTGAAAGGTATCGAGCCTTTCGTAGAATGCGATGAAATCAAAACTGCACTAGGCGATGAGGGCTTCCGAATAAAGTCCGTATTCAACATTCAAAATCAAAAAAAAATTCCACAACCCCTTTTCCGTGTGGAACTAGAGTTCGACCCGAAAATGCTCAAAAAAGGTGAACCCCACCCGATATACTCGCTCAGATATCTGCTACATCGCAAAATCACAATTGAAATGTCTCAGAAGCGCAGTTATACGTTGTCCAAACTCTAGCTAACCCGCTTATAAAACAAGGCGTTTCCTACGCCAGCGCCTTAAAAAGCAGTGACTCTGTTCCTGCGCAACCTGCTCCTCCAAGCAGTAGTCTTGAACAAACCCTACAAATGTTCATACAAAATATGTCTCAATTTATGTCCAGTATGCAAAAAATGATTAAAAATCAAAGTCTTTTACTACAACATCTCATGTCTAAACCATGAATAGTTTAAAAATATCATTCTGGAATGCAAACGGCCTGTGTCTTTACAAACTAGAACTTCTCCAGTTCTTGAAAGAGTCCAGCATAGATGTTGTGCTAATCTCTGAAACTCACTTCACTGAAAAACACTTTTTCAATATCCCAGGATATAGACTCTATGACACAAAGCATCCAAGCGTAAACGCTAGAGGTGGTTCCGCTATTCTCATAAAAAGTCGGATAAAGCATTATGCTCTCCAGAATTATTGCACAGAATATATTCAAGCAACAAGTATTTCTCTCGATGAATACTTAAAAGGCCTAACATTAACAGCTATATACTGCCCGCCCAGACACAAAATAACTGAGCAACAATTCCAGACTTTTTTCCATTCTCTTGGACAAAAGTTTCTCGTTGCCGGCGACTTCAACGCCAAACATACATATTGGGGCTCTCGCCTAATATCACCAAAGGGCAGGCTCCTGTTGAACACCATCAACAGACTTGGCGTTGACGCAGTCTCCTCTGGCACGCCAACTTATTGGCCAACTGATAGTCGAAAAACTCCCGACGTCATTGACTTTGCAGTATTTAAAACTGTAAAAAGTAGCCAATTGACTATAGAATCTCTCATCAGACCATACGCCTACCATTATCACAATAAAGTACGCGCCAAGTTCTGAGGTCAACTCACCAGATAAATTGACCAGTAAACTCACAAACTGGCTCAAATATCGGAATTAAGCTCCCACATTAACCCAAATGTGTCACTAAAAACGAAAGATGAAATAAACACAGCTGTTAGTAATTTCACTCTTGCTTTCCCAAGCAACTACATCGGCCACTCCCGCCCAAATCCCAAATAGCTCAACTCGCCGCTATGCAAAATGTACCCCAAAGGACATAGAGCAGTTAATAAAAAATAAAAAAAAATACGTCGCAAATGGCAAAACAACAGATCCCCAAATCTGAATAAAAAACCTCAATAACATCACTCGAACTCTACAAAAACAGCTTTAGTGGAAATCCGAAAGAGACTTCCAACAATTTGTTGAACATCTCGCACCCACAAAATCAACAAATTACTCTCTCTGGCGAGCTGCTAAAAATATGAAAAAACCAGTACTGGCAGAACCTCCCATACGGCTGCCAAATGGAAACTGAGCCAGAAGCGATGCTGAAAAAGGTGCTGCTTTTGGCTTTTGCCAACCACATAAAAACTATATTCACCCCGAACGAGACAACTGGTGATATCAAATTACCAACATTAATCCCACTCAATAACTCCTGTACAGTCGCGATTAAAAAAAATGAACTTATGGAGGCAATAAATAAATGCCTGGATCCAAAAAAAGCACCAGGACCAGACTTGATAACGCCCACAATGATAAAAGAACTGCCATTAGTTGCAATAACCCATTTATTGCACATACTTAACGCAATCCTTAGAACATGTCACTACTCAGATGATTGGAAACTTTCTCAAGTTACAATGATTCCCAAACCTTGAAAAAATCCCAACAATGTGACCTCATACCGCCCCATAAGTTTGCTCTCTGTATTATCGAAACTCTTCGAAAAACTACTAATAAAATTGATTTTACCCAAAATTACAGAAAAACAAGTGATTCCCGATCACCAGTTTGGCTTCCGCGAAAAGCATGGCACTATCGAACAAGTGCACCGTATTGTAGACTCAATAAGAACCACTTTCGAAAAGAAACAGTACTGCTCCGCTGTTTTTCTCGATATCACCCAGGCCTTCGATAAAGTCTGGCACGAAGGACTTATTTACAAATTACAGCATATTCTTCCCGCTAATATGCACTGCCTACTTAAAAACTATCTCACGAACAGAAACTTTGTAGTAAAATATAAAAGCTTTGTCTCCCGAAAATACGAAATACTGGCCGGAGTACCACAAGGCAGTGTCCTCGCGCCCCTGCTATATATTCTCTATACTGCAGATATGCCCAAAAGCGATAGAACTCTTTTGCTGACGACACTGCTATCCTGTGCTCTCATTCAAACCCAGACATGGCAACTCTTTACGTGCAGAAACACTTGGACACTCTAAGTAATTGGCTATCACGATGGAAAATCAAAGTCAACGAATCCAAAAGCTGTCACTTAACCTTCACCATAAGAAAGGGCACGTGCCCTGCTCTGAAGATAAACAAAAATTGCAAATTTTTTTTGTTTTTGCTTATACTGTCCACTTTGACATTTCTTGGGTCACCAGCTTTATATAGATTCCACATTCTCAGACTGATCATATTTTCAGAGCATACTTTCAGGCACTTGTTTTAATATAATTTGAAAGTGCCTTTTCCCAGTCAACATTTTGCCTCGTTACAATTTACACTTTTTTACACTTTTTGTATTTTATTTTTTATAAATTTTGCATTTAAATATGACTTGCTCTTTCCGTAAGTGTGCCATTAAAGTCGATGATGAACGCATGGTCTCTTGTTGGCTATGCGATAGCTTTTATCACGTCAAATGTGCATCCCTTGCAGGTAGAGTAGTCGATCTGATCGAGGGTAAAAAAGGTCATCGTTGGTCCTGCGAAGATTGCCGCGATACAGAGCTGGACATATGTAAATTGGTACGTCAAGCCCGAAAGCAATTTAATGATGTATCAAAGTACTTAGCAGCTGCCCAGTCTAAACTGAAGGAGTACGAAATTAACTTTCAGAAGTATAAATGTTTGGATGAAACAGCTCCGAAACAAAATACTTCTGTTGGGCTTTTACCACCTGCCCCAAAGCCAATTTCAACTCCGACAACTCCATCCTTTTCCGATAAGTTTGCTTCACCAGTTACATTTTATTCTCCTGATCCTGCGGTTTTGGAAACGAGGGTAGATGACGCTCCTGAGAAAAATATGAATAGAATCTCAAATATTGATAAAAATGTTTGTCCTTCCATAAATATTATTTCTCCAAAGGATTGTTTGCGGGAAGTACAAGAAACGAGAACCCCAAAAAGGCTTGTTGTTGTGCAACCTAAAAAATCTATTTTCGTGTCCAGATTAGCACCAGACACATTAACTGAAGATATTATATTTTATATTGATTCTAAACTCAATAAAACCGGTAATAATATAAATGCTTTTAAATTCAACTTTTCATACGCTAGAAACATTTCATCTTTCAAATTATCTGTCCCAGCAGAATTGTTTGATGAGATTGTTAATAAAAATTTTTGGCCGGATAAAACTTTAGTTCGTGAATTTGTTTATAAAGAAAAATCAAATCTAGTAAATATTATATTTTATATTGATTCTAAACTCAATAAAACCGGTAATAATATAAATGCTTTTAAATTCAACTTTTCATACGCTAGAAACATTTCATCTTTCAAATTATCTGTCCCAGCAGAATTGTTTGATGAGATTGTTAATAAAAATTTTTGGCCGGATAAAACTTTAGTTCGTGAATTTGTTTATAAAGAAAAATCAAATCTAGTAAATCCAGTTCAACTTCCTCAAAGAAAATTAAATTCTAATCAAAAAAACTAAATAAAATCCCGAATAATGTTGTTTGTCTTCTGTACCAAAATGTTCGAGGGCTAAATACAAAGTTCAACGATATTTATATTAAAAGTTTCGATTGTAGTCATAATGTCTTGGTATTTACCGAAACTTGGCTTAAACCAAATATTTTTGATTCAGAAATTCTGTGTGCTGGGTATCAAATTTTTCGGAGGGATCGTAAATGCAGGACTGGTGGTGGAGTCCTCATTGCAGTAAAAAACCTTTTTTCATCTGAGGAAATCATACTTTCAGATGTCTCTGACTTTGTGTACGAATTCGAGTTTTTAGTATCGATATTTTCGTTACTTGCTCGTATATCCCACCGAATTCCGATATTACCGTTTATCTAAGACATGTGTCGCTTATATCATTGGTTTACTCAAATGTTAAACCTGCCGATTCCATTGTTGTTTTTGGAGACTTTAATTTACCGAATATATCTTGGAATTTTCTTCCGTATTCTTCTCGTGACTGTTTAAATGACTTTCTGGATTCATTTTCAGATATGAGTTTACAACAAGTAAACGGGATTGAAAATAAGAATAGTAGAATTTTGGATTTAATTTATGTTGATGACTCTTCGAAGTTTTCAGTGCAACGCTTTGATGCTTTTGCATGTCCAGAAGATAACCCTCACCCAACACTTGAATTATCTTTCGAATTTGTTCAAAACAACTTAGGACCAGTTTCTACACCGTTGAAGTCATTTCTTTGCTTCAAGAATACAAATTTTGTTAAAATGAATCAACTCTTATCTGAAACTAGTTGGGACATGAACTTTGAAGATGTTGACGACTGTGTATCAATATTCAATTGTACGCTCAGCAAAATCTTCGAGATATGTGTTCCAAAGAACATTAAAAAGAATTCGAATGAACTTGGTGCTGTATGGTTTACAAAAGAATTGAGGAAACTAAAAACTTCGAAAACTCGGGCATTTAAAACGTATAAAAGAACTTTAAACCTTCAAGATTATTCTAAATATTCGCTTTTGAGACATAAATATCAAGTACTTAATAAACAATGCTATGGTGAATATTTGAACGATTTGAAATTCAAAATGAAATACGATTCTAAAACTTTTTATAACTTTGTAAATTCAAAAAGGAAAAACACTGGTTTTCCAACTACAATGAAATGGGATGATCGTGAGTCTAACAATCCTACTGAGATTTCAAATATGTTTGCTGACTTCTTCAAAACGACATATTCTGATAATACTTATGGCAACACATCGTATCCATATAACATCCCCACTTATAATTCCATTCTTAATCCTGTTATAGAATCTGATGATGTCTTACAACACCTAAAATCGTTGAAATATTCATATAGTACTGGTCCAGATAATATTCCTAGCTGTATTTTGAAAGTTTGTGCAGAAAATTTATACATTCCACTTTCAAATATATTTAATGCCTCTATTGAAAGAGGTTATTTTCCGAATTCATGGAAAGAGTCATACATTATTCCTCTTTATAAAAGTGGAACCAAATCATTCGTATCTAACTATAGAGGTATTGCTAAACTTAGCACAATACCAAAGTTATTTGAACAAGTTGTCACAAAGCAATTGGTTCACTCGGTCACAACTTTAATATCTCCTTCACAGCATGGTTTTCTGAGAGGTACAAATTTATTGGAATTTTGGTACAAATTTTTATTGGTACAAATTTATTGGAAGGGATTTTCAAAGAATCTTCAAACAGATGTCATATATACTGATTTTAGTAAAGCTTTTGATAAAGTTAATCATTATTTGTTGATTGAAAAGCTTAAAAGATACGGATTCCCAGATCTTCTTTTAAAATGGGTAGAATCGTATCTGACAAATCGGAAGCAACAGGTGTTATTCGAATCATCAACATCAAAACTATAGATGTCACCTCTGGAGTTCCTCAAGGAAGTCACTTAGGTCCTATTCTGTTTAATCTTTTTATAAATGACCTTCCTTCTGTCATTAAACATTCGAATGTACTGTTGTATGCTGATGACGTTAAATTGTTTCTATCCTATGACATCTTAGATCAACATAAGTTGTTACAATCAGATCTGACCAGTATAGCTATCTGGTGTGATAATAACTTAATGGAACTGAACCTGAAAAAATGTAAATTTATGACATTTGCTAGAAGACACCAACTTTCATCGCTGTATCATATAAATAACTGTAATCTAGAAAAGGTTTTTACTTTCGTGGACCTGGGTGTTACTATGGATCCAAAACTTCGCTTTCATCTACATATTGACTTATGTGTGAATAAGGCGAGGGGTGTTCTAGGTTTCATTAAAAGATGGTCAAAAGAATTTAATGACCCATTCGTTACCAAAAGTCTTTACATATCACTTGTAAGACCAATTTTGGAATATGCATCAGTCTTGTGGAATCCACAATACAACTGCCACTCTGATGGAATTGAATCGGTTCAAAAACAATTTTTATTATTTGCTTTAAGAAACCTTCGAATCAGAACCTACCTCCATACGAAAATCGTTTAAAACTCTTGGACATTCCTACTCTAAAAAATAGAAGAACGATGCTTAATGTAACATTTTTGATAAAATTGATAAATGGCTCTCTGAATTCTACATTTTTGCTTCAAGAAATTGATTTTAATATCCCAACCCGTCGTTCCAGATCTTTCATTCCTTTGATATTAAGTATGTGCCGCTCTAATTACGCGCAGAATGAACCTTTTCGTTGTATTTGTAGCGATTTTAATAGCATGTATTCTGTCTTTGACCTGTCAGATTCACTTAATAAAACTAAAACTTTTATTTTAAATGCACTTGATCACACTTAAGCCTTTGTTGCTCTTTGAGTTTTTGGACCGCTTAGGGTCTAACGAAATGACAGGGTTGCCAAACTCCACAATGATCGGCATTGTCGATTTGTTGAAAGTGTTGTATTTTTGTTGTATTTTATATTTATATTTCAGCAGAATTTTGTTTTTTACTGTATATTGTATACAAATAAAACAAAATTGTTAGCTGAATTCACATTCGTTCCGTTACTGTTTACTTAACTGTTCTATTTGTATTTGATTTTTTATATTTCGTATAAAAAAATAAAATACTAAAATTAATATTTGTAATCTTTGTTGCGTAAATTAACTGTTTGGATTGTTTTGTTTTTGTATTTTTGTTAAGTCTAACATCGTAAAGTAGACAAAAATTATATTTGATCAAATTCATATTCGTCGCATGAATTCTGATGCTTCATAATATTTTCTTTTAATTCTATTGTTTATTATCACGTTAATCTTATATTATGTTATGTTTGGAAGAATTCTATCTTGCATTCATAACCTAATTCGCGTTTTATTAATATGCGTTTTATCAGTTACAACTTCTGCAAGTGTACTTGTTTTTGCATTCTCTCACACTGTGAGAAAGAGCCAAACAATTGTAACAATACTCAAACTTTCTAATTGTGGAAATTCGGGATTCAATATATATAGCTAGAAATTGGGGGCAATCACGAATGCTGTGCCCTTTTTTGCATAACTTGCAAATTGATCCATCAGCTTCTTTAGAGTTTTTTGTGTTTACAAATTTGGGTTTGGATACCGTAAAATTTCGTGAATTTGAAACACGATGGGTCGGATTGGCCGAAACGTTGGCATGAAAAGTGTTAAAACGCTTATCATTATTGCGCTGATGTCGTTCCGAAATTGATTGGGTTTGGGTGTAGAATCATTTCGATAATGATTGGGTTTGGGTGTGTGTGTAGAAGACCTGATATTTCCTACTGACTCTAAAGTTTTAAATATGTGGGTTAAAAAACTGTCAAAAGATTTCCATTTTGGGATAGTGGAATTATCAGAAAGGGTGTCTTCAAAGGCTTCGAGAGTGTCCTTGGGTAATTTAGTGGAGCAGAGATATATTTAAATTGGGTCCCAAATACCTGTCTGAATTTCGAGATGTCAACAATTATTTGCTGATCGTTGCATATTTTTTTTCCGAAGCGCTAGAATCTGCTACCACTTGAGGCAGATTGAAAAGAATCTTGAGTTGAGCGTTGACCTGCATCCTCTTGTTTTCGTATTGGTCCACCAAATTCGCCCAGGCCATCAAGAAACCTTCATGGGTCAAAGGGGCGTTTTGAACAATTTCACGGGAACCGGACTAATTTTTCTACATTGCTAACTCTAGAGTAATTTATATATAAAGAACAGAACATATCTCTAAAAGTGGGCCCGGATGTATAATCCCCATGGAACGTATCCGTATCACATGACGGAAGCAGGTTCCACTATTGGAACTGCTGCTGCTTCCCTCTCCGTCGATTTTTTCATGGGTAGCGTCCTATAGTTTTCAATTTCCTCATTTATGGATGCACCGCATATACACTGTGTATGTAGTCTGATATCTGTCTTTTACCTTCTTCAGGTCGATAGGGGATTCCTTGCCAACAGCAGCTAGACGTATGTCTTCATGGGACTTACGGTTTTATCCCACAAATAATTTAATTCAAGTTTTTGAATATCTAGGGTACGGACATTGTTTTCTGTAGTTGGTGTCGCCGCATAATTGCGTTGAAATTCAATCAAATCGTTTGTGAAATGAATAAACGCCTCTATTTTATTTTATTTCAAAGAATGTTCACCGATTTTACAGAAACAATAATCGATTTATTTCGGAAAGTGTTTTTAATAGACAAGGGTCAAAAACGAGAAAAATTTTTGAAATGTGGCACCAACAAATATTTTTTTTTTTAATTTCCCAAAAATATTCACAAAAGTTTGGGTTTAGTAAAGTGTGCAAAAGGTAAAAAAAAGTTAATCAAAAATTTAAAATTCGTTGTTCTCAATGCGTCCCATAGATGGACGATGAGAGGGGTAAACAAATTTAAATCCGTACCAAAACTGTACTAAACACGAACAATTTTCCCAAAAAATATTTAAAATTTCCGAAAAACCAACTTTATTAAAATTCTCGTTAAAAAAAAGTTGTAGCCAATTGACACCAACTGAAATGCGTCTCAAAGGTAGACGACTCGACGAAAAAAAAATTTTTTTTTAAAATTTAATTTTCCAAAAATTGTTTTCTAAATTTTCAAAAAAAAAATTTCAAAAATTGTAAAAAATATTTTATTGTGTTATTTATTGTTATATATAAAAGTTATCTACGCCAGGGTACAATAATTTGAATTATCTAAATTCAATTACTTGGTAATGGGTTCTGCGAGAAAAATCCTACTGGGGTGTTGCACTTTATTGTGAAAATTTCTCACTGGGGTATTTGCGAAAAATGCAGTACGGAATTCAAATAAGAGTTTCACTAACAAAAAACTAAACCGATTTTCTTCGCCTACTGGGTCGTATATTTTTAATATTTTTTAAATAATTCTACCCTTGTAACAATATGAAAAACCAACAAGAAATAAAAAGAGTCACTTACAGTTTTTTCCGTTTGACGTTTTTCTGATGTATATATGTTGGGTGTATATAAGTTGGGTATATGTATGTTGGGTGTATATATGTTGGGTATATGTATGTTGGGTATATGTATGTTGGGTGTATATATGTTGGGTGTACCGCTTTTGCTGTTTTGTAGAAAGTGATTTTTGTGATTTTTGTTGTTTTTGTAGAATTTGCCGCTTTTCCGTCTCTTTTTGTAATTTTTGGTTGAATCGTTTTTGTATGTGATTTTTTATATGTGATTTTTTATCTGTAGGGTGAAAAATTTGCAAAATACTCAATATCAAAAGCGATTGGGTTCAAATAAAAAAGTTCGAAGGACCAAAATGTCGACTCGATATCGACCAAAAGGGTGGGTCAATCGCAATTAATTTTTGAGTTTAGGTTTTAGTTATATGTTTTCCATTAATTCCTTATGTTTTCTAATTTATAATTCATTTCTTATTTCTAGCTTAAAATTGTGTGTAATATAATGTATAAATGTAAATAAGTGAGAGTGAATATTACATGTGATTTTGCAGTGGTAGGTGTCCCCCGTTGGCATTTGGGTTATGTGTAGGTGCTTTGTTGTTGGTGATGTTCTTGTAGTCTCTTCGTTTATGTTGTCTCCGCTTGTCTTTCGTCGATGCGTGTGGGCTCTCTGAACTGTTTCAACTAACTGATGTACTAATTTGCAATTGAACCGAACCCTGGTGATTGGATGTTCGAATTCCTATTCAGCAACGCAGGGTTGGATTATTTGGTATGAACAGCGACAATGCTACCAACTTCGTCGGGGCAAGCCACAAGCTTCAGGAACTCAATGACGCCATCTTTGCAGATACTTCACATGAAGACATCATGAGGTCATGCAGTGCCCGTGGAATAAATTTCAAATTCATTCCTCCTAGAGCTCCACACTTTGGCGGCTTATGGGAGGCAGCAGTAAAATCTGCAAAGCATTTGCTACCACGAAGTGTGTCAACTGCATCACTGACGTAAGAAGAATTTGAAACAGTCATTGTGGATATCGAAGCTATTTTGAATTCTCGACCTCTTACACCAATGTCAACAGATCCAAACGACCTTACAGCGCTAACTCCGGGACATTTCTTGATCGGCGAACCGTTAACAGCACAGATTGATACAAATGCCGCACCACAAAGGGATTCATTGCTGACCAGATGGAAATTGGTATCCCATCTGAAGCTCGACTTTTGGGACCGGTGGTCACAGGAATACCACTGGGACGATAGCTGGGACGGATAGTAAAAACATACCAGGGTGACAATAAGACAGTTCGAGTAGTTGATGTACAAACATCGGGTGGCATACGAAAACGTCCAATTCACCGGCTCGTACCCCTCCCTGTGAACGAAAATGAAATAAAATGGAGTAGAAGTGGATCTCTTCACTCCAACATGAAAGACCAAAATTAAAAAATGAGGGACATAGACCACAGCGATGAGGCAAGGCGAAGTCGAATACTGTCATCGATGGCAATGATAGTCATTATTGCGGCATTGATTGCGCCACTGTGTGCGCATCCAGAGGTAAAGAATGAACCATTCCGGAATCAACCAGGGATATACTATGAAAGAATGGGGCTCACTCATTTAACGTCAACAGAGTGGTCTTTAGTCATTTTTTACAACATGACAACTTACAATGCTGCAATACTCTGCAATGAGTTGAACGACGTCATCAACTGCGCAAAAACGATCGCTCAATTTAAGGTCAAGCTACAAGAAATTGCAGACAATAATGAGCTCATAACAAACACCAAAGAAGCTCGACGTCGAAGAACCGCTCCCCTAGCCATCATCGGAAATGTAGCAAACGCGCTATTTGGTGTCCTCGACTCGGAATATACAGAGAAGATGTCGAATGTAATCACCGACCTGTACAAAAATGAGCAAGACTTGTTGAACCTTCTTCGAAACCAAACTTCAGTGATCGACTCGACATATTGAAACAAACCAATGACGAGTTCGAAAATTTAAAGAAGGTCATCAAGGAGACTCGACAACAAATTTTGGAATTAGTCACATGGTCACAGGACCACAAACGAACGGAACTGTTTAACGCGTTAGCACTGCGGATACTGATGGCTATAAATGAGTTGCAGCGAACGCAAGCACTACTCATTGACGTACTTGTAGGCTCTCATCACGGCCAGGTGAACTCACTGCTAATAAAACCGTCGCACCAATATATCGGCGAGGTTCCAACATAAGTTCTTGCGAATTGAATTGTCTTGGAGAATCTCCAAATATAGATGGCTGTACCCTTAAGACAACAAATAGCTCACCTGACTGGATCCAACTACTTGAAGCAAACTCTTTCATCTACGTCGCCTTCTTTACAAAATCAGTCAGCATTTTGTGTGAATCGACGATAACGGAACTGAAATTAGAGGGTTCCGGTCTCATTACCATCGAAGAAGGGTGCATACTAAAGGATAAATTGACGACACTGGTGGGCCATAAAATCTATGAATCATCCATGATTACGTCTTTTTGTGCCAAGAACTGACTTCACTGAACTGATTTCGACAAGTGGAGCAATAGCATCATCACAACCAACGCAACAACTCGCCAATAACAACATCACTGGGGAGTTACAGCTGCTGAAACATAAACTAAGCCTGCTTAAGGAACAAGAGACTCATCCATTGACGAATCCCATCCGAGAACTGCACCAGTTCACCATTGGATACACCAGCTTAGCCACCACCCTGTTCATCATTGTCTGGTTTTCAATCAAATGGTTGAGATCAAAAAGAGGGTACCACCAGCAACAAACCCCGACACCTCTACCACGGACTATGAATCAGAATACAGTAGATGAGTCGACAATTGCGGTTCAAAAAACGTAAAACTTTTGGACGTTACTTTATATTCTTTTGCATACAGTTAGTCATATGATAGCAACAGGTACATTTATGGAAATTTTTGGATAGTTTGTCGCGGTATAAAATCGCGGCACAATCGTTGTTGTTTTTATTGTTTGTTTGTTCGTGTTTTTATGTTTCCCTTTTGTTCGGGGCGACGGGCGGCCGAAAGAACGCACTGGAAAATTATATTAATTGTTATTATATATTTTTTGTATAAATATATTTGTTTTGCTTAATTTGTTAAGCAAAACAAATTCGTCACTCGCGGGAGGGATGCAGCCGGCACGGAGGAATTAACAACTGAATTTCTTGGAGCTGTCAAAGATCTCTTATTTTCTTTTCTTTCGCTTTCGTTAAGTTTGCTTAATGAGTAGCCATGATCCAATGAAGGCATTGCCGTTAGGAAGAATAATGTAAGTAAATTAGACTGAAGCTTTTTGTACTCTCTGAACCTGTTTGAGGGAGGAGAATTGGAAAACATTGACGCTTTCGCCTATACATGCATGGGTGCCGCCACTTTGTATATTCATTTTGATGGGTGCGGGGGGGTATATGTAAATTTACCAAACACACTCTAGAGAGATTTTTCACATATAGATGTGGGTAAAGCCCCGACTGCGAATACTGGTCTCTGTGTAGGCCGCACTCTATGTATGTGAAGGAGGCAGAAAATGGAAAGTGACGTCATAGGCGCTTACATATTCTCATTATTTTAGTTCTTTTTTTGAACAGGAATAGGAAAGTGCGAAAATTTTTAGTTGTGACCTGCGTTTCAAAAATAATTTTAAAAGTTAATTTTTCTTGTTTTGGTTTTGGCTAGTGACTGAAAATTTTTGATTTTGGAATTGTGTTTGTGGCAGCGGTGGAACAATTTGTCAAAGGGAGTATTTTTCTATGCTGGTCAATTTTTTCGAAGTCCAGCCTGTGAATTGATTCTAAACAGAATCGTGCGAGGGATTCAGACGAATTTAAATTATCGCGTGGGATTTTTAATATAGAGATTTTGAATAATTTTTTTTGTAAAGTTTCAGATTAAGATATTACGATAGCCCAACGTGGGGCTATTTTGTTTACGTTTTTTTTAATAAACATATTTTTGTTTTTTCAATAATTTTTGGATTTTTTTTTTAAATTTTTTTTAAATTTTCGGTTTTTTTTGGTGTTGTTGTGTATTTTTTTTATGATTTAACTAATTTGTTTTTTTTATTTATTCAGTTTTTTTTTAATTGGTCGCGAGAGCGCTATTTACTGAGGAGATAGCGGATACAAGTGAGTGCGTTCCTTTTATTTTTTTTTTTTTTTGCGCAGACTTATAATAATTTTTTTTGTTTTTAAATTTATTTATTATTTCTGATGTTGTTTTAAATTATTTTAATATTATTTTATTTAATTTAATTTTTTTTTAATTTCTTTTTTGAGTGGCGGTGTTGTCCGCTTTTAAAAGTTTTGTATGTATTTATCCTTCTTAGACCCTAGAAGGAGTTGGTATTGAAAATGGGCGGAAGCGATCGACTGCCACGCCTACCTCCCTGTCTGTCTGTCCTCTTTTCTTGTAAACACGATTGGAGCTAGAAGAGAGCTAGGGATCCCAAATTTTGGATTTATCCTTTTTAGGCACTAGAAGGAGTTGATATTGCAAATGGGCGAAATCGGTCGACTGCCACGCCTACCTCCAATATAAGTGAACATCGTGTTTTTACCGAAATTTTAAGATTTCATCAAAACCGTATGAAATTTTGTATAGTGGGGTTTTCGGGGTCGCTGATTTCGAATTTGATGTCGGAATTTAAAAATTCAAGATGGCGGAACGAACATGGCAACCGAAATTTAAAAATTTCATCAAAACAGTATGAAATTTGTATAGGTTTTTGGGGTCGAATATGGCCCAGTAGGTAGGGTATATATAAGTCGGCTTGCCCGACTGAAACTTACTCACTTGTTTTTTTTATTATCTTCATTTCAATAAATTCTTATTTTTTTTTATTTCTAGTACATTTTTTAAATTATTTTGTTTTTTTAATTATCATTATACCCCCACACTCACTGTGGCAGGGTATACTCACTTTGTCACAACGTTTGTAACGCCCATAAGGAGGCGTGTCCGGTATGGAAAAGTATATATATTCTTGATCAGTATCACCTCCTGAGTCGATTTAGCGATGTCCGTCTGTCTGTCCGTCTGTCCGTTTGTCCGTCTGTCCGTCTGTCCGTCCGCACGATAGCGGTCGCAGTTTTGGAGATATCGACTTGAAACTTTTTTTACATGTTTTTCTCGTGAATACTGAGATCAAGTTCGAGAATCAGCCAAATCGGACAAAAACTGGGCGTGGCTCCCATACACCGAAAAAAAGGTAAAAATTTTTTATTGTTGTATTGGATTGGAAATGTTTAGAAACGTATTTTTGACATGGTCCGAGGTTCCGAAGCCACATATATAAGGGTCTAAATGGGGTCTTGAGACCAATTTTTTTTTTTTTTGTGGATTTAATTGGAAATTTTTAGAAATGGATTTTGGACATGGTCCGGGCTTCAAAACCACCTATAATTGGCTCAAAATAGGGTCTTGAGACCACATATTTATATGTTCGAGGTACTTCTTCCTACTGTGTGGGGGTATTTCAACTTCGGTATAGCCGAAGATAGTCCACTCTCTAGTTTTTATTATACGTTTTCTTTATATTTTTTTTTATTTTGATTTATTTGTTTTATTTTTTTTTTTTTAATTTTTAATTTAATTAAGCGTATTACACACTAGTAACTTGGTGTTTTTATTTTTTTTTTAATTTTTTCAAAGTTTTTTTTTTGAGTTTAAACTTTCAAGTTTTTAAAATTTTTTTTGATTTTTCTTTTTCTATTTATCATGGAGATTAATAGATTAAGCCAAGAGGAGTTGGCATACGAGATGGAGGTTCGTGGGTTGCCAGTTACAATTTTCGGGGGAAAGGTCCGACATGTCCCTATATGCCTTTCTTCAAAGGGTGGACGGCTGTCCGAGGCTCGGGGTGTTGGGGAAGCCCAGTTGTTTAGGGGAGCAGTGGAGCTTTTTTCTGGAAAAGCCCTGATCTGGTTTAGGGATGTCCGCAGTACGGTTTCAGGCTGGCAAGAGTTGATTGCCGAGCTGAAACTGGAATTCCTGCCCCCAACTACGATGACTTATTGATGTCAGAAATTAAGCGAAGGAATCAGGGTGGGGCTGCGTCCATAGGTGTATACGTAGACGTGATGATTTTTATGTTCCGTAGGTTGTCCGAGTCGTTGTCCGAGAAGTGTATGTTGAGTCTGGTGATCGCGAACTTGTCTCCGTTCTATCAGACGCAGGTGGGCTTGGCTGACCCAAAGTCTTTGGCGGAGCTTGTGTCGTTGGGTCGGAAGCTGGAGGCTGCGCGGACGAATGTCGAGACTTTCGTGCCGCCGCCTAGCAACCGATCCAAAAATTTGCTAGAGCCGGTCCTGGCCTATGTTTCGTCCGAGCCTGAGGTTTCGGTAGTTAGGGCCCCATTGCGTGACGCTAGGTTGGAGAGGAGAATTCAGGCTCCTCCCCAGGGTTCGTTTAGGTGTTTTAGTTTTGGGGTGCCTGGACATGTTTCGTCCAACTGCCCTAGGGGTATTTATTGTTATGGGTGTAGGCAACCTGGCGTAATGAAGCGTGATTGCCCCCGATGCTCTCAGAGAGCAGGGCAATTACAGGAGCGCTCGGACAGGGAGGCGGCACGCGAAGAGTCAAGAAATGGGGAGCGAGCTCTTGTGGAAGCAGGGAAGTAGTTCGCGAGGTGTAGGTAGGGTGCCTGCGGGCAACCTGCTGGCTAGGGTAAATAGAAATAGGCCTCAGAGGCAACGTCCGTCCGAAGTTTGTCTGAGTTTTACGTTGTTAGGTAGAGAATTAGATAATAGGCCATATTTATTTGTTCAAATTTTTGGATTGCGTATGTTAGGGCTTTTAGAGTAGTTTCGGTTCCTTTCGAGGTAGAGGGCAAGTCGGTCCTCGTGGAATGCCTCGTAATAGCGGATTTGTCCCAATCATTGATTCTTGGAGTAGACTTTTGGTCTAAGGCCGATGTAGTGCCAGATTTGGCCAAGAATCAATGGAGGTTTTCCGACCAAGTCGAGGTCTCGTCAGTAGTGGCTGTAGTTGATAGGTCTTCGTTGTCAACTAAGGAAAAATCGTTTCTTGAAGAGTTAGTCGTTGAAGTTTTTTGAGCTATGCCTGAGGGACTTGGTTGTACACATTTCGTCGAACATCGGATTCGTATAAAGCCAAATGTGGAACCAGTCAAGCAGCGGTACTATCCGGCATCTCCCGCTATTCAGAGGTGCATAGATGAAAAGATAGAGGATATCTTATAGGGTGTGATTGAAATTTCTCACAGCCCTTGGCATCACCGATTGTGATGATCAGGAAAAAGGATGGAAGTTATAGGTTTTGTGTAGATTAAAGGACATTAAATAAAAATACGGATCGTGATAGTTACCCCCTCCCATATATTTCGGCTACTTTAGATAAACTAAATGACGCCAAATATCTCTCTAGCTTGGAAATAAGATCAGCTTATTGGCAGATCCCAGTTGAGAAGAAGTCTAGGGCCTGTACGGCATTTACCGTCCCGGGTCTCTACCAGTTCAAGCGCATGCCTTATGGCCTGCACAATGTGCCTGCAACTTGGCAGAGATTTATAGATGAGGTCCTTGGGGCTGACATAGAACCCCATGTTTTCGTGTATTTGGACGATATTATTATTGTTACAAATACATTGGAACGGTATGTTGAGCTTCTGAAGGAGGTCCTGAGGAGGATTTGTTCGGGAGGGCTTATATTGAATAGGGAAAAATGTAATTTTTGTCTTTCTTCGCTCCGGTACTTAAGTTATGTTGTTGATTGGCAGGGCTTACATGTTGACCCCGAAAAAGTTGAGGCAATGCTGAATATTCAAGCGCCCAAAAATGCAAGGGAAGTCCGGTCGTTTATTGGCACCATTTCTTGGTATCGTAGGTTTGTTTCGAATTTCGCAGATTTTGTAAAGCCTCTAACTGAACTTCTAAAGAAGAAGAACGGGTTTAGTTTTGCTGTTTTGTGGGTGGGTCTGGTGGGACCCTTGGTGAGGTCTAGTCTGGGATTTTGTTATATTTTAACGGTGGTTCACTACTTCACCAAGTTTCCCTTGTTGTTTCCGTTGCGAAATGCAACGGCGAAAAGCGTTTGCAAGGAGTTAGAGGACAACGTGTTCTTGCTCTTTGGAGTGCCGAGGTCCATTGTATGCGACAATGGGCCACCGTTTCGCAGCAAGGAGCTGCATCGTATCGTGTGCAGATGCGGTACACTGCACACTATCATCCGCTATCATTATCATCTTTGAACCTGTTTGAGGGAGGAGAATTGGAAAAAATTGACGCTTTCGCCTATACATGCACCACTTTGTATATTCATTTTGATGGATGCGGGGGGGTATATGTATATATAGGTGTGGGTAAAGCCCCGACTGCGAATACTGGTCTCTGTGTAGGCCGCACTCTATGTATGTGAAGGAGGCAGAAAATGGAAAGTGAGTTCTTTTTTTGGACAGGAATAAGAAAGTGTTTTGTGTTTTGTGGCAGCGGTGGAATCATCGTTCGATCTTGGCTGAGGAACAATTTGTCAAAGGGAGTATTTTTCTATGCTGGTGGTGTTATCTACCATCGATTTTATCGAAGTCCAGCCTGTGAATTGATTCTATACAGAATCGTGCGAGGGATTCAGACAAGTCTGTCGGGTCCCTTAAATCGAGTGCGCTTTACAAAATATAATTATTGTGTGTACATAATTTCTTTTGGTTATTTGTCGTGTCAATTTCAAAAAGGGTTCCGTTTGAGTTCGGTATAATTTTCATTTGTCGGGAAAGTTTCGGTTTCTTTATTTACTTAGATATATATTTGCGGCAGTTTCGGTGCAGTTTTTCAAAAGTTCATTTATCGGGTTTTCGCATATTCGTGTCGTTCGTTCGGTCGGGGTTACAACACCGCGATGGTCGGCTCCAATCCCACGCTTCGCGACTGTACAATCGGGCAAATAGGGAATTTAAATTACCGCGTGAGATTTTTAATACAGAGATTTTAAATAATTTTTTTTGGAATTTCAAAATTCAAGATAGCGGATCCAAAAAAGCGGCCGAAATTTTAAGATTTCATCAAATCAGTATAAAATTCTCTATAGAAGGTTTTTGAGGTCGCTGATTTCGAATTTGATGTCGGAATTTCAAAATTCAAGATGGCGGAACAAATATGGCAGCTGAAATTTTAAGATTTTATCAATACAGTATGAAATTTTGTATAGTGGTTTTTGGGGTCGCTGATTTCGAAATTGATGTCGAAATTACTAAAGCCAAGAAGGCGGATCCAATATGGCCCAGTAGGTATATATAAGTCTTCTTTGTCCGACTGAAACATACTCATTTGTTTTGCGTTCAATTTTTTCTCCTTTTTTTTTTTGAGGGTGTCTCTTGAAGCAGAATAAATAGAAATATTTGAATTGTATTTAAATTTAAGTCGAGATTGCAATACCGGAGCACATTTCCAAAACCGGTATTTCGGTATTGACTTTCATAAAAACCAGGATCCCGGTTTCAAAACCGGTATTTCGGTATTGACTTCCATCAATTAGAAGTATTCTTATTAGAACAAAATATGTGACAAAATAAATTCCAGTTTATAAAATTCAAATAGCTTTTATTTAAATAAAAATATAACAACAAATATGCCATAAACAAAGAAAATAAAGACAAAGATATTTAAGTTTACATTTGTATAGTAAGTTATTATTAATAAATATAGACATTTATTAAATTTGGTTTTTAATTTATACTTTTAAAATGTGCACTTAAAAATGTCAATTCATTAAGAGATTTGTCTCCAGCCTTGATCGAATTTTGGTGCATAACAACCCTGCCGCCGAAAACGCCCTTTCAGACTCAACGCTTGTCGGCAGTATCGACAACAGACAATCGTATAGAAATTGTAAATATTTTCCTCTTTCGTTTTCAATTTTAAAGTATGCAATTTCTTGTTTTAAAATCGTAGCTAAATCTTTGGGGGATTTCTTTTTAGTATTTGCAATATTGTTCATATTTTTTGAAATTGTCTCTTGCAGCTGATCCTCCATTGACATGGGTACTTCTGTAACTATTTCGATATCATCCTCAATCTCAACTGCCATTTCTGAATTTTAATTTAAATATAAACGTGTCAACAGTTGTACCATAATGGGTATCATCGCAGTTTTACTTAGTCGCTGAAGTATTTGGCAATCTTGGTCTTTTTTACAAATTTGATTCTGATTGTGCAAATATTGCAAAATAGTCGACAATTTCGTGCCCCTCTCTAATATTCGAACTATTAATTTTTCTTCAAACTAAATACTTAAGGCATTATTTTGCTTTTTCATTTCTTGGAACATAAATTTGAGTGCTTTTGACAGCATGCTTCGATATTGAATTTAATCGGAACTAATACTGTAATTAGTTTTGACATTAAAGAGTATTAATTTTCAGTTAGGCGAAACTCTGTATGTAGCTCTATTTCGATCATAGCTTTTTGAATGCAATTCTTCAATTTGTAAAACGGTTCTAGCATGAAAAGCATGCTGTTCCACCGAGTTTGCGAATCCATTATTAATGCCAATTCTTTACCAAATTCTTCTTTGACATACTTCTTTTTTTTTTTTTTAATAGTAATTTTATTCAATTGAATCACCTAATAAAAACTTAGGTCTAACAATGATTTTTCAAAAATTCAGAAATTCAGCTTATTTTTATAATATTCAGATTACAACTATTTGCCCTATATCCATTGATTTAGGCAATGTAGAGTTATCGTAACTAATATATGGGGAATATATTAGTTTCGTTTGAGACGTGAGGGATTCAGAGGTCTCAGTAAATTTCTAGCTAGAATGTTTGGGTGAAACATGAGCTTCTGCTTGTACTTCGAGGTAAATTTCGGAATTTCGTCTTTTACTGCAGGTATATTCAGGTCTCTGTGGATGTTAGTATTTATACCCCCACACTCACTGTGGCAGGGTATACTAACTTTGTCACAACGTTTGTAACGCCCATAAGGAGGCGTGTCCGGTATGGAAAAGTATATATATTCTTGATCAGTATCACCTCCTGAGTCGATTTAGCGATGTCCGTCTGTCTGTCCGTCCGTCTGTCCGTCTGTCCGTCTGTCCGTCTGTCCGTCTGTCCGTCAGTCCGTCTGTCCGTCCGCACGATAGCGGTCGCAGTTTTGGAGATATCGACTTGAAACTTTTTTTACATGTTTTTCTCGTGAATACTGAGATCAAGTTCGAGAATCAGCCAAATCGGACAAAAACTGGGCGTGGCTCCCATACACCGAAAAAAAAGGTAAAAATTTTTCAAGTCTTTTTTATTGTTGTATTCGATTGGAAATGTTTAGAAACGTATTTTTGACGTGGTCCGAGGTTCCGAAGCCACATATATAAGGTCTAAATGGAGTCTTGAGACCAATTTTTTTTTTTTTTGGATTTAATTGGAAATTTTTAGAAATGGATTTTGGACATGGTCAGGGCTCCAAAACCACCTATAATTGGCTCAAAATAGGGTCTTGAGACCACATTTTTTTATGATCGAGGTACTTCTTCCTACTGTGCGGGGGTATTTCAACTTCGGTATAGCCGAAGATAGTCCACTCTCTAGTTTTTATATACCAAGGGGCTCTGGCAATTTGTCTCAGGATTTTAGATTGGACTCTCTGGAGTTTTTCCACGTTCGAGGGAGAGGCAGTGCCCCAGAGTTCAATTCCTTATGTCCGTATGGGTTTTATTATACTTTTGTATATTTGGACTTTGTATGTGAGATTTAGCTTTGATGCCCTTGAGATTAGCCAATTTAGTTCCAATTGCTTTAATTTGATCTGAGTGATTTTGGATTCAATATGTTTATGCCATGTGAGTCGGCGATCGAGATGCATTCCAAGATACTTGGTTTCGGAACTTTCAGGGACGACTTGGCCGTTTATCTTCAGAGCAGGACACGTGCCCCTTCTTAGAGTGAAGATTAAGTGACAGCTTTTGGTTCATTGACCTTGATTTTCCATCGATATAGCCAATTACTTAGAGTGTCCAAGTGTTTTTGCACGTATAGAGATGCCATGTCTGGGTTTGAGTGAGAGCACATGATAGCAGTGTCATCAGCAAAAGTCGATATGAGAGTTCTATAACTTTTGGACATATCTGCAGTATAGAGAATATATAGCAGGGGCGCGAGGACACTCCCTTGTGGTACTCCGGCCAGTATTTCGTATTTTCGGGAGACAAAGCTTTTGTATTTTACTACAAATTTTCTATTCATGAGGTAGTTTTTGAGTAGACAGTGCATATTAGCGGGAAGAATATGCTGTAGTTTGTAAATAAGTCCTTCGTGCCAGATTTTATCGAAGGCCTGGGTGATATCGAGGAAAACAGCGGAGCAATAGTGTTTATTTTCGAAAGTGCCTTTTATTGAGTCAACAATGCGGTGCACTTGCTCAATAGTGCCATGCTTTTCGCGGAAGCCAAACTGGTAATCGGGAATCACTTGTTTTTCTAGAATTTTCGGTAGAATCAATTTTATTAAAAGTTTTTCGAAGAGTTTCGATATTACAGAGAGCAAACTTATAGGCCGGTATGACTTCACATTACTGGGATCTTTTCCAGGTTTGGGAATCATTGTAACTTGTGATAGTTTCCAATCATCTGGGTAGTGACATGTTCTGAGAATCGCGTTAAATATGTGCAATAAGTGGGTTATTGCAACTGTTGGCAGTTCTTTTATCATTGTTGGCGTTATCAAGTCCGGTCCTGGTGTTTTTTTCGGGTCCAAGCTTTTGTTTATTGCCTCCATAAGTTCGTTTTTTTTAATCGCGATTGTACAAGAGGTATTATGTGGGATTAATGTTGGTATTGGGATATCACCAGCTGTCGTGTTCGGGGTGAACACGGTTTTTAGGTGGTCTGCAAAAGCTGCACCCTTTTCTGCATCGCTTCTGGCCCAGTTTCCATTTGGCAGCCTTAGAGGGGGTTCTGTCAGTATTGGTTTTTTCATATTTTTTGCAGCTCGCCAAAGCGAGTAGTTTGTTGATTTTGTGGGTGCGAGATGTTCAACAAATAGCTGGAATTCTCTTTCGGATTTCCTCTCAAGCTGCTTTTTTAGAATTCGAGAGACATCATTAAGCTGTTTTTTCAGATTTTGGGATCTGTTGTTTTGCCAATCGCGACGTATTTTCCTTTTATTTTTTATTAACTGCTCTATGTCCTTTGGATAGCTGCGAGTTGAGCTTTTTGGGATTTGGGCGGGAGTGGCCGTTGCAGCTGCTTGGGAAAGCAAGAGTGTGAAATTACTAACAGCTGTGTGTATTTCAACTTTCGTTTTTAGTGACACATTAGGGATAATGTGGGAGCTTATATACTTTCGATATTTGAGCCAGTTTGTGAGTTTGCTGGTCAGTTTATCTGGTGAATTGGCCTCAGAACTTGGCGCATACTTTATTGTGATAATAGTAGGCGTATGATCTGATGAGAGATCTAGAGAGGATTCAATAAACAATTGGTGTTTTTCAGTGAAGTGTGTTTCAGAAATTAGCATAACGTCTATGCTGGACTCTTTCAAGAACTCGAGAAGTTCTAGTTTGTGATGACACAGGCCGTTTGCATTCTAGAATGATATTTTTAAACCATTCATGGCTTAGACATGAAATGTTGTAGTAAAAGACTTTGATTCTTTATCATTTCTTGCATCATATTTTGCATACCAGACATAAATTGAGACATATTTTGCATGAATATTTGTAGAGTTTGTTCAAGGCTACTACTAGGAGGAGCAGGTTGCGCGTGCACAGTGGCAGAGTGACCGCTTTTTAAGGCACTGGCGTAGGAAACGCCTTGTTTTGTAAGTGGGTTTGCGAAGGATTGTGCAGCGGATAGCGGAGGAAATTTTTGGGTTTTCCATGTTTCATGTTTTTGCGTCACATTTTCCGTCTTTTTTATGAAGCTTTGATAGACTGCACATCCTCTATAGTTAGCAGTGTGATTGCCACCGCAATTACTACATTTTTTTAATAGTGGAATCCTCTTTTGTTTTTGTGCACGAACCTGTTTCGTGCAGGTCTCCGTTGTGTGGCCGTATTCTTGGCAGTTATGACACTGAATCGGTCCACTGCGCTTGTGAGGCACTTCAATTGTGATTTTGCGATGTAGCAGATATCTGAGCGAGTATATCGGGTGGGGTTCACCTTTTTTGAGCATTTTCGGGTCGAACTCTAGTTCCACACGAAAAAGGGGTTGTGGGATTTTGTTTTGATTTTGGATATTGAATACGGACTTTATTTGGAAGCCTTCATCGCTTAGTGCAGTTTTGATTTCGTCGCATTCTACGAAAGGCTCGATACCTTTCAGTACGACTGAGAGTCCTTTGGAACTTTTGAGCTGGTAGGTGTAGTAGCTCTTTTTGAGTTTATCAAAGAGATTGACAATTTTTCTATAATTGGATTCGCTGTAAATTTGGATTTTTGTTTCGTGTACTTGTCCCCTGAGAATAGAAATCACGTGGAAATTATTACGACCAATATTTTGAGCTATATCTTTGATGAGCGAATTAGAGTTTCGCTCACGCAGGTAGATAGGTGGGGGTTTTTGCGATTTTGGCTTGGGATCCGAATCATTTTCTTCAGCAAGAATCGCATATCGATTTTGCCCAAGCTCGAAAGATGGTTTAACGGGATTCGTCTTTTGAATTTTTGCGGAATGCCTATTCCCATTAGTGGGGGACGATAGTACTCGCTTTGCGAAGTAAATGTTGATTCCTGTCTGCATTGTCGGCATTTTGCTCTTTTGACCTGTAATAATGGAGCGAGTAGCGACCTTTGTTATGCGATTAGCGATTTCGCTATTCGTCTCACTTGAGTCAGGAATGGGGGTAAGGCCTACGGGGATTTCAATATATTTGCTAGGGGTATCGACCAAAGAAATTGACGATACAGAGTTACCTGTGTTTGCGTGTGCAGTATCGCTATGGGAACTCCACTGTATATCTGGCGAGGGAATTTGAATAGGTTGTTGTTGTTGTTGCGGAAGCTGTTGCTGCGCACCCTCTTGCTGTGGAAGCTTTTGCTGCAGGGGTTGCAAAAGTTGTTGTTGTAGTTGCAGCTGCTGATGAGCTGTACCATTTCGTCCACTGTCTACTGATGACGGAGGGGTACGTTGCATGACGAGCGGTCACACTGGTACTAATTTCGCGTTTTTAAGGTTCTGGTCACCCTAATTAGAAAAGCGACGCATAGATGGCGCGATGCGGTTTGTGTACTCGCTGATCGCTGCAAACAGATGTTTTTTGGGATATTTTTTTCCGAGGGAAATTTTAACGTCAACGCTGTGTTGACTTTGCTGTCAGTGGATCAGCTGATTATATTTTGTTTATAAAGAATGTGTAATGTTTTAGCAGATATGTTGCGCGGGATAAAGTTTTTGTTGATGAAGCGAATTCGAGTTGTGATTTTATTTGGCAAAAATTTTCGTTTTGTTTTTAAATTTCACAAAAGTGTCCAAGCAAGTGATCGCGAGCCCTATGCAAACGCGTCACTGTACTATCGCACGGAGCCTCGGGGCTGTTTCAATATTTTTAGAGTATAACTTCCGATATAAAAAATTGATTTTATGAGAGCAGATTTTTTATTCGCACAACCGATTGAACTGACGTTTACGAAATACATACTTCTGCAAAACTTTGTAATTTTTTGTTGGGGAACGATGAAATATTTTCACGATTCCTCGAGCTTTATTGATTACTGGACCCACTAGTTGATGAGAAAAAACGGAATCAATAGGATTAACCGTTTTATTTGTACTTAGGCTCTCCTCGATTCTGAAACATTTGGCGTAAGGTTCTTCTTCCACGTCTTGATAATGATATAACTCAGAATTATCGAAATCACACAGACTTTCATCGAAAGTTTCGACATAGTTATGTTTCTTGGTCGCTTAGCTTATTTTCGATAAGCTCAACGCATTTTTCAGCCGGTAGAGATCCATACACCCGCATTAACCCAAGATTCCAAAACATGTTTGCAGAATGCACATTAATATTTAAATACCGACGGTTTCTAACCGAAATCCATTCATCAAATGTAAGGCTGAATCTATCTCCATTGAGTACACAAGCTTTTTAAAAGTGTGGGGTGATTTTGGAATATCATCGAATCCCCTGTCGGATGTCTCGCGAAGTACAAAATAGATTACAGGCAAGACCGTCGCGTGCTGACATTCGAGCTACAACGGCAGCCAAACTGTTTTCATGACTTTTGAAGAAATTTGTGATTTTTGAATCCTTGCTTTTAGTGCCTCACTGGCGATGCTCGAAGAGCTGGCTGTTTTTTTGCCATGTTAAGTTTGTGGATCGCCCTCAAGTGCGTATGCAGTCCACTCGTACTACCGCCCTGCGTTTTCAAGATTGCGCGGCAAATCTTGCATTTTGCATGTTGTCCATTTATTTCGCGAAGAAAATAAGACCATACTGACAATTTGTCTGCAGTCTTTTCAACGAAATTGTAATTTTCCATGTCTAAAAGTCAAAATTTATTGAAAACAAAAGCAACAAACAAAGAATTGTGTGAATAAACCTACAAATAGACTATATATAAAACGCTTGGAAAAATAAAAGTCCGAAAGAAAAATACTCGAAGCGCAATGATTTTTTCCAAGCAGCAAACAATCAGCTGTTGTTGGTGGCGCGTGTCGTTTGTGATACACAATATTAATTTGTTATCGATAAATATATTTTCGATAAAAGTATGATAAATTTAAAGATTTTTCCAATATTTCATATTATTTTTCACAAATCTTAGTAATTTATATACAGGGTGGCCAATAATAACTGTCGGTAAATGAAATATCAATAAAAACCAAGGTAATCAATGTATTTTAAAATTTTTGTTTGCTTTTGATTCATAACATTATAACAGTAAAAAATTAATGAATTAGTTCAAATCGTTCCGCGTTTTCCTTGATTGCTAGACACATAATAATACCGGTGTTGCAATCCCTAATTGTCATAGATTCATCGAATGAAATGTATCGATAGTTCTTCAATCATCTGTAGTTGGGTGGCATCACTGTAGTCAAATGTCTCCAACTCATATATGTAATGCTTCTATACCTACCTGGCCATACCCTGCCAACCGGACAGCTGTCCAAAGCAAATCACCAAAAAAAAAACTTTTATATTGCCAGTATAGTGAAAGTACATTTACTTATATCAAGAGACAAAAGCCGAAGCCGAAGCTCTATTTAAAGACAAAATGAAAAATATATTTAAACATTTTTTTAAAAAGGTTTATATCTTAATGAACCCTTAGTAAGTGAATGATTATGTAAAATATTTATTCATTAAGTAAATTGTAATGTTTTAAGGTGAACTTTGGATGTTTAAATCGGTCCTCCGCTGTAATTTAAACTTGGGCGAAATCGCCGCAAAAAATAATCTCTGCTTTATTAGTGGCCATCGCGGCTCTTTTATATCTTTTTCATATTGGTTCTTAGTCTATCCTACTTACTTACACTACAATAATATTAGGTACTGCATTTCATTTGCACCCGTTGGCCTGAGTACGCTAATTTGGTCTTGACGAATGGTGTCGTAGGACGGTCACCGAAATTGAGTGCATTTCAATATACACTCAATTGTTGTTGACAACGTCCAGAACCATTTGTGTATATTGGGTCAGCGTACTCAAAAGTGCAGCGTTAGCATATCGATACTTTGTCGGTGCATTAGTACAAATGAAATGCAGGGGCAGGTAATGTAGACATGTATGAAAAATAATGATTTTTTTAAAAAATTTGCAGAAAAGATTGTAATTATAAAATTGAAATAAAATATTTTTATAGAATATTGATTTAAATTATGAAATAATGAAATAAGCAAATAAATGATTATAATTAATTATAAAAAGGTTTTTTTTCAAATTTTTTTTTTTTTTTTTTTTTAGTGGAAAAATATTTTTTTGAAATAAACAAGTATGATTTATAATAAAATATATGTAAAAATGTTTTAAGTTTAATAATTATTTTCTTATTGCTATATTGCTGCCTTGTAAGGTATCAGCTGATTGTTATGAATAATTTTTGGTTTTCCATTATATTCTATTTTTGTATTAGCTCCTAATTTATCTAGTACTATAAATGGTCCCTTATATGGTTTTTCATGTTTCTTTCTATTTTCTACTTTTAATAACACTAGGTCTCCTATTTCTATATTAAGTTTTTGTATATTATTTAAATTTTTGTTAGTTCTTTTCTCTTTAGCCCTAATTAACATTTCTTTGGCTTTATTTAGTGAAAAATTTAGTCTCGTACGCATCTCGCTTTTGGTTTCATTTTCAAAAATTTGGTTGGGTAAACATGGTAATTTTCCGTATACAAGTTCAAAGGGTGTGTAACCAGTGTCAACGTGTGGAGTCGTGTTGTAAGCGAAAGTAAAGTACGGTATCCACTTGTCCCATTCATGGTCATTTGTTGATGTTAATAGAAATTCATTAAGAACCCTGCGGTTCCTTTCAAGTGACCCTATCGTTTGATGATGGTATGGAGTAGAAAATGTTTGTTTTATTTTTAATAGTTCACATATGCTATGCATTAACTCATTTTTGAATTCAGTACAATTATCAGATTTTAGTACTTGAAAATGGCCATACTTTAAAATTATTTGTTCTACGAGTGTTCTTGCGACAGTGTCGGCGTCTTTTGTTGACACAGGGTATGATATTACAAATTTTTTGAGATCACATTGCATTGTTAGTATGTACCGAAATCCATTGGATATACGTAACGGTCCTACGGTGTCGATTGACAATGTTTGGAAACTATTACTAGGCGTGTCTGTTATCGTTAGTGGTTCAATAGTGTGGCGTGTTTGTTTACTTTTCGCGCATATGTCACACTGCGATACAAATTTCTTTACCATTTTGTACATGTTTTTCCACACGTACCTTTGTTTTAGTTTTATCATTGTCCTTCTAACTCCTAAGAGTCCTGTTGTGTGGTATTCGGCAATGAGTTTAAATTTCGTAATGTCATCCTGTATTCTTTTTGGTGGGTCATAAATTCAAATTTTGAGTTGAGGACTTTTTCTTTTTTGAGGACTTTGTTGTATGTTTATAAATATGTTTTTAAATTCTTCTTTTGAGATTCTTTGGAATATTTTATCATAGTTGGCTAGCGCTAGCTCTAATATGTTTTCTTTTTTCTCGCATGCGTATTTAACGAAACTGGTTTCGTTGAATTATCGCTAAATCCCACGTGCACAATATTATTTTCAATATATATTTTATATTCTTTGGCCATATAAAATTTTAAATTCTTCATATTCCTGACGTCACTAACGGATGTGCAATCCCATATCGGAAGTTGATCAGACTTCTGAGTTTTGTCACTATCCACAATGATTTCTTCATCATTGTTTGCCTCTTTATTTTTAATGGCTTCTTTATTTGCCATGCCTCTTGTAACTATAAATGTTTTCTTCGCATTTTTAACATCTTCTTGCGGTATCAAATTTTTTTAAATTTCTGAATTAATTTGTATTCTGGATAACGCATCGGCATTTGTATTCATGCTTCCTTTTTTGTAAACTATGTCATAGTCGTAATCGCTCAAATCCAGACGAATTCTAGTCATTTTCGATGAAGGATTTTTGTGCGAAAATAATGAGACTAGTGGTCTGAGGTCAGTTACCACTGTAAATTTTCTACCGAATAGGTATGGCTTGAATAAATTGATCCTCCAGTGAATTGCAAGAAGTTCCTTTTCAATTACTGGTTTATTCAAATCATGCTTTTGCAGCGATTTGCTTGCATATGATATCGATAAATCATTTCCTATATCTCTGTTTACGCCAAAACACCCTGTTTGCCAACCTGTATACGGAATTGTACGGCAACCAACTTTATACCATTAAACCTACTGGAACACCGATTAACATTCTGTTGAGCTGTTTCCCAAAACTGGTTTAATTCAATATGAAAGCCTTCTGTCATTTCCGTAACTTTACCTTCCTTCTTCTTGTATCAGCATCGAACGAGTCAACCACGTATCTTTTTACGCTCCTGCATCAACCACGTATCTTTTTACGCTCCTGCATCATCCCGTGCTGCAGTGCTTTTTATTTACATAAGCTTACTTTTGTATCCTACGATATCCGTCGCAAGTAAGCAACCTTTGTGCTCCTTTATCAATAAAACATACTTAAAAACCTACATCCTACACCCCTTTAATTATATTTTGCTGATTCTCCATTTCCACCCCTTTTCTCTTTTTTATATCGTTTGGCCACTTTACGAGTGAGCCAAACATTTGATCCATTCGAACCGGATTCGGATTTTGATAACGACATCCGTCGAAAAAATTAGCTTCAGCACTTCTGCATATTTTGGCAGCATCTTCGACGCTCTAAGCTCCGCCGAGGTTTCAACTTTTCCAGCGTTTTTAGCGTTTTACGAGCGCATCTTCTCCGAAGGAACGGTGGAAAAGCCGACGGCAAAATACAACATTCAACATTACAACAAAAATTCAAGGTACGTGTAGTTTGTATAAAAGCATAGTTTTTTTTGTATGTACAGAAGAAAAGAGCAATTCTTCCGACACTTAGTCGAGAAATACAACAACAATAAAAACACAATAATCTTTCTCTGCGTTAATTTGTTCACTTTCGTGGAACGTGCGGAAAGCCACAAAAGAAAGGCCCAAAGCACCAATGAGAAATAAAATTACCACAAAGTGAACAAAAGCAGAATAAAATACAAAAACGACACAATACTCCGATTGTGCATCGTCCCTAATTCGTCGTTAAAACCGAACCTTAACATATCAAAGTAGATTTAAATCGTTTTTAAATCTATTAAAATTCTATAATTTTCAATTAGAAAATAACTTTGACTTTAAAGTTGGAAAATTTCTTGGCAACCCTTATTGCCTCTTCTCATTGTAATACGACCAAAAGCTTTTGGCTCTCAGCCCTTCCATTACATACTTTGACAGTTGTCATTATCCCTTTCTTTTTTATTAGTTTTTGGTTTATAGTATTGCATTAAATTAATTATAAACAGTAACAACATAAATTATAAATTAATAAAATTAAAATAAATAAATAGTGCATAAATTTTTGAGCAAATTAAGTGAGACAATATTCACAAGCACAGATTAAACGAAGTTAAAATAAAACAAAATACACAAACACAAAACTAACAACAAGTGCACTGCTACAACAACAAGTGAGTGCCTTTCTTGAGAGTGACTCTCAATTTTAATAATTTTTAAATTTCATGTGATATTTCTTTAATATTTGAACTTATTGTTTTGTGATCAGCATATACATAAAAGCTAAGTTTTGTGCATACTAGTTTTTGGTATTCAAAATTGTGCACTTTCGGTTTATTTGTGCTCCCTTTCAATGCGCTCCTTTTGAATTACTTTGCCACCATAGCTTGGCCAATATTTTTTTGTTTATTTTTCTTCTGCCAGTTAAGTGAGTGAATTATTTATTATTCACTACTTTAGTGTGGCATTATTTCAACAAATTCTATGCACACGGCCCTATTTTACAAAACCCACCTTGGGTAAATATTAAATTGAAATTAATTTTCACATTCCAATTAAATAAAATCAACATTAAATTAAATTCAGTTTTTAAAATTTAGCTTATTTAGTTGGTTTTACACATTAGTGCTCAACACAAATTCCTTTTTTGAATTCTTAATTTTGACATCAGGGCGCAATCTCAAGTACCTATACCGAGGATACTTTTGCATTTAACATTTTTATTTTATTAAAATTTTTTATTCAAGTGATCTTTTGATCTAAGTTCTCCACAACCTTTAGTGTCACCCCTAAGTGTCTCAGGTATTCATCTTCGATGATTTTTGCACCTCTCAACTAGAACAAATTATTGCTTTTTTATTTACAGTTTTTTGATTTTTCATTAAAAACATGACTGTTTTTGGGACTTTTATTCTCGCTGCTGACCAATTGGTCAAATTTGAAGCAGCTTTTGCGGACTTACCGCCAGCAACACACACCCAAGTCAATTTGAGCACTCAAAGTGAAAAAATAAAATCACTTTGGGCTGCAGTTAAGGCTTCATATCAGCCATGTTTAACCTACCTTGTTCAAGGTGAGGGCCCGGATGTCAACGCGGACATCGCTATCGCCAAGTCCCAATACAAGCGTACCTATTACAGCTTTGTAAAATGTTTGGCAAAAATTAATGAGCTGCTGCACGATATTGGCAGTGCAGATTCACCGCCGACTTTTCAGTCTTTTAACAATGATTGCCAACCAAGAAATGCTTCTAACACACATGTGTCCTTGAACCATTGTGGGCTTTGTCCCCGACGACAGCATTCGTTGCGCACCTGTCAGCGTTTTCTGACCATGAGTGTCGCCGATCGTAATTTAAATATAAATCGCCTTAAATATTGCATCAATTGTTTAAGCAAAAATCATGAGGTTGAAGGTTGTAAGAGCACTTCTGTTTGCTCCAGCTGTCATAAGCGCCATCATACGCTTCTACATAGAGATGTGCCTGCTCCGCAGCCATCACCCAGTGAACATTTTCCTTTAGGGCCCCGTCCTATAGAAAATAATGTTTCACAATTTCAGCCTTCAACCAAGGAAACTTTTCCTTTAGGGCCCCGCCCTCTTGATCATATTCTTTCTCCATGTGCACAATCTTTAGTCAATGGAACTTTTCCTTCAGGGTTACGCCCTATCGAAATTAATGATTTGCAATCAACTTTCCCATTCTACGATGGAAGTTTTCATCCAGGGTCCCGCCCTTCTGGAAACTGTCATCGGCAAACACTTCACCAATCAATACAGTCCACTTCTCTCCAAGCTGAGCCAATTCTTAATAATCAGAAATGCTTCACTTTTAGCGCTACTTATGTACTCTTCGGTACAGCCGATGTGAACATTTGCCACTTGGGCACCGTCTACTCAGCAAGTGCGCTGATAGACTCTTCGTCAGAAACTACGTTTATTTCTGATCGCACAAGGAAGTTATTGAAACTTCCTTCGATACCGACTGAATCCAGAATTATAGAGAGTATTCAATCTGGTGTTGCTACTCCTAGCAAGCATTGTTGCATTACTCTCGATTCTCCCATCGATTCGCAGAGAAAAAGCGAGGCAGCGACCCTCGTACTACCAACCAATTTTCCAAAATTTACAATTGCATCACTTCGTGATCATCAAAGTCCATACAATGGATTGGCATATGCCACTTACTGGCAAAGCTCGCCGATGTATATCCCTATCGGCGTAGCTTTTCATCGAAACCTTTTATTAGATAAAATTCAATGTGATATTTTTAGTCAAATTTCCCGTAAATTACATAAGAAAAAGTTTATGACTGCTGCGGCTATGTTTTTTTGACAACCGCTTCGTCAATTCTACCCAGCGTGACCAATTCAAATTTTACGTCATAGCTCTTGCCATTAAATCGAAATTTCAATTAGATATTCGACATAACTCTTTACGCAAATTAGCACCTAGACTTTTTCTCCAACATAACTTCAATACATATTTGGAATTAAAAATACATAATCTGGTATTAATGCTACGCTTAATATATCGCCGCGCTCGTGTTCGGTTTCGACGTGTATTCGAAGACTGTGCTGGTTGGATGAAATCCTGAGGTTCCTTTTTACCCAAGCACAGCCTTCGGCAGGGTACTTTCTGGCTCAGATCTCGCATGAGAGATCCGGGGTCCCTTATGACCCACGTCGTGTGAAAGATCCGTTGCGGCCCCTATTTGGCCCTCGCTACCTTTTTAGCGATAATTCTACGAATAAATTACTTTTTCTAAATAAATAAACTTTTAAAATATTATTTTTTTTTATATGCTCGATGTCACTATGCTTTTATATCATTCAAACTACATGTACTAATCTACAATTTTTTGCAGCCAAAACACCCTGTTTGCCAACCTGTATACGGAATTGTACGGCAACCAACTTTATACCATTAAACCTACTGGAACACCGCTTAACATTCTTTTGAGCTGTTTCCCAAAACTGGTTTAATTCAATATGAAGGCCTTCTGTCATTTCCGTAACTTTAACTTCCTTCTTCTTGTATCAGCATCGAACGAGTCAACCACGTATCTTTTTACGCTCCTGCATCAACCACGTATCTTTTTACGCTCCTGCATCATCCCGTGCTGCAGTGCTTTTTATTTACATAAGCTTACTTTTGTATCCTACGACATCCGTCGCAAGTAAGCAACCTTTGTGCTCCTTTATCAATAAAACATACTTAAAAACCTACATCCTACACCCCTTTAATTATATTTTGCTAATTCTCCATTTCCACCCCTTTTTCTGTTTTTTATATCGTTTGGCCACTTTACGAGTGAGCCAAACAATCACCTTGCGATAGCACTGCGCCTAAAGCATAATTTGAAGCATCAGTCGTTAAAATGAAAGGTTTGCTCAGATCTGGATATTGTAATAGAGGAGGAGTTATTAATTTTTCTTTTAGTGCATCGAAAGCTTGTTGTCTTTCTTCAGTCCAAACAAATTTACAAAATTTTTTTTGATAGTGCGTTAAGACTTTTGGCAATGTCCGCAAAATTTGGAATGAATAGTTTCAAAATGCAACAAATCTTCTAACTTCGTCCGCATTTTTCGGAATATGGTAATTTTTTATAGTCAGTTTGATTTGATGAAATAAACTGGTCATATCAAGTGTTGAGAACCATTTTGCTCTTCCTAACTTGTCTAGAATGTCTTCCAGTCGAGTTAGAGGAAATTTATCATCAACAATTTTATCATTCAGTTTTCTGTAATCCACAACAAGTTTCCATTTCTTTTTGTCATTAACGTTATTTTTAGGAACTAAAAGGAGTGGGGAATTGTAAGGACTAGCTGATGGTTCGATAATATCGTCCTCAAGCATTTTCTTGATCTGTTCATTTATTACTTCCGTGTGTGTGTGTGGTAATCTATAATTTTTAATGTAAACCGGTGTGTTGTCTGTTGTCGTTATATTTTGGTTGTAGAAATTATTTGCAGTTAAAGGTTCCTTATCCAAATGGAATACGTCCTGGGATTTGTTGAAAATGTTCGTCAAATCGTGTTTAATTTTTGCATTTTTGCATTGTATGTTTAATGTTTCTAAAATTTTATTTATACGTTTTTGTGAGTGTAAAGGTTTTTTATTGTCGTAGTTTAAAATGTCATAATTGTTCAAAGAATCAGTTTCCAACTGAATACCATTTAAAGTTACTTCCTTATCAGTTGTATTCAAAATTTTTATATGCGTCATGCCATTTTTTGACTACCCTCTTGAATTTCTTTATTGAAAATTACTTCATCTTCCGTTAATTTTAATCGAATTGGTTGGAGAATTTCTGTTCTCGGTGGAATTTTTATTACCAGTGTATTATATGACTTTGAGTGCATTGGTAGAATGATGTGTGACTCGTTTATCAACACTGAAATTGTAAAAGTTTTGTAATCTATTTTGCAAATAAATTTCTTCAAAAAGTCTCTACCTAATATACCATCAGTCTCAATTGGAAATTTCGAACTGACCAGATGAAACTCATGTTTGCTGGATTCCTTTCCAAAATTAAGTGTTAGGCTTATGCTACCTAGTGAAAAAATTTGCATTTTTCATCAGGATTATAAAAATTGTTATCTACATTTTTGCTAATTTGGAAAGTGAAATGTCTGCTCCAGTGTTAATTAAAACAGTCATTAAGTTGTTCTTGTACTTAATTTTTATAAAATTGGAATTGTTGTCTGATATTTTAAAAATCTTTAATTTTGGCTCTCCGGAATAACTGTGATTTCGGACCCCTGATCGTTTCCCTGATCATTTCCTTCATTGTTTACGATTTTTACGTTTCGATTTGTGTTGTTGTTAGTGTATCTGTTTCTGTTGTTAGTGTTTGTTAAAAAACAAAGCGACTGTAACTCACAAAATGAAAATTGCTTTAAATGTGGTTTTTTCTCTAACAACGTTATAATATTTTATTTATAGAAACAGTTTTTTACACGTTCAAATTTTACCAATGCGCACTCTCGAGAGGTTGTAAGCCGAATTGCTTTTTTAGATTGAGTAGTAAAAAAAAATAGCTCATAGTGAAACAAATAGATAATGAATGAAATTAGAAAGAAAACATAAGAAAAATGGAAGATAATACAATAACAAAATTTTAGGATATAAAGAAGTGTTGTTAAACATAGAAAATAATACAAAGTTATGAAATTTAAGAAAATGCAAATGAGTGTTGATAGGTTTCAAAACATCCCGGTCCCCCTGAACAAGGTTCAGAAAGTGGGGAGAACGGCAACTTTTGTAATTGATCGTCGATATTCGCCTCGAGCGGTTTTGATAGTAACCACTCGAACAAAATCATCTGTCCCTTTCGCGACAGCTATAACTTTGCCCATAATCCACTTTGATGGAGGAAGATGGGGCTCTTTCAGCACGACAATGCTACCGACGTCGAAGTTAGTTGTAGGTTGTTGCCATTTGTTTCGTTGTTGTAGTGATGTGAGGTATTCTACGTGCCAACGTTTCCAGAAACCTTGACACTATAGCCTGGAGATGTCGCCAATGTTGTAGTCGGTTGATGTTCATATCCAAAAGTGTGGGCTCTGGCAAACCAGTTTATGGCTCACCGATTAAAAAATGGGCTGGGGTGAGGGGATTTAGATCGTCGTCGGAAATAGGACACAGAGGTCGCGAATTTAAAATTCCTTCTATTTGCGTCAAAACAGTGTAGTATTCCTCGAACGTGAGGAGCCTGTTACCCAAGACTCGTCGTAGATGTAACTTGATCGATCGAACGCCTGCCTCCCACAATCCGCCAAAGTGTGGGGCGGACGGCGGAATGAAGTGCCACCGGATGCCATCATTTGCCAAAGATTGAGACAACTCGTCAAGATGTGCTCGCGAGACAGCGAATCTTTGAAATTCGTCTAGGACTCGTTTGCTTCCATGGAACGTCGTTCCGTTATCCGAATACAAATCGGTTGGCTTCCCTCTGCGTGCTATTAGTCTTCAAAAAGCAGCAAGAAAAGCGTCGGTCGTTAAATCACTGACCAACTCGATGTGTACAGCTTTTGTTGACATACATATGAAAATGGCGAACCACGCTTTTCCAATTTTGGAATTTCGTCCCTTTGACATCTTAATTGACACCGGACCAGCATATTCTAAGCCGCAGTGGAGAAAGCAGCGACTAGGTTGCACACGAGGTGATGGCAAATCTCCCATGAGTTGGACGCTGGCTACACGTCTCTGCATGAAGCATTTCTTGCAGCAACACTGCAAAGTGAACCTATCTTTTGGTGTGTAATTTTACACACAACACACATTTTTAAGTATATATTTATTTAGATAAATAAAAAAAATACACATTCAAGATTTTGGCATGTTTTATTAACACGCATGCGTGTTTTTTTAAAGCACTTACAGTGTTTATACACGCAAAATTGTGTGTAAAACATGCCAAAATCTTGAATGTGTGCTTTTTTATTTATCTAAATAAATATACACTTAAAAATGTGTGTTGTGTGTAAAATTACACACCGAAAGATAGGTTCACTTTGCAGTGAAAACACCACCTTGCGAACTAGATTTCGACAACCGAGTATCCAATACTGTTGGCGTGTGATAACAAATGTTGCGTCAACACCTGTATGGAGATGAGACTCGTGAATGTGTCTAACTAGAAGTAAGGAAATATTAGAATTTTTAGGTAACAATATAGGAAATTTCATATTGTAGTTAATATTTGCATGTTTTATGCGGCCTCCAACTCGGAGCAAATTGTTCTCATCTATGAATGGCGTATATCGAATCAGGTGTGATTTTACATGTAGTGGCTGCGAGTGTTTGAGCTGTATAATATCTCGTTGAAAAGACTAATTTTGAACATGCTGAATGATGAGGTTTGTCGCTCTCTTCAATTCAGCAACAGTGAGTGTAGACGAACTGTGGTCATTCGCTATAAGCCGATATCGACGAAGACATTTTCGAATAAACCGAATGCAAAATGCTACGATTCTGGTAAGGCTTAACCAAGACGAGATTTTGTTTATCAAATTTTCGAGTATATTATCGGTTACATTGCAACACAAACCGATTTTAGGTCTAGGTTTTTCTTCCGCGACTACAGTACTATCAGATGACGACAATTGAAAATGTTTTGATTTCGGCCACGACGATTCCGTCGTCATCAACCACTCTGGGCCTGACCACCATAATTTATGTTCGATTAATTTGAACGGTAATAGTCCGCGCGATGCACAATCGGCGGGGTTCTCTTCCGAGCGTATGTGGCTCCAATGATTTCGAGGCACTACGTCGAGTATTTCCGCAGTTCTATTGCAAACAAATGTATTCCACCTTCGCGGCGGTGATGATAGCCAGTGCAACACGATTTCGGAATCTGTCCAACACACAATATTTGAAATGTTTAACACGAGAGAACTTTTGATTAGCGTTAATAATTTAGTCAATAAAACAGCCGCGTTTAGTTCCAGGCGTGGAATTGAGATTGGTTTCAATGGTGTTACTCGTGTTTTCGATGCGATCAATTTTGTAATATAGATTTCATCCATTTTTACGCGACTATATACAACGGCAGCGCATGCGGCAGAGGATGCGTCCGCAAACCCGATCAGTTCAATTGTTCCCGAAGGCGATGAAATGTTTCTTGGAATTCGAATAGTGGATAATTGAGGAAGTTCCGACATATAACTGTTCCAGCGTTCACACAAATTCACTGGGAGCTCGTCATTCCACTTAAGGGCGTGACACCACGATTCTTGAAAAATAATTTTAAACAAAATAATTGTAGGCGCGACAATGCCTACCAGGTCATAAACTTTGCATGTTTCGGATAACACAATGCGCTTTGTTGGCTTTTGTGTGCACGTCGTTGGTATCATTTTCAAAAAAAGTTCATCACTGCACGGATTCCACTGCAACCCGAGTATTTTAATAGACGCTTCGTCATTGTCAACGTTATCAATAGCGACCGGTTTAAATTCACAAATTTCTTTTGGTAGAGTTTCTAACAACGGCTAACAATTAGAGCTCCATTAGTTCTATTAATTAAATTTTTAGCGCGATCAGCTCTTCAACAGAGTTACACCCGGTCGGTATATCATCAACATACGCGTCTTTCAATAATACGCGAGAGGGGTTACTGGTCTTTGTAATCATCCGCAAGTTGTTTGAGAACGCGCACAGCCAAGAATGGTGATGGTGCTAGTTCATATGTTACCGTTAATAGACAAAATGTTGAACGGGAGATGCTTCGTCTCGTCTCCACACGACGCGTTGGTAGTTGTTGTGATCAGCTGACACTCGAATTCCTCTAAACATTTTTTCAATGTCAGCCGAAAAAACGTAACGATGCTGTCGAAATCGAAGAGAAACGCCAAAAAAATCTCTTTGAATGGGAGGCCCAATATGCAGTCGGTCATTTAACGAAAATCCAGACGAATCTATGCATGAGCCATCGAAGACAACGCGACATTTTGTAGTCGAGCTGTCAGGTCGGAGAACAGCATGGTGAGCTAAGTATAAACATTGAGTATTATCAATAGCAATCTCAGAAGAAGAAATTAGTTCCATGTGTCCTAATGCTAAATATTCATCCATGAATGCTACGTACTGTTCCTTTAAATCAGGTTCTCTTCGAAATTTCTTCGCCATATAATTGAGTCTTGTGAGTGTCTATGACAAAGTGTTCTCAATCGGAGGAATGTTGTCTTTGAATGGATATTGTACAACATCGGTTCCATATTCATCTCTTGTGTGAGTTGCGGCGAAATGTGCTTCTGCGGGATCAGCCTGAGTAATTCTCTCCGCAGTCGTGTGATAGCATTTACACGACTGCGGAGAGAATTTTATTTCCATAAAAGATCTAACAAGCGTGTCAATGTCAAGAAGTGCATGATTAGCGACAACAGACGTATTGTAATCGTATGACGAATATGAGCCAGATATTACCCATCCAAATATGCTATTTATAGCGATTGGCATAAATTCACCAAAACGTAAATATTCACCAGTGTAAATATTCCAAAGCTGGTCAGAACCAACTATGACGTCAATCGGACCTGGGACACCGAACGAGTGATCTGCTAGCTGCAGATTGAGAATTTGTGTCCAGGTGGAAGAAGAGAACTCAACCGATTGAGTCGGTAGCGTTGAAGTGAGCTTAGGAAGAATGAGAGCGTCGATTTCTAATTGATTTTTAGAAATGCGCGAGACCATATTTAGACGAACACGGCCACGAGTTACACCACCGTGAAAACTAGACAACGGGAATACGAGCATTCTTCCGTGTTGCTCCAAGAATTTGTACAAATGATTCTGTTACAAATGATACTGTTGATCCAGTGTCAAGCAAGAGACGGCAATTTACCACTCCTCCTGACCTATCGATGACTTTAACAAGTATTGTTGGTAAAAGTGTCTGTGAGACGGTAGGCGAAGCTTCAATACAATGATTATTGAGAGCCCCTTACAGGGCCAGAGCCATTCTGTGGTATAGTTGCACACACTATCCGGGAAATGCTCAGAGAAAGAGTACGGGTGGACAGATCGAACTATTGGTTCGATCTACGGCAGGCCAAATCACTCCTTGGTAAATATAACAAGAGGAGGTTTGAAGCTTGTATCGGGCTGTGTAAGAACCGGCTTCGAATTCTAACGGGGTTTCTCACTGGTCACTGCAGACTGAGGGGGCATCTCACGAAGCTGGGCATTCTAAACGACGACTCTTGCAGATTCTGCAATGAGGAAGAAGAAAGTCCGGGTCATTTACTGGAGTCCTGTGGGGCAATCATCCACACAAGGAGGCGCGTACTGGGAAAGTACCTGGTGCCAGAGCATGATTGGCCGAATCTGGATCCTCTTCTAATCTTGAAATTCCTAACGGAATTGGGGTTGGTGGAGGTCCTCTAAAGGTTGGCAGAGGTATGATTCGTGATACTTGGGGCATCGTCACCCAACACGGACTCGTAGTGGGGGCACAAAAGACCAAAAGTCGCAGTGCAAATCCCCCCCTTTATTATTATTATTATTATTATTATTATTGAGAGCAGGTGCAGAAGAAGGCGTTGGAAATATACGCGTCAGTTCAGCAGTAGGCTGTGATGAGCAAGTAGCGATAGGAGTGCTGATTTCCGAAGTGGTCGAAGTCGAAGACAATGTAGTATTTCTGTTCGGAATTGACGGCGATTGCTCCAAATGCACTAAAGTGTGATGCATTGAGCGACAGTTTCGGCAGCGGAAAGTTGACGGGTACTTGCTGACCTGATGAGAGGGATGAAGACAATTAAAACAAAGATTTTTAGTTTTTACAAGCGACCGTCGAGAGGGCATATCCAAAGATTTGAATTGGTCGCATTGTGGTAATGTATGAGAACCTTGGCATTGTGCGCACTTTAAATTGTTAACTTTTGTCTCAGGTTTCGCGAAGTTGGAGACGACAGTACGACGATTGGTAACCACACGAGACGACGATTGGCACGATTCCAGCGCATCACAGCGGCGAGAGATGAATTTCAAGAAGTCTTCAAAATTTGGTTCAATGTAGGAGTCGTTTAATTCAGCCCATGCTCTTTTTATTTCATCATCGACTTTATTCAAAAGAATATGAGTAAGCCATGGATCGCGATTGTTAGTGTTAAGGGCATTGAGACAGCGAATGACTTCGTCGGCTCCATCCGAAATTTTACGAAGAACAAGAACGTTGGAAGAGCTACACGAAGGTAGCGACATAAATGAATTGACAAATGAACGAACAATGAAATGCTTTCTGTCGTAGCGTTGTTCTAAACGATTCCATGCTTCATGATAATTGGTATCAGTGAGAGCTATGTGTTTTATTAAGTGAGGGGCTTCTCGATCTAAATGTTACTTTAAGTAATGGAATTTCGGAGTACCCGTCAAACCCGGTTTGTTATCGATTGCACCAGAAAATAGATCTCAAAACGATGGCCAATCTTGATAATTGACAGAAAAGGTTGGCACTTTTATTTTGACGAGTTGCACATTCGAATTGTTGTTGGATATTAAATTTTTTAGAAACGCAGCTTGTTGAGATGCAAGCTTGTCGACTCCATCATCATTTTTATCGGGCTGAATTGCTCCCGATTTCTGGTTGATTGCTTCGGAAATGGCAGCATGACCGTTGAAATACTTCTCCTCGTACTCTGGGGCATCCTCGACAGGATCGACGAAACTTTCATGATCTGCGAATTCGTACAAGTTTTTGCTAAGTTCAACAAATTCGATATAATTCTCCTCCAGCTTGTTCAATCGATTTGTTAACATTTCTGCGGTTAAAGATGCGACGACTACTGGTATGGTGTCGAACGTGCGGGTTATGTAGGCTTTAGCCCAGCCACGTTTCTTCATTACACTGTTCATTCTAGGCATAATAAGTTGAAGCTGGAAACGAGTTGCACCAAGCGTTTTAGGTAATGCAAACCACGTTGGCAAGAGCGAAATGTTAGGACACGTGGTATCAGATAAATTTGTTTCACGACAAAAATACCGAAACTTTCATTTAGAGATTAAAATGTGCACAATGGATTTCTTGCTCTTTGAATTCAAATACGTCTGATTTAATTGATGAAGTGCGTTTTGAATCCATGCGTTTTGAATTACATAGCTTGTAATGCTATGTAACAGACCACGCGTTTTGGTAACAGACTAAGCAAAACAATTTTCACAAAATTTCCGGCAAAGAATCCGGCTACTTGAAGGACCATTAATTTCGATGTTAAAAAACAAAGCGACTGTAACTCACAAAATGAAAATTGCTTTAAATGTGTTTTTTTCTCTAACAACGTTATAATATTTTATTTATAGAAATTGTTTATTACACGTTCAAATTTTACCAATGCGCACTCTCGAGAGGTTGTAAGCCAACTTGTGTATTTCGATTTTCATTGTACCTGTTGTTAAAATTTCGTTGTGTGTTTTGTCTGGAATTGTATGGAGTATTGACATTTCTCTGAAAATGCATAATTGTATTTGCTGAAGTCATTGACTCGTTTTCAAACTAAAGGGCTGATTCTGTGGCTTCCAACCAGTCTTTTGGTTGCGCAGCGTATATTGTTGTTTTTAGATTGTCATTTAGACCTCTTTTAAATGCTATAAGAGCGACTTCGTTGTTTCTTTTAACTATCACATTTCGTTCGGCGGGTGTTGATTCTGATCCCAGACTTTCAATTCCTAGTCTATTCAGTCCTTCTATTATGTGTAGTAGCTGTTCTTTGTAAGTATGTACCTTTGAATTGCGTTGTTGTAGGTTGTTTAGTCTTATTTGTAGTTGTGCTTCTGTGGTATTGTCTTTGTATCTAAGGCGTAATTGTTCTTTTAGAATTTCAAAACTTACTGGTTTCGAATTGCGTGAAATAGGTATTGTAGGAAATCTATTTGCCTTCGGCGTTTAATATTTTGTTCACTAGTTCTGTTGTTATAATAACGCTGTCTAGATCCCTAATTTCCTGTGAACGTTGTTAGTGTCTTTGAGGCAGTTTCTAGGTTAAAAGATGCCATTGTGTGGTTTCTTGATTCATTAATTTCGGTTGAGTTATTTTTTTCTTCTAATTGTGCCATTAGTAGCTGTCTAGTTAGTCGGAGTGTACTATGAAATTCTATTCTAATTCCCTTATGGCTGTCTATATCTTCTAATTGGTTTTCCAAAATTTTAAAATCTTTGTCCAAATTTTCTATTTCTTGTAATTTTTCCAATATAGTTTCTTCCTTATATGGTCTGTTGGAACTCTTCCTGATGTTTATATGTATTTTATCTAAGTAATTTTTATAATTTTCTATTAGGATTTATTTAAGTACATTTATTTGAGATTTTTATAAATTAGTGACATAAGGTCTGTTAACATTGTGCTTATGCACGTAATTTTTAAAGTATTTGTTTAATTTGTATGCAATTAAAAGTAATACAATTATTATAAATAATGTAAGTGCTGACTCTGAGGTTTGAAGGTATTGCTATTGTTTCCACAATGATGTTTCTTACTGTTGTTAGTTGTTCTTGCGGCTTGCTCTGTGTTTTCCCCATTCTGCTTCCTTTTGTCTTTTGTTTGCTTGGTTGTTGTCTATTGCTATGGATGAATGGCGCACAAATTGGTGTCCGCAAATAGATTGATTAAAAAGGCCTCTGAAATTTCATGAAGTGTGCCAATGGTGGACTTTCGGTAGCGAAGGATTGGAGAAGGCACAATATTTGGGCGATGACGACGGGTTTTATCATACAACCAGTGCAGATTTGAATAGACAACTATCGAATTTATCAAATTCAAAGTTATGCTTAGTAGATTCAAGTTGTATGCGATCATTGTCGATACCCGAAATCAGTTCCTTGGAGGAAATGTATTTGGTTATATGAAATTCTGCCTGTATTTATTCTCATAGCGCAATTTGAATTTCGGTTTGTCAAAAGAACAATTCGAAGGTTGGAAACTGGCAAGATCGCCATGTAATGTTTTAAGGTGAACTTTTGATGTTTAAAGCGGTCCTCCGCTGTAATTTAAACTTGGGCGAAATCGCCGCAAAAAGTGAATGAAAGATGTTTTCAGTTTTAAAGCCAAAAATAATCTCTGCTTTAATAGTGGCCATCGCGGCTCTTTTATATCTTTTTCATATTGGTTCTTAGTCCATCTTCCTTACTTACACTACAATAATATTTGGTACTGCATTTCAGTTGCACCCGTTGGCCTGAGTACGTTAATTTGGTCTTGACGAATGGTGTCGTAGGACGGTCACCGAAATTGAGTGCATTTCAATATACACTCAATTGTTGTTGACAACGTCCAGAACCACTTGTGTATATTGGGTCAGCGTACTCAAAAGTGCAGCGTTAGCATATCGATACTTTGTCGGTGCATTAGTACAAATGAAATGCAGGGGCAGGTAATGTAGACACAAAGCCAGCCAGGATGGTGGCACAAAAATGGTGCAAACGGTAGCGGACAATCTCCGAATTTGGCAAATGTCTCAATCGGCCAAACATCGTTTTGGAAGCTCGGCGAGCAGATCAGAAATCTGGTAGACATGCTCGGGGATGAAAAAAGGCGCTCAATCCATCAACCAATGAGAGACGCAATTGAGAGCATTAAGGCGTTTTATCAGCTCGCTGCAATCGAGACGCACGATGACGCAGCCAAAGAAGTGATAAGGAGCCATACGGCGTCACAGACGTTTAAACTTGGTTTAAACTTGGCGCTGAAAATAAGAGAAGGCAGGAGTCTAATCTTGAAACGCCACCAACAAAGCGCACTAGTGCAGCACCGAAACTCTGTAGGCAGAGGAAAGAAAACGCCACCGTGACAACGCATGCAGATCCAAAATAAAAAACGAGCGGGAGTAACACTGCAACACCCGTACAAGGAGCCGACTTCCAATCACAGTTAAAGCAGAGGCAAGAGTGGTCGAAAGTTCAGCACAGGAAGCAAAGAACTCGTCCTAGAACGGACGCTCTGATCATCGCGGATATAAAGGGCAACGAGGCCCTCAAATCACTTGGGGAAAATGTTAAGGCAGTGCGTCGTACAGCTGAGAATGAGTTGTTGCTTGAACTGAAGCGGTCACCGGAGAGTACTGCCGCTACGTACCAATCGGCAATAAAGGGAGTACTAGGCGAGACAGCAAGTGTGGTGGCAAGAACACAGTCCACAACGATTCAGCTTATGGGTCTTGACGAGGTGACAACAGCAAACGAAATTTGCGATGCTCTATACACGCAGGGTGACATAAGTCGACCTGACGAGGCATCGATACGCATGCGACAAAGTCATCGAGGCACACAAACGGCATACGTCGTGCTGTCATTTGATGATGCAGCGAAGGTGATAAAGATGCAGCGGTTCTGCATTGGATGGGTGTCCTGCCGAGTACATGAGAGCGTCTCACCGAAGAGGTGCTTCAAATGTTGGGGGTTCAACAAAGAACAGGTAGACCGCAGCAATCTTTGCAGGAAGTGTGGAAACGAATGTCATTTCGCAGCGGCATGCACAAACAATGCAAAATGCGCACTGTGTGACGGAAGCCACGCAGCTGGAAGCTCTCGCTGTTCAGTACGTCAGAAGGCGGTGCAGAAAGGTGGACGATGAAAATCATCCAACTTAATCTCAAACACTGTATTGCAGCTCAGGACTTGTTGCAGCAGAACATTTTCGAGCAACAATTCGACCTGGCCATCCTATGCGAGCAGCACCACAACGTAAAAGGATGCGAATGGACGTCGGACGCACTCATTAAAGCGGCGATATGGACACTTGGTGACAAAGTGTGCCAGAACAGAACGCCAGTAGCTAACAATGGCTTTACCTGGATAAAATTCGATGGAGTTTACGTCTTCTCGTGTTATGCTCCGCCGAGTATGGACATATGGCAGTACGAACGGATGCTAACGGAGTTTGCGATTTTAATGCGTGGTCTACAACATGGGGTAGTAAAAGTACAAACCGAAGGGGCAGGCTCCTGATGGAGCGTTTTGCTACTTTGGACGTCGAGCTCCTAAATAATGGACAACACACATTTGAGGCAGGTACGAAGCGGTCGGCAGTGGACCTAACCTTCGCACACAATTCTATCGCATGAAACAGCACATGGAACATAGGCGATTTTTACACTCACAGTGATCACAGAGCCATCGTCATCGAAGTGCAACGCAATACTCCTTCGCGTAAGGTACCTATGGCACAGACCAAGGGTTGGAAACACGACTCCTTTGACGCGGAGGTCTTTCAGCTGGTATGGAAGGAAGCAGAAAATTTGGATGATGAAGCACCTAACATGGCGACAAATATCAAGAACAGACTAAGCGTAGCATGCGACGCAGCAATGCCGAGGAGGACACACGTGCCTACCAGGAAACCCGTGTACTGGTGGAATGAGGAAGTTTCTCAATGTAGAAGATGTTGCAACCGGGCGCGTAGGAAGGCGCAGCGCGCACGAAACCGCAGTCGCCCACTCTGGCAACAACTGCACGATGTGTACAAAGAATGTCGCCTACGGCTTAAGAACGCGATCCGTACCAGCAAGGACTCCTGTTTCAAGGAATTACGTGACGGTGGTGACATCGATCCATGGGGATACGCTTCTAAAGTGGTGATGAGCAGAGTAAGATGGCCTAGGGCACCTCAACCATCGGATCCTGCACTCATGGACAACGTGGTAGCTGCACTCTTTCCTGCACAGGGGGGACGGGTGCACCACTATCACCTGCCCATGGGTGTATGACACGTCCCAGCTGTGACAGCAAACGAAGTACACTATACGCTTCGAAAAGTCGCCGACAAGAAGACACCGGGACTAGACGGCATCCCCAACGTAGCAATGAAAACAGCATTCAGAGCGGACCCGGATACGTTTGCAAAAATGTACACCGCTTGCCTCAATGAAGGTACTTTCCCTTTCTTCTGGAAGTATCAGAAGCTGGTGCTATTACTGAAGCCTGGAAAGCAGCCCGACCAGCCACCGGCGTATCGTCCGCTGTGTATGCTCGACTCCATGGGGAATGTATTGGAGAGCATCATCGTAAGCCGACTGCAGGAGACGCTTGAAGGGCAATTGAAGGAAAATCAACTGTTGACGCCATTCAGGTTGTGATGAGGATCGCACACGATGCTACAAGTGGGGAAAGGTGGCGACAAAAAGTACTGCGCTGTGGTAACGCTTGATGTCAAAAATGCCTTCAACTCAGCAAGCTGGCCTCTTATAATGGAGGCACTAGGCAGTTTCGATGTACCGGGGTACTTACAGCGAATCATCGCTAACTACTTCAAGGACAGAGTGCTGCTGTACGATACCAACGATGGCGTAAAGCGATGCAAAGTGTCCCATGGCGTCCCATAAGACTCGGTACTTTCACCACCAATGTGGAATGCCATGTACAACGGCGTCCTGAAGATTGACCTCCCCATTGACACCACTTTAGTCGGATATGCTGATGACATACCAGTGCGATGCGGTTGTAGCGAAACACATTCACACGCTGGAGACGAAGTGTAGCGACGCTGCATCGAAGGTCATGAGGTGGTTGGACGGTGCGGATATGAATCTTGCAGCGCAAAAAACGGAGGCAGTTCTCCTGAGCACCCGAAAAAAGCGTGAGGTCTTCACCTTCAGAGTGGGGGACCACGAAATAATCTCGCAGCCGTACCTTCGGTACCTTGGCGTGCTGACACGAATGTCCTTTAAGGATCATCTATTGGCGGTCAGCGACAAGGCTTCAAGAGTCAACGGTGCATTGTCACGTATCATGGCAAACATCGGAGTACCACGCTACAGCAGGCAAAAACTCTTGGCAAGAGTGGCAAGCTCCATTATATTCTACGCTGCACCAGTATGGGCAGACGCCACGCAGACGGCTTCGTACATAGCTGGTATTAGGGCGACATATCGACATTGCGCACTGAGAGTAGCCAGTGCTTTCCGCACGGTTTCGAATGATGCCATCGGTGTGATCGCGGCAAAACCACCGGTAGATATACTGGCCCGCGAACTCAGCATCTGGGAATGGCAACGACGGTGGGAAAGGTCGGAAAATGGAAGATGGACATTTTCTCACCGACTGGATAGACCGCAAACATGCAGAAGTCGACTATTACATGACACAGTTGATCAGTGGTCATGGTTGCTTCAAGCAATATCTTCATCGCTTCAAGCTCGAAGATGATCCGTTTTGTCCCAACTGCCCCAACGAGATAGAAGATGCCAGGCACATCCTGCTGTACTGTCCACGCTTCTGTAAGGAGTAATCAGAATTGACGGTGGCCTTCGCCGTGGCCCCAAACCTTTACGAACACGGTGGCTCATATCTGTGAAACATCACAAAAATGGGAATCCTTCGAGGAAACAGCAGCGAAAATAATGATCGAGCTTCGACGCATTGCACCCAGTAGACATGCTAAACGAATACGTTTACGCCATGCAGGCGACAGTCCCGATGCAATGAGGACGGTTGACTAATGGCCCAAACTGACGATTGAGCAATAAAGCTCCTACGGCCTTGCGACGAAATACCTGACGGTGAAACCGGGAGGACCCGCCCGTTCGCGAGAGGAGATATTTAGTGAGTTGAAATCTCACACTGACTGAGGCTTTTGACGCTTTTACTCCTCATTAAAAAAAAACCAACTATACAGCCTGATCTATACGCCACACTTCTTCGCTTTCGTTGTCGCAAATATGCTATTACAGCAGATGTAACAAAGATGTATAGACAAATTCAGGTGCATGAGGATGGTCATTTTCAAATAATTGTATGGCGTCAAAGTGCTGAAATGCCTATTGAAACATATCGACTAAACACAATTACATATGGTACGGCTCCTGCGCCATTTTTAGCCATACGATGCCTTAACTATACAAGTGAATTGTATTAAAATAAATATATAAAGTGCTATAAAACAAGATTTTTATATAGATGATCTACTAACAGTCGCCGATTCTTTGGAAGAATTGAAGGAAATTCCGTTTGCTGGTTTGAGTTTAGCAAAATGGCACTCGAATCATGATGTGTTGTCCGTGGACAGTTCCGAAAAGTCAATTCAGTTTGAAGAAACGAAGGCGTTGGGAATTATTTGGTGTCCAAAAGAAGACATGATTCAATTCAGTTTGGAGAATAATTTTCATGAACTTAGAGCTACGACGCGAAATATTCTGTTACTGCGCGATTGTTCGATCCATTGGGATTAATATGTCCAGTTGTCACAAAGGCAAAAATATTGCTGCAAGTACTATGGCTTCTCAAATTGGATTGGGATGATACTATCCCAATGAATCTCGAAATTAGTTGGTACAAGTTTAAAGGAAGTTTGATGCTCATTGGTCACGTAAAAATTCCTCGTTTTGTTAATATTACATAAAATTCGAAAATAGAAGCGCATGGCTTTTCAGATGACTGTATACGTGGATATGGTAGTTGTATATACATAAGAAGTGTTGAAAACAAGCGAGTGGTGACAAAATTGTTAACGGCTAAGTCGAAAGTTGCGCCATTAAAGACGAAAACATTGCCAAGGTTAGAATTGTGTGCCGCTTATATGTTAGCCAAACTATACCAGTTACAATGTTATTTTTTTTTTTTTAATATTTTCCTTTCATTGTATTCTGTCTTCATTATTTACATATATGACATTTTACAATTTTTTATTATTATTGAAATAAATAAGTAAGCATGTAAGGCATAAGCTCAGTAGCATGTGCTCAATTAATACATTGATAGATGTTGTGGTGATTTTCTTTTAAGCCTGGTAAACAGTTTTGATGGTGACATCAGGCCAGATGCCAGTTCGTTTGGGTGTGATGTTAGTCGGGTTCTGTCCTTTTTCGCCATGTTTTTTATCTCCTCTTTCACGGTTGAAGTTTTTAGGTCTTTGTGTAGTTGGGCATTCGTTACATACCACGGAGCTTTTGCAATGATTCTCAGAATTTTTGACTGGAAACGTTGGAGAATATCGAGATTTGAGTCAGAAGCAGTGCCCCACAACTCGATGCCGTAGGTCCAAATGGGTTTCAGCGTTGCCTTGTACAGCAGCAGCTTATTTTCGAGCGATAAAGATGATTTTCTGTTCATAAGCCAGATAATTTGGCGAAATCTAAGGCCGAGTGCTTTTCGTTTGGTAAATATGTGCGATTTCCAAGTGAGTTTTTTGTCCAAGTTCAAGCCTAAATACTTGACCACATCTGCTTGAGGAACTTCAATGTTTTTTAGTTTAACCTTAGGGCAAGTTTCACGTCTTGAGGTAAAGGTGACCTGGACCGATTTGCTCTCATTGGGTTTGATGCGCCACTTTTGCAGCCATGAGGTTATATGATCCAGGCTCGTTTGAAGTTTTGCCGAGGCCACACAAGGCCTCCTGATCAACTGACAAAACTGCGGTGTCATCCGCAAATGTTCCAATCACAACACCTTTCGTTATCGGTAAGTCCGAGGTATATAAAACATACCAAATTGGGCCCATTATACTGCCTTGAGGAACCCCTGCCGTAATTTTATGTAATGTGTAAACTTCTCCACCCTGCTTTACTCGAAAGCTTGGAAAATATCGAGAAATGCAGCAGTGCAATATGCTTTATTTTCAAATGATGAACGGATTACTTCAACAACACGGTGGATCTGCTCAACAGTGCCATGTTTTTTTCGAAATCCAAATTGATGGTTTGGTATAATTTTGTTCGCAACATCGATTGGCATTAATCTTTTGATGAACAGTGTCTCAAGTACTTTTGATAATATAGGGAGTAGGCTTATTGGACGATATGATTTGACATCCTCTGAACGTTTTCTGAACGGTACAATTGACAATGTTGTGCTGTGGACCGATGCGGAAATTGAAATGCATTGGCTGAAAATACATCCCTGAAGTTAGAAGAGAAGAGAAAAAACAAATTTTTTCGGTGTTGCCCTATTTGTAATGATAACTTTAGAATATATAAAAAAAATCTTAAATCGGAAAAAACAGTTTAAAAAATATCAAAAAATGGCGTCAGCGCGATGTTTACAGTAATAACTTCTGTGTTTTCCATCACACAAACAAAACACCGATTGAAGCGTCTGTTTCACTTATTTTCAACAAGCTATAGTTTTTGCATATCTAATATACGTTTCTAAAGTTATCATTAAAAATATGGCAACACCGGAAAAAATTGGTTTTTCTCTTCTAACTTCAGATTTTGGGGGTGTAATCAAAATTCCTGGTATGGAGTTATCATTTTTTTGGACAGACCTACAACGTGTAATAGGTGGCGCCCCAAGGTCGGGCGACTGCAACGCAGTGTAATCGACCTGTGTCGTTTTTTCTATCAAATTTCTATTAATTGTGAATCTGCGTATAACCGATGTCGTTTTTTTTCGACCGTGTCGTTTATACTGCGCTCATTTTTGTCGTTCGGATTTTTCCGATCGATAACGGCAACCCGGCCCGCAAAGGCCCTAAAGTTGGCCAAAACGGACTAACACTTGTAAGAGGAAAAAAAACACAAATTTTAAGTTCGTTTTAGATCAAGAAAAATACGAGAAAAAAAATCATAATTAACCGTGTTTGGCGGAAGCCCCCCTAGACTTAATTAAAAATCCGTTTCCTAATAATTTAGCAGGAGACAGTTTTTTACTGTTTCTTTTATGTATTTTTGAAGTTAACTGTCGCTTTAGACAAAATTAAACTCACTATATCTATAGAACTATGAACATTTCAGCTGCAACATTTTGCATGCTGGTGCGTATTGCATACTTTATCCGGTTCCATAACAAACTTAATTTCGAAAAAATGTCGGTTAATACTTTTTTGGGGGAAGGGCTCGATATATTCTGGATCAGTATCACCTCCTGAGTCGATGTAGCGATGTCCGTCTGTCTGTCTGTCCATCATTTCGCATGATATCTGCCGCAGCTTTTGAGCTATAAACTGCAAATTTTGGCACTCCTCTTATTTTGGCCGGTATTGATAATGGATAACATTGGATAAGAACCACGCCTACCTCCCATACGAATTGGCCTTTAAATTTATATTATTTTCGTTTATCTTGGGAAATACTGAACCGATTTGGACGCGGTTTTTTTTTTATTTGGTTGGAAATTATGTGTGGAACAAAATGGAAATAAAACTGGAACGAAATGGAATCGGACCGGAATAAAATGCAATTGGAAATTTTGAAATGATTGGGAATGAAAAATTAATATATATATATTTCTCCAGGTCTGTCTGTCTGTCTTTCTGTCTGTCTATCTGTTTGTCTGTCCCTAACGCTAACCAATTCAAAATTTACAACTTCACTTAAAAAATTTTTTAAGTTGTTAGCCTCCTTTTTTTTTTAAATGTTAGCCCTTCTGGTGGTTTGTCCACACGACGCTGCGGTCGTGAGAAAGAACCAGATTCACTTAAAATATATTCACACATATATTTTTTTATAAATGTTAGCCGCCCTGGTGAGGAATCGAACCCACAACGCAGCGATTGTAAGTAAGATGAAGAAGCCAACGAAACGCTTACTCACCAAAGCCACTTTGACTTATACAATACCTTTAGCTAATATCGATTAACTTCAGCAAGCTGTATGCAAAACGCTTTCATGTATATACACACACAAAAAATCATTTCACATATAAACAAAAACAGCTTCGACCTAAAGCTGCCACCTTTAAGAAAATAACACTGCCACAAGACTACCGTTGCCACCTAACACTATTTTCACCTATTACGGTGGTGTATTAGATTTTCATATTACACTTTCCTATTACATTACATTTCATATTTGCATATATCCTATTACATTACATTTCATATTTGCATATATTGCCAGTACAACATTAATAAAAAAATATTTGTTTGAGGTGAAAAATTTCATAAAAACAAATAAAATGTGAATCATTTATAAATTAAAATTCCCGAAAAAAAATACTACAAAATGAACACCTTTCTTAGAAGTCACTCAAGAAATTGTAAAAGGGGAAATCAAAACTTAAAAAAATGTATATCTCGGAAAGCAGATTCTTGCTACAATAAAAGATTCAGATTCGGTTTTAGTACGTCAAAATACATAATACGAAAATAAAAATTGAAAAAATCCAATGATTAAATCGCTTTGCAATAAAAATAATCGACAATCGGAAATAATGTTAGCCGTAACAGGTGAAAACATTCTAAGGTGGCAACGCTAGCCTTTTGGCAGTATTATTTCCTTAAAGGTGGCAATGGTAAATCAAAGCTATATTTGTTACTTTTTGTGTGTATATAAATATTCACCATACAGCTTGATGAACTATATCGCCATTAGCTCAATTTATTTTATAGCTGGCTGTGGTCTGTTGGTTAGAGCTTCGGCCTATGACTGCTGCAGTCATAGGTTCAAGCCCGCCACTGGTCGTACTTTTTTTTTAATCCATTGCTTGATATTCTTTTTTCCTTTTTTTAATCTTTCTTTTTTAATTCTTTATTAATGTAACAGTTCAACTTTACACAATTACATCATCAAACAAAACTTCTTTCTATTCTTTACAAAATTTAATAAAGTTCATATATTTCACAAATGATTTTCATATGTATATATAAATTTGAACTCCATAATTTACGGCTTGGTTTACCTAACCGTCATTAGCTGAAATTATTTTATAGCTGGCTGTGGTCAGTTGGGTGGAGCTTCCGCTTTGTCTGCGGTAGTCTTGGGTTCAAGCCCGCCACCGGTCGTATTTTTTTTTTAATCCATTGCTTGATATCCTTTTTTTAATTCTCTTTTAATGTAACAGTTCAACTTTACACAATTACATCATCAAACAAAATTTCTTTCTATACTTTACAAAACATTTAATTTTTTCAAATTAGTGTGTTTTTTCCCGTGCATGGCACGGGCAAATTTACTAGTAGAGAAAGAATTGTTAGCTATCCATTGGGCTATAAACAATTTCAGACCGTATTTATTTGGGAGAAAGTGTATAGTTTACACTGATCACAGACCTTTAGTAAGTTTATTCACACATAAGGATCCTTCATCCAAACTAACAAGGATTCGAGTGGACCTTTTGTATTACAATTTCGAGATAATTTTCAAACAAGGGAAAATGAAAGGGGTGTGTGGGGGCAAAGGGGAGCGGGAAGGAGCCAATTTAAAGCTCTAACTTTCGTATTTTTTAAGCTACAGGGCTAAAATTTTTTACTTAGGTTCGCATTGGGGAAAAATGTAAAAAAGGGGAAAAAAGGGGGGAGAAAAAAAATTCCGCAATTTCGAATTAAAATTAAGGGTTTTTGGCGACTTCAAAATTTCAGCCCTGTAGCTTAAAAAATACGAAAGTTAGAACTTTAAATTGGCTCCATCCCGCTCCCCTTTGCCCCCACACCCCCCCTTTCCAAAGGGTATAAAATTTCATCTTTGTAGCTTGAAGGAATTGGAAGTTATGGCATGTTTAAAAAAAGGGGGTTTGAGTCCCCACACGGCCCCCTACGCCTCTGATGGACCCCAACATTTAATAGAATGCATTGTCACCGAGGTTCTATCAGTATTCAGCTCTCTAGCTCATGTGGAAGTGTATGAAAAAGCTCGCCGCAGATTTGAGGATATATATATATATATATGTATATATATAGTCCACCCAAAGCAAGTTAATATAAGGGTTATAAAAAATGGCACTACTTTCAAAAATTCCTACAACTTTTTTGGCAACAACTGTAAAATGAGAGGAATAGTGAGTATGAGAGTCGAAAAACACAGCTTGCTGAGTTGTATTGGTCGTAAAATTTGTTGTATGGAAAAAAGCAACAACATTGTTATGACAATTGTATATTTATAAAACAATATGACTTTATGACCTTTATGAACTCCCTTATAATATTTTAAAATGAATCAGGGCGACCTGTTTTTCGGCCGCTTCAGCGCATTTCAAAAAAATATTGACTTATACCTCGGTGCAACCCTATACCGTATTAGGGGTGTCAGACGTACTGTTTTAAAAAGTACATGTACTGTTTTTTGTTGAAAGTACTGTTTTATTCAAAACACTCAAAACAGTACGCAAAAGTAATGTTTTTTCAAAAATGTACTGTTTTTTGTACTGTTTTTTTCTTCTTCGAATATTTTTGGTTTTTTTTGTGTAGACAAAACTCAGTTCACCGATTTTTATTTAAAGTTTTTTTACTTGAGTCACCCTGAAAACAAATTGTTGGTCACACGGTTTTTTCTGGTAAGTTTCTGGTAACACCGCGGTAACATCTGTTTTTGCATATTGGTAGAAATTTTTGTTTTTGTAAGTTGGCAAACGGTTTTGCGGCGTCAGGGCTTTTCGCAAAATTTTGGTAATTATGAAACAAACAATTTAAACAGTTTAAAAAATATGTACTCTTTGTAGCTCAAAATGGAAAGCGGCACGAGTGATTCAGTTAGTTCGAGCACCGACGTCGAAGAAGTTGACTGTCCATCAACCAGCAAGCAAAATAAAAAAATTGGAAAACGGCGCAGCAATAAGTTTAAAGATAGCTGGAAAACCAAGTTCGATTGGATGCTGAGCACAAAGGATGACTCCATGGCTAAGTGCTCTTCGTGCTGTAACGCACCGACAAGACTTGAGGATCACAAGAGCTTACTCTGCTTTTTATATAATCAGCCATGCTCAGGGCAAATGGGGTGGGTTGTTGCTCTTGAATAACCTATACGTCGGGCTACATAAACTTAAAGCAGAGATTTGTCGGAAACAGAGTTGCAAAACAATATCATGACCGAACGGACCACGGAAAACCTAGGAATCTATTTGAGGAACGACCACGACACAACGGAAAAGGGGATGGTGTTATGTCCTCTTCACTCTTTACTCGCCCAACCTGCTAAAAGGGTGATGAATTAATCTTTTAGCCCACATTTGTCTACGGGGTGCTTATCAAAGCCCTAAGTGTGCAAAAAAATTTAATTGTTTATTCCATTTTAAGGATGATCAAAATTTATATGATTTTATTTAGCATTTTCATGATTTTCTTAACATGGGTATTAAGAAATATAACTTGGCATTAGAATAGGTAGGTATTAAGAATTATTAATTTTACTTGCATTACAAAAAGGAAAATTTTCCTAAAGATCACCTATCTTAATCTATAAGTATGTATGTATTTATTTAGGCATTAAAGGTAGGTACTTAAAAACTAAACAAATGTTTAAAGAACAAAATTTTAGTTCATTATAAATGCTGTTTTTCTTCGAGTAATTCTTTTGGTTTTCTTATCCATTTATTAGGTTTAATGTTTCATCTAATTTTTATCAAACCAGTTTAAAATTTTCTTTAATCATATTTAATCTATTTGCACGCCGTTATTCAAAAAGAACAAACAAAACCAATCTGAGTAATTAACCTTAATAATTGGTTACGAGGAGTTGGTAATGGTGGGAAGTTGGCAACTCTATTTACTCTTGGTTGGTTGAAGCACTCCGAATTTAATTTTCGTTTGAGTGAGTCAAACAACTAATCCCTTTAGACAAACAAGAGAGCTAAATGTTCTCTTAGTACCCCTATTTTCATACTTAATGAAACCAAATGTGCGATCATATTAAACAACAAATTAGGAAATATGAGATATTCGACTTACGTTTTCTCCTTCGATGTCAGCACGCCTGATGAGATGCGAAGTGATGTCGTTGTTGTCGTAGCTAGTCTACTCTCTAAAAATTAAATGTTAATTATGAACGCTTTTACCAAACAAAATTACTCACTTTAGCTTTCATATTTTTTTTCTCGTTGCTTACCATCAGACTTGGGAAATTGAGCGACCATTACTATTACAGGTAATGAAATTTTATTTCATTACCATTACCATTACTGCAATGGTAATTGTAATGGTAATGGTAATGAAGTAATGAAAATTTCATTGCAGTGGTAATGAAATTTCCATTATTTTTGTTCCAAAAATCACGGTTTGGTGGCTGGTAAGCGTTTTGTCTGGCGATTCGCTGGGCTGCAGAAGATGATTTCGGGCTCTGGGTGCACTGTAGATGATAATAGAAGCTAGCTTTGGTCGATTAAGCCACGAGTGGGCCTCCGCTCTAATGAGTTGCGGAATTTCGACCCCGAATTATAACGGAGGAGCGTCAACAATCCGTCGGGAATGATTTTAAGTAATTGGTTGGAGCAACTAAGTGCCCACCAACTTCTTGAACACGCGGTTTTATATACTATATATTTATATATTTTTTTGTAAAAATGTCTTTAATTGTATTTTTTTTTAAGAAATATTATTGTGGGGAACTTTTAACCACTAATATCTCAAGGCACGCTGATATCGGAAAGACCGCTCTCAGCTTCACTCTCCACGGACATTACCCCATTTTCTTCAATACGTCTTGTAACATCTCTACACTAACTTGACAGCTCATGCTCTGGTGAATTTTCTCAACTAAAGCTATTACTAGCAAGATGGGACTGTTGAGACTTTCGTTAATTCGAAACTATTTGAACGCATTTCCTTCTCCATTACCAATGGAGGAAAAAGCGATATAAAGCGCCACATGAAATCCGCCAAGCATTCGCGAAATTTAGCAGGCAGCCAGCAAAAAAATGTAGCGTGTTTTTTATTAAACCAAGATTCAAATAAAGGAGCAGATCAAAGCGCAATAGCAGAGTCTGCTTTTTCTTACCGTAATGCACGGCCACAGCTATCAATCAGCGGACTGCAGCAGCAAGTTGTTCAATGAGATGTTTTATGATTCGAAAGCTGCGTCCAATTTCACTTGTGGAAAAACAAAGTGTTCAAAAATTAATACTAACATTCTAGCTAAGTATTCAATTGAAACAATAATAAGAGACTTAGACAATAATCACGCTTTTTCGATCTCGACCGAAGCGTCAAATAAAGGAAATATAAAAACTTGTCCTCTACTTATAAGATATTTTTCCAAAAACACAGGAATCAACACAAAATTGCTTAACTTTTATGATTTGAACTCGGAAGGGTCGATTGATATTGCAAACTCTTTAAAATCAAAGTTGGACTGTCATAACTTAAGCCTAGTCAATGTTACCAGTTTCTGCGCAGATAATGCTAATGTAAACTTTGGATGCAAAAAAAGCGTTTTCGTGGAGCTTAAAAAAGGTAACCCAGATTTAATCGGTAGGATGTTTGTGTCATATCATTAATAACTTCTTTGAAACTTTTAAAATTTGATGTAGAAAATAATAAGGGTAGTCATTTAAAGTGGGAAACCCCTCGAAAACGCGCAGTTGCTTGAAAGAACTGTCAAATTTCATATATTTTGACTGCTCATCTGCACAACTGAATCGTTTCCGAGGGGTTTCCCACTTTACATGAATCGCCCTATTGTTATTACAGTTTTCACTGAGTTCAGTTCATCGACAAAAAAGACATCCAAACTAAAAGAGATATATGCGTTTTGTGACTTAGAATGGAGCGAAATGCTTCGTCATGTACCAACAAGATGGCTTAGTTGAACTAATGCTATAGAACGACTTTTTAAGAACTATGCAGCTATAAAAAAAATTTCCTTTCTGAGGATTGTCCAAATTTGATGATAAAATTTTTCGAGCTTGAGACAGTTGAAGCGTATTTAGGCTTTATTATTAATGTCGGGACTGCTTTAATTTGTGCTATTACGAAATTAAATCTGCAGGAAGTCTCTTTGTACAAAAAAAGTGCTGACGCGGTATTTCCTTCTATAAATTTTGATTTGAAAAATAATAAATTGGAAAAACTAAATGTCTTTAATTTAAATTCAAAGGTTTCCTTCCGCGATTTCACTGATGTCATAAAATTTTTTTTTTATTTAAAATATTGATATGGATAATTTTTTCGATGAGTTTGTTTCACTAAAAGCTTTTTCTGAAAATGTACAAAAAGGAAAACCAGTTGAGGAAAAATGGAAAGAGTTTCTCAACAGTGCTAAATTTCCAAACTTTCTGAAAGTTTGCAATTTAATTTTTTCCATACCTCATATTACAAAATTTTGAGAGTGAAATTATTATATTTAACAATTTCTTTAAAACGGAAGAAAAAAAGAATAAAATTGTAAATTTTATACAAAAAAATAATAAATATTGTGATATGGATTTATTTTTCCCTAGATCTGTGCCTTTTGCCACAATTGCAATTGAAAGTTTCGCAATGTTCTCATTGATTTTACTTTATTTTGTTTTTATGTTTATATTGATTTTATGTTATTTTTATTGACTAGTTTTAATTAAAAAGTACTGAAATGTATAAAAAAAAATGTACTGTTTTTTTCGAATTGTACTGTTTTTTTTTTACTCAATGTACTTTTTTTCCGTATTTCAAATCTGGCATCCCTACCTATACCGCCAGCCGTCGACCAAAAAATAGAAATAAATCTAAGTTCGGCGGCAACCGCTCTACCGCTTTACCGTCTCCGTCCGTGCGTTCCCATTTAGTTGCGTTTTATTCTTGACAGCGCATAGCCGTCAACCGCATTACCGTCAACCGCTGCATTTCTGTTTAATGCAGAAATTGACATCCGCATACACACCCGCAAATCACACATTTAAAACATCCACACCCGCATTTGCTCCCGCAAGATGGCACCAGCATGTATTCGGGTCTTTTCAACACAATAAGGATTAAGGCTGGATATGGATTGGAGTTCAATTGGAACTCCAATCTCCAATCTCCAACATTGTAACTCCACTTGATCTCCAATTGAGAACATAGTAACTCTCTAAGGAAATCGACGTTGGTTCTCCAATGGAAATAGGGCTGGATCTCCACTTGAACTCTAAGGAAATTCTCAAGTCGACCTCCATCCCAGTATTTTCCAAAAAAAGAGCCAAACAAAATTTTTTAATATCTAATAAGGATGGGCGATATATCGGTTGATACTATCGAAATCGATATTTTTTAGCGATATATCGAAAACGAATATTTGATATGTGAAAATGCCATATTTTGTACGATGATTTTTCAAGATGCCGATATTATCAGTATCGATAAAATATCGTCGATACTTCGAGGGGTCAAACGATGTACCACCACTAGCACAAAACCAAAAATTTTACTAAATGGCTTCCATTCAAGAAAGTATATGATATGTATTACAACCTGTGAGAGAAAGACATAACCATTGTTCAGTATACACAAAACATTTTTTTTTTTTTATTACATGTACATTTATTTAATTGAATCACCTAATATTAACTTAGGTCTAACAATGATTATTCAAAAATTCATAAATTCAGCTTAATTTTAAGTAAAAGAAAAAAAATGTCATCTTAAAACTAATTTGTGAGATGTATAAATTGCTCTACATCCATTAATTCATGCAATGTGGAGTTTTCGTATCTAATATATAGAGGTTATATATTAGCTTCGTTTCAGACGTGAGGGATTCAGAGGTCTCAGTAAATTTCTAGCTAGAATGTTTGGATGAAACATGAGCTTCTGCTTGTACTTCGAGGTAAGTTTCGGAATTTCGTCTTTTACTGCAGGGATGTTCGAATCATTGTGAATGTTTGCATTTCTTATATACCAGGGGGCTCTGTCAATTTGTCTCAGGATTTTAGATTGGGCTCTCTGGAGTTTTTCCACGTTTGAAGGAGAGGCAGTGCCCCAGAGTTCAATTCCATATGTCCATATGGGTTTTATTATACTTTTGTATATTTGGACTTTGTATGTGAGATTTACCTTAGATGCTCGTGAGATTAGCCAGTTTAGCTCCAATTGTTTTAACTTAATCTGTGTGATTTTAGATTGGATGTGCTTGTGCCATGTGAGACGGCGGTCTAGATGCATTCCAAGGTACTTTGTTTCGGAACTTTCAGGGACAACTTGGCCGTTTATCCTCAGAGCTGGGCACGTACCCCTTCTTAGGGTGAAGGTTAAGTGTCAGCTTATGGATTCGTTGACTTTGATTTTCCATCTTGACAGCCAATTGCTTAGATTGTCCAAATGTTTTTGCACGTAAAGAAAGGCCATGTCTAGGTTTGAGTGAGAGCACAGGATAGCAGTGTCGTCAGCAAAAGATATAAGAGTTCTATCGCTTTTGGGCATATCTGCAGTATATAGAATATAAAGCAGGGGCGCGAGGACACTGCCTGTGGTAACCACACACTTTTTAGCGTTGGGAAAAATAATAAAAAAAACCCAACGATGTTTATTCCTAGAAATCTCTTTTTTAACTGAACTGGCCGAAGTGCGCAGGACGCCATCGGCTCAGAAAAAAGACAAAAATTACATTTGTTTGCGCAGGGTTGCATCAGCATGGCGGTATTTACATTCAATTCTTAACAATCCCGCCGAAAACCAGCGTTTTCCCAAAATTAAGATACATAAATTGAATTTTAAATCTACTTCTCCAACTCGGTTGTGTCTACTGGTAAAATACAAATTTTTTGTACTGGGGCCGGTTCGCGTAAGCCGATAGTGAACGAAACCGTTTTTGGTTTTAAAACCAATGAATTGCAATAAGCAGTATTGGATTTGAGACATCCCTCAGCATTCTTTGTCGTCTAACAAGATCAACACCCTCGTCGCTGTCAACATCCAATAGAACATGCCTTAACGGAAACATTTCTTGATCCCTTTCGTGTTATTCTTTATTATTTTGTTATTTAAAATTCTTTTTTTTCAATTTAAAATCTGTCATTTGACAGTTGTCAGCTGTTCAAATGACTTGTTCGCAAATAATGTAATAAATTTTGTGTGCTCACGCAAATAGCACTCGACTTTTAGTTTATCGGCTTCCGCGAGCCAAATTTGCACTATCGGTTTGGTTGTGTCGGTTTCAACTATCGATTCTCTGATAGTCGAGTATCGGCTTACGCGAACTGGCCCCTGGTCTTCTCAAGATGGTTGTAGCACTGTGAATTGTCACGGATCGCACCGAATTGTCTTTACTGGGATTGGAGTTCAACGTGGGACGCATCGTTCCCGCCCACTGCGCTGGCGGGAACTTCTCGCTTTTGATCCAATTGCACTCGTTCAGATTCTCGTCTCCATTTTTTTCGCTCTTGTAATGTAGTCAAGTATTCAGTATGCCATCTATCCCCTATCGTTTTGACTATATTCTGCCTCTGGTACTGTAAACGGTAATGGGCGAACCAAAGGCTCCCCAATCAAGAAATGACCAGGTGTCAATACCTGAAGGTCTGTCGGATCATCATTCAATGGATGGAAAGGACGCGAATTGAGTATTGCTTCAATTTGTGCAAGCAACGTTCGCAACTGTTCGAATGGCAGTACTCTCACACCTATGACCCGAATGAGATGGTGTTTCATAGCATTGACTGCCGACTCGTATATTCCATCCTGGTGTGGAGCTGCCGGTGTCATGAAACGCCAGTCGATTCCCTGCATGCTCAAATGCTGGAATACTTCGTCCTTATGCCACTTTTCTATTGCTATTCTTATCTCTTTTGCCGCTCACACGAATGCTGTTCCATTATCGCTGTACATCCTTCGGCCTCTGCGTGCAATGAATCTTTCGTAACAGGCAATAAATGCTACTGTTGTTAAATCTGTCACTACATCTAGATGAATTGCTCTTGTTTTAAGGCATACAAAAACCGCGATCCAAACCTTTTGCTTCACGAGCTGATGCCGTTCTCTGTCAATCATCTTGATTTCTTTCGGCCTGGCATAATCCACTCCAGTATTCAGAAATGGTTTGCCTGCTCTCACTCGATCGGCAGGTAAATCGGCCATCATTTGAATTTCGACTCGATGGTTATGTCGAACACAAGTAACACATTTATGCAAATAACCTCTCAGTGCGTTACGAAGCCGTGGAGTCCAATAATTTTGACGAATGAACTGCATCATGACCTGAACTCCGCCATGGTTTGTCTTACGATGAGCATGATCCATAATTAGCCACTTGATCCATTAGGAATTATAACCGGATGCCGCATATTTCATCCAAATTTGAATTTTTCAATCGACCATGTACCCGCAGCAATACATACATTAGTTCAGGCTTCAATGACTCTATCTTGCTTTTCTCTGAAATTTGTTTACCATTGTCTAAACTCATTATCTCCTTGTTGTAATATTTTTCTTGCTCTTGTCTTAGTAAGAATTTCATCGCTTTCGCCTTATGCTCGCTGCTGGGCAATATAAATACCTGTTTCGCTCTCTTAGTACGTCTGGATGTTGAACGGACTTTCGCATCCGAACCAATTTTAAACAAATACGCAACCACATCTATCGCACGTTCCACTTTGTCAACATAATCAATTAAAGCGATTCTCTTTCTCATTGTATGCATTGTAATCTGTATCGCTTAATCGAGTTCAGTCACTGCAAGCGCTTTAAACTCAACTTCAGCCTCCGCCACTGCGTTAGGCACAAACACACACTTCAGCCAGTTTTTCGCAGATTGTGTCAGCCACTTAGGGCCCCGCAACCATAATCCACAGTGATTAATCTCAGATGGCTTCACACCACGGCTCAACAAATCCGCTGGATTGTCCTTCGTATTGACATATCTCCATTTTTTAACATCGGTGATTGTCTGTATCGATGAGACTCGATTCGCAACAAATGTCTTCAAATTTCGTGGAATTTTCCTTATCCAGTGTAGCACTACTTGTGAGTCTGTTCACAGCGTATAATCCACCGAAGTGAAATCCATCGCTCTCATGACGTCCACAAGTAATCGTGATAATAATTCAGCTGCTGCCAGTTCTAACCTCGGCACCGTAATAGTTTTCATAGGCGCAACACGCGTTTTGGAAACCAGCAATGTACTTCTTGCCAGGCCATTCTCGTCTTCAACACGAACATAGATCACCGCACCATATGCCATTGTCGATGCGTCTGAAAATCCATGAATCTCGATTTTTTTGCACTCACCAGTACCAATCCATCTATCCAGCGTAAATTTTTCTAGGAAACTTATATCTTCCCAATATTTTCTGAATCTATTCTCTATCTCTGCTGGAACGGATTCATCCCAATCCAACCCGATACGCCACAAATCTTGTATGATGATTTTTCCCAAAATAGTGACTGGAGAAATGAAACCATTCGGATCGTAAAGATGTGCAACACAGCCCAACATTTTTCTTTTTGTGACAGCACCTACCAATTCAGGCCTTGACCACAAAGGAGAATTGATCGAGAAAAATATTCCATTTAAGTCCCAAAACTGATGCCTTTTCACCATCAACAAACATCATTGACTCTTCTTCTTCAGATCGCATTTCTTGCACTAGTCTTTTAGAGTTTGACTTCCACTTTCTCATTTCAAATCCACCGCCTAGTAATATATGTTCAACGTCTTTCGCTAGTTCTATCGCTTGACTTTCACTGCTTGCTCCAGTTGCACAATCATCCATATATAAATCATTTTCTATGACTCTGCCAGCCTTCGGAAAATCATCACTCGCTTCTCGCGCACACTGTATCACTGTTCGAACTGCATTGCCGAAGATGTCATCCCGTATGTTATGACCATCAACCAATATTCTTTAATCGGTGCATCAGTATTCTCTCTCCAAAAGACCCGTTGCATATTCCATTGATTTTCGACTATTCGCACTTGCCGGAACATCATTTTGATGTCACCGATAACGCCGAATTTATGTCTGCGGAATCGCATCACGATCTCTGCTAACTCGCGCTGTAATTTTTCACCAAGCAATTGAACATCATTTAGGGAAATTCCTTTATCTGTACGACAGCTGGCATCGAATACAACTCGGAACTTCTTGGTGACACAGTGATGCGGTATGTGATAGATTATCTCACCTGGTTTGATAGGTTTTGAGACCAATTCCATATGCCCTAATCGCTCATACTATCTCATAAATTCTACGTATTGTTTCTTCAGTTCAGGATTTTGACTTAATCTCTTCTCTAAGAACATAAAGCGACATAGTGCTAACTTCCTCGAACTGCCAATATCACAGATGTCTTCTTTCAATGGAATTGAGACAGTAAATCTGCCGGTGCTATCTCGTGAATAAGTTTTCATAAATATTGTTTCTACTTTTTCTTCCTCTTCTGTTCGCGTAGAAAATGTCCTCACTTGATCGAGTTGCCAAAACCGCCAAACCAGATCACCTAGTTCCTCAACGCTCGTGCAACCGATATATGAAACTGTAGTACCTGCTTCTTCATTGATTGCCTTCTCATGGGTTCCACAAACCATAATTCCCAAATGCGTCTCGAGTTCCAACGGCATCATGAGTATGTACTGACGTTAAAATGTTTGCGAAAACATTCACATTGAGCACTACGTGCACTGCAGCCGATTTCCAATATTCCGATCAGCACACGGCATCGCAAATGAATCTGATAATGGTCTTATTTCACAATCGGTATTCGGCAGCATTGGCTGCCAATTGTTCTCTTTCGGCAGAATCCAAAATTCTTCAATGTAACCATCAGATACGAACCATGGCCTTATCCTCAAAATTGCACGTCGGCTGACACCAAAAGATTTTCCTTCTATTCCAACCATCTTGCGTGATGTTGGCTAAATAGGGAACTGATATTCCTCATACAGCCCAGAGGTGATAAAATTCGGTTGTGCACCACAATCCAACAAAACTCGAACTGGCCCAAATATCTCATCGTTAGCTTCTAGTCTTATCGCCACAGTCGGCAACAGTGCAGGATTTGAATCTAAATCAAAATTAAACGACCGTTTGTACTTTTCTCTGACATTTACTTCTTTTACTTCTTTCTCTTGGTCATTTTTTTGCCAATTGTTCCTGTTTGGCCAACAAGCTTATTTGCATGTCGACCTTTTCTATCTCCTTGTCAATTGCAGCAATACCTCTCGATGAACCTGAATGCACAGCATGAACATACCCTATCTCAGACTTTCGTTGTTGCTCAGTTGGTCGTGCAACAATCTTATCTCTGGTCTTCCGTTTGTTACGATTCTCTCCAATTTTCACAGACAGCGCCTGTTTCGACACTTCTTTCATCGGACACAGAAGGCTATTATGCTTAACTTGTCCTGGACAACGAACGCACGGACCTTGGAAGCAATTCTCGGATCCATGGCCCCGCTTGAAGCAATTCTGGCAAATATTATGTCTTTTGACAAAATCTTCTCGGGCTCCCAGACTAAGAGCTCCAAAGTCATCACACAGCCGAAGCGGAGGATCACCTTTGCAGGCATCAAATGGATAAGCTTTTTTGCCTGAAAATCCTTGAAGCCAGAATTTTCACCACTGTTCACACGCTCTCGGTTGGTACTAGTGGATCGGTTATCATTTAAAGTGTTTCTTAAATCTTGCGGACGCGAACGACGTACATCGACAACATTAGCCAGTGCGGATGCCTAATGATCCAAAAATGCCAACATTTGCTTAACCGTTGGCGACTCCCATTGCTTGCTGGTTTCAGGATCCAACCGCTCGTGTAACATGTGGACAATCATCATGTCCCAACCCTCAACTGGAATCCCTTGGGCACGGAGCTGTCGCAATACTTCATGCGTCACATTTGACATGCGCTGGAGCTCATTTGCCCGCGGTGAACCCTGAATGACCGGCAATCGAATGAAGTGGGGTAAATGCTCCCGACAAATTGGGTATTTTCGATCATACAATTGCTTGAGTCGGGCCCATGCCTCGATATAGTTGTCATCGGTGAGTTGCCATTCGCCCAATGTTTGTGCCGCCCTCCCCGTTAGTGATTTTTTCAAATACGAGAATTTGAAAGCTGGCGAAACATTTCCATTTTCATGTATGGCAGCAGTGAAACGATCGCGGAACCCAGACCACTTCGTCAAGGTACCATCAAAATCGCCCCATGTATTTTTCAAATCATGTTGTTAATAAGGCATGTTTACCTGCACTGCTAGTTGTTGTTGTTGTTCAACTGAAGCCGGCACTTGAATCAGTGCCAATTCTTTAATTTTTACCACCAGTGCAGCTTGTGCGGTGAAATAATGCGTTTCAACTAATGCAGCAATCTCATCGTATTTCGCAGCTTTTCTCGGCTCACTCTCCACATATTTTTCGTGCGACGTCACGAACCGTTCGTAGTAATTTTCCAGCTTTTCAGCACGAACCTTCGCCTGCTCTAGAGTGGCATTCGCGAATTCTGCATGTTCGGTATAATCCACAGAGAGAAACCGATTTCGAAATGCTGTCCAACAAGCCCTGGCCCGTCTTCGATATTTGAAAATTATCGATAAATATTGGAAAATTATCGATAAATATTGGAAAATTATCGATAACATATCGAAAAATTATCGATAAAAAATCGATACAGTATCGAAAAATTATGAATAAAATATCAATAAAATACCGATTTTCAATAAAATTACTGAGATATGGTCTCAGAATGTATCGTACTCGCATGTGCAGGGTATTATAGCTTCGGTCAGACCGAAGATAATTCTCTTACTATTTTTTTTTTAAAATAAGTCTTTCTCCCAGTATTTCTTAAATTTAGTCTTTCCAATTTATCTTTCATAGTGAAAATCGACAACACAGCTGCGCGCGTAATTGAAAAATTATTTCAAGCGACTGAAACTATTCGCAAAAATCCGTTCCTACGAGCATGAAAGTCCAGACTAGAATGCCGGTCAAACTGCAATTGCGTCATCCTGTCAGTGATGCTATTCCAGCGCTTTCTCTTTCCAGTATCAGCCTGTGTCAATGCGTTTTCCAATCTTTCTCTTTCTCTATCCCTTTAATTTCTCAATAAATTCAATAAATAAATTTACTCCTTTCGCAAAATACATCACAAGGGTCGATCCAAGATCTGGTTCGACATGGACCAAAATGTCGAACCAGATCTTGGATCGACCCTTGTGCGCAGGGCGCCATCGGCTCAGAAAAAAGACAAAAATTACATTTATTTGCGCATGGTTGCATCATCATGGCGGTATTTACATTCAATTCTTAACAGAGACCAAACTTATGGGCCGGTATGAAGTCACATTATTGGGATTTTTTCCAGGTTCTGAGGATTGTCACATGTTCTGAGGATTGAGTTAAATATGTGCAATAATTTGCCTCGTTATAGATTTGAAATTTTGTCTCATGAAGTCTTCCCTTGAGAATAGGGATTACATGAAATGTGTCATTGGTGAATAGGGATTACATGAAATGTGTCATTGGTGACCACACATTTCATGTAATCCCTATTCTCAAGGGAAGAATTCATGAAACTAAAATTCAAATCTATAGCGGGGCTAATTATAGAAAAATTATAGAATCTTTCGATAATTCAAAAAAGAGCTATTACACATATCAGCTAAAAAGCTCCAAAGGACTCTCCGTTGTTCTGAAAGGCATTGACTCGTTTGTTGAATGCAATGAAATAAAAAGCGCTTTAAACGAATTGAAATTCCAAGTAAAATCAGTTTTCACCATACAAAATCGAGATAAAATTCCCCAACCACTATTCCGAGTGGAACTGGAATTTTATCCAAAGTCCATAAAAAAAAGGGGAATCTCACCCGATCTACTCATTGCGGTACCTTCTACATCGCAAAATTACAGTAGAAGAACCTCATAAGCCCCGAGGACCAATTCAGTGACAAAATTGCCAAGAATACAGCCACACAAAATCGTATTGCACACTTCCCAGCGTGTGCGTAATATGTGGCGATCTCCACCCCACTAACTTGTGATAAACTAAAGAGGTTGCAAATGTTAAAAAATTCAACAATTGCGGTGGTAATCATACCGCAAATTATAGAGGTTGTCCCATATACAAATCTTTCAAAAGCTAGACGATTCCCAAAGCTGATGCTTTCCCCCCAAAACAGGATTTAAGAAAAATCCCATCAAATCCCTCACAATCCATTGTACCTACAGGGTGGCCCAATTGAACTGCAACCAAATTCAAACTGCTGCAGTTTTCAAACCGCTGGTAGCACAGAGCCCATATTTCGCCAAATGACAGCTGATTTCATTGTTTACAAGCGTGCAAAAGCACGTGCTTCTCGATTGGGTAAAAATTAAAAATTGAAATGGAATTTAAACGCAAAAGTTTGATAGGGCTTTATTTGAGCGGAAAATCACATGTGTCAATTGTTAGAGCCCTCGAACACCTCAATGTGAATAAATCTTTCGTGTCTCGAACAATCGCACGTTACAACGTTACTGGCAGTGTTGAAAAACGCTATGGTGGTGGTCGGAAAAAGACTGCATCATCGCCAGAAGTTGTTCGCAAAGTGAAGGCTCGGATTAAACGAAATCCTCGACGGAGTGGCAGAAAAATAGCTGCTGACCTGCACATATCGAAAACAACCATGCAACGAATATTGAAAAAAAACCTCAAAGTGAATCCTTACAAATTCCAAAAAGCACAGGATATCACCGATTCTCAAACAAAAATTAGGCTCGACAGAGCGAAGGAGCTGTTACGCTTGCACGATCGTGGTCAATTACCGAATATCGTCTTCTCTGATGAGAAAAATTTTCCAATTGAGCAATTCGTAAACAAACAAAATGATCGTGTCTACCTTCCAGAAAGGTCATATGAAAATTTCGACATTCGATTGGCTACCAGAAGTCAAGCACCACCGTTTGTGATGGTTTGGGCGGCGGTGACGGTCGATGGCCGATCCCCTTTGGTGTTTTTGGACCGTGACGTCAAGGTGAATGCGAATGTGTACTGTGGTGTATATACATATACTACAGTGTAGCGCACCAGCCCACAAGAGTACACAAACGAAAAAGTACCGCTAGCAGCGAACACTTGAAACTGCATTAATAGCATACGCTGCTGGTCTGAATAGGAGCGCAGCATAATAGTACGTAAACCAACGTTTGTTTGCATTTGTCACTTTTCCCTTCGCTTGCATTTCTGTCAGCGCGAGGCAGAATGAAATTTGAATCCTGGCTTTGACAATAAATGCGATCGGTCAATGCCCTTCTGGCAGCGGTAATAAAATATTGATCATAATGTAGAAATGATTTTTGTATTATAGAATTGTAGATGTAAGCATATTTTTTAGGAATTGAATGTAATTGAAAGAAAATTGAAAAGAAATTGAAAGGGTCGCCAGGGTATAAAAGCCATGACGATTCAAAAATAAAGCAGAGATACTTTTTGGCTTTAAAACCGAAAACATCTTTCATTTGACTAATTGCGGCGACATCGCCAAGCATAAGTGTCAGCGGAGGACCGCTTTAAACATCCAACCAATAGAGTAGGGGCAACTGACCAAAACAGAATATATTGAAAATATTATAGTACCGCGAAAGAGTTTTGGAAGGTGCTCTGAAGCCGTGGGCAACCAAACATTTCGGCGAGAGAGAGTGGACGTTTCAACGAGACTCTGCGCCGTCACACACAGCACGCGTCAACCAAGAATGGGTGAAAGACAACGTTCCACACTTCATTTCGTCGGAACAATGGCCCCCGGATGCAAATCCGCTCGACTTCTCGGTATGGGGCATTTTGCAGGCCAAGGTCAGCACTAAAAAATACCAAAGTATTGATGCGCTCAAGAAAGCCCTTCTTCGTGAATGGAGGAAGATTCCGCAGGTTCTCATTTGTGTAGCGTGTGACTCGTTTACAACACGACTCAGAGCCATAGTTCGCGCTAAAGGCGGCCATATCGAAAACTTCAAATGAAGTCGAAAAATTTAATTGTTTTCCAACATTTTTTTCTTTTGGATCAATAAAATATAGTTTCAAATTAAAAAAATAGAGCGTTTTGAAAAGTTGCAGTTCAATTGGGCCACCCTGTACTTATGTAAATCCCATTATAAATAAAGGCGTTTCCTACGCCAGCGCTTTAAAAGGACAAAACTCAGTCCCCGAATTCACGCAACGTGCTCCTCCTAGCAGTTCTCTTGAACAACCTCTGCAAGTGTTTATACAAAATATGTCACAATTTATGTCAGGTATGCAAAATATGATGCAAGAAATGATTAAAAATCAAAGTCTTTTACTACACCGAACCAAAAAAATGCTAAAAATACCATAAAATCTTCAAATTTTGTTGACAAAATATGGCCGATAGTGATACATATCAAATTTGACACTACATCGTTATCATTTATATGGAATAGTGGGGAATTGATGGGATATCAACTTAATATTAATAAGGATCCAACGTAAATTTACATGAGAAAATTCGCTCCAAAAAATTTTTTACGAAAATGGAGAAAAAGAAAATGAGAAATGTATTCGTTTTAGAAACGACAAAAAACGAACACATAAAAATTAAATATGTTTCAATTATGATGCCTGAAAATGTTATGTATGATGTCAAAATTGATATAATATGTGATGCTTATTATGATGCCTGAAAATGTCGCAAAAGAAAGGAAAATAGATGCGAATTGCATTTCACAGGCTAATATTTCAATCTACCCCTTGTAATATTTACGCCCTTCAATAATTTTGGATATTTAAGTAATAGAATTTACTGAACTTTAATTCACTGCAATTACGTCACTACACTAGAATTTGATGAAATTGAGCATCGAAAAACCAAATAATCACTTTCACATGCATAATTTATCATAGTGATTATATATTTCCATTCATAAACGCCGGGCTTGCCAACAGGGTTTAGCAGAACTTTCTCCGGGTTTCACAAGTTTTCATATATTTTGAGAACATTTTTTTATAAAGGGTGTTTTGTTTAGAGGTATTGAAATGGAATAAAACAAGGATGCATTTTTAAAATTGACATGAAATTGACTTTTTTCAAAAGATAATCTTTTGCCATTATAATATAAATATGATTACTGGCATATGACCGCCACGGCTGGCTCGGACGTAATCTAATCTGGAGGTAAAATTTTCAATCACTATTTCTAACATTTGTGGCCATATATCGGCAATAACGCGGCGAATGTTGTCCTCGAAGTGGTCGATCGTTTCGGGCCTACCGGCGTAGACTAGCGACTTCACATATCCCCACAGAAAGTAGTCTAGCGGCGTTAAATCTCACGATCTTGAAGGCCAATTCACTGGTCCGGTACGTTTAATTATGCGGTTACCAAACGTTTCCTTCAGTAAATAAATTGTGACACGAGGTATTTGACATGTTGCGCTGTCTTGTTGAAACCAAAGCTCCTGCACATTATGGTTGTTCACCAAACAGTCAGTTTTTCTGGATGTAACGGTGTCTGAAGATACACTACGTAGCCATTCAACCAAAAGTGAGCTTCATCGCTAAACAAAATTATGAAAATCCGGATCAGCGGCAATCTTGTTTTGGGCCCATTCACCGAATCTTCAATTCTTTCACGAGTTGGATTTTGTAAACACGCAAACCAAGATCTTTCAGCAAAATCTTAAAGTTCTATTCCTCTAAAATTTTCTGTCAGCATTTAATATTGGTTTATTGCTGTTCAATAAGTGCAAGTTTTAAATTATCAAGGTATTAATGATCTCTTCGCCTGGGGTCCTAAAATATGATAAAATTATTTTTTTGTCAAAAACCGGGGGCAATAAACTCTCAATTTGTTACTATGATGGATAATGGTAGTCCAAGATTTGTATGGGGAAATTTCAAATTGGTTTTTCCCCGTTGAGGCGCCCCCCTAAAATGTTGTTTTGGCTCTAAAAATGATTGTCCCAAAGTTTCATCCAAATCTGATAACTCTAGACCGCCCTCTAAAAGGGCAATATGCGTTTTTTGTAGGCACCAAAAAAAAGTTTTTTATTTATTGGTCCTGGGATAGGGCGACCCTTCGAAATGGAAAATTACGGTTTTTGGAACGTATTTTTTTTATTCCAAAACGCATTTTTAAATAATTAATTTTTTTTGTTTTTTACTTTTTGTAATGGGGCGGTCAACAATTTAGGCTACCTTGTCTAACATGTCTGGGCTACCTTAGTGTATTAGGCTATTGGCCTGGCAGGATGACCCAATATATTCGATAACCACAAAGGAAGGACTGGATAACCACGAAAGACGGTCTATGTGAGGCAAATCTCCAACACTTTAGCATAACTGAACCCTTGATCCATACAACGATTTTATTGGTTTGGGGCCATTTCAAAACCCCGTAACACCTTGTACACCTTCAGAAATATGTTAATTTTTTCGACACCATTGTCAAATTATATTATATTGCACACAGAACAGCTATAATTTCAAAAATGTATGGGATATATTCATGATGTAATAACTAGAGATTCATGTTAAAATAACAAAGTGTTTTTGGTATATCTAAATGACAAATTTCGATATGATAATTTTGGAAATTTACGATAGAATAGTAAGTAAATTGCAAAAAAAAATTAACATAAACAAATTTTTATAGGTCTACCCAAAAAAAATTTTATTTTTCGAATCTCCGTGTCTGAGTTCTTTGAAAGTTGGCAACCCTGATAAACGCAATTTTTTCATCACAAAATGGTTTTTTCACATTTTCTGTATTTGTGTAATTGTTTTGGCACAGAAAAATTGACAGAGTTCTAAGCCGTCTAAAATTATTCAACGCCCGTTTTTTATGGTGGCACGGCTGAGCCGGCTGCGGTCGCATGTGGAAGTATGTGCATTCTGATCTTTATTTTCTATAAAATTACGGGAGTTAAGTAGTATTGATAGGATATTAATTGATAAGTAGTGCTGCAACTTTGATGTTGTGAATTGATAATGCAGTGTAAAACGTGATACTATCAGCTTATTGTTTTTCATACTAATTTAACAAAAAAAGTATCAATATGATATGAAAAACGAATGGAATGATACAGTTCTCATCAAATTAACAAATTTTGACATGAAATTGAAATTGAAAGGCTGCAATTTCATTTTACATGATTTTTTTATTTCAGTGTACAACATCAAACCATGAATGGTTTAAAAATATCATTTTGGAATGCAAACGGCCTGTGTCTTCACAAACTAGAACTTCTCGAGTTCTTGAAAGAGTCCAGCATAACGTCTATGCTAATTTCTGAAACTCACTTCACTGAAAAACACTTTTTCAATCTACCAGGATAAAGACTCTATGACACAAAGCATCCAAGCGGAAACGCTAGAGGTGGTTCCGCTATTCTCATTAAAAGTCGAATAAAGCATTATGCTCTACAGAATTATTGCACAGAATATATTCAAGCGACAAGTATTTCTCTCGATGAATACTTAAGAGGCCTAACATTAACAGCTATATACTGCCCGCCCAAATACAAAATAACTGAGCAACAATTCCTGATTTTTTTCCATTCTCTTGGACCAAAGTTTCTTGTTGCCGGCGACTTCAACGCCAAACACACATATTGGGGCTCTCGCCTAATATCACCAAAGGACAGGCTCCTGTTGAACTCTGTTAACGGACTCGGTCTTGACGTTGTCTCCTCTGGCACTCCAACTTATTGGCCAACTGTCAGTCGAAAAACTCCCGACGTCATTGACTTTGCAGTATTTAAAACTGTACAAAGGAGCCAATTGACTATAGAATCTTCTCTAGATATCTCATCAGACCATACGCCTACTATTATCACAATAAAGTACACCCCAAGCTCTGAGGTCAACCCACCAGATAAATTGACTACACTGAGAGCAAAATGTTTTAAAATTAAACGGAAATGTTTTAAAATTGAACGATTTCGTTTTTCAAATAGAGCTTTGTACAGATTTGTTCAATTTTAAAACACGTGTGCTAAAAACAAATTTTAAAACGCAAAATAAAATAAAAAAATAAATAAAAAAATTGTATTTTAAGAAAAATTTTTTTTTTTGTTTTTTTTTGTTTGCAATGATTTTGTTTATTTATATTTAGTTAACTTTTTATTTTCTCAAAAAATATGAAAAAAAACCGGTACTGGCAGAACCTCCCATTCGGCTGCCAAATTTTTTGCCAACCACCTAAAAACCGTATTCACCCCGAACGTGACAACTAGTGATATCCCATTACCAACAAAATAACAGAAAAACAAGTGATTCCCGATCACCAGTTTGCCCGCCGCGAAAAGCATGGTACTATAGAGCAAGTGCACCGCATTGTAGACCCAATAAAAAGCACAAACAGTACTGCTACGCTGTTTTTCTCGATATCACCCAGGCTTTCGATAAAGTCTAACACGAAGGACTTATTTAAAAATTACAGCATATTCTCCCCGCTAATATGCAGTGCCTACTTCAAAATTATCTCACGTAGTAAAATATAAAAGCTTTGTCTCCCGAAAATACGAAATACTGGCCGGAGTACCACAAGGAAGTGTCCTTCCGCCCCTGCTATATATTCTCTCTACTGCAGATATGCCCAAAAGTGATAGAACTCTTATATCGACTTTTGTTGACGACACTGCTATCCTGTGCTCTCACTCAAACCCAGACATGGCAACTCTTTACGTGCAAAAACATTTGGACAATCTAAGTAATTGGCTATCACGATGGAAAATAAAAGTCAACGAATCCAAAAGCTGACACTTAACCTTCACCCTTAGAAGGGATACGTGTCCTGCTCTGAAGATAAACGGCCAAGTTGTCCCTGAAAGTTCCGAAACAAAGTATCTTGGAATGCACCTCGATCGCCGACTCACATGGCATAAGCACATTCAATCCAAAATCACCCAGATTAAACTAAAACAATTGGAACTAAATTGGCTAATCTCAAAGTCATCTAAGGTAAATCTCACATACAAAGTCCAAATATACAAAAGTATAATAAAACCCATATAGACATATGGAATCAAGCTCTGGGGCACTCCCTCTCCCTCGAACGTGGAAAAACTCCAGAGAGTCTAAAATCTTGAGACAATTGCCCCTTGGTTTATAAGAAATGCAAACATCCACAATGATTTGAATATCCCTGCAGTAAAAGACGAAATTCCGAAACTTACCTCGAAGTACAAGCAGAAGCTTATGTTTCATCCAAACATTCTAGCTAGAAATTTACTGAGACCTCTGAATCCCTCACGTCTTAAACGAAGTTAATATATTCCCAATATATTAGATACGATAACTCCACATTGCCTAAATCAATGGATATAGGGCCATTTACACATCTCACAGCATAGTTTAAGCTGAATTTTAAATTTAGTTGAATTTATGAATAATCATTGTTAGACCTAAGTTAATATTAGGTGATTCAAATGAACAAAACTACATGGAAAAAAAAAAAGAATTCTTCTCTTGAGAATAGGGTTTACATGAAATGTGTGATCACCAATAATTTGAGAAAGTTTTGTTATTAGAGGATTTGGGTTTTTTTCGCGGAAGTAAATTGGTGGGGGTTTTTGAACTTTCGGAATCGGATCTGTACTCGTTGTTTCGGCAAGAATGGCAAATCGGTGGGGGAATTTGCATGTTGTGCTGAAATGGAATTTCGGCGAAACAGAGTTACCTGTGTGTGTGTTGGGAGTAGCACATTCTTTACTCCATGAGAGAAGTACAGTCGTGAGAGATCCGTGTATAGGCTGTTGAACGGGAGTACTTGGGAACACTAACGAAACTGTGTGCTTAGAGAGTGATGCATTGTGTGATGATGGACGAAGAGCGTCATCGATATTGGGTGCGACTGGGGACACATAATTTTTCGCGGCTCTCGCTCTTTCTTGTGTTTGTAACATGTTTGCACTTTCTTTTTCTGTTTCGCTTTCGTGTGAGCGGGAAGCGTGAGACGCGTTTGTTATTGTTGGGGAATGTTTTATTCCCATTTTTTTGCAATTTGTTTTTTTATTTTTTATTGGTTTTTTAGTGTTATGCAGCGGCTCCGACGATGCCGATTGCGCGAAAAGTAAATATGATCACTTTATTATGTTTTTCGTGGACTTTGTGTTCATTGAAATTTAATATTTTCGTGTTTTTTTCTTCTTTTGTGTGGAGCCGAAAAGTTTGCGACCGCATCAAAAGAGAATTTTTCCTTGCGAAGAAGATTAAACTTCTTTCGTCAAAACAAGAATTGTTAACATTGTGCCAAATAAGTGCTTTATTTTCAATGTCAATTTTTTTGCTCTGACTTACGTAGTCGTTTCACTGGCGACGACTTATCACACTGGAAATTTATTCGATGTTTGATATATCGATCAATTTTATGCTTATTTTTTGAATATTCGATACTTTAAAATTACGATATGTTAAACTATGTTTCGATATATCAAAATCGATATTTTCGGATGTATCGCCCATCCCTAATGTCTATTTTTAGATTTCTTTTATTCCAATTAATTTTTTGTCTTTGCGTACAATCGCTGGTAGGATTCGAACCTTCGAATCTATCTACAAATGATACATGCTAAATCTTCGCACACTCAGCTGTCGATACATTATTGTACGAACGTCTAATGCAGTAAACAGAATTGCAGCAGTTGACGGTTGGGCGGACGACGGCTAGCCGCTGTCAAAATTAAAACACATGCAACTAGATGGGAATGCACGGAATCGGGACGGAGACGGTAAAACAGTAGAGCGGTAGCCGCCGAACTTAGATTTATTTCTATTTGCTGGTCGACGGCTGACGGTATAGGGTTGCACCGATGTATCAGTAATGACAATTTTATTGAAATTCGCTGAAGCGACCGAAAAATGGGCCAAGTTCAATACATATTTCCATGATTGATTTTAAAATATTATATTTTTTTGTTTGGTTTGCTGTTTTTTGTTATTTAATTAATTCCAATAGTATTTGAAATGGTGTAAAGTAAGAAATATGTAAAAAAATATCAATTGGTTTTTTTATCTCAGAGGTGCAATCATGTTTTTCGACTTGGCTTCTACAGCTAATATGGTGTCTAATGTGTTTCGATAATGTTCCGACCAAATATCAAACCAAATATGAAACGCAAATGATGGATTTCGATTGATATCAAGAAGTTTACAAGTATATAAAATTATAGTTATCGATGTGAAATTTTCGATCAACATAGTTAATTGTTGATGTGAGTTTTATTTGTCAACTACCGCTAATTATATACACAACAAAAATAAAACAGGCCTATTGTGTTAGCTTAAAGCTACGGTCAGATTAGCCAAATATTTGCCCAAATACATTGAGATATTTTTAAAATCAACTAAAATCGTATGTGATTGAACCAGTATTTTATTTTTCTGAATGTATTTTCCCAGTATTGAGCAAATATTTGCCTAATTGACTGTAGCTTAACAAACAATACATATTCGGCCATATCTTTTCTTAAGCTACGGTCACATTAGGCAAATATTTGCCCAAATACACTCAGATGTTTTTGAAATCAACTAAAATCGTATGTGACTGAACCAGTATGTTATTTTTCTGAATATATTTTCCCAGTATTTGGGCAAATATTTGCCTAATCTGACCTTTTAACACTCATTTCATACGTGCACTGAGCACAACAACGATGAGTAACTCAGCAGCCATGAAGCAAGCCAGTGATCCCTTTTTGAGGAATTTTTTGTCGCATTTTGACTAAAAGCGAAAAAGATACTTTTTTTATCCATCTGAAGAAAAAAAGGGAATTTTTAAACTTTCATTCTTTTATATATATTTATACTTTTATATAAGTTTTTCTCTTATAAATAATGTAGTTTTGCTCCTTGGAAGTTTTTCTACAAAGTACCTTTTAATAATTTTTAGTCTAAAATTAACATTTTTTCCAATAAATCCGATTTTGTCATATATGCATACATGGGCATTTTCAATTACAAAATTTGTTAATAACAAATTACAGTAATTTCAATTGAAATTTTTTTTTAATTACAATTACTGTAATTGTAATTCAAATTTTTTCAATTACAATTACATTTCTCGAAAAATTTCAATTACATTTTCTCAATCTGATCTTTATTTTCTATAAAATTACGGGAGTTAAGTAGTATTAGATAGGATATTAATTGATAAGTAGTGCTGCAACTTTGATGTTGTGAATTGATAATGCAGTGTAAAACGTGATACTATCAGCTTATTGTTTTTCATACTAATTTAACAAAAAAAGTATCAATATGATATGAAAAACGAATGGAATGATACAGTTCTCATCAAATTAACAAATTTTGACATGAAATTAAAATTGAAAGGCAGGCAATTTCATTTTACATGATTTTTTCATTTCAGTGTACAACATCAAACCATGAATGGTTTAAAAATATCATGTTGGAATGCAAACGGCCTGTGTCTTCACAAACTAGAACTTCTCGAGTTCTTGAAAGAGTCCAGCATAGACGTTATGCTAATTTCTGAAACTCACTTCACTGAAAAACACTTTTTCAATCTACCAGGATATAGACTCTATGACACAAAGCATCCAAGCGGAAACGCTAGAGGTGGTTCCGCTATTCTCATTAAAAGTCGAATAAAGCATTATGCTCTACAGAATCCAGAAAACAAGTCACAATCTCTTGAGTAGTTTTGCTGTAATACTTAATTACTATACCTAAGTATTTGTAAGTGCCAATGTCAGTTGATTCATCAATAATTAAGCTGTACGGATTATCGCCAATGTCTAGCCTCAACTGCTGCCTAAAAAATGGTAAAAGTACTTCGTTGATTACAGTTGCACATTTGGTCCGTTTTGTATTTGTAGTTTTATTCAAAAGTGTTTTATTAAAAATAGTAAGAAGTTACAAGATAAAGTGTTCTACACATGTTTTCTCTACAAGAAGGGAAGAGCAAGAGATGCCATAACGTTTCAATACCAGATCCCTAAAATAGCGTTGCCATATAGTTGGTATGTCATGACATTCATATACAACATTATCCCCTTCCGCTATGGTGAGAATAGGACTCGTGGCTTCCTCTGCCTAGTAGACCGTCGAGGCACTAGTCGAGGCGCTGGAGGTGCCTCTCTTGTTTGAGTGGCTGTTTCACGTGGCGACGCTGCGTCTGCTTCTCTTGTAGCAGCCTGAGGTGTAGCAAAACCTCCACAATCGTCTTTTATGGATGAAGGTGGTGTATTAAATCCTTCGTCTTGCTCAGAGAACAGACCCAATTCCGATTCTACAGTACCGGGATCTTCGTATGGTTCGTTGCTATCGGCCTGATCGGTTGAAACAGCTTCGGTAATGGCAACTCCATTCGTTATTGGTGGGCTGCAATGTCGTGGATTACCAGCCAGAAAATAGACGCTTTGCGAAGGCTCGAACACTCGATAAGTATCGTTGGACTGCATGTACTGCTTCGCCTCTACTTTACTAGGAATTTCTTCGGGCTGAACAAGATCCAAACGTGTCCGTAGTTGGCGTCCCAGGAACAGCTGAGCCGGCGAAAGGCCTGTAGTTGAATGTGGCGCATTTTTGTATTGCCTAAGGAATTCATTTACATTTTGGTGTAGCGAATTACCTGTTCGAATTGCTCGAAGTGCATTTTTGACTGTTTGTACGCTGCGTTCGGCTTGGCCGTTTGTCGCTGGGTGATATGGTGCCGAATACTTGTGGTATTTAACACCCACCGCTGTCAGGTAGTTATTAAACTCAACCGAAGCAAAATTTGTTCCATTATCGGATACAACTGTCAATGGTACACCATACGCAGAGAATACTCCGTCCAGAAGAGAAATGGTTGCTGCAGTAATCGATTTGGTGATCTTCACCTCCAACCACTTGCTGTATGCGTCGGAAATAATCAACATCATCATGCCTTCAAACGGTCCTGCATAATCAACGTGGATACGCTCCCACGGTCCCCTAGGGTACTCCCAATGATGCTCACTATACTTTTTTGGCCTGTTGGCCTGTCTTGCACATTGATCACACATTTTGGCAATTCCTTCTATATCTCTATCAACGCCTGGCCAATAGATGAATGAACGAGCTATTCCTTTCATCTTAACCATTCCTAAATGTGCGGTATGTAAATTTTCAAGCAGCATTTCTCGAAATTTTAAAGGAATTACGATTCTGTGCTCAAATGTCAAGCAGCCTGCAGTCAATTTGTAGTTGGCTTCCGGAGCTTTATAGCCTGCTCTAGTTAAACAATGTCCGCTCTGAAGCAGCTGGACTATCTTACCCAGTCGTTCATCCTTCTTCGTTTCCTGTGCAATCCGATCGGCAGTTACTGGCAATTGATTGATGTGGCGTATTATGAAGTTATCGAACTCGTCGTACTCGTTCCGGTCAATATCCAACGACTGCATCTGACTTATTTGTAGAGAGTGTGACAATGGAAGTGAAGCTCGGGAAAGGTAGTCTGCATTCGCGTTAGCTTTTGAATTCTTGTGAACAACATTGAAATCAAAATTGCTAAGAAAATCTGCGTAGTTTGCCATTCGACTTATGCACAAAACTGGAAGCGATTTGTGAGGTTGTAGAATTTGTGATAGTGGTTTATGGTCTGTTATCAAAGTCCAATGCCGGGCATACACATACTTGAAAAATTTTTCCACTGCCCAGACAATAGCTAATGCATCTTTGTCGATTTGTGGATAACGCTGCTCTGTCGCATTCATAGTTCGGCTCGCAAATGCAATTGGGCGCTCCTGGCCGTTTCTCAAACGATGAGACAGCACAGCTCCCAATCCCGTTCTACTGGCATCTGTAGCTAGCAACAACGGTAGTGTAGGGTCGTATGGCATTAGCACTTGAGGTGAAACAAGTAAGTGCTTAAGCTCAGTGTATGCTTTACTTGCTTCTTCCGTCCAACTAAAACTTTCTCTCCTCAGCATATCTCGTAGCGGCCTCTCTCGAGTGGCTAAATCCGGAATGAATGTATTGTAGTATGATGCCTTTCCTAAGAATAGTTGCAGATCTTCCGTTGTAGTTGGTTTAGGTGCGTTTAACACGGCTTCTATGTGTTTTTGTGATTTATGCACACCTTGTGCGTCAATTCTGTGACCAAGGAACTCAACTGACGAAGTAGCAAAAACACACTTGGATTTATTCAGACGAAGGCCATGCGAATCAATTCGTTGCAGAGTAGTTTCAAGGACTCTTAACAGCTGATCGAAGTTCTCAGTATACAGCAATATGTCATCGAAAAAATTAAGTACGTTTGGAATACCCTGTAGCACCATTTCCATTCTCCTTTGCCAAATCGCTGGAATATTCGCTGCACCATACACCGCACGCGTAGGACGCACTAATCCATGAGTTGGCGTGTTAAGTGTCAGTGCATGTGAAAACTCTTTGTCGATTGTAAGATGAGTGTATGCGTCTGTTACATCGAGATGGCAAAATACTGTTGCTCCTTTCATCTTATTAAACAAATCCTCCGCTTTAGGAATTGGGTGCTCGTCAATAATCATTTGTGGGTTCAGTGTAGGTTTGTAAATGCCGGTAATGCGATTGCCTCCGTTTTTCTTTGCCACCACATGTGTCGTTGAGGCCCACTCCGAATGATCCACTCTCATATAGAATCCTGCAGCTATTTTTAAATCGATTTCTTTGGCGTATGCATCTCGCAATGCCACGGGAATTTTTCTTGCTTTTGCAAAGACTGGTGCAGTCCCGGCACTAAAATGAACTTTCGCAGGAGGACCACTGAGCTTCCCAGCTGACGTACTAAATATGCTTCCGAAGCGAGCAATGATTTTCTGTAGGGCCGCCTGCTGGTTTGAAAGCAACTGCGGGGTAGTAGGCGTTATTGCATTAATTTTATCTGATGCAGAGAATATTTCAGCAAAATTAATTTCACGCTCGATTTGAGCAATCCTTTCTCTTCCACATAGTGTGTCAAAATCGCCTTCCACGATATACAAGTTCAACCTCCGTGACATTTTACCCATCGTAGCATTTACTGCAGTTCGGCCAATACAATTAATTCTATGCCCGGTATAGCTGGCGAATTGTCTGTCTGTTTTTTGTAATTTGAAATTTGGCTTTATTTTTCTTTTGACTTATTACAGCGCAAGACGCACCCGTATCTAACTCCATGTGTACTTGTTTCCCATCAATTTCTACTGGAACCATTTTCCTGTCAACTGCCTTGACTGCGTTGATGCGGTATAGTTGCTGAACCTGCTCCAGTTCAGCTGGCGGCTCCATTTCCGACACTTGATCCAGCTGCCCTTTGCATACTTTAGAAATGTGGCCCAATTTTCCACATGCGAAACACTTAGCATTAGAAAATTTGCAGTCTCTTCTGAGATGTTGCTCTCCACAACCATGACAACCGGATGTCTTACTTTTCGTGCCTCGTCCTGGCTCAGTACCCTCAGCATATTTCGGTCTGCCATTATATTTGGTCTTAATTGGTACGTACCCCAATTTACATGTTGGTTCTATTGGTGGTATTAAATCAGCAGACTTAACTTCTGCTTTGAGTAAATTCAATCGTATGGGCAATCTCATAGGCTTCGGTAAAGTCTTTCGGTTTTTTTGTAATTACTTCATCGCAAATCATGCGCGATTCGACTCCATAAATCATTTGCTCCACCAGCATCCTGTCTAAGAAATTGTCGTATTCGCAGAATGCAGCACCCTGTTTTAAACGAAGTGTGAACTTTGCCATCGACTCCCGTGCTCTTGTTTCATTTGTCGGAATTGGATACTTTCAGCGTATTTGTTTTTATTGCCATCAAAATGCTGTATTAATTTGCCTTTTATCTCAGCATATGTAAGTGTATCCGGGGCTCTTGGGCTCACAAGAATTTTTAACGCCGTATTTAGTTCCCCGCCCATACGTACACGAACAAAATTATGGTGTTCTTGTTCTGATATTTTACTTAAATTAAGCGCCCAATCGACGCGTGTGAAATAATCCTCCACTGTTGATCCATCTCCTGATTTGTATTCTGCAGTGTTGAATGGTGGCGGAAGAAGGAATGTTTGCCACAGCAGCTTGTGTGGCCTCTATTACCGCTTGCCGTATCGCTCCTGCCAATGATTCCATTACGGGTCCAAGTAGTTCTGGTGTGAGACTCATTTTTATGAATCCCACTTCTGACACCACTTTCGTATTTGTAGTTTTATTCAAAAGTGTTTTATTAAAAATAGTAAGAAGTTACAAGATAAAGTGTTCTACATGTGTTTTCTCCACAGAGTATACAGAGGGGACACTCTCTTTAAATTCCCTGAAATCCAATATAGCTGACCATTTTTTTTGATTTTTCGTTCTTTGCTTCACACACTATACGTGAGTTCACCACGAATTATTTCGATTTTTCGCAGGGATGATTCGATTTCGTATGAAAAGTAGTATATAATTGTACGAAATTACATACAATTGTACCGAAATATTTTTATACCCAAAATAGAACTTTTATATTTATTTAAAACAATTCTTATAATAAACAATAAACAAAAAATTTAATTTATAAAAATATGGTTCATTTTCTTTGAAATTCAACATTTGTATATGGTTTTTCATAAGAATTGTTTTAAGCAAATGTTCTATTTGGGTATAAAAATATTTCGGTACAATTTTATGTTATTAAGTACAATTTTATACTACTTTTCATACGATTTCAAAGAAAATTTAAAAATATTTTCATAAATTACAAACCAATTTTATTTATTTTAGACGAAAAAGATTAATTGGCGTGGGGGTTTTCAAAATCCCTATAAAATTGAAAGTTTTGTTTCTTTTTTGTGTTTGAAACTGAAAATTTTTTATAATTGAAGTTATTATTGAGTATTGCGAACCGCATAACGTAAGCATAATTTTGGGAAATATATATTTTTTTAAATTATTAAAATAAAGCAATACGTATTCATGCTAAACATTAAAGCTGAAATTATAGTGGCTCCAAAGATATAGAGGGTGAAATTTTATCGTAAGCGAAAGTTAACTTAAAGATTTTATAAGGACACAAGATTTCTTTGTTTTTTTAAATTACATTTTGAGCTAAAAATATTCTTTTTGCGTGGAGAATTGATAAAATTTCTTGGGGTGTTTATAAATATTGGAAAAGAAACGATGGTTTTTTCATTATTATAAGATATATTCAGAAAAATTTATTGGCGCATTGTTATAGTCAAAGATAGTTGCTACTAAACCATAGTACCAACTTAGTAGCTGTCAGTACAGTACTTAAGTTAAGTTGGAACTTAATTTGGATAAGAATATGGGTCATTGTGCTAGGTATTTAATTATTAAATTTTGAAAGTTACAAAATTGTACCAAACATGTCTCAGTAGTAGAAAAGTAAAAAAGTACAACTGTACGGAAAAAATCATCCCTGATGCGAAGAAGTGAGAGAATATGAATAAAAAAGTGTAAAAAATGTGGTGAAAAAGTAAAAAATGTAAACAATTCCTATAAATTTCTTTAATAATTTTGAAATTATATATTTTTTTATATTAAATTATAAAAAATATTCGCGCGGTTGAGAATTAAATCATCATTCATCATTTGGAGAATTGTTTCGGTTTTGAGGGTGCAATGGTGACTGCAAATTATGATGATGTGAAAATGGATGTTACATTGGAGGATTTGGCCAGAATGGAAATGCTGATGGATTTGGAGAATGCAACAACGATGACATTGACAATGCGGTGGACAATAAAGGGAACCGCATGTCTTTCAGTTTTGGCAAATGCTATGTGCTATTGCCACTTAATTTGAAAGCCAGGGTGGCACTGCTGGAGAAATTAGCACTTTCTGGCGGTGACAGAAGGAGGAAGTTCTCAGAGTATGTCCCATTTTAAACCATTATGCTGTGCAGCAATCAGGCCAAAGGTATACAAAAGCTATAAAGTTCATAAGCAGGTAAACTAAAACTACATAAACAATACAATGTTTTATTAATTTAAATTTTATTAAATTCCAGCGACAATCGTGAATACATAATTTTTCTTAGATAATACTCAAAGTACCACGACTCGTCCCTGATGACGTATTGGTTACCTTCCCTTGTCCACGATGAATCAGTGTCAATTTCGTGACATGCCTGCGGACTCTGGTCGCACAAGCCAATTTATGGAGAACCGCACAATTAGAAAATCACCATCATTGAAGAATTCTCCCAGAGTATACGCGTATTAGCATCGACATGCATATTTAATTGAGAATTCTAAATAAGTTTGTAAAATTTTAAGTTACAATTTATAAAAAATTTGAAATGTAATTATTTTTAAACAGCAAAATTCAAAACAAACATATGTTAGAAATCTCACGAAACTGTAGGTTTGCCTCACATGACGTGGCGCACCTTTTCAGCTGCCCAACCAAAGCAAGAACCACAAGAACTTCACTTTGTAACTACCCTACGGGCCCTTTTTATATGTCTTGTAATGGCGGAACAAGTATTGGCATTTCATGACGTATTCTCTCATTATAAAGAATTTGATGTCTTCAAATGTAAAATTGCCAAATTCAATTATGTAGTAAAATTGATTTTCTTTACACAAATTACAAATCACTTCTGCAATGGAGTACTGTATTTTGTTCTCAGCTAATTGAAAAATAGCCAATGAAGAAAACTATATAAAAATATAAAATATTAGTAGAAGTTATAACTTTTTATTGATTAAAACCTCCCAGTTTTGCATTTTTCGCTGTTTGGCGCGTGAAATCATATGAAAATTATATGAAATTAGTGGTGAACACGAAAACAGAATCAAAACAAAAGAAAAAGTCTGGTGGGGAGTTTGTAAAACAGCTGAGCTCTGGTGTTGAGTTTCTATCAACAGCTGAGCTCTGGTGGTGGATAAAAGTCATAATTTTCACGCACACCAATAAAGAAATTTCATTTTTTCACGCACACCAGTAAACAAATTTGCTGTCACTTCACTCATATTCCCTCTCGCTCAAGCAGAGTGTCCCCTCTGTATACTCTGTGGTTTTCTCTACAAGAAGGGAAGAGCAAGAGATGCCATAACGTTTCAATACCAGATCCCTAAAATAGCGTTGCCATATAGTTGGTATGTCATGACATTCATATACAACAGTCCGCTTTATTGCTACATTTCAAGTACTTGTGCTGTCATCTGCAATCTCTTGAAGACAAGTATTAAAAAGATCCGCGGCCCGCAGTGTTGTGTGTAGCGTGATAAACAAAGCTGATCATATTTCGCTTATTTTGGCCTTCTTGTTTAGTTTTATTTCCTTGCGAAATTCTATTTTTTTGTTAAGCCGTAAGGAGCCGGCATTAGCAGCATGCTTTTTAGTGTTCATGTGTTGTTTCAAACACGATTTCCTCAAAACAACTGTAACATTGCAGAACTGACAATGAGCTCCAGGTTGGTTTTCATCAGTAACTAGCCACTCTTTGAATAAAATATTTTTCATATAGGACCTCTGGGACATTCTTCCAAAGTTGATTCTGAAAGTAATGTAAGAGCAATTAAAAAAAGTTAATGCTGATGTGAAAGTTCAATGTACTTTTTCTTTTCAGTTCTTTTTTTTTAGCTATTTTCGAAAAATCGTAATCTGATTCAGTGTCCGAGCCAGAGCTGGATTCCGCCCCGGCCTGCGAGTTGGATTCCACGTTGGAGTTGCACTGCAACGGCGTCTCTGCCGGATTTTTCTTAGCAGTCCTAAGCACAGTAAAATATGTTATCAAAATTGTTTTGTTTGCATTTAAACAACTTACTTCTTAAGAAAGCGATCCATTTTATTGTGTCCAAAAATTCACGGAAACAGAAAAGAAAATGTCCTCTTATTGTAGCGCTGCCAGACTTAATTTTATTTATTCAGATGCGCAGTGTTACCTGACTTTTTTTTAATCTGAAATAAAACAAATTTACAAAATTTGTTCTAAAACGCAAAACTAAGTGGAATATTTTTTTCAGAAAATATTTCTTTTGAAAAAAAAATATTTTACTTTTATATTCGAATATTTTTTGAAAAAAATATATTCCACTCAGCTTAAAAATATTCCTGAAGTGGAATATTATATTCCACTCTGGTCACGCTGGTTCGGCGGCTACCGCTCTACCGCTTTACCGTCTCCGTCCCGATTCCGTGAATTCCCATCTAGTTGCGTGTGTTTTAATTTTGACAGCGGCTAACCGTCGTCCGCCCAACCGTCAACTGCTGCAATTCTGTTTACTGCATTATACTTTTTAAAGCACTGCCAGGTGCGAGAAATACTTCCGTTGTTTTAGAACATAATTGCCATATAATAAAATAATACAATTATTCTCAATGTGTTCTCTGATCGATCTCCAGTTGAACTCCAGTTTTGCAAGTACTTGCAAAACATTATTGTATGCTGCTTTCCACTCTGTTGTGCGTATAGATCGCTGAGAATGGAGAGTTTTTTTAATTGAGTTTTTGTGCTCTCTCTCTCTCTTTATTCACAATGATCAGAGATGTAAGATTGTGGGGAATTACCCATTTTGCGGGGAATTTCGAGTGTGCAGGTGGGCAATTTTTCCGCTTTTCTGTTGTGAATGTCTGTATTTTTTACGTGGGCATCGCCACTGGTGAATGCTAGTCCCTAATAATAATAATAACAATAATCAGTAAAGTCTGATAGACTCCACGTCAACAAAAGTGTAATTTATATACGTCTCCAATTGAGGGTTAATTTGGTTTTAATTATTATCTCAGTCACCCTGTGTTTTTCATTTTTTCCATATGGTTTGTAGCAACGTTGCTAACTGGACGCAGGACGAAGGAAACCTTTTTTTCATTGGATAATTTATCAGCTGTAGTAATGGTATGTAGTTAAGGTCCTGCTATTTTTTATTTTAATATTTGAGCTCTATGTTGTACAACTCTATTATGCTACAGGCTGCTAATTTCTTTCTCAGCATAACATATGCCGTGCGCAAAAGATGTATTTTTGTAATAATTAGTTTTTCTATAATCATGGAAAACGATAAATGTACATATGACTACTCTCCTGTTGGTCAGTTAGCACAATTTATTCAGTAATATACACTCATGGTCAAAATAATAGTGCCAAGAATTTGTTTGCACTGTAATTGTTGACAGAGCCACATTTTGTGTATATTTTAAAGAAAACTCAAATTTAATTTTTTACTTTTCATTGTGTAAATTTAAAAATAAGGCAAACATATCAGAAAAAAACATTAAAAATCAAATTTGCTGAGTTGAGGCTAAGGCATTCCATCCCGAAGTGTTTTTGAAAATCCCGGGATTTCGGGATTTGAAATTACAATCCCGGGATTTGTTCGGGATTTTCGGGATTAAATACAATAGTTAATATAAAATTAAAGAACAAATTGGTGCAACAATATTTTAAGCTTAATTCGACAATGAAAACATATTTAATAAATATTACATTAAACCAAACAAATAATATTTAAATATGACTATATTTATTTACAAAAAATAATTCTTTTTAAATTAGATTGATCGAACAAATTATTTTATTTGCCAGCTCCATTTCATGCTAAAAACGAAAAACTTAAGCCTGGTTTTCATTATGTCATAATCAATGGCATCACAAACTGACAACGATTCAGCAAAGTGCTGAATTTGCTGGCCCGTGCCGTATGCAAATAAATTTGCCAGCATGTTGGCAAATACCAACGTATATGACAAACGGTGACGTCACCTCATATTCATTTGTCGATATTTTGCATCAGTTCGTTAAATTGACAACGAAATGCCAACCTGTTCTCACAACATATGACAACAATTGCCATTATTTTGACATAATGAAAACCACGCATTACTTTCAGTAGTTTTAGTATTATAGCGGGAACAAATACACCAATTGTTGTTTAAAACTATTGAAATTGGTGTCCATTCAAAAGTAAAACACACACAAAACCATTTATCCAATTCGTAAAATTTTCAATATACGGTCAACCAAATAATTTTGATATAAACCTTTCCGGGATTGAGAAAACTTCCGGGATCCCGGGATTTCGGGATCCCGGGATTGAATGCCTTAGTTGAGGCGAATTTGGTCATAATTCAGCTGGACAAAATATTAGGGCCATCGAGCATTTTTTAATGAAAATATGAATTTTATTTACATTTTGATAAGACATTTACAACTTTGGCTTTGTTAATATTGTGTGTATCCTCCTTTATTCATTGATAGAGTCGCTGTATTTTTCTTAGCTAAGGACGTCATATCGAGTTTTGCCACGTTTCGCTTTTGTCGCTTCATTATTGAACACAGGGGCTGTTGGATTAAGTCAGGGCTGTCGAATGCTAGTCTAGAACATTTATACCTTGATTATAAACCAAATTTTTGGTGCGTTTAAAAAAATTGGGCACTTTACAATATTATTTCATCAAAAAGGTAGTTAATATTGAGACAGATGGATCCAAAAATTTACCTATTCTTAAACTTTTTTCCTGCGGGTATACAATTTTTTTTTGAATGCAAAAAGATTTTTCCATCAAAAGCATACTACTTTGCAAAAGAAAGTTAAGTAATACAAATGTTTCCTGAATTTTGAGAATTTTTTTAAAAGTTTGATTTTTGGCTAAAAAAGACCAATTTGTATGTGATATGATTTGTATGAAATTGGCAAACAAATTTACCAAAAATCAAACTTTAAAAAATTCTCAAAATTCAGGAAACATTTGTATCATTTATTTTTCTTTTGCAAAGTAGTGTGCTTTTGATGAAAGAAACTTTTTGCATCCAAAAAAAATTGTATACCCGCAGAAAAAATGTTTAAGAATAGGTCAATTTTTGGATCCATCTGTCTCTATATTAACTACCTTTTTGATGAATTAATATTGTAAAGAGCCCAATTTTTTAAACGGACCAAAAATATGGTTCGTTAATCAAGGTATAAATGTTCTAGACTAGCATTTGACAGCCCCGACTTAATCCAATAGCCCCTGTGGTCAATAATGAAGCGACAAAAGCGAAACGTGGCAAAACTCGATATGACGTCCTTAGCTAAGAAAAAAACAGCGACTCTATCAATGAATAAAGGAGGATACACACAATATTAACAAAGCCAAAGTAGTAAATGTGAATACTTATCAAAAAGTAAATAAAATTCATATTTTCATTAAAAAATGCTCGATGGCCCTAATATTTTGTCCAGCTGAATTATGACCAAATTCGCCTCAACTCAGCAAATTTGATTTTTAATGTTTTTTTCTGATATGTTTGCCTTATTTTTAAATTTACACAATGAAAAGTAAAAAATTAAATTTGAGTTTTCTTTAAAATATACAAAAATGTGGCTCTATCAACAATTACAGTGCAAACAAAATCTTGGCCCTATTATTTTGACCATGAGTGTATATTTTTTATATTTAGAGTTTATTAAATCAGTAATATCTTGTGATGGCCTTCTTGCTGCAGTAGTCAGAAGAAAGACGACAAACAGTGAAAACACTTTTTTTTCCCACATTTCATCCTGTAACTCCTTACAGAAGCATTTGCGGCCCCCCACCGATAACATTTTGTTCGTTTCTAGGCCAGAGGAATAAACTGGCGGGGGCTATCGCCTAAAGCAAATATTTGCCTAATCTGACCGTAGCTTTAAGTTCGGGCAAACTCGTTCGAAATTTTTGAGTTCGGGATTACGGCACAAAAATTATAGAATTTGAAGCGAAAAATCATTCGATAAACAAATGTGCACAACATTTTTTTTTACGTTTTTGTTGATTATTTATTTTTCTGAATGTATTTTCTGAGCATTTGAGCAAATATTTGCCTAATCTGACCGTAGCTTAAGTTTATTTGTAATTATAAATAATTATTTCCACATTGGGTGATGCGTTTTAATATTGTATTCAGAATTGATGCCAGAGTACCATGGTGCAGCACCTAGATTTGGCGAAAATTAATGCAGCAGGCACATTTCCAACTGCATATTGGAATCCTCCACTGGCCAAAAGTGACAATATTGCTGCTAACTGGTGAATTGGTGGGATGGAAATCGAAAGATTGTCCTTGAATTGTTGTTCTCCCAAAACATAATTAACAGGTCTATTCTACCGTAGTATCAATAGTCACCACAGTATCACTAGTGACTTTTGTCTCAATTTGATACAATTCGGTATTCTGAACGATTTCAAAAAGCTCTTTCTGTATCTATTGTCATAAAAGTTGTATTCTGCTAAAATTTTCCGAAAATGTTAAAATTAGTCTGGAAATGAGTTTTATTTTCTTATTTTTCAATTACTTTTACGATTTCCCCAATAGTTCTCTTGATATAGCTTCTTTGTAGGAATTCAAAAATACCAAAAACTTCATTACCATCAAAATGCACATAGCATTTTTTGTGTTTACGTATATTTATTTACCCAAAAAATTAAAAAAATTGATTTCAGTTCGTTTTAAAAAGATTTATTGAAAGTAGAAATTATGATTTTGGCATGGGTATTTTGAAAACGGTGTAAGGTTGATTCATTCAAAAAAAACAACAAATAAATGTTTAAAAAAAAAAAATATGTTCAATAACAATTAACAATTAAAATTTTCTTGTTGTTTGTTTGGGCTGACTCGACCTTTGGACTCGATTCACAGTTAAACATCTTATAATTTGTCAAACTTGCAAGGTCTAAAGACGAAAAGACTACAACAAAATTAATAAATAATGATGAAAAATAAAAAAATTTTCCAAAAATACTTACTTTTTGGCGTTTTGCGTCATCTTCGAATAGTTTAGTATATTCTTGGACGTTTTAGGTACATACAGAATACTTGTTTCCAGAAGTATTCGGTAATCAGAAGTTATTACTATTTTTTTGAGATGTATCAGGTGACATCAATTCAATTTTTTTAAATGGTTAGTTTGGGAAACAAATATGTTTCGTACATTTTATAGAAATATATAGTTTCGAAAGCTCTCGAACTTATACAGCACTATCCTTTGTTCGGTTTGAAAAATAAGAAGAAACAACAGCTGATCATGTTTACATCTCAATGTGGTGATTTTCAGGGCTTTTTTTCTTGTGATCGCTGATACAGAATACGAAAAACAAATCCGATCACAAGAAAAGTCACATAAAGCTAAGTAACAATCAACTGTGATTCAATGTCAGAATAGACCTGTAAATGCCTCTTATGTCAGCCTGAACTGTTTCATTATTCTGCAAATAAATTGCATTAAATCCTGCCAAATTTCACTACACGCTGCTGCCGCCAATGACAGAGGCTTGTTTTTATCGCGAAGTTGTTATTTCAATCCGATAACTGCATTTTTCCAAATAAAAATGAAATATTTAATTTATCGTCTAATTTATCAGTTTATATCAGAGACTACGGTTCAACCCGGGTTTTCGAGTAACCCGGTTAGACCGAAAACCCGGGTATTTCGAGCAACCCGGGTTTTCCACAAATAAATGTTTAACAAATATTTTGTAGATTTTTAAAATTTTATTTAAAACATATATAAAACAAGAATGGATTGCAAAAATTATTAACTTTAGTGCTTGTACTGACTGATAACTAAGAAATTGCCAATGCTTGCTGTTAAGGCCGAAAAGTGCATTTTAATAACCGGAAAAATTTAAGAAAATTGTTTCCACAAATAGAATTTTTTTGCACAGTCCAAAAGACGACATATTAACAAAAAAATTTTCAAGAAAAGTGAAAAATATATCTAGGAAACACTCCTCCAAATTTGGTTAAAATGCCGGCAGTATTGGCCGAACGGCGCACAAAAGACCGAACCTCTGGTATCTACCCGGGTTGTCGAGTAACCCGGTTAACTCGGGTACCCCGAAAACCCGGGTATCCGGGGGCACTGGTTTAAATAAACTGAATCTATTACCGCCGATATATGTTAAAAAAATTATTTTTAAAAAAATTCAATTATTGGTTTGAAATTTTGCACATAACACTAAAACTCTAACCTCCGCTTAAATTTTTTTTCAATTGCATATAAAAATTTAGTAATTTTTGGATTAAAAAAATTTGTAAGCGCGTTCTAGTGTTGAAAAATTTAGTTTCAATATTTTTGTAAATACTACGTAACCAGGAAAAAGTTTCAGAGGGGGGTTTTCATAAAAATTTGTTTAAGAATTTTGAAGAAAAAAACTGATAAGACAAACAAAATTAAAATCAACAACAACATCGTATTTCTTTTTTTCAAAAAAAATCTTTCGACTTTCCATTAAAAAAAGTACATAGATCAAAAAATAGAAAAAAAAAGTTCGATGTTTGGAATTCTAATTGTTTATATTGTCTTTTGCATTGCATCTATGAGATGCTGGCACTATAGGGGCATAGACTTGCCTTTTTTTTCTTAAGGACGCCAATATTGAGTTTTGGTTACGCATTTGTCGTTTCATTATTGACCACAAGGCCTTTTGGGTCGAAACTGTTGAAGTAGTGATGTGCTGCGGTCATGTGAGAGGTCATATGACGTTCACGTGACGGACAATGATAAAAAAAAAGCTTACAAACATTTTATTTATTAGTTTTTACAAGAAATCTGAATTCTACAAAAATCAACATTTGCTCTACTGAATCAACACGACATTAACTTCGTCAATGTTACATTTTCCATTGTTTTTCTTTTGCATTTACTTTTTATTAAAAAAAGTTTTAAAGTTGAATTTGATTTTAAAAATCTACAAAAATGGCAATGGAATTAAACTTTCGCCGCTATAGCTTAATCCATCATTATCAGCATTTAGGGGTTTGATGCGATATGACATCTATATATATATATATATATATATAGGGGTATTCACGAGTAGTTGTACTTGAGCGTGTACTTGTGCACTTTTGTAGAAGTGTAACAAAAAAACTACACTGCAACAACAAAATGTACTGCATGACAGTTTTTACCAATTCTACATTTGTGCACTACCTCAACCTATTAGTAGTGTTCTTGTGTTTTTGTGCACTTGTGCTCTCTTGTACATTTGGCAGTGATGGAAAATGTAGAATTGACAAGTACCCGGTGGAAGCGAATACTTTTTGAATCTTTTTTTAATTTAGAAGAACTTAATTTTTTACGCTTGAATTGTGTATAAACTCCTAGAATATAATAATAAACGGAGCTAAAAACGCTAAATATTTAGTATCTAATACAAAATCAATCTTATTCTCACGAATATGGTGAGTACCAAGTACCAACAAATTAAATTTTGACATCCCTAAGTGTCAAAGATGAACCCAAAGATTGGCAACAAAAAAATAAACAAACAAAACGAAAGCGGGAAAAGCCCCAAAATGGACTTTCTACCTTCAATCCACTCAATTTTATTTGCGCCGTCTTTAAATAAAAAAATCAATTATTTGGTTTTTTTTCGCATTTATTTTTGGCATTTTGCGTTTAGTTGAAATCTTTTTAATTTTTACAAATACAAAAAACAGATGATTTTGATAGGGTTGCCTGAAACTACTCAACTGCTACTGAAGTGTGTTCACGATGTGATTCAGAAAAGTACAATTGTAAACAAGTACACCTAATCGTGAATACCTAATATAAAACTGTACTATATAATCTGAAATTTAAAATATTTCAAAAATGGGGCCCAAGAAAAAAGGGTTGGTTTTCATGTTCATCAACCCCAAATTAGATTAGAAAAAGTAGTTGGAAAAGTTTTTTTATTTCCGCTGTTAACAGAGTTATTTTTTTAATAACTGCATTTGGTATTTTAGGAGCTATTTAAAGTCAAATAAAGTTCTTATTTGACTTTCGTATAAAAGTTTACAAAATTTGTCAATTTTGGGCAAAAAGTTCTCAAAATTAAGGAAAATACGAAATTGCAAGGAAAAATGATCAATTTTATTCAGTACGATATTTTTATACCCCCACACTCACTGTGGCAGGGTATACTCACTTTGTCACAACGTTTGTAACGCCCATAAGGAGGCGTGTCCGGTATGGAAAAGTATATATATTCTTGATCAGCATCACCGCCGGAGTCAATTTAGCGATGTCCGTCTGTCTGTCCGTCTGTCCGTCCGCACGATAGCGGTCGCACTTTTGGAGATATCGACTTGAAACTTTGGGTACATGTTTTTCTCGTGAATACTGAGATCAAGTTCGTGAATCAGCCAAATCGGATAAAAACTGGGCGTGGCTCCCATACACCAAAAAAAAAGGTTAACATTTTTCAAGTCTTTTTTATTGTTGTTTTCGATTGGAAATGTTTAAAACGTATTTTTGACATGGTCCGATGTTCCTAAACCACATATAAAAGGGTCAAAATGGGGTCTTGAGACCAATTTTTTTTTTTCGGTGGATTTGATTGGAAATGTTTAGAAATGGATTTTGGACATGGTCCGGGCTCCAAAACCACCTATAATTGGCTCAAAATAGGGTCTTGAGACCACATTTTTTTATGGGGCACTGGTTTAAATAAACTGAATCTATTACCGCCGATATATGTTAAAAAAATTATTTTTAAAAAAATTCAATTATTGGTTTGAAATTTTGCACATAACACTAAAACTCTAACCTCCGCTTAAATTTTTTTTCAATTGCATATAAAAATTTAGTAATTTTTGGATTAAAAAAATTTGTAAGCGCGTTCTAGTGTTGAAAAATTTAGTTTCAATATTTTTGTAAATACTACGTAACCAGGAAAAAGTTTCAGAGGGGGGTTTTCATAAAAATTTGTTTAAGAATTTTGAAGAAAAAAACTGATAAGACAAACAAAATTAAAATCAACAACAACATCGTATTTCTTTTTTTCAAAAAAAATCTTTCGACTTTCCATTAAAAAAAGTACATAGATCAAAAAATAGAAAAAAAAAGTTCGATGTTTGGAATTCTAATTGTTTATATTGTCTTTTGCATTGCATCTATGAGATGCTGGCACTATAGGGGCATAGACTTGCCTTTTTTTTCTTAAGGACGCCAATATTGAGTTTTGGTTACGCATTTGTCGTTTCATTATTGACCACAAGGCCTTTTGGGTCGAAACTGTTGAAGTAGTGATGTGCTGCGGTCATGTGAGAGGTCATATGACGTTCACGTGACGGACAATGATAAAAAAAAGCTTACAAACATTTTATTTATTAGTTTTTACAAGAAATCTGAATTCTACAAAAATCAACATTTGCTCTACTGAATCAACACGACATTAACTTCGTCAATGTTACATTTTCCATTGTTTTTCTTTTGCATTTACTTTTTATTAAAAAAAGTTTTAAAGTTGAATTTGATTTTAAAAATCTACAAAAATGGCAATGGAATTAAACTTTCGCCGCTATAGCTTAATCCATCATTATCAGCATTTAGGGGTTTGATGCGATATGACATCTATATATATATATATATATATATAGGGGTATTCACGAGTAGTTGTACTTGAGCGTGTACTTGTGCACTTTTGTAGAAGTGTAACAAAAAAACTACACTGCAACAACAAAATGTACTGCATGACAGTTTTTACCAATTCTACATTTGTGCACTACCTCAACCTATTAGTAGTGTTCTTGTGTTTTTGTGCACTTGTGCTCTCTTGTACATTTGGCAGTGATGGAAAATGTAGAATTGACAAGTACCCGGTGGAAGCGAATACTTTTTGAATCTTTTTTTAATTTAGAAGAACTTAATTTTTTACGCTTGAATTGTGTATAAACTCCTAGAATATAATAATAAACGGAGCTAAAAACGCTAAATATTTAGTATCTAATACAAAATCAATCTTATTCTCACGAATATGGTGAGTACCAAGTACCAACAAATTAAATTTTGACATCCCTAAGTGTCAAAGATGAACCCAAAGATTGGCAACAAAAAAATAAACAAACAAAACGAAAGCGGGAAAAGCCCCAAAATGGACTTTCTACCTTCAATCCACTCAATTTTATTTGCGCCGTCTTTAAATAAAAAAATCAATTATTTGGTTTTTTTTCGCATTTATTTTTGGCATTTTGCGTTTAGTTGAAATCTTTTTAATTTTTACAAATACAAAAAACAGATGATTTTGATAGGGTTGCCTGAAACTACTCAACTGCTACTGAAGTGTGTTCACGATGTGATTCAGAAAAGTACAATTGTAAACAAGTACACCTAATCGTGAATACCTAATATAAAACTGTACTATATAATCTGAAATTTAAAATATTTCAAAAATGGGGCCCAAGAAAAAAGGGTTGGTTTTCATGTTCATCAACCCCAAATTAGATTAGAAAAAGTAGTTGGAAAAGTTTTTTTATTTCCGCTGTTAACAGAGTTATTTTTTTAATAACTGCATTTGGTATTTTAGGAGCTATTTAAAGTCAAATAAAGTTCTTATTTGACTTTCGTATAAAAGTTTACAAAATTTGTCAATTTTGGGCAAAAAGTTCTCAAAATTAAGGAAAATACGAAATTGCAAGGAAAAATGATCAATTTTATTCAGTACGATATTTTTATACCCCCACACTCACTGTGGCAGGGTATACTCACTTTGTCACAACGTTTGTAACGCCCATAAGGAGGCGTGTCCGGTATGGAAAAGTATATATATTCTTGATCAGCATCACCGCCGGAGTCAATTTAGCGATGTCCGTCTGTCTGTCCGTCTGTCCGTCCGCACGATAGCGGTCGCACTTTTGGAGATATCGACTTGAAACTTTGGGTACATGTTTTTCTCGTGAATACTGAGATCAAGTTCGTGAATCAGCCAAATCGGATAAAAACTGGGCGTGGCTCCCATACACCAAAAAAAAAGGTTAACATTTTTCAAGTCTTTTTTATTGTTGTTTTCGATTGGAAATGTTTAAAACGTATTTTTGACATGGTCCGATGTTCCTAAACCACATATAAAAGGGTCAAAATGGGGTCTTGAGACCAATTTTTTTTTTTCGGTGGATTTGATTGGAAATGTTTAGAAATGGATTTTGGACATGGTCCGGGCTCCAAAACCACCTATAATTGGCTCAAAATAGGGTCTTGAGACCACATTTTTTTATGTTCGAGGTACTTCTTCATACTGTGTGGGGGTATTTCATCTTCGGTATAGCCGAAGATAGTCCACTCTCTAGTTTTTTGTAATTTTAATTTTTTCAAGGGACATTTTTAAAATTTGGTGGTTAAATAGCTAAAACGTATTAAAATAAGCTTATTTAAAAAAAAAAATCGAAAACAAGCAAGCACGTACCAAAATCGTTAAAATAAGCACAACAAGCATTAAGCCAGCACGAGCTAGTTTCCCGAGCTCTAGTGATCTCTCACAGAAAGGACTTGAATAGAGAACTACTGCTAACAGCATAGCCACCGTTTAACATACTGAGGATTCTAATCCTTGAGCATTCGACGAAGGCTGACCACACAGAAGTAATTTGAATGCAGACATTAAAATATCTTAGTAATTAATGATCGGAATAACAAATTTCCCAGCTTAATCGATTCCTGACAACGTGGCGAACATTTTAAAAATAATAGTTATGTATTAAAATCGGTCAAGAACCCTGCAAGAAAACAGTCTAATTCCAAAATAGTTGCGAACTAGTTTTGCTGTAGGGTTCCACCCAAATCTCTTTCACATGTGGTGAAGTGGCGAATTTAACATGGCGTTGTCATTGGAGCTGCCACCTCTGCATTACCTCCGGTCAGCTCGGAAGTAACCACTACGATCTTATTGTATTCTGGTATTTATTATATAAAGACAAATTAACAATTTCAGGAACAAATAGGTCTCAAAAGAACAAAGGGAATATTGGAATGAAGAAAATTTGATATATAAATTTTCTTCAACATAAACATTTTCTCAAACGATGGCTTGATTCATTTCAACACCCTCTCTCAATCGTTTAATTCAATTTTGGTGCGAAATTGCTCGAAGCTCCAATAATTTGGTAAATATTCCTGCTAGCTCCAGCATACCGACTTCAATAGATTTTACGCCAAACCCTCTCTCGCTTTTATCCCATTTCTGTAGGAATCCTTTTGCTACTAGCCGAGCCTCATATCGAGTTGGATTTTCATCTTCCTGCACTTCCTTTGATTTCAATAGCTTTACATTGGGGGTTTCTTGGCAACATTCCAGACTTTGCTTTTTCTGCGTCGAATTGCGTTCTTCATCAATAGCTCTTCTCCAGCTTTCATCATCGGTTCTCCCAAAAAATGTCATTATAATTTTCAGAACCATCTGCGTGAATATTAACAGCGGCAGAATTCGCTTTTGAACCAGTAAATAAATCAAGTAACTTACTTGATAGTCGGCGCTCCCTTTCGCTGCGCCTGACAGTTATCTCCTGACGATTACTGCTATCTTGTTGCGAAGGGAGCGCGGTAGGTACTTCAGGATCATCACTTGCAATTCCCGCATCTTCAACAACGTCTTCTTCGTCTTGATTTGAAATAGCAAGATCAATCCCGAAATCAGCCACAACACCACGATAATTTCCGGAATGGACCACAACACCATTAACTGCTTCCCCCTCTTGTTCGTGGTTCCATCGAAATTGATACGGCACTGAATTTGACTTGTTCTTGTCATGCCCGAGAGGCCGATGCCATAACAGTGCCTCTTCTTTCTTGCATATACTTGCTACTGGTTTGTTGATAAAGAGTTCCAGCTCATACAATTTTCCGCGTAAATAAGCGGTCGCAAGCACCTCCCCATTCACTTTGATGACGGCATTATTTCGACTAAAGTTAACTTCAGCACCAGCCCTTGTTGACTTGCGCCCTGATAAAAGATTATCTCGTAGTTCTGGTACGAACAGCACATCCTTCATGACTAATTCCACACCAGTGTTACTTAGCCCTTGGATTTTTCCATATTGATTTGCTAGAAGAGATTGCTTGTCCTTAGCGACATTGATTCCAATCGAATAATTCAACTCATTAAGTTCCGAAAAGTACCAGGTTTCATTTGCAAGATGATCACTTGCCCCAGTATCAAGCTTAAATATGACCTTCTTCTTATCGGTGTTGGTCATGTACCGATCAGCCAAGAAGCAAAAACTCTTGTTGCTTTTGTTGTCAGCCTCCTCACTACAAACTTCTCCTGGTCGGCAATCCTTGGCTTGATGTCCAAACTTATTGCATTTAAAGCACTTTCCATTGAATTTATTTTTCTTGAAAATCATACTTATCGTTCGACTCCCATGCTTCATCCTCAAAGCGATTATTTAGTTTGATCTCTTCAGCGATCAATCGTTCTTTGGCTATTGCGAAATTAAATTTTCCATCAAGATTTTGCAGAGCCGTTACCAACGGATAAAACTTTTCGGGCACAGTCAAAAACATCTGAGCGAGCACATCACCTTCTTCCATATTGGCCTCTGCCGATTTCAGTTGACGCACAAGATTTTCAAAAACTTGTAAATGCGATGCCACTGCATCACCACTCTTCATCCGCAACGTTGCTAGTTGTTTACGGAGCAGTAGTTGGGTCACTATGGACTTTTTGGCAAATGTTGACTACAAGCTTTCCCACATAGCTTTAGCAGTTTCTTTGTCTCTCACATAGCTGAGACAATCCGAGTGTACAAAACTCACTATCCGTTCCATTGTCTTCATGTCCTTCCTGAGAAATTCTTCCCTCGCTTGCGCTTCGCTTGGAGGATCGCCGGTGAGAACTTCCACCAAGTTATGCGAGCTTAAATGGATTTTCATCCGGAATTGCCAATCGTCATAGCCGCAACCATTAAATTGCGGGATACCATTTACAAAATTGTCGCCCATAACCTATTGTATTCTGGTATTTATTATATAAAGACAAATTAACAATTTCAGGAACAAATAGGTCTCAAAAGAACAAAGGGTATATTGGAATGAAGAAAATTTGATATATAGCTCTTTCATAGCGGTAGAAAATTGACCCCTAACAATACTCATAACCAGTTACTACAACTTAGCTACATACTAGCTTCCGGTAATTTTAAAAACTTTTTCGCAAAAATAATTTAATATTTTATTTTTAAGTAGCACTTTATTATTAAAAACACTATTTATTTTAAAAGTATTATCTGAAAATATAAAATTGTAAAAATATGAAACTGCAAAAAAAAAAAAAAAATAAAAAAAAGATAAACGAATATCTGTAAAAATAAAAATATGAAAAATTTGAAATTGTTAAAATAAATATAAAAATCATTCTGAACAAAATGCATTTATTTGCCCTCATTGACCATACTGTACGCACTGATTTTAATACTCGCTGCTTTTGTATTTATGTCGCACCGGCGGTCTTAACAAAAATATATGTTGCTTTGAAAATAATTTCTATTATCATTAAATCACTCACACCACATTTTTTCACATTTATTCTTATTTTTTACATTTATATTAAAATTTATTTACAAAATTCCAATATTTGCTAACATTTTCAATTATAAGAAAATATATCACTTTACACAAAACGATTGTCATTTCTCCAAAAGAATATTATTCAAGTTATTTCAACATTTTTTGTTACTTGATTTAATTTTTTAGATTTTTTTTATACGAAGCCGCCTTTTAATTCGCTTTACAAATCACAACTGATTAGAAAAACTGGTTTACTCACAGATTCCTCGGTTTTTCTTCAGCAATCTTCTCTCAAAGATAAACGAAACAAAGCCAAGCACAAATCACTGAGTTTTGTTTGAAACACACTACCTCTGCATTACCTGTGTGTAGTTCCGAACCAATCTACAGCTCTAAAAGTGCTTGATTCACCCATTGTAACTATAAAATAGCTGTATACCCTATAGAACCAGTAAAATGGGAGTCAGTTGTTTCTTGCAGGGATATTGAAATCGACCCATTATTGCAGTATCTCCAATTCGTTTAGCCAACGGTGACTACTCAAGGAGTGATGCCGAAAAACCAAAAATTACAAACAGTTCATACAAAATTTTCTAATAGTTAAATTTTTAAGATTGTTTTACCAAATTTAAGATGGGTAATTCCATATCAAATCGGCAAGGTGTTTTCACTCTATCTCTCCGATTTTATTGAAATTTGGAAGGATGATAAGTAACAGATGGAGCAACGAAGAATTTTTTTGTTCAGAATCAAACAGGCTTTGCAATTACATGGCAAATACTGTAGAAGGAGGTGTATTTGAGTTGAAATTATTAATAAGGTCTTAAAAAATGGTAATTAGTGTTGGTAATTGTTTCTCATAGTCGGGTTCAAGCTCAGTGCAACTTAAATCAATTAAGCTGCGAATTTTTACAACAAGAAATTGTATGCCAGCAGGTAAAAAATGTTCTTAATTATTAGTATGTTAGTAAATACATTTTTTTATGAAAACCCCCCGACATTTTTTTCTGGCTTCTTAATTTTTAAATTTATTTTTAATTAAAAAAATTAAAGTGAAAAATTCATTTAGACAATTCTTCATTATAAAAATATAATTTCCTTAGATTTCAATTAAATTTGTGGTAAAGTAAAATCTCGGCCAAAGCGTCCCAAAGTTAAGAGCCCACTTGTCATATTTGGATTTATATCCGATATGTGCACATGCGATACGCGGTTTCCTAAATTATAGTTCAATTTGTTCGTAAAGCAATAGCGAAAGCGTAAGCATGTCTGATTAAAATGACTACTTCGATGAAATATGCATTGCACGAATTTGAAGCAGTAAACGATGAACTTATGTATTTTATTACATTTTTTTCTAACAACAACCATGGACATTAGACCGTCCCGAAAAAATAAAGTTGTCCGCACACCATCTAATTTGAAGCATATTTGGAAAGAAAGATGTCCTTGCTCTTAAGTATCCTTCTAGTACTTACCCACCATATCTCAGTTAGTACCACCCTAATCTACCATTCCAATTGCAGAAAATTAAAGCTCTCGAAAAATCATTAAACTCTTGCAAAGGAAGTATACCAATTATTCCATTAGAACTATTTAAAAAAAATATAATTAATATTTTTACCGAACGCATTGACATATTTCATCATATCGTCACCATTTATTATCCGATTTTAAAGTATCAAAATGTTTGTCTCGATGAGACCTACAACAATGCCTTATACGTCATGCCATTAAGTACATCTTTCTAGTACTTACCTACCAGATCTCAGTTAGTACCACCCTAATGTACCCTAATGTACCCTAATGTATACATTGGAATGTTTTGTTTTTAAACTTCTCAACTTCTACAACATAAATTAAAGAAATTCATGTATTACATGAACAAAGCGCTCGGTGTTTTGAGAATGGCATGGATAAGCTGTGCAAATATTTAGCAAAGAAAGCAATCAAATAAAGTTATTTTTCTTATACTATCCAAGTAATTCGATTATTTCATTTGAATATTGTAATTCTTCCAGCTGGTCTTGCGTGAAGAACTGCAAGCAAGCCAATTTGAATTTGCTCCAATCGATCATATTGAAGTATATGTCACTCTTAAAATTAATGAAAGCATCTACTTGTGGGCCGAACATTGGACGAATACATGTGGTTACTTCCTTGCGGGTTAATATAAGAGTTATAAAAAGATTTCTGTTCTTTCATGGTTTCTTATGAATTATTAAAAAATTATGGACGATTATGGACTGAATCGCGCTGCACATATGCCAAATGCATTTTCAACAACGTTCCTTGCTCGTGATAATCTGTAATTGAAAATTTTACGCGGCATAACTTGTTCTCGATAAGAGAATGGTATCAGCAAGTATGGTTTCAGCTGAAAACCAAATTGGACACTCGCAGGTGGAATGCAGACGGGCGGAGAATTGACAACTGCTGTCAAGATCTCTTATTCCCTTTTTGTTACGACTTCGTTTTAGAAGTTTGTTGATGAGCTTTTACGATCTGATGTTGGGGATGGCATTGCCAGGCGCAAAACTATACTTAATATGGAAAAAAAATAGAATAAAAGCTTTTCGTACTCTTTGAACCTGATAGAGGGAGGGGAATCTGTCGACATTTATGCTTTCGCCTATACATACATGAGTGCCGCCAAAAGGAGTATTTTCATTTTGCTGAGTGCGGGGGTGTATATGTAAATTTGCCAAACACACTCTAGAAAAATCTGAGGAGATCTTTCACATATATGTGTGGGTAAAGCCCCGACTGCGAATACTAGCTTCTGCGTAGGTAGAAATGTATAGTGAGCGCCATATATGCGTTCATATAGACAAAAATGTTAATAGAGTTTGTCAAGTTGTGGCAAGTCGGCCATTGGTGTTTCGAGATTTTAATAGTGGAATTGGTCCCGTAAATCAAGTGCACATAAAGGCATAATTTTTGTCATTATTATTTTTTTTTTCTAAAATACTCTCGTTTGACAGATTTCCGTTTTGTGTGTCAGTGAGATTTCGTTTCCATTTCGCGGTCGGTTATTTGCGGTTTTCATATACGTATATTTCAGAGTAGGTTTTGAAAAGTTTAGTTATCGGGTTTTCGCGTATTCGTATGTTTCGTTCGGCCGGGGTTACCATACCGCGAGGGTCGGCTTCAATCCCACGCGTCGCGATTGAGCTGCCGGGCAATTAGAGATTTTTATTATCGCGTGGGAATTTTTGATTTTAGTTTTTTTAAATAAAGTTTTAGATAAAAATAGCGCGATACGATGACAAATAGCATTGGAACTAACTATTGTGGCAGTTGAAAGCGAGCACCTAAAGTTTCAGTTAATAGATATACATGTGAATATCGAAATGAATACTGTTGTAAAAGCCTTGCCTTGCAAAAACTCCTCCATCAAATTTGTATTTGGCGTCCACCAAAGCCATCAGAACGATGCTATTGTGGTTTTTGTAATTGTAGTATTCGGAGCCGCAGTGAGCCGGTGCCTGAATCATAATGTGTTTACCGTTTAGCGCACCACAGCAATTGGGGAAATTCCATCGATTTTCGAACTTGTTCGCAATTCCTTCCCATTCTTCAGCAGTATCCGGAACCTTAATCAATAAAATGAGATAATCCAATTTGAGCTAGAATCAGTTAACACAATCAAATCGTTGTCAATGTACTGACCTTTAAAAATTCACCTTTAAACGCCTGAAAAATAGCAACACAAAATTCTTGTATTATGTTACATATCGTGGTTTTTCCTAAAAGAAAACAGTCATCAAGCTCGAAAAGCTGTCGCCTGTCGCTAGGTAACGTAAAGTTACCGCCAATCTTTCGCCCACCGAAATCGATTCCCTAAACCGGTTGTTTTTTTGGCAATGTACGGTGCGAGCCTCTCCACGAGATAATCAAAGTCTTCCATGTTCATCAATAGAAAGTTCTAGAACCATCGAGGATCCAAAGGTTCCTCTAATTTCAGCCCTGGCCGAATCCACCATTTTGTTGTCTTTTTTTGAGCACTTCTTTCCCCTGATGGACAATACTATACAAAACACCGCGCTTGCAATTGCTACACCTTTTTTGTTCTTTTTTATTTTCATTTCTGTTAATATTTTATATATTTCACTAAACTCTTGATCTGTTTTTATTTCTCGCTTTTTTCCGAAAAAGTTGTCAATTTATTCTTCTTCTTAACAAAATATATTTGACAATCCCAATGGAAACAGTGCTTCAAACTATTGACTCCAAAATTCGTTGTCAGTCGTTGACAAACACTGCTATACCGATTTTGCATCAGTTTACAGATTGTAATGAGTATTTAATGACTCCCCACGGAGACGTCTCCTGGCAATATAATAGGACGATTGTGCATAATTCATAAGAAACATTGAAAGAACAGAAACCTTATCTTTTTACAAACCCTTTATTAACTTGCTTTGGGTGGACTATATAAATATATATACATATATATATATATACATTAGGGTGGGTCAAATTTTCGGGTGGGTCAAATTTTCGGGTGAGGAAAACGGCTAAAAGCGTCTAACGAAACGAAATCTACGCGAAATTCTAAGCAAATTACCCGAAGAAACTAGGGGTCTAAAACGAAAACGTAGCTCCCGCCGAGAGACAGAAACCAAAATGCTATCAAATTTCCATCAAATCAGTTTCACTGTGCGACAAGACAAAAAATTATGGAGTTTTGATAATTGGGGCTGATAGAGGAACAAAAAAGAAGATACACGTGTAACGGGGTTTTGCCACATCACGTCTGAAACATTTTTTAGAAGAGGTCAAAGTTTGCATTTTTTGTCGAAAAGGGTTATTTTTTAAATTGCGACAAATTGCGATTTTTTCTAAAATTATGCGGTTTTGACAATTGGAGCTGATCGAAAAACGAAAAAAAAAATATACGTGTAACGGGGTTTTGCCACATCACGTCTGAAACTTTTTTTTAAAGAGGTCAAAAATTGTATTTTTTGTCGAAAAGGATCATCTTTAAAATTGCGACAAATGCATATCTCCGAATTTTCAACAAGTGGAGTTACACCTCTTTTACTTTAACCCCTAAATTTCTTTATTCACACCACCCAATAAGCTAAAAGAGAGAGAGATTTGCAGAGCTTCGCTTTACGTGTAGTTGTTGTCTCTTACTCTTAATTGCTCTTGTTTGTTCTATGGCGTGCTGTTAAAGGCGGATTCACTGACCACTTTGAACTTTTTGAATTTTTTACATGAAGTTTTAGTGCTTTTTCTCTCTTTATTGTGAGTGGAGAGGGAGAAAACACAAAAACTCCATATACAAAATTCAATAAATTGAAAGTGGTCAGTGAATCCGCCTTAAACATTTCTTTTGATTGATTTATGCACATAACAGTAACGTTTAAAAAGTAAGCTTGTGGTAATTTCTTTTTTACAAAAACTTTTTTTTTTTAAAATAACATAAAATTATGGAAACATAAACGATGTCAATTGACGCTTCCAATTCGGAAATGGATGTGTTTGCAATGGCTTCAGGGTCAAGTTTTCTGACTACTCAGAACGCAAAAATCATTGGAATACCAAGTGAATTTAGTGAATTGAATTTTCCAACTTATCGTGATGTCTTAAAATATTATTTTTTCTTAAGTGATCTCGAAAAACAAAGAAAAAAAAACAATACTCTTATGCAAGCCTTTCTCCGATAATTGCAAACAAAATAATTGGAATTTGGAACAAAATTGATATGGCACTGATAAATACAAAAAGCATTTTAAAAAGCGTAATACATTTCTCGACAAGTACCACAAAGAGGTTAAAAACATATCTAGACTCAATACATTTTCAGACTTTGAGAAAACGTTGAATGTTTTATTTTATGTCGGTAAATGCCGTGGCAAAAAAACAATGCCTTGCTCCTGTGGATTAATTCCTGATCACCTCAAAGCGTTCACAATTGACCAACACACCAGCAGAAGGAATACAATTCCCGAATGCGTGCTAAACAACAATCAAGCCAACTCCCAGCTACCTCAGATTCTACGTATAGGCCCGAAACTTTACACATGGACGTTGAAGCTGAAATCGAGTTTTCAATGCCAGCAGCAAGAGAGGCGATTTTGTGCAAAAGGGGACCTTACGTTAAAAGATACGACACAATTAATTTCGCTATGATGTGTGATAGATTCGGCATTTCAGACAGAGTCGCCTCGTGTTTAGCTACAGCTTTGTTTAAAGACATTGGCCTTACCGATGATAGTGGGGAACCAACAATTATGGATAAATCCAGAGTAGCTCGTGAAAAAATTAAAAGCAGGGAGTCCATATAGTGATTCTTAAATAGCCGGGAAGCAAATTGTTGGGGCACATACAAGTTGAAGCTGAGGACTACAATACAAAACAAATGCAATTATGCGAGTTCTTTAAGGAAAAAAATTTATCACTTACTAGCTTGATAGGAATTTGCTGCGATGGAGAACCCACAAATACTGGAACGCGATATGGAATAATACGAAAGATTGAGATTTTTTTGAATAAACCATTACATTGGTTTGTTTGTTTTTTACATTTCAACAAACTTCCGCTTCGGCTTTGTTCAATGCTTTAGACAAATCTACAACAACTGGACCACGTACTGCTAGTGGGACTTTGACGAAATTAATTGAGACCTGTGAGCAACTTCCGGTAAGCATGCAGTTATTATAACAACGATTTAGCGTTAGTCGCTTAAATCCCTTTATATATTATAAATCATTTTGTGCTTCTATATGTCTTTCGGTCTGACTGTCTGTCTGTCTATCTGCTTGTTGCCGCATAACGGCTAAACGGCTAAACCGATTCTATTGAAATTTTCAAGATAAATTCTGTAGGCATTTACCTGTGTCATTGGCCATATGAGATTTGGATTGGCAAAGAGGCTCGGCAATTCTGATACAAAGCAATATGCGATTACAAGGAAATTTTGAACATAGGTTAGGTTAGGTTAGAGGGTAGATGGCACCATTGGAGCATAAATACTCCAGTGCCATCACACTTAGGCCAAAAAAGTTGACCCATTGTGATGCCCGTAGTTTAAGAGGTGGGATAGGCCCACACTCGTCAAACCATAAGTTGGTAATCCAACCACCCAGAATTTCTTACAAAGGCGAGCATATCACGAGGGGGTTTATCAGATAACTCCGCCAGGTCATCGAAAAAGTATTCCCCAAGGGTTCTACGCCTGAGATGTTGTAGACTTGGACATCGACAAAGGAAGTGGTGGGTATCTTCCTCGACTTCCTCGTCACCACAGCCCCTACAAACGTCATTTTGGGTAAGACCAAGTCTGATAGCATGAGCTCCTAAAAGGTTGTGACCCGTTAATGTGCCCATGAGGATAGATATGGATTTCCTATCAAACTGCAGGAGCTTGACCGTACGTCCTTCATTGCGTAGTGGCCATAGTTTGCGAGAGGTCTCACAGGAGAGTTGTCTCCATCTGATGTTGGCCTGCCTCGCAAATTGTTTTTCTAGTCGTTCCCTAATACTGCAGAGTGGGATTTTTACAGAACGATCCGCTAGGTCAACACTAATTGCCGAACCTTTCCGAGCCAATTCGTCGGCTGCTTCATTTCCAGGTATTCCCTCATGCCCCGGCACCCAGCAGAGCCTAACGCGATGCTGTGAGCCAAGAACCTGCAGCTCTTCGCAACAGCGACTGACAAGCTTTGACTTGATGTAGACGGCAGATAACGCTTTTATTGCTGCCTGGCTATCAATGAAAAAGGTGATATCATCATGTGGTATCTCACCATTGAGGTCGCCTTGGCCGTCTCCGCCACTGCCAGTATCTCCGCTTGGAAGACACTGCTGTTGTCTGGCAGACGGATGTATCCCGTGATCCCTAATTTTTCGCAGGTGTAACCCGCACCGGTAACAATGTTCATTTTGGACCCATCAGTGAAGACTGATATGGGTACGTTTTTTGATAGGTCATTTCCCTCCCACTCTTTCCTGGTGGGAAAGTGACTGGAGAAGGGAATATTGAAGTCTGGGTATGGCAGCAGGTAGTCAGAGCTGATGTCGTTTCCAAGATGTCGTTGCATTATGTCTGAGTGCCCCGTCGAGTTTCTATGCCAGGTTTCTGTCTGGCTTATTCTTAAGGCACTCTTTGCTGCATATTCTTGTGTATATAGGTCTAGAGGCAGAAAATTAAGAATTGTCTCGAGTCCAGCCGTCGGTGATGATTTCATCGCACTAGATATTCCTTTACATGCTATTCTTTGTATTTTTGTCATTGCTTTCAGATTAGTGGTCTTGCTGGCTGATTTCCACCACACGAGACAACCGTAGGTCAGTATTGGCCTAACGATGGCTGTATACATCCATGAGATGATTTTGGGGCGTGGGCCCCACCTTCGTCCAAAAATTCTACTACAGGTGTAAAATGCAATTGACGCTTTCCTAACCCTTTCTTCTATGTTTAGTTTCCAGTTCAGTTTCCTGTCTAAAACGAGACCTAGATAGCGGGTGCTTTCTGAGACTCTGAGAGCGATCCCCTCTATAGATGGTGGTCTGAATTGTGGAATCGTTCGTTTGTTCGTGAATAGGACAAGTTCGGTTTTTTGGGGGTTAACCCCCAGTCCACATTTCTTAGTCCAGTCGCTCAGTTGTTTCAGTGCTACTTCTAGTATATCGCTGATGGTCGGAAGGAATTTCCCCGTTGCTAGTAGTCAAACATCGTCCGCGTATGCGGTCACCTTTATCCCACTCTTCTCAAATTCAATCAGTATTTCATTTAGTACCAAGTTCCACAGAAGTGGTGAGATGACACCGCCCTGCGGGGTACCCCGAGAGGCAGTCGCCTCCATGTTCGTGTTCCGTTCTGATTTTCCGCTGGCTTAACGTACCAACGATCCAGTCTGTTAGGGCAGGCTTGATATTCGCGTGTGTTAGCGCCTACTAACCGCACTTACGTTGACATTGTTGAATGCGCCCTCAATATCTAAGAATGCAGCTAAAAAACTCTTTATAAGAAAGATTCTTTTCAATGGTGCTGACGACGCAATGCAGCGCCGTTTCCACACCCCTCCCTTTCGTGTATGCATGCTGTGCCGAGGATATGTCACAAGGTCTCAGCCTGCTACGAATATAAAAGTCTATGAGTTTTTCGAAAGTCTTCAGTACGAAAGACGTCAGGCTGATGGGCCTAAAATCCTTCGCTAGTGTGTGGCTGGCTTTGCCCCCCTTGGGAATAAAGTTAACATAAACTTGCCGCCAAATTGCTGGGATGTGCCCGAGCTTAAGGCTGCTCAAGAACAATTCCTTATGAATTGGTGTTATAATATTCTTGGTCTTCTGCAGCATTATCGGGAGTATCCCGTCACTACCAGGAGATTTATAGGGCGAAAAAGAATCAATCGACCAGTTTATCTTTTCCTCAGTAACTAAACCTTCAGGTATACCATTACTTGTGGTCGCTGTTCTACTCGCGTCCGCATTTTCCTGATTAATATCACAACCTGGGAAATGCGTTTCCAGCAGAAGCTGTAGAGTCTCAGAGCACGATTCGGTCCATCGCCCATCGTTTCGCTTGAGGAATCCAGGTATAGCTGGTGCTTTCGAGAGAAGTTTTCTTAGCCTTGCTGAGTCAGAGGAATGTTCTAAACCACTACAGAAATCCTGCCAAGACGTTCTCTTGGCGTTCCTTGTAGCGGTTTTGAATTTCCTTGTACTCGTTTTGTAGTCGTCTCAGTCAGTGGATACATTGGTTCTCATAGCCTTATTAAAGAGCTTGCGTGCGGCGCTTCTTAAGACCCTAAGCTCCTCTGTCCACCACGGTGCTGATTTCTTTACCTTGGCTGTCCTTAACGGACATGCCTTACAATACGCCTTACTAAGGAGAAGCCCTAGCGACCTGGCAGAATTGTCTATCTCATGCGCTGATGTCAGATTTTGCGCCTGCAGTGTATGTATTCCATTCCCTACTTCACTTACAAAAGAGTCCCAGTCCGCCTTTCTTGGGTTTCTATATGGGGGTAATGTATTCTTTGGTATATCTATTTCAAATTCTATTATTATATGATCAGAGAACGAGGCCTCAGGGGAGACCATCCACTGGTTTATAGATATAGAGTCGCATTTTTGTCGGCAACGCGCAGGTCGACATGAGCCCACGGTGCAGTTGTGTTGGCGACAAATGCCTCGTGCCATTTCAGCGTGTCCGCATCATCACACTGAAGCATCTTAAAACCCTTGATTGTGGTCAGCTGGCCGAAGAGAGGGATATGCTTCCCCTTCTTCAGGATAGCATCATTCACACCCTCAAGGATTCTGAGCTCTATCAGCTGCCACTGGTCCTCTGTCAGTCGACGTTCGGGGTTCCCGTAGTCAACCACAGCGACCCTAAGACCGTCCTGTATGACGTCTGCAACGGTTCTTCGCTTTTTGTTGCAGGCCATCGGCGGCGACACCGTATCGTCGTGCCTGCCCCTTTTTGGAGTTCCCGCCACTGCGCCCAATTTCTCTGGAGCAGTAGTGGTCTACCTGAGTTTACCCGCCGCTGAGGTCGGGGGCAAAGGGCCTCCATTCCTCGCAGCAAGTAACCTCATGCTGGCCCCCGAAGGTACAGACACGCGCGATATGGGTGCCTTCACCGTCTCGTCCGCCGCCGTTAGCATCTGGCGTTCCCTTTCCGTGTAGGAATTCGGGTCGCGCTTCTTCATCCGTCGTATCAAGCGTTTGGCGTTCAGCCTCTGCTTGACGGTCTTCCCCTCGTTCCTAGCACTACCAGCCTTGCTCCCCTCAGCGACCATTGGAACATCGGGTTTCCCCGAGCCATGGTGGTGTTGCTTCGGGTCCCTCGGCAGGGTGCCCCCATCTCTGCGTCCGTTTTATCGGTCGCTGAGGATAGCCCCTTTAGGCCCGCGCGTTATGCAGCCTTTTACGGTCCCTTTCGTTCAGTTCATCCCAGGTCTTGTTACCCAACCTTCTAACTGTCAACTTGCTGTTTGCGATCCTCTTACGAGTCGAAGCTGTTGACATGGTTGACAGCCCGGATGAGCTGGCGACAGACATATTATCGTCCTCACGAAGAAGCAGTTTCTCCATGTTGACGGCAATATTACCGCCGCCTACCTCACCGACACTAATCGATTCGTTGTCCGTTGTCGCGCATTGGAGAAGAAGGTTCTCCTCCTCCTCCGTCATGTCCGTCGTCGTTCCTAAATTTTTTAAAGTTTTTTCTTTTTTGGAGTTAATTTTTGGTCCCTCGAGTGTGGGGGAAGGGCGGTCATCCTGCACTCACCCCCAGTATGCAGGAAAGGGGAATTAGGTTAGAACTAGAGGTCCCCAGGTATCTAGAGCTCGCATACTAAAGACCGGGCTCCCTCCTGGCCACGCATCCCTCGGCGTATGAAGCTCCACCTTGGATTAGGGGATTTTAAGGAGTTACCTCTCCTTCGCCCGACTATGTTAGCCAGACCCAGACAGAACTACATCCGTGTCGGGAACTGTTACCGGCGGTCACCAACGTGGAGGTCATAGTCGCACTTCCAAACAGCTCTCACAGTTACGACACGTACCACCTGTTCACCAGAATGATTACGTGTTTATCCCCCTGCACAGAACTGAATGACTAACCACCAAATTTTAAACATAGAGTTGGAAGCTTAGCGGGAGGATACTGAAAACTGCTACCCCGACCATTACTACTCTCAGAAATTTTAAATATAAGGTTGGGAGGTTTACGCAGGATTCTGAATATGAGAAATGCTACGCTACCCCTCCGCCCCATGTCAAATACTGAAAATAGTCCGACTGGACCAAATATTAAAGTAGACTTATGAACCGATTTTGGTTAAATTTGAAATTAAAAGTTAAAAGGTTCACGTGACGAATTTACAATCAACTACAGCTTTCATTGACGTTTTCGCACATTCTTATATTTATTTTAAAATTTGTATACCTGTTATATATCACCCGCAAAACGCAGGGTATTTAACGACTAGTAGTAAAAAAATATTCCGTTGTAGGCTGTACCTGATTTTGAACCGATTTCTTTGGGGAATATGCCACCACATATGGACACTAAAGAGGAAAAAAGTCTTTCTACTGACGTTTTATATCTCTACCGAATGGCCAAAGCTGTATCGGAAGGTTCGTGTCCAGAGAAATTGTAAACAAAACCATACAAAACAATGCATTTTTCGCCCATCCAGAAAATGTTTTGTTGGCAATACTGTTCGATGAAAGGAAACCTGTTCGCGAAAGAGCCTTCAATAGAATCCTTCATTATCGTGAACAAGCATATGACTCAACTGAACTCAGAACTTCTAAGAAGCATCTCAATAATTTCGATTGCACAGATTATATGGATTTAGTCGACTTAGATAATGACGACATATTATCTGAGCCTCCATTTACTGCAAGCATCCCACACGAGCACTTGTTGGAGTACATAAATTCAGATGAATTAACACTTCCAGATCCAGGAATTCCATCCCACATTCAGGGAACCGATGTGTGCAGTTGCTAACGCAAGTCTCACGACGCGTAATTGCAAAGAATCGAGACGATGTTCTCAGCTATTAAATGGAAAAACGCTGCCACACATTCCCTCTATCAGCTCCAACTGTCAAAACCGCATAATTTTAGAAAAAACGCCATTTGTCGCAATTTAAAAAATAACCTTTTTCGACAAAAAATGCAAACTTTGACCTCTTCTAAAAAATGTTTTAGACGTGATGTGGCAAAACCCCGTTACACGTGTATCTTCTTTTTGTTCCTCTATCAGCCCCAATTATCAAAACTCCATAACTTTTTGTCTTGTCGCACAGTGAAACTGATTTGATGGAAATTTGATAGCATTTTGGTTTCTGTCTCTCGGCGGGAGCTAGGTTTTCGTTTTAGACCCCTAGTTTCTTCGTTTTCGTTTTTGCTAGACGCTTTTAGCCGTTTTCCCGAACAATTTGACCCACCCTAATGTATATATATATATATATGTATATATATATATATATGTATATATATATATATATGTATATATATATATATGTATATATATATATATATGTATATATATATATATATGTATATATATATATATATGTATATATATATATATATGTATATATATATATATATGTATATATATATATATATATGTATATATATATATATATATGTATATATATATATATATATGTATATGTATATATATATATGTATATATATATATATATATGTATATGTATATATATATGTATATATATATATATATATGTATATATATATATATATATGTATATGTATATATATATATATATATGTATATGTATATATATATATATGTATATGTATATATATATGTATATATATATATATATATGTATATATATATATATATATGTATATGTATATATGTATATATTTATATATATATTTTATATATACAACATAAAAATCAAATTTTGCTGAGTTGAGGCGAATTCGGTCATAATTCACCTGGACAAAATAATAGGGCCATCGACCATTTTTTAATGAAAATATGACTTATTTACATTTTGATAAGTATTCACATTTACTACTTTGGCTTTGTTAATACTGTGTGTATCCTCCTTTATTCATTGATAGATTTTAAACTTCCGGATTTAGTTGGGGCTATCAAACGTGGTCCGACAACCCGTAAACTTCACTGATCTCATTTTTAGGACTAAACGAACCAGAAAAAGTACGGGAATGACATATAAATTTTGTTTGGGAAGCCTCTAGCTCTCTAGCTTATGTGGAAGTGTATGAAAAAGCACGCCGCAGATTTGAGGATATCTATATATATATATATATATATATATACATTATATATATATGTATATATATATATATTATATATATATTATATATATATAATGTATATATAATGTATATGTGTATGAAAAAGCACGCCGCAGATTTGAGGATATCTATATACATACACTTCCACATAAGCTAGAGAGCTAATAGCACTCGGTTCGCAAAAATTAAAAAAAAAAAAAAAATAGGAAAATAGAAAAAGAGTAAAAAACCAGTTTTTTAAAATAAAGCTGAAAATAAATTTCCTTTAAATTAATTTCCGCAATTTCGATTTAAAATTAAGGGTTTTTGGCGACTTCAAAATTTGCAATGATATTAGGAAGAAAGTACGGTTAAAGGGTTATAAGCTAGAGAGCTGATAGCACTCGGTTCGCAAAAATTTAAAAAAAAAAAAAAAAAAATAGGAAAATAGAAAAAGAGTAAAAAATCAGTTTTTTAAAATAAAGCTGAAAATAAATTTCCTTTAAATTAATTTCCGCAATTTCGATTTAAAATTAAGGGTTTTTGGCGACTTAAAAATCTGCACTTCCACATAAGCTAGAGAGCTGATAAAACTAAATTGGCAAAAAAAAAAAAAAATAGGAAAATAGAAAAAGAGTAAAAAACAGTTTTTTAAATAAAGCTGAAAATAAATTTTTTTAAAATTAATTTCCGCAATTTCGATTTAAAATTAAGGGTTTTTGGCGACTTCAAAATTTGCAATGATATTAGGAAGAAAGTGCGGTTAAAGGGTTATATTTAAAAAACTTGTTGTTTACTCTTTTTTTTAATAATTAGATATGTATATGTTAGGTTCAGCTCCAAAAAGAAAACAAATAAATTTTACATTTGTAAATGTACGGTTATCACTTTTTAATTTATTTTGTGCATTGCAGACATTTTAAAAATAAAATAACAAAATTATACAGTAGCCAAAACCCAACGTTTATACAACAGAATATCTGGAACTTTGTTTCAATTTACACATTTCCAGATATTCTGGCGTATAAAACGACCACCCCGACGCACAGTGATTTGTCTCCATATGAGTTGGGACAAAAATCGAAGGAGTATTCTGAATTAATTGAAACTAAGTTTCTAAATGTGTTTTGGCCCGCTGATTTCAAAATTGTAATCGGTTTTTCCGTTTTTTTCAAAAAGTGGTGAATTTCTTTTTTTTTTCAGAAAAAAAAAACACATTTAACTTAAAAAAAAAAAAAAAATTTCACTAACTTTTACGCATCTTTTTTTTGCAATCCATAATTTTTTGGGCTTTTCTGTTTTTTACTTGAAAAACTTTTTTTTTTCATGGTACTCACAAATTTTTACATCGGAGTTTAATGTCAACTATTTTATTTTTCATTTTTTAATACAATAATAACATTTATAAAAAAGTAAAGTTTGTATCGTTCTTGCCAAAAATGACTTTTGGGAAATTTCGCCAAGTTATCAAAAATACATTTTTTTGTTCCAGCATTTGTTATCAAATTTCCCTAATTTGAAAATAATCCACGGACGTCAAATAGAATCAAATAATCAAATAAAAAAGTTCATATTCTTTTTAGTCAATGTATTATCTTTCCAAAAATACCATATTTTATATAATTGATGACATCAAACTTTCTGAATTTTGTCTATGGGATAAATCACTTTGCGACGTTGCGTATGTAGCAGTGTATTATATAAAAATATTATAAGCTTTCATTACATATATTTATAGCAAAAAATGAGATCTACATAAAGTACATTCAAAGATGGTTATGTATGCGTTTTCTTATCGTTTTGTGCTTTGTACTAAAAACTTCTTCTGGTATGTTAAGACCACTTCATTCAAAGCTATCTTGTACATATTCGCCAATATCGGATCTTCGTTCCCAAAATCACGCCCTGTGGACGTCACGAAGTTTCCGATATCGTCCCAAGAGTCGCTATTCGACGCGTCATTCATGGTTCGAATAGCTCACCCAGTATTTTTTTTAGAAAATTATCATATTGATATTCTTACTACATTTATTAACTACTTTTCTTGTGTTATACAAACCATAACCTTATTTTAAAGTGGGAATTTAATGATTTGAAATTTGTATGAACAAGATTGGTTGCATTTTGACTTTCACTTACTTTTCTCATGGAATGTGCGGACGTGAAAAATTTAGCTCCATAATATTTACGAAAATTGAAGTGATAAAAACACAAAAAAAAAATCGAAATTTGTGCGGGACCTGTGCGCGGAAAAAGCGCCCAATAATCTCGCATTAGTCTTGGCACTGACTGCAAAAGGCCAAATAAATAATCAATAAACAAAATTAAAAAGTGATCAATATGATGAGAACGCCGCCACTTGATTCAATCTCACAAACTGGTTTGTCGGAAAACACTAACAATGCTGAAGCACCCGCGAAAGGGTCGCATTCTCTGAGAATGCATCGCAACTCACTCTTGTGTTTCCTGCTAACAATGCTATTCTAGCTGAAAACACTATTTTGAAGAGTCGCTCTGCAGAGGCGCTCTTCGTAAGCTCTCTCGCATCTCGTTCCTTGGCGAGAACGATGTGAAACCCCAACACCCTACACCCAGCAGAAAACGGAAATGGCAGCAGCCGCAGCATCTAAGTCGACTTTGGCAAGTACAAATTCTCTTAATACCCTTACGCCAGACCCTCTCAATAAATTTACAGAGAATCAAAAGTCTGATCATAAGCCCCAGTCAGCGAAAAAAGGCAATAAAATTAATTCTCTCGAGCAATGCAAAAACATCAAGCGACCCCTCCAGAAAATACCAATACGCCTAAGATTTTTAAATCCAAATCGAATTGGATATTCGATTTGGATTACGGGCTGGATGCCCGTAAATCTTGGCCAAAATAGATATTCTTTATTGTATGAAGAAGAAAATTCAGACCCTAAACCAAAAACGTCGAAGCCGCCGCCAATTTATCTCAAATTCTCTTGTCAATCTGATAACACAGCTTGCTGGTGCCAACAGATTTCATGTGATGCCCATTCTCAAGGGCGCTATCCATGAAACTAAAATTCAAATTTATAATGAGGTAGATTTTCGCAAAGTTATTGATAATTTCGATAAGTGCAAAAGGAGCTATTACACATACCAGCTCAAAAGCAGCAAAGGCCTTATGGTTGTAATAAGAGGTATAGACTCTTTCATCGAATGCGATGCACTAAAAGCCGCATTAACAGAGCAAAAATTTCAGGTCAGGTATGTATCTAACATAAAAAACAGAGATAAGTTACCCCAACCCCTCTTCCGCATTGAACTCGAATTTGACCCCAAGACTCTAAAAAAAGGCGAACCCCACCCCATATATAATCTGCGGTATTTATTACACCGTAAAGTCAGTGTTGAGGAGCCACGTAAAAGCCGTGGCCCAATACAATGCCTAAATTGCCAGGAATTTGGCCACACAAAAAATATTGTACACTTCCCAGTGAAACGAAGCCCTTCAGGGCAACAACTGCTACGATGTCAAACCCTACTCCAGCCAAGGGAATGGAGCTATGACTGCACCACAACAACAACCAATTTCATATGCTAATGTACTCAAAGGCAATAACCAAGACCCACCAGTTATTCAACCCGCTCAACAGAACATTGGCCTTGAACAAACACTCCAGATGTTTATGCAAAACATGTCGCAGTTTATGATTGGCATGCAAACTATGATGCAAGAGCAGAGGTGTCAGCCGATGGATAATCGTCGGCGGCGGCGGCTGATCCAATTTCAGTCGGCGGCGGCTAGCCGATCGGCTAAGCCGGTTTTTTGGCTAAGCCGATTTTTCTTTTAATGAATATGCTAAAAATTTTCAAAATACAACTTTTTTACTGCTAAAATTGCTTGGCATTTCATTTATTTAAATAAAAATTTTACAATTATTTAAAAAAACAAATTTGTTCTACTTTTTTTTTGTTTTTTTGTTAGAAATCATACAAAAAAATTAGATTCGAATAAAAAAATCGAGATTTTCGGCTTAGCCGCAAGCCGTTTTTTAGCCGGGGTCATCGGCGGCGGCTAACGTTTATTAAAATCGTCGGCGGCGGCTAGCCGACCGGCTTAGCCGCATCGGCTGACACCTCTGTGCAAGAGATGTTACGCAATCAAAACATGCTAATCCAGACCCTTATAAATAATAAACCATGAATGCGATAAAAATATCCTTCTGGAACGCGAATGGCTTATGCCAACATAAATTGGAACTTATACAATTCCTCTATTCATACTGTATAGATGTAATGCTAATTTCAGAGACCCATTTGACCCAAAAACACATTTTTAATATACCCGGATACAAGTTGTACGACACTAAACACCCATGTGGTAAAGCTCGAGGCGGATCAGCTATTCTAATTAAAATCAGAATCAAGCACTATGTTTTACATGAATTTGGCACCGAGTATTTGCAAGCCACCAGCATATGCCTTGATGAATACATAAAAGGACTAACAATATCGGCAATTTACTGTCCACCCAGCAAAATAACTGAACAGCAGTTTCAGACATTTTTTGCAACCCTTGGCCAAAAATTTATCGTAGCTGGAGATTTTAATGCCAAACACACTTATTGGGGCTCTCGTCTGATTTCGCCCAAAGGAAGATTACTATGGAATACTACCAGCAGACTCGGCCTTGATGTGGTTTCGTCAGGCACGCCAACATACTGGCCATCAGACAGACGCAAAATTCCAGACGTTATTGATTTTGCAGTAATCAAGACCCTTAAACGAACTCAACTAACCATTGAGTCTTCAGTGGAACTCTCGTCTGACCACACACCCACTATAATTACAGTAAAATATGTGCCCAATTCAGAAGTCAACCCACCCGACAAACTCACCAGTATGTATACGAAATGGCTTAAATTCAGCAAATATATAAGTTCACACATTACCCTGCATGTGTCACTGAAAACTGAGGAGCAACTGAATGCGGCAGTGCGCAACTTTACCCTTCTACTTACAAACGCAGCACTGGCAGCTACCCCAAAAATCAATAACACTACCCAAAAAAAGGAATTTGTGCCACAAAATATAGCTGCGCTCTTAACAGAAAAGAGATCAATAAGGCGTGATTGGCAAAAGTTCAGATCACCCTATCTGAAAAAAAAGCTGACCTTCATTACACGAAAACTCCAAAATGAACTGAAGGCGAAAAACGAAATTGATCTGCATCAATTCATGGAAAAGCTAACGCCGACGAGCTCAACAAATTACTCACTTTGGCGTGCCACAAAAAATTTAAAACGACCCATTATTGCAGAATCGCCAATTCGTTTACCCAACGGAGACTGGGCGAGAAGTGATGCCGAAAAAGGTACTGCTTTTGCAAGTCACCTTAAAAATGTATTTACTCCAAACCCCCCAAATGCAAATTACCCGTTACCACAGCTCGCAACCAGGTCAAATTTTAACCCACTACTCATCAGAAGAAAAGCACTTATGGACGATATTGCCAAGTTGAACCCAAAAAAAGCTCCAGGACATGACTAAATAACGGCTAAAATGGTGAAAGAGCTGCCAATTGCTGTTACTCACTTAATGCATATATATAATGCTATATTAAGAATAGGTGACTACCCAACTGACTGGAAGCTGTCGCAGATCACGATGATCCCAAAACCGGGAAAAGACCCTACAAACGTGAGTTCATATCGCCCAATAAGCTTACTCTCTACCCTATCAAAACTTTTTGAGAAAATTCTGATAAAAATGATGTTACCCACAATACTCGCTAAAGGGGAAATACCCAATCACCAATTCGGATTTAGAGAAAAGCATGGCACAATTGAACAGGTTCATCGCATTGTTGAAGTGATCAAAAAAACATTCGAGAAAAAGCAATACTGCTCAGCAGTATTCCTCGACATCACCCAAGCCTTTTATAAGGTATGGCATAGAGGATTGATATCCAAACTACAGAAACTATTACCCGCAAGCATGCACATTTTGCTTTACAACTACTTGACCCATAGAAAATTTGTAGTTAAACATAAAAGTTTCGTTTCTCGTAGATTTGATATTCTTGCCGGTGTACCCCAAGGCAGCGTCCTCGGACCCCTGCTGTATATACTCTATACAGCTGATATGCCCACTTATGATCAGACCCTCATCTCAACATTTGCCGACGACACCGCAATATTGTGCTCACACTCAGACCCCAAAATGGCATCACAACACGTGCATCAGCATTTAATCACTTTGCAAAATTGGTTAGCTCAGTAGAGAATTAAAGTCAAAGAGTCTAAGAGCGTTCATCATCTAACCTTCACCCTAAGGAAAGATACTTGCCCCACCCTTAAAATAAATGGTAGTGTAATACCACAGTGTCGTGAAACCAAATACCTTGGTATGCATCTCGATCGCAGGCTCACTTGGAAAAGGCACATCAAAGCTAAAAATACACAAATCAAATTTAAAAAAATCGAACTAATTGGCTCCTTTCGAAACAATCAAAACTCAACAACAAGTACAAAATCCGTTTATATAAAAGCGTAATTAAACCCATATGGACATATGGGATTGAGCTCTGGGGAACAGCATCTCCATCAAATGTTGAGAAACTACAAAGAATGCAGTCGAAAGTTCTGCGTCAAATCGTTGCAGCTGGTTTATAAGAAATGCACAAATCCATCGAGATTTACAAATACCGACAATTTCCGATGAGATCCCTAAACGTACATCAAAGTACAAAGATAAGCTTAAGATGCATCCAAATATTCTAGCTAGAAATTTGTTTAGACCCACCCAACCCCTACGTCTAAAGCGTAACTATTCTATAGCTTTTGAATAGATCGCCTTGTAACCCTCAGCAACTCCAACATACCGCATATGACGCCATCCGGACGATGCCAACATCCATCGATGTCAACATCGCATTGATGACGCCCCTACCGTTAAAAATTATTGTTAGTTCTAAGTTTTAGAAGATCCAATAAATAATAATGAAAAAAAAAAAAAATTTTTGATTCAAATATGAAATAAATATTTGAGAATTGAAGGCATCAAACCAAAAATTGTTTTATTACACGAAAAAATGGCCAACACTGTGTGGTCCTAGATTTTAAATGCATTTTTTGATTTGAAATCGAATTAAAAATTACTTGTAGTTTGATACAAAAATTAATTTTTTAAATTTGAAAATGGAATTTCTTGCAAGAAGTGTAAATATAGCCGGGTCAATACTTTTTATAATTTTCGAATCAAAAAAGTAATAAAGGCATATATTAAATTTTTGTTTTAATCGTAGTATATAAGGATTTTGGCCATTTTTGGATGCAACATGGTCAAAAATACTTGAAACTCATCATCATTTGTCCATTTAAAACATTTCCGAATTTTTTTTACCGGTTTTTGTTGTATCAATATATTTTTACCAATCAAATTAAAAAACATTTATCTGCGAAATAATTATCTGCATTCTATTATTTTTGCATGTTGACCATTTTCATCTTAATGTCGATGTTTTTTCGGCTTTTTTGTTGAAGGTGTAGGTCGCTCTTCATCAGAAAATTCCTCCGATACAGAAATGCTTGCCTTGAACGAAAAAAAATAAAATTAGCTTCAGATTTTTTGGAAAATGCATAATTAAACTCACATTTGTAAAATTTGATGTCGTATGCACTTTCACTCGCAAAGTAGGGAATTGTATGTTGCGTTTGGTGCACCCGGTTTTTTGGTACCTTGGCCACTTTTTGTTGCTCCCATTCTGTTGAAAGCCGCCTATGGGTATTTAAACAAAATTTAAAACAATTTTTTGTATGTGGGTGGTAAAGAACTTACGCGGAACGAACATTGGAGGCTATTACATTTCGTTGTCACCTCTGATCGAGGCAGCCCCAATTCAACCGCCACTTCATGCCAAAGGGACTCGCGCAAATTACGATCCTTGTATTCTTTGCTTAAGAAATTCCAGGTCCCCTCCCGCATTTACTGCCTCGATCAGCGGCTCTGTCTGCTCGCTCGTCCAAATATGCTGAAGCTTCCGCACCCTTTTCTTTTTCGCTGTTGCTGGAACCAGTTCATCGGGATTTTTAATTATTAGCTCGGACATGTCGAATTCCTCCATGTTTTGACTAAAAGAGGATTTTAAAATGTTGAAAAGATTAAAACCAATTTAAAATTAAAACTTACACCCGAGAATCAGATGTTGGATGACAAACAAAAGCATAGAATGTTCAAACCCCATAGAAGCTGTAAAGATCCTGGGACTCGCCAACGACGATAACATACACTAGAAAACATGAAACACATCTATCTAAAGATTCTGGACACAAAAACATGTTTCCGAAAGTTTCCCGAAAGTCTTAGAGGAAGTTATCCTTAACAGTGACGACGAAATTGAATTTAATACGTCTCCAGAAAAGTGTCAGAAAAAGCCGGAAATCACAAAGCCCGATTACAAATTACAATTATAAAAAAATAATTTAAAAGCTTTCGAGGAATCGCAAAGCGACAAATTGGATAGATTGTTTAGTGTTGTAGAGCGATCATCAAAAATGTATGAAAACTTGTTGAGTTGAAAGAAATATCTATTGAGATGAAGGAAGAATTTAGTGACCATACAAAATGTGGATCTTCAAATTAAAGTTCTTCTACTGGAAATGTTGAAGAACGATGACTTAAGGTGTATGAAAGAAATATCAGCTGTAATTCAGAACTTTTTAAATTAACGTCATCCTGATTGGTAATGTTCCCGTTCCCGAATTCTCAGGAAAATTTAAAACAAATTTTCCAATTTCAATTTCAGCTAGAATTGAGAACGGGATATTCGCAATCGGACTGAGCGTTTTTGGTTCGAAATTACTTTCTAAATTTCGTTTAATTTCTCGTAGCAAATGACAATGAAATTTTCCAAATTGCAGATGAATAGATTATGCTAAGCACGACAGTACAAATATCGTGTACTCAGTGTTGGAGGTAGCAATCCCGGGATCCCGTACAGTCCCGGGATAGTAAGGCACAAAATCCAGGGATTGCCTAAAAATTCCTGAATTCGGTTTAGTTTTCCGGTTTTTTTGTATTTTTACAGTTTCATGTACAACTTGCATATTCTATGTATGTGAAAGAGATTCTTTTGTGATATGATTTTCGATAAAAGTACCAGATGCGATAAATTTGCGTTTAGGAGACAATATTATGTCGGTTTGTTTTTGAATTTTTAAATCCGTTTTTTATTTAAAAAATGTACGTGAATTGTGTTTTTTTTTTTGTTCATTCATTTGGACCATTTTTCATTACAAATATATGATTTGGATTTCAATTCAAACAACATTTTTTTCTCTGTTTTTATTAGAGACCGACCGAAATCGCTTTTTTTAATTTCGGCCGAAACCGAAATGGCCGAAATTTTTCATTATTTTTTTCGGCCGAAACCGAAATGGACGAATTTACATTTTTTTAATTTCGGCCAAAACCGAAGCCAAAACCGAAAAAAAAGAAAAAATTGTGAATTTAAATGTAATAAAGTTGTACATAATTAGGCGTATCAGTAGGCTGAAAACAAACATTTTAAGTTCAGATCATGAATTACATGAATTTAAAAGCAAACTATCAAATGCGCGGAAATCAATTGAAGGGGCAGGGTTCTCACTTTTTGCTAAGGCGAGAGTTGTAGATATTCGATTTTAGGGGAGTAGATTTCAAGAAAGGGGAGTAGATTTAATTTTTTTACGTAGAGTAGTAGAAATTTTACGAGAGTAGTAGAAATTACTGTCAAGGTAGCAGATTTCAAGAGAGGGGAGTAGATTACGGTTTCTGCGTAGAGTAGTAGAGATTCTACAATAGTAGTATAAATTTCTGTCATGGTAGTAGATTTGTAAAAAGAGTAGTAGTTTTGCATTGTATGAAACTCACATAATATTTTGAAGAGAAGATTTCTTACAATAGTAGTAGAGGAGTAGAAATTTAAAAATCATCGCGAGTGTAATAGATCTGCTCCGATAGGAGAAGAGTGAAAACGCTGTGAAGGGGTGAATGGATGAAGGCTGTATATAACATACAAATTCTTTCAAGAAAATAAGTTTCAAAGTTTTTTATTTTTCTTTTTTCAATACAAATTGTGGACTAGTCTTCTTTGTCGCTTCTGATTTTCGGAACTATGTTCAATACTTAAATTTGTGTTACATACCGCTAATGTATTTTGCCACGCCAAATCCAAAAATAATAATGAAAATTGCACAAAAATAGAATTTTTGGTGCGTACTGTAGAATACATAAGAATTTGTGTATCAAGTATATTTAACACAAAATGTTCAGTTTTGTCGATCAGTGTAATCTTTGTTATTTATTTGTTACATTTTTCGTATCAAACCGAAATTTTCATGGGAAATATCGAAATTTCGGCCGAAAACGAAAATTGGCCGAAAACGATATTTTATTTTTCGGCCGAATCCGAAACACGGCCGAAACAGCTTTTTTTGGCCGAAAAGCAGAAAAACCGAATTTCGGTCGGTCTCAATTTTTTATAACCCTTATATTAACTTGCTTTAGGTGGACTATATATATATATATATATATATATATATATATATCTGCGGCGAACTTTTTCATACACTTTCACATGAGCTAGACAGCTGGAACACTGATAGAACTCCGGTGACAATGCATTCTGTGATGGAATTCTCCATTCAAAATACATTACAAAATAAATTTGACAAAAAAATAATTTTTTTTTTAACTGAATTACCCGAGAAATTTTTAGTTCAGAAAATAAGTTTTGACTGAGACAAAATTTTGACAATTGAAATAGTTTTTGTGCGGAGCAGTTGATATATTTTTCTTGCAACAAATTTGAAGAATTTGAATAAAAATTGTGTGTTGTTGGGTCAGATTAATCGCCACACCGCAATCCCAGAACTGCAAATTGATATAAATAAATTGATTCGTGCAAGGTGCTCCGGCAATCATATTCTTCACGGAAAGAAGTATTGGAATTGGTTGGAAAACAATCTGCATTGAGGCTATTTCTCGGCAAACCCGCATTGTGCATAGACAAATACGCTGCGCCAAAAGGGCTTTGAACAACGATTTCTGCAGAATACAATGTGAAGCGCAAATTTGTATTACACGCACAATTTACGTCACCGTACAATACGTCATCAATAGTCGTGATACGCACGATCTACATCACCGTTTAAAGCGAGTCAGCTTGAGCGGTGCAATTATTTTCCCCAATCGGGGTTTGATTGATCAAAAACTTAAAAAAACGCATTGTCAACAATTTTTTTTTTGTGGTAGTTTTTTTCTTATAGTTAATTTCTTTATTCATTCATACTCATACATTTTCAAATTTAAAAAATTTGTCGTCATTCAGTCATTTAATAATTTCATTCATGAAGTATTCAATATGTTAAAACAATTTCAAATTTAACATACATACATATTTTGCGGGAAAAATTTGTAATACACAAAATTTTTGACGTAGCGAAATCATTTTTTTTTGACAAAAATTTTTCTTAACATTTCGACATCTCCTAGCAACAGGCGCCTGTCATCAATGGAGAAATCTGAGTAAGTGGAACTATTGTTTCTTTTCTTGAATTTTTGTTAAAATTATTGTCGCTACTTGAAATATTATAAAAATTATATATATCGACCAATTTTGATACCTGAATTGGTAATTTATGAATTGTGCAAATATTGATTTGGGAACATGTTGAATGCTTCCAATGTTGTTGAATATTACTTATCTTGATTTTCTTTTTTTTTGTCAATTTAACTTCTTATGAATTTATGGAATTGTTAAAATAATGTTTTTTCGTTACAATTCTTTAGTGTTTGCATTATTTTGTTGAAATTAAAATATTTATATAATTAATGGCTAACTAATTTTGTAAAATTATTTAACATGAAAGGTGAAGCAACGGGTTAGGTGAAAGGTTTTACTGCGGGCTAACATAATAAAATATGTATAACATGTTAGCATGGTTGGGTGGGTATAGACTGTTAGGGAATAACATCATCCGAATTCCCTTGAAATGAGTACAATACAGGATTTCTTATAAACAGTGATGTGTATCAAATTTTTTTTTATAAATTATCTCTGCAATACGATAATAACATAAATAAACCCGGTCTAGTATTAACATCAAAAAACTGCATACATTTTTTTTTTTTTTGTAACCTGTCTCAAGTTTGTCCAATAAGTTAATAGACCCATCCCATTTTCCCTGAGCTTGACCGAAGTATAGCTAGGTATGCAGTACCGGCTTCTGGCAAACACTTTACTGAGGTAAAGAGAGTGGTTCGTTACAGAAATGGCGCCCAACGTGGGGCAAGTCTAAGCTATTCTATTCTGCTGCTGTAGTCGTGATAATTACAGTATCGCAAAACGATTCGCATTTATCTTGTATGAGATATTAACACCAATTGCATGGCATGCGAAGCCCTATAATTATATTGCAGATTTAATTACATTTTATTTAGTGGTTTTTGATTTTTTTTTTTTAAGATTGTTTTTTTTGTGATGTAGGATATGGGATTATATACTCATGGTGTAATCTGACCACATTTCATTAAAAATGGATACCTTCATCTTGTCTGACTGCATATTGGAGACCTATTTTTGGTTTTTGTGAGTAAGCTGGTTAATGTGTTTTTGGATTTTCATTATCTTACATTTGGATTTTGATACCAACGGATATTAATCAGTCGAAATTTTCTCATTGTTTCATGCGTTCGAGATTTGAATTTTTGGTTTAAATCGAAAATTTACTCGCGTCTGGAATATGGTTTTTTTTTTTTTGCTTTTGGTTGTTAGATTTTCATATTTCAATAATTACTTCTTTAGTTAGTTTTTTTTTTTTTTTTTTTTTTTTTTTCCTATTTATTTTAAAATTTGCATCACTGTGTTGAGTATTTCTTTTATTTGCATTTAACCATTTAACCCGTTTTTGTGTCTTCACCGAGTAGTGTTAAATTTAACTTTTCTTATCTTACCGTATCAAAATGCCACTTGTTCGTAGCAATGAAAATATACCATGCTCAGTAGAAGCTGAACCAATAAATAATACTTTTGAGCTATCTGACGATAATGCACAAACTAATAATCCGACTTCTTCTTCGAGAAAACGAGGAGCAATTCCGAAGAAATTGCACCATACCAGACCTTACACCCAATCTCAAAGACAAACGACAAGTTCACCGTTAAGAGCACATTCTTCTAGTTCTCGCGTTGAAGAAACTAGAGTGCAACAGCTAATCACAGAATCACTCAATGAGTTTTGTAGCGAAATAACTTCAGCTCTTTCAGGTGAAATTCAAAGCTTATTTCGGAATTTAAATTGTAACCCAAATCAGAGGAGCACTTCTGGAAATCATGCTTCAGAAGCGGCTTCTCGTAATGTGCGTTCTCCAGATTATTCTAACGTAAATCGACAACATGAGCTTCATCATTCCTTTTCATTACCTAATGTGACTTCGAATACTCGTACACCGAATAGGGATTTCATGTCCAGCGAAAAGACTTCGAATGTTATTCACAATTGGCATGTCACATTCAGTGGTGGATTGAACGATCTATCAGTTGACGAATTCATTTATAGAATTAACACATTAACAGTTTCTCATTTGAATGGAGATTTTAACATATTGTGTCAGCACGTTCATTCGCTTTTTGAAGGCAAAGCTAAACAGTGGTTTTGGCGTTTTCATCGCAACGTGAATGACTTCAATTGGGCTGTTCTTTGTGAGGCACTGCGAAAGCAGTTTAAAGAATGCATTACCGATTTTGATGTCAAAGATGACATTAGGAAAAGAAAGCAAAAATCTGCTGAACCTTTTGATGAATTTTTAGATTCCATTATGGTACTGTGTGACAAACTAAGAATTCCTATGAACAATGACGAGCTGGTTGAAACTGTTATTAGAAACCTAAAACCAGAATTGAGGCATGAACTTCTCCATTTACAAATTAATAGTATTGCAGAGTTGCGGAAAGAGGTTAGGAAAAATGGGAAGTTTGTGAAGGATTTACAAAGTAGTACACGCCAGAACTCATTTCGAAAACAAATATCAGAAATGTATGTTGAAGAACCATTGGAACAATTAGTTAATGTAGATACTGATGCTGAAATAAACGTGATAGAACGGAGTTCGTGGAAATGTTGGAACTGCGATGAACTAGGACACGGGTATCAGGTCTGTTTGAAACCCAGACGCGTATTTTGCTATGGCTGTGGAGCCATAGATACATATAAACCACATTGTTTGAAATGTTCAAATAAATCGGAAAACTTCAATCCGGATGCCCGCAGATTGAAAAACGGACATCCGCATCAGAGTCATCGGAAGTAAAAAGTTTCATTAATTCATCATTCACACCTAATTCTTCAATCAAAATTCATCCTTTACAACGACCTTACCATGTACGATTAGCAGAGTACAATAAAATTCGTGCTAGAATATTTTCATCGGGTCCTGTCGTAAAATCTCCCAGTCGGTCTGCATTGCGTATGCGTAACTTTTGGAGAAAAATTAAATCATTTAATAAAATTATCGTTTCTTCGCTAGTTCACAAACGCTTAGACATCCGTCCGTATATTAATATAGAAATTTTTGATAAGCCTTATTTATGTTTATTGGACAGTGGAGCAAATAAAAGCTGCATAGGTTTCAACTTCGCTCAAGAGATATTAAGCAATCCTCTCTTTCGTAAATGCATCGGTAATGTAAAAACTGCGGATGGACAGAAACAACTGGTCTTGGGTTCGATTATGGTGCCTGTGTGTTTCGGAAATCAAGTTAAATCAGTCGATTTTATAGTAGTTCCTTCTATCAAACAAGATGTGATATGCGGAATGGATTTCTGGGAAATTTTTGGAATAAAAATTGAAACCAATTGTTCAATCAATGAACTAAGTACTGTTGACGTAGATCCTAACATTCTCGTTCTTACCTTATCCGAAAGACTAAAGCTAGATACTGCTATTGCAGCTTTTCCCTCATCAGAAATTGAAGGACTTGGTAGCACGACGTTGATTGAACATTCTATTGACACTGGTTCTGCTAAACCCATAAAACAAAGATTTTATCCTATATCTCCTGCACGAGAAAAACTGTTGTGCGATGAAATTGACAGGATGTTGAGTTTAGGGGTAATAGAAGAAGCCAAAAGTTCGCCATGGTCGTCACCAATGGTATTGATTGTTAAGCCAGGAAAAGTTCGCGTATGTATAGACTCACGGAAACTCAATGAAGTCACCGTTAAGGATGCGTATCCAATTCCTAATATTGATGGATTAATTTCGAGGTTACCTCCAGTTTACTGTATATCCAAGATCGACTTAAAAGACGCCTTTTGGCAAATTAATTTACACGAAATCTCGCGGGCTAAGACTGCATTTACCGTTCCGAATCGGCCATTGTATCAGTTCAAACGAATGCCATTCGGACTGTGCAATGCACCGCAAACAATGTGTCGTTTGATGGACCAAGTTATTTCATACAATATGAAATCGTTTGTTTTTGTGTATTTGGATGACTTACTAGTTGTTTCGCAGTCGCTGGAGCAGCATATAGTACATTTGCACGAAGTAGCGTCTCAGTTAAGAAAAGCAGGTTTGACCATCAATATCAAGAAAAGTGAATTTGAACTGAGTCGAGTTAAGTATCTAGGTTTTGTTGTCGGAAAGGGAACACTACAAGTAGATCCGGACAAAGTACGTGCGATATCTGATTATCCAGAACCAAAAACATTACGACAACTTAGACAGTTTTTAGGTATGACTGGTTGGTATAGACGCTTTATCGATGAGTATGCTTCATTGACATTTCACTTAACCGAACTTCTCACGAAAAAGAAATACTTTGTATGGAACGCCAACGCACAAACTGCGTTCAATATTTTGAAAGACAAATTGTCTTCGGCTCCTTTCCTAGCTCATCCAGATTATTCGAAAGCATTTATCGTGCAATACGACGCAAGTCAGCATGGTGTTGGTGGTTTACGAAATTAACTTAAAGGAAAATAATTTTCTGCTTTTATGGCGGTTAAAGGGTTATATTTTAAAAAACTTGTTTTTTACTCTTTTTTATTCAAGTTTTGGGATTACAATTTTTCAATCCCGAAAGCCCAGGATTGCCAAAATGTTCTAAAATAGCAAGCCCTACTCGAATTGGTCGAATTTTTATTTGTGGTGAATGCGATCACATTTTAAATTTGGCCAAGTTAGTACACATTAATATATATATTTGTCCAGGTCTGTCTTTCTGTCTGTCCCTAACACTAACCGATTCAAAATTTACAACTTAACTTAAAAAATTTTTGTAAGTTGTTAACCTTCTTTTTTTTTGAATGTTAGCCATTCTGGTGGTTTGTCCACACGACGCTGCGGTCGTGAGAAGGGGCCAGAGCCACTTACAAATATATTCACATATATATTTTTTCTTATAAATGTTAGCCGCCCTGGTGAGGAATCGAACCCACAACGTAGCGATTGTAAGTAGAGACCGACCGAAATCGCTTTTTTTAATTTCGGCCGAAACCGAAACGGCCGAAATTTTTTATTTTTTTTTTCGGCCGAATTTACATTTTTTTAATTTCGGCCGAAACCGAAAAAATAAAAGAAACAACTGTGAGATTTAATGTAATAAAGTGGGACATAATTAAGATTATCAGTAGGCTGAAATCGATCGCATATTCATAGTCAAATTTAGTAGCTGCTAAACTTTAGAACTAGCTTAGTAGCTGCCAGTTCAGTGTATTATCTGTCCACTTAGTAGATTACTAAAGTTAAGTTGGAGCTTAATTTGACTATGAATATGGGCCGATTATTTTAAGTTCAGATCATGAATTAGATGAATTTAGAAGCAAACTATCAAATGCGTGGAAATCAAGAGTAGTAGAAATTACTGTCAGGGTAGTAGATTTCAAGAGAGGGAAGTAGATATGGGTTTATGCGTAGAGTACTAGAAATTCTACGAGTTGTAGAAATTTCTGTCGGGGAAGCAGATTTGTAGAAAGAATAGTACTTTTGCATTGTATGAAACTCACATAATATTTTGAGGAGTAGATTTCTTACCATAGTAGTAGGAAATATCTTGAGGGAATTAGAAAAATCTGCTACCCTAGTAGAGGAGTAGAAATTTATAAATCTTTGCGAGAGTATTAGATCTACTCCGATAGGACATGTCTTCTTTGTCGCTTCTGATTCTTCGAAACTATCGATGCTTAAATTTGTGTTACATACCGCTTTTATCCACTTGGTTGTTCCTTATGTATTTTGATACGCTAAATCCGAAAATAAACTTTAAAATTTTTCCAGCACGCACCATTTTTCTGCAAACGCCACAAAAGTTGCATTTTTGGTGCTGTAAAAATTTCATTATTATTATTTTCGTATCCAGCATGGCAAAATACATAAGAATTTGTCTATAAAGTATATTTAACACACAAAACGTTCAGTTTTGTCGATCAGTGTAATCTTTGTTATTTATTTGTTACTTTTTCTATCAAACCGAAATTTCCGGCGGAAATATAGGAACTTCGGCCGAAAACGAAATTTGGCCGAAAGCGATATTTTATTTTTCGGCCGAATCCGAAACACGGCCGAAACAGCTTTTTTTGGCCGAAAAACCGAAACCGAAACCGAATTTCGGTCGGTCTCCAATTGTAAGTAAGATGAAGTAGCGAACTAAGCGCCTTATCACCAGAGCCACTAATGCTCATACAATACCTTTACCTAATATCGATTAACTTCATCAAGCCGCTTTCAAAACGCTTTCATGTATATACACACACAAAAAAGCATCTTTGATATATAAACAAAAATAGCTTCGACCTATAGCTGCCACCTTTAAGAAAATAACTACGGTTGCCACCTAACACTATTTTCACCTATTACGGTGGTGTATTAGATTTTCATATTACACATTACACAAAACAAATGATTTTTATATGTATATATAGATTATAGGTTCTTGAACCTATAAGCCCGTTGCCGGCCGAAGTTTTTCTTTTTTAATTCCATTGCTTCATATTTTTTTCTTTTTTTTAATCTTTCTTTTTTTAATCCTTTTGTAATGTAACAGTTCAACTTTACACATTAGGCGACAATTACATCATCAAACAAAATTTAATAAAAGTTCACATATTTCACAAATTTCTATAAAAAAATTACATATGAAAACATAGAAAATATTTTTGCATCTAAATTACACAATAAAGTAAACATTAATTTTTTCAAATTAGTGTTTTATTTTCCCGTGCATGGCACGGTACTGGGCCATATTGGATCCGCCATCTTGAATATAGCAATTTCGACATCAAATTCGAAATAAGTGACCCAAAAAATCCCCCTATACAAAATTTAATACTGTTTTGATGAAATCTTAAATTTTCAGCTGCCATATTGGTTCCGCCATCTTGAAATTCCGACATAGAATTCGAAATCAGCGACTCCAAAAACTCCTAGATACCAAATTTGGAACTATTTAAGCGAAATGTAAGCGAAAACACGATTTTCACTTATATGGGAGGTAGGCGTGGCAATCGATTTTCAATACCAACTCCTTCTAGGGCCTAAAAAAGGATAAATCCAAAATTTGGGATTCCCAGCATTCTTCTAGCTCCTGCAATCGTGTTTACAAGAAAAGAGGACGGACAGACTGATAGGACTAAATCAACTCAGGAGGTGACGCTGATCAAGAATATATATAGTTTTCTATACCGGACACGCCTCCTTCTTGGTGTTACAAATATCAGACCAAAATGAATATACCCATACCTCTTGAGGTATAGGGTATAATAAATTTGACAGCTGATTTAATACAAAAACACAGGTTGCAGAGTTGTATTGGTCGTACAATTATAACATTTTTATGACTATTGTATATTTTTACAACAATATGACTAATATGAGACCTTTGTGAACTCCCTTAATATATTATACGATGAACGAATGCAATTTGTGAAATTGAAAAAATTCGAGCATTCGTGTAATCGTTCTTTGGGTGTGGCACAACCAATTTCCGGGACTTTTTTTTGTAACATATTTTTGTTTTTCGTTTCTTAAGAAAAGCATTTTTGTTATCATAAACTAGAAAAAACAAAAAGTTCCTAATTATGGGAATTTCGGATGACCCACATATTTTGTAGGCATTAATATAACAGTAGGCTTTCGATATAAAACTCTAAAGTTTCGTTAGAGATGCAGATAGATACGATTAACCATAATCCATGAACAATTTAATTTTGAAAAAAAATTGTGTAGGGTCCTGTCAAATATGCACGCGTTGATATTTAATATTAATATATATATTTGTCCAGGTCTGTCTGTCTATCTTTCTGTCTGTCTGTCTGTCTGTCTGTCTGTCTGTCTGTCCCTAACACTAACCGATTCAAAATTTACAACATCACTTAAAAATTTTTTTTAAGTTGTTAACCTTCTTTTTTTTTGAATGTTAGCCATTCTGGTGGTTTGTCCACACGACGCTGCGGTCGTGAGAAGGGGCCAGAGCCACTTACAAATATATTCACATATATATTTTTTCTTATAAATGTTAGCCGCCCTGGTGAGGAATCGAACCCACAACGTAGCGATTGTAAGTAAGATGAAGTAGCGAACTAAGCGCCTTATCACCAGAGCCACTAATGCTCATACAATACCTTTACCTAATATCGATTAACTTCATCAAGGGGAAATCAAAACTTAAAAAAATGTATATCTCGGAAAGCAGATTCTTGCTACAATAAAAGATTCAGATTCGGTTTTAGTACGTCAAAATACATAATACGAAAATAAAAATTAAAAAAATCCAATGATTAAAACGCTTTGCAATAAAAATAATCGACAATCGGAAATAATGTTTAGCCGTAACAGGTGAAAACATTGTTAGGTGGCAACGCTAGCCTTTTGGTAGTATTATTTCCTTAAAGGTGGCAATGGTAAATCAAAGCTATATTTATTACTTTTTGTGTGTATATACACATTCACCATACAGCTTGAGGAACTATATCGCCATTAGCTCAAGTTATTTTATAGCTGGCTGTGGTCTGTTGGTTAGAGCTTCGGTCTATGACTGCGGCAGTCATAGGTTCAAGCCCGCCACCGGTCGTATTTTTTTTTAATCCATTGCTTTATATTTTTTTTTTAATCTTTCTTTTTTAATTATTTTTTAATGTAACAGTTCAACTTTACACAATTACATCTTCAAACAAAATTTCTTTCCATTCTTTACGAAATTTAATAAAAAATTACATATTTCACAAATTTCTATAAAAAAAATTACATTTAAATTTTAAAAACATAGAAAATATTTTTGCATCTAAAATATATTTAGTAAACATTTAATTTTTTCAAATTAGTGTGTTTTTTCCCGTGCATGGCACGGGCAAATTTAATAGTTGTAAATAATGTTTATTTATAAGTAACTAGCTTATACCCACAGCTTCGCTCGCAATAGTTTTGTAATTTCATGTTAACGTAGAAATGTTATATGTATTATTTAAGCAGCTGACATAAAAAAAATGTTGCAAGTCATCCCTCAGCCCATTCACTACCCAGCTCCAAATTCAAAATTTCAGCGAAATCCCTTGAATAGGACCCGAGTTACAGAGCTTTAAAAATTTTAGGGCGTCGCAGTGGGCGGACTCAGAATCAACATGTTACCCATTCATTACCTAAAACCACATAAAAAATTTCAACAAAATCGGTAAAACACTGCATTTTAAAATAATATTTGCCACGCCTACCTCGAACGCCCAAATTTAATGAAATGGCATATAGCCTATGATGAGGTCAATGAAATTAACTACATTTTGATATGTGTTTCATTAAAATCGGTCAAGTGTTTCTTGAGTTATAAGGGAACAAACATACATACATACAAACCTACAAACCTACAAACAAGGAATTTTATATAAGTAAGAGATGAATATGGAATGTATTTGAGTAGCTATTTATAATGACCGCGATCTGCGCAGATTGACTTGTCGTGAATGCATACATAACACCCCTTAACACCCAGATGAGGAGTAGAATTGTGTGGCCTGTCTGCTGCGATTGGATCTGCGGGGAGTCGATGTATCCGTTTATGGTAAAGCGAGATCTGCAGTTCGGGTCAATGGTGACGACGACGGGTATGCTTCCCTTTGTTGTTCCGTAGGAGGCTCAGTTTCTTCAGGTGGCTGTGGCATGCCCCTTGGATTGACCGATGATGACACGCGAGTGCGAAGTTGATCTTTATGTCGTTTGACGACTCTCGAGTCCTGTAGACGGACGCCGTAGAATATTGGGCCTGTCTGGTCAACCACCACGCCTTCGATCCATTTTGGACCAGCCGCATAATTACTAACCCAAACGGAACTACCTGGAATAAAGGGTTTAGTATTGATACGGTCTGCGACCTTACCAAATGTTATTTCCTGGGGTTGTATTTTGTCAAAATACGTCTTGAGTTCGCGATTGAGTAGTCGCTCTGCCGGCGAGTGGTTCGTAGTTGAATGTAGCGTGGTGTGTTGGCTGAACAAAAATCTGGCAAGACTCAGATCGATGTTTGTGATTCGGTCTAATTTCTTCAAATAGTTTTTAGTACTTTGAACCATGCGCTCAGCTTGCCCGTTGGTAGCCGGGTGGAATGGTGCAGATCGAATATGTCGAATTAAGTTGTTCTCCAAAAACACCTTGAACTCATCAGATGTGAATGCCGTGCCGTTGTCAGACACAAGCTCGTCGGGAAGCCCATGTGTAGCGAAGAGTTGTCGCAAGAATTTAATGGAGGCGGCTGCAGATGTTGAGCTGACTACAGCAACCTCAAGCCACTTCGAATACGAGTCGACAACCAGGAAAAATGTTTTACCTTGGAACGGTCCGGCGAAGTCTACGTGTAGACGGGACCACGGACGTTTGGCTGATTCCCAATGTTGTGTTTGTGTTGGCAAGATGTGCACCTCTTAACTGTTAGCTCGATATCTGCGTTGATGTTAGGCCACACATTTTTACTATGCCAGGATGTGGTGCATGAAGGGCGTCTAGTATTGATGCTCGGAACGCAGATGGAATGACAGCGCGATTTCCCCACACTAGAACTCCTCTATTTGCATATAGTTCATCTCGACGGTAATAACAGCGGATACAGCGTGTCTGTACGGTCTAATTTGGTGCTGGGCCATCCCCTTAACACCCAATTGAAAATTTTACAGAGCTGTGCATCCTTCGTAGTTTGTGACGTTATTTGCTGTGTGCTCACGACTAAGGTTGCTGCTAATTCGATCATAAGGACGTCTTCTGTCGATGCTGACTCTGAATCCGTCGATAATGGACAACGACTCAAAAAGTCTGCATTACCCATTTTGGATCCGGCACGATGTATCAATTTGAAATCGTATGCATTGAGGAAAATTGATCGACGCAGCATCTGGTTTGAGATTACGTTGGGAACTGGTTTCGTTGTAGTGAAGATTTCCAACAGTGGGCGATGATCAGTAATCAGCGTGAATGAACGGCCATACAAGTAGTTGTGAAATTTTTTGACTCCTGACACAAGTGCGACTGCCTCTCTGTCTATTTGAGCATAGTTTCGTTCGGCTTTTGAGAGCGTACTCGAATAAAACGCTATGGGCTTCTCAGAACCGTCTGTCAACTTATGGCTGAGGACTGCTCCAAGTCCATATGGGATGCGTCGCATGATAAAACTAACTGAAGCTTAAAACATCGTCTGATACGATTATCTTCTTAAGAGTATCGAAACCTGCTTCGTGTAGCTTTCCCCACATCCAGCGTGCATTCTTATCCAAAAGGCGATGTAATGGCTCCGCCACGGTTGCCTTATGCGGCAAAAATGCATGATAAAAGTTAAGTAGGCCCAAAAATGCTTGTAGTTGCTTCTTATCTTTTGGTGCTGGTGCGTCATGAATAGACTTGACTTTGTCAACTGATGGGAGTACCTCAAAGGCGTCAATTTTAAAACCTAAAAAATCAACGGAGGGTACCCCAAATTGGCATTTATCTTCGCGCAGGCGCAACCCAGCCTTGTCGAATCGTGATAGCACCTCACTTAACCTGTCTGCTAGCTCCGCTTCTGACTTACTCATTACAATGATATCATCAAAGTACGGTAATACTCCCGAAATGTTTTGCAGAATGTTCTCGATACAGCTTTGGAAAATTCCAGGGGCTGATGATATCCCGAACTGCAGTCTGGGCACCTTGAATGCACCCTTGTGCGTAGATAATGTTTGCAGCAATGCTGATCGTTCGTCGACTACCAACTGCTGGTATGCCTGAGCTAAATCAATTTAAGATTTGAGCTAAATCAAAAAAGATCGATCCACCTTCGATTGACGCTAACAGTGTGCTGACTGCAGGAATTTGGTGGCAGTGTGGTTTGATAGCAAGGTTTAAAGTTGATTTGTAGTCGCCACATAAACGGATGAACCCGTCCTTCTTAACGACAGGCACTATTGGAGTGGCCCAATCTGAGTACTCAACTGGCTCCAGAATACCTTGACGACACAGACGATCAATCTCCTCTTCCACAAGGCCCCCTTGATGGCAAAGGGTATACGGCGCGGTGGAACGCGCGCTGGCAGCGCCTCCGGATTGATATGTAGAGACACAGGCGGTCCTGTGTAGCGACCAAGTTCTGCTAAAAATAAATGTTTGAACTTGTGCAGAATGCTTTTGATGCTGACACCAACGTTAACCGCGAACAAAATTAAAGGTTGATTCTGTCATGATGGTCACAGGCGACCCCGAATCCACTTCAAATGTGCACGAACGTCCGTTTAACAGAACTAAAATTGATGTCTTCTGGTTGACCAAAGGCAAAATCTGGATGACGGATTCTCCACGAGATGACCTGCTTTCGTGAAGCTCGGTTTAAATGTAGAAGACTTCGATGAGTTGGCGCTGCGGCAGACACGTTGTAGATGCCCCTTAATAGCGCAGCCATGGCAGATAGCTTCACGGTACGGACACTGCTTTCGGTTGTGCTGACCTCCGCAGCCGCCGCACAACTGTTCGCTGTAGTTGTTAGGAGACCGCTGTTGCGGGCGTGACTGAAACGCTTTGATGTCATGGACCGCCTCGCTATGAAGCCTTATCGATTAGGCACTGATTGCCGCAGCTTCACTCGCGTTCAATGATTCTCTGCACTGTCAGCTCGGTCTCTGCTAAGAAACTTTTCTGTAAGCCCTCATCATTCATGCCACACACAAAACGGTCACGCAGCATGCGGTCCAACGCCGCACCAAATTTGCAGTCAACTGCTAATGAACGCAGCGTCGCCATATAAGTGCTGGCAGACTCGTCCGAATATTGATCGCGTTTGTGAAAATGATAGAACGCAGCAATCTCGGAGGGGCGTGGAGATAAATGGTCGGTTAAGGTTTTACTGATTTCTGTCAAACTCAATTCACTGACAAGTACGTAGTCCATTTGTTGGGCTGGCCCCAACAGGTTTCCAGGTTGCCAACTCCAGCCATGTTACTTCGCTGAATTTCCCTCACTGACCTTGTTTCTGACCCTTCAGTTTTAACAGTACCAGCGGCGCGACTCGTTGACGTTTTACCGGTTGCGTCTTTTTCCATAAGCAGAAAGAAGAAGGTGTGAAAATGATCTGCGCTATAAGCAAAAACGTGTTCTTGTCTGCTTTGCTCGCTCACCGTGTGGTTGTTGTTGCGAATTCCCGCATGGTTATTTTTTTTTAAGACGCATGCAATTTAAAAATTAATTAAATCCCATCCTCGTCGCCAATGTAAAATATGCACGCGTTGGAATTTAATATTGTAAATAATGTTTATTTTTGACTAATGAATATGGAATGTATTTGAGTAGCTATTTATAATGACCGCGATCTGCGCAGATTGATGTGTGCACCGTGACGTCTACGAACCGACTGACTTTTCGTGAATGCATACATAACAGGTCCCTTACTAAGGAATTCAATCTCGAAATTTCGGGACTTATTTTTTTGCAATCCAGGGATCCCAGGACGGGATCGGTTTTCATAAAAAATATCCGTTTTAATTTAAAAAAAAACGTATGATGTAAGTCTTTGTCATGCAACTGAAGACAAGAAATACCAACAATTTGTATTATACAACTTTTTTTTTGATGATTTTCATGAAAATTACAAAATAAATCGGTACATTTTTTTAGATTCACATCAAATTTATTTTTAATGCAAGTTGTTATACTTATTATCAGGGTTGGCAACCGAAACCGTAACCGAAACCGAAACCGAATGAAACCGATTCATTTTAGGGAGCGAAACTGATTCGTCGTAACCGATTGAATGGGTTCAACCAAAACCAATTGAAAAGGTTACGGGTTTTTAATCGGTTTTCAAAAGGTTTTCGTACACAAAATTGACTTGAAGTTTTTTTTTCCTAAGATATTATATATTTTTAAAATATAGGAAATATTTTTTTTAAATATTCAATAAATCTTCTTATAAGGCCGGCGCGCACAGAGACGATATTCGCTATATAATTTCAAAACCATTTCCATATTTGAAAAATCTAGCTTCGAAAACGCAAAGTGCCTCACACAGGCAGCGATTTCACCGCAGTAGATTTTGTTTGTTATTTATTATATTGCTATGGAAACAATCAAAAAGTCTGACTGAAATGGTTCTGAAAATGACTATTTTGTTTGTTATTTATTAGACTACTATGGAAACAGTCAAAAGTTTTATTTTCAAACTGATTCGAATTGGTTTTGAAACTGGCTTTTTGTGTTTGTTATTTATTGTATTGCTATGGAAACAGGCTGTATAAAAAACGCTATATTTTCAAAAACTCAATTATTTGTGACAAAATTAATTTCGATACCGCCTGCGGCACGAAAAATGCGCAGGCATTTTTATGGTTTTTTAAAAGACTTGGAAAATTTTCGATATTTTTTTGTAGTTTTATATGGCAGCCCTTTTTGTCCGATTTAGCTGATTCTCGAACTTGATCTCAATTCGGAGATAAAAACGTAAACCCAAAGTTTCACATCGATGTCTCAAAAAAAAAAACATTCCAGCCTGTATGGTGACAGAAAGACGGGGATATGGCTAAATCTGTTTTCGATGCTGATCATGAATATATATACTTATCCATACCGGACATGCGTCCTTATGGACGTTTCAAACGTTGTGTAAAGTATAAAAACTAGAGACCGACCGAAATCGCTTTAATTTCGGCCGAAAACGAAATGGCCGAAATTTTTTATTTTTTTTTTCGGCCGGAACCGAAATGGCCGAATTTTTATTTTTTTATTTTCGGCCGAAACCGAAGCCGAAACCGAAAAAATAAAAGAAAAAATTGTGAATTTAAATATAATAAAGTTGTACATAATTAAGCGTATCAGTAGGCTGAAATCAACCATTTTAAGTTCAGATCATGAATTAGATGAATTTAGAAGCAAACTATCAAATGCGTGGAAATCAAAATCGGCGAGAGTTATAGATATTCGATTTTAGGGCAGTAGATTTCAAGAGAGGGGAGTAGATTAGGGTTTCTGCGTAGAGTAGTAGAGATTCTACAATAGTAGTAAAAATTTCTGTCATGGTAGTAGATTTGTAGAAAGAGTAGTAGCATTGTATGAAACTCACATAATATTTTGAAGAGAAGATTTCTTACAATAGTAGTAGAGGAGTAGAAATTTAAAAATCATCGCGAGAGCAGTAGATCTGCTCCGATATGAGAAGAGTGAAAACGCTGTGAAGCGGTGAATGGATGAAGGATGTATGTGTCATACAAATTCTTTCAAGAAAATAAGTTTCAAAGTTTTTTATTTTTCTTTTTTCAATACAAATTGGGGATTTGTCTTCTTTGTCGCTTCTGATTCTTCGAAACTATGATCAATACTTAAATTTGTGTTACATACCGCTTTTATCCACTTGGTTGTTCCTTATGTATTTTGCCACGCCTAATCCAAAAATAATAATGAAATTTGCACAAAAATTTAATTTTTGATACTGTAAAAATTTCACTATTATTTTCGTATTCAGCGTGCCAAAATGCATAAGAATTTGTCTATCAAGTATTTTTTATATTTAACACACAAAATGTTCAGTTTTGTCGATCATTGTAATCTTTGTTATTTATTTGTTACATTTTTCGTATCAAACCGAAATTTTCGGCGGAAATATCGAAATTTCGGCCGAAAACGATATTTTATTTTTCGGCCGAATCCGAAACACGGCCGAAACAGCTTTTTTTGGCCGAAAAGCCGAAACCGAATTTCGGTCGGTCTCTAATAAAAACTAAAAATTTAAGCAGAAATTTGTTTGAAAATGCGATTAGATAAGGAAATTCGGTAAATGTAGTTAGATTCAGCACCCTTGATTTATATTGAATTGATGTAAAATTTCCTAATATTGGGCCATCTAGAAACCTTTTAAAACCTAAACCGAAACCTTTTCAATCGCTCCAACCAACCAAAACCTTTTCAAAATCAAGGAGCGAAACCGATAACCAAAACCGATTGGCAAGTGGGAGTAAAACCGAAACCGAAACCTTTATTCGATTCGGTTGCCAACCCTGCTTATTATTATAGTTTTTATCAGTTTTTATTCAGTAGACGACTGAACAAAAATAAATTCAATAAAATTCTTATGAATGGAGGTGTAATAAATATATATTAATATTTGTATGTATTCTTATAAAAGATAAACCTTAAGGTGATTCAGCAGTCCCTTTGTAGAACTCCCAAGGGTATTTAGAATTTTGACACAATTTGATTTTTATGATTTATGTAAAATTTCTACGAACAAACGGAGTTACATTTTTATTCAAACTCTAAATTAAAAACTTAGAATTGAAGGAATCCGACCACCAAGATTATAGGTCCACCGATTTTCAACAGTTGTTTTATCATACAACAAAATGTAAAATGTATGATTTATGTATGCCCCAAACTGAGTAGAAATCAGTGGATTAGAAATTGAAGTCTGGAAAAATTATTTTTGTGGACTTGAAAATATATTCAAATGCAGAAAAGTCAAATACAGTCGCCACCGCTCGTAATGATTTATGGTTCGAGTTCCAAATATTAAAATTTTCGACAAAAATCCTGTTAATATGAACCAAACGACGGCACTCAGAGCGATGACGATTTATATTTGCGTTTTATTCGATATATTTTTAAAATCTTCTATATTTTTTCCAATTTTTCTAAGTAAGAATTTAAAAATGTTTGCTTTAATTCTTAGAATATATTTTGAGGTAATTTTTTGAAAAAAATTCGGGGATTTTCTAGAGAAAATCCCGGGATTTTTGGGGACTTACAAAGTTTCGGGATCCCGAATCCCGGGAATTCCATAGCTTTACAAATTAAGGCAGCGTTATCTACTATTCTGCGCCACCTCTTATGACCATTGTCTGTTATGATGAGACCACGCAATAGTGTGGCTTTAGCGTAATACAGGACCCAATTGAAGTGTATTCTGGGACATCTTCTATGAGGGTTATGCCGTTATCTGTTATACTGAACTCGTACTGAACAGACAACGGCCATTAAAGATTGCGCGGAATAGGCCCAATTATTTATAATACATATGTCTGTTTTTCAGTTTTCTCTATGCAACTTCACATCTTTAAGCATGTTTTCGATTTCTATGCTCATTATATTAAACCTATTTTGGTCTCTACGTTTGCTCCATTCGAGTCAGTGCCAAGCAGCGAATAAATCTTTGAGTATAATCAAAGCTTCGCCTATATATGAGTATGTTCATTGCACACAAAGTTTTATTATTCAATCAACAACTACAACTTCGGTAAAGGAACCTTGATCCGTTAAACTATCGTTCGATGACGTAAACTTTCACATTGGACGATGGGACAATCAGCACCGATACAAGATGTACGATTTTGCGCTCGTAGGTGATACCTTCATCGAAGCCTCCGGCGGTAATCTTGTATGTTTAGCTACGCAGAGCTCTATCGAAAGGTTGCATTCTTTGGTGCAAGTATCGCGTCAGTGGAATGGACCGATTTCAGTAGCAGTTTTCATCGCAGGAAGCGAAGAATTCTTAGTTCTGCAATACTATGTGACGTATATGCGACTATGTTTTAATTTTGTTCGAAGCAATGTGACATTTCATATTGCCGTACCACGAGATCAACAACCAAACCATAGAAAGAGCACCCACGACAACTTGACCGACAGATTCGACTGCAAATATCCAGAGCAAACATTGCGTCAGTTGCTAAAACTTCGTAATGCAGATACTATGCGTTGGCGCCTAAAAAACGAATATCCCCAAAATCATATGCGGAACTTAGCGCGTAAGGGCTGTCAAAACAATTACGTATTTCTTACCGACATTGATATAATACCCTCTGCGAATATTGTCTCATTATTAAACAAGTTTCTGCGCTCTGCCAATTGCATCGGTCATTGCGCCTACGTGATTCCAACGTTCGAAATAGATATGCATGTAAAATTTCCGGCCTCGAAATTAGCTTTACTGCGGCTATTCAAAAAAGGTCTTGCGCGACCTTTTCATGAAAAAGTATTCATCTACAATCAATACGCTACCAACTTTTCCAGGTAAATTCATTCATATAATAATATATATATTTTATGTAATATAGATTAGTCAAAGGGGCGGGAACCATGCCCATTTTTCAAGTTACCAATTTTTCTAATCATTAGCCCCACCTCATGTAGTCACACACAAAATTTCAACCTTCTATCTGGCACTGGACATTCACAACCCACCACAAATACAGGGATTTACAATATAGATTCTAGCGTGGTCTCAAGTTTGTAGCCCCTCCTCATTGACATGATATCGAACCAAATGTGCTTGTTAACGAATTCAATTATGATGTCGTAAACGAACTTTGCGCGATTATTACAATATACGACATATTTTAGATCCTTTTTTTTTAAATATCGAATTTAAATTTTTGTATTAATATCAGTAACAATACTTATACTTTATTAAAAACTAATTGATTTAACCTGGCGAGCGTGTCCATATTGAAAATGCTTTCCTAAGATCTTGTCGAACATTTCTTCTCCATAAGGGAATTTCTGGCGAAAGCCCCTGAAAAAGTAGTTAAATCATTATGTTGGGAATTTAATAAAAGCGTAGAGATATTTATACCCCCCCGGAAAAAAAGGTCAACATTTTTCAAGTCTTTTTTATTGCTGCATTCGATTGGAAATGTTTAGAAACGTATTTTTGACATGGTCCGAGGTTCCGAAACCACATATATAAGGGTCAGAATGGGGTCTTGAGACCAAGTTTTTTTTTTTGGTCAATTTGATTGGAAATTCTTCGTTATAACCATACCCCGAACACTTCATTTAGTTGCGGTTCCCTTTTCTAACAATTTGTTTTTCGTTTTCGAAAAGTTCGAATTAGGTAAAAACGTACTCAGAGATACCACCTCGGTATATTTCAGAAATATTACAATGGTTGTAGAAATATTGTTTAGGTCAATATGAAAATTTGATTTCCACAAAATCAAGCTTGTTTTAATAAAGGTATTCACGTGAAGGTGTATTTGGTTTTATATTTTTAATAAAGTTAATAATTGTAGTAAACTGAAAAAATTCAAGTAAAATATATATACCAGAGAACTGCATGAGCACGTGTTTTTCTGAGATTAGAGATGGGCGCGTAAGTAAATTTCGCTCACAACCACGCACGCTCATGTGATAAAAAAAATTAATCACGCACACTCACGAACGACTAAAACCTAAAGCCCGACCGATAAGCAATTTCAGGCCGAAGCCGAAGCCGATGCCGAAGGTCAATTGGCAGCCTTATACTTCGGCCGACGCCGATACTTAAATAAAAACCCTTTAAAAACTTGTTTTTTCGTGTATTTTCATTCAAATTCGAGTATATAAATACTCAATTAGTTTTTTAAGGAACTAAAAATTTATTTAAACAAATAATAAAAGTATCCAAAAGAATTCACAAACAAATTTGGGCCTCCTAGGTCAAAACTAACAGGAGCCTCAAATTATCCCATATATCCCGTGTAAGAACAATTGGATTTTTTAAATCACTTTTAAAAATTTGGAGTAAAGCTTAAAATAATGGGAATTTAGAAGAAATGGTAGGGAATTCTTCAAAGAATAAATCCATCTAAGTATCTGTTTTTTAAGGACTCCCCAAATCCGTCAGGTGATGGGAAAAGGATGTTCTAGTTGATGGTAAAAACCACCTGTGAAGCTTTGAACTTTAAATGTCAGCACCAGAACTACTTTTCATATATGTTGGCGCAGCAATTTAGGCTACATTTCTAAAAGGTAGAAACCTTCCGTGAGCCTCCTACCCCTATATTTGAAATTTCATACAGTTTACCAGGACTCCTTTCAACATAGACATCAGGGCAAGTAGTAAGCTTCTAAATCTATATTTAAAATTCAGTAATCCGCTCAGAAAATGTCCAAGGATGTACTTTGTGGCAGCTGTAACCCCGTGCCACGCAAGGCGAGATTCACTCAATATTCGATGATTACTAATTTAAATTTTAATCATATTTTTTGTTTTGTGGGCCTCTTATGTCCCATTGGAAATTCCATCAATTACACAATTTTACATTCAAGTCTCAAGAAAATCAGTAAGACCGTTTAGATGCGATGTGGGCTAGAAAATCGTATCGTAAAAAATTAGTTTTGGTTTTCGGTGTCGCAAAAAAATTGAAATTCGGAAAAACCGAAGCCGAAGCCGAATGTGCATAACGGCCGAAGCCGATTAATCGGTCGGGCTCTACTAAAAACCACTCACGAGCAGAGACACACTCGAAAGTAGGCGGTGTAATTCTCTTCAAATTGATACCAAACGATTTCCTGTAGGATGCACACTTTACGAGATATTCGTGGAAACGCGTTTCTCCTTGTAGCAGCTGAAGCACACCTCTAGAGTCCCGCCATTTTGGAATTAAGCTTAGGACACGCCCCTGAATGTGTTCAGCAAAAAAAATTCCGTACGCTAATTTTTGTAATTTTTGTATGGAGCAAATCAAAGAATGACTGGACTAATACTAAAAAAAGAATTTAAAATTTTGTAAAACTCATTAAGTACCCACTAGGGCTTTCAATCCCGAAGGCTTTTTGCAATCCCGGGATTTTTTTGACTGAAAATTGCAATCCCGGGATTTTTCGGGATTTGATACTTTTACAAGCAAAATGCATTTTTTAATTTATTTTAAAATGTAGTCCCGAAAATCCCGGGATTAAGGAAAAAATATCCCAGGATTTTCGGGACTAAAAATGGACCGGGATCCCGGGATCGAAAGCCCTAGTACCCACGTATACGCTGATTCAAAATTAAAATTTACTACTTAGGTTTCTTTAGGCGGTAATGATCTAAAATTTTAAACTCCAAAGGGTCTAAGTGACACACAAATTAAGCAGATAATAAGTACAACACAAAATTTTAGACCCTGGGTGCTAATGTTCCAATCCCTCCTTAAGAAATCGAAAAATTTAGCTATATATTTGGATTGTTTTCGATAAAGACATTCAAAATTGCTTTTAATATTTTGGTTAAAAAAGTGGTAGGTCTCAACTATTATTTTTTTAATCCTAGCATTTAAGAATTTTGGTAACTTTTTGAATGCAATGTGACGAAAGGTGATTCAAACTAACGAACCTAATATTTCAAGGTTTATATTTTAATTCTGACGAATAATAAAAATGAGTTACCTTACTGAGCCTATACATTCAGCTGTTATACGATAAAGTCCCAGAAATAAGAAAAGGAGTACTTCATAGTACTTTCGGGAAAAATGTGAGTAAAAAAGAGGAGGGCCTAAAAAGAGTACTGTACTCTTTAAAGAGTACGTCTGGTAACCCTATGTATATCGAACGCCACAGATATTCATATATGAAATTATAAAGTGACTCACGCTCACGCACGAACGTAATCACAAATGGCCGCTCACGACCACTCACACTCTCGCACGAATTGATATTTTCAATCACGCTCACGAGTGTCACGCGTGAGGGTCGTGCAAGATCTCATCTTCGTTGCGATTTCCACTATGCGATGGTATGCAAGAACCTGTTTTACCAATTCGCACCGATATAAGCACAAGTAAGAGAAAACTAGTAAGAGAATTATCTTCGGTCTGACCGAAGCTAAAATACCCCTGCACATGCGAGTACGATACATTCTGCGACCATGTGTTAATAAATTTATCGAAAATCGGTATTCGGTATAAAGGTGTCCAAATCGGTTAAGTATTTCTCAAGATAAAGGAAAATAGTACAAATTTGTCGCCCATTTTGTATAAGAAATTTTTCGATATTTAATGGATAATTTTTCAAAATTTTATCGATAATTTTTTGGCATTTTTCGATATTTTATCAGAAATTTTTCGAAAATGTATCGATTTTTTTATCGATAATTTTTTTGATAATTTATCGATATTTTATCGATAGTTTTCTAATATTGATCAACAATTTCAATTCCCTGATCCATTTAAAAATTTTGTTCCAATTCCATTTTGTTCCGGTCCAACCCATTGCAAGAAACCGCATCCAAATCGGTTCAGTATTTCTCAAGATAAACGAAAAAATACAAATTTGGCGGCCATTTTGTGTGGGAGGTTCTTATCCGATGTTGCCCATTCAATACCGTACATTCATTCGCTAAAAAAAGAGGAATCCCAAAATTTGGAGTCGATAGCTTAAAAGCTACGACAGTTATCGTGGGAAATGACAGACAGACGGACATAGCCTAATCGACTCAGAAAATGATGCTGATCAAGAATATAAATACTTTTCCATACCGGACACGCCTCCTTATGTCCGTTAAAAACGTTGTATCAAAGTGAATATACCCTGTCAGAGTGTGTGTGGGGGTATAAAAATCAAATGGCCAAAAGTTGCAATCAAAACAAACGAATGGATTCATATCTAGACAAAAAAAAAGATCGAATAAAAATGACAAAAATGACAAAAACACAAACATAAAAATAGTAAAAAAATAGTTTTTTAAAATATAACCCTTAAACCGACGAAAAAGCAGAAAAAAAATTTCCTTTAAATTTATTTCAGCAATTTTGATTTAAAAATAATGGTTTTTGGCTGGGTCGTTCCTAATGTCATTGCAGATTATGAAGTGGCCAAAAGCATTAATTTTAAATCAAATTCTTCCTCATTAAATCGAACTAAAAAAGTAAAGAAGAAAGATATTTTTTGCATTCAGAAAACTAACGTCAAAACAAAAAATGTTAGTTAAAATAAAACATATTTTTATTAATAAAATTAAGTGTAATTTTATTGGTAATGGAGCGTCGGGTAATTTGGCACTTCGGGTAATGTGGCAGTAGAGCTTTTCTCCATGGACGGAATTAAACGGAATTAAAGGCAATTGACTTTAATACCATTTCAAACGGACATAAAGTCAATTGACTTTATCTCCATATAATAAAAAAAAAACTTTAATTCAACGTTTAAATCACTATGAAGTTTAAAAATGGTAAGATGATTTCTAGTAGAATGTTAATGTAATAATTTTTAAGAAATATTTATAATGTTTTAATTTTTTTTAGCTGATTTATTTCTATTAATGTGAATTAATTCGAAAAAGACCCTTGTAATAAAACAATATATGAATAAAAATTTTAAAATAACAAAAAATCCCTAAAAATTTTACATAGCGCGATTTTTTGTTAAAAATTTTCCGCCTTTGGCGCTTTAGTCACATTCAACCATTTTCTGACGTGCTGCAAATAAAAAAAATTTGTTTAATTGTTCAGCGTGCTTGTGAGCGGCCGAGTATATAGATTGGGAAAAGTAGTGAAAAAATGAGCAAGTGTCGCTTGTTATTCAAAGCTTTATTCGAGAAGAAAAAAGTTAAAATTTTGGAAAAAAGCAGAACTAACCATTCAATCGTCAAAATAAAAAATAATACTTGGTTTTGCAATAAATATTTTTTTTTGGAAATGGAATTTTTTGTTTTGGACTTGATAAGGATATAGTGGACATATGCAATTTATCCAACCGTTGCCTGCGCAGATGAGTAGGTAACAAAGCTGGGCATAGTTAATCGAGAATTTAACTTCGTTAATCCGGAAATAGTTAATCAAAAATTTTACTTCGTTAAATTAAAAAGTTAATTGCGTTGAAAAGTTAACTTCGTTAATAGTTAAATTAAATAGTTAAATTTTCTATAGAAAAATTTTTTTTTTTAAAAAAAACGCATAAAAATCGTTTTAACTATATACAATAGAATGCCTGCACTCACAGACCCTTTTTTCGATCGATTTCAGCCCTCTATATGCAAATTTAACTTTAAAAAAATGCTAAAAATTTTTATAGAAAGCGAAGATTTGTGTATGAAAAAATTATTTATATTCATAAGGCATACAAATTTGGTTTTTTTTTTAATTAAATTTCAGATATCAGTTCGAATTTTCCTGCGCGATTTTACTCAGGAGATGCATGTTTCCTTTCATATTGCTATTTATGAAAATCTGAAAATTCTGGTCCGACAATGAGAACCTCTTCGCCCTCATGATGTCCTTGGCCGTTGAGAACAAGCGCTCCACTGCAGCACTGGAGGGGATAGCTGTGTTGTACTTAATGAACCGATTTTCTCTGGCCTTGCCCCGAATCGATGTACCCAGCTTGGTCTTCTCTTGAAACCTTTTCAGGGAAGCAGGGTGGGCCCGACTTATATGCTGCTTCAAGTTATTGAAACTTGATATATGCATTTTTATTTGCACAGCCTTTGGCCTGCACAACTTGCACAAAAAAGAAAAATTGTTTCCGTCCTTGCTTTTAAATAAAAACATTTCATTCAAGTGGGGAATTGGATTCTGATCGACAGCAATTATTTGTACTTCACTTTCCGACGACATGTAGCGGCATTGAATTTTTAATAAAACAAAAAAAATGAAAACTTCGTAAAAATTTTACAAAACGAATTTACCGACGCGATTTTTTTGATTGTCACTACGCACCCAGAGTTCCAAGTTGATTGGAAAATGTCGGGGGCGGCTAAACAGTTTCGCGCTGACCATAATCGGCTTCAATCGGCGTGCGAACAAATCGATGTCAATATCGGTTGAGCCGACAAAATTGACTCAATATTTCGCCGCCGACCAAGCCGATACATTTGACGGCGGGTTAGGCACGCCGTCTCGACTTGGAACTTTAAATTTTTTTCAACAACACGAAAGAATTCTGTGTTTACAATTTTTCAACAGTGTTGCTAGATAGATTATTAAAAATAGTATGAATTCTTAATTTTTACCTTTTTTTTTACATTCAATAATAAAAAAATTTTTTTCGTTTCAAAGTTAACTAATGCTAGTTAATCGAAGAAATTTAACTTAACTAAATGAAAAAGTTAATGGTTTTCGAAATTAACTGAAACGTTAAAAGTTAACCAAAAATTTAACTTCGTTAATTAACTATTAACGATTTAACTAGTTAATGCCCAGCTTTGGTAGGTAACGTAGAGAAAAAAATCTGGAAACGACCAATATTTCGAAGAACCTTGTCTAATTGTTCATTTTCATTCTTTATTTTTAAACTGACTGAAATGTGATCAATTGACGTAGCACACAACAGTTGTTTAAAAGTAGCATATAAAAACGTTGCTAAAGTTGGTAAAGCTACCTGAAAATGATAAAGTAGCGCTATCAAATTAGAGCCATCAGTGAATAATCACACAACTGTTGTCTCCGCTGAATGCGCCCATTGAATAGTTCCGAAAAACGTATTTTGACTTTATGTTCATTTCGGAAAAAAAGTATTGCAATATAATTGACATTGTGTGCATTTTGGATTTGACCTTAAATCCACTTCATATGGACATAAAGTCAATTGACTTTATGTCCTTTTGGATTGGTATTAACATCAATTGCCCTTAATTCCAATGCCCTTATGTCATCCCAACAAAAAAAATATTTAAAAAGTTTTTTTATTTTTTTTTATTTCGATAAAAGTGGTGTTTTTTATAACCCTGAACCTTAAACCACTTTTTTTTAAACATGGCATAACTTCCAATTCCTTCAAGCTACAATGATGAATTTGGTAGGTGGGTTCTTATTGACAAAATGAAATTTTATACCCTTTAGAAAGGGGGGTGTGGGGGCAAAGGGGAGCGGGATGGAGCCAATTTAAAGTTCTAACTTTCGTATTTTGTAAGCTACAGGGCTGAAATTTTTTACTTAGGTTCGCATTCGGGAAAAAGAGTAAAAAAAAGCGGAAAAAAGGAGAAGAAAAAAAATTTAAAAAAAAAAAAGAAGAAAATAAAAAAGAGTAAAAAACAATTTTTATTTTAAATTAATTTCCGCAATTTCGATTTAAAATTAAGGGTTTTTAGCGACTTTAAAATCTGCAATGATCAATATCAAGAAAGTAGCTAAAAACCCTTAATTTGAAATCGAAATTGCTGAAATTAATTTAAAGGAAATTTATTTTTTGCTTTTTAGTCGTTTTAAGGGTTATATTTTAAAAAACTTGTTTTTTTACTCTTTTTTTATTAAGATATCGGGAAAATGTTGGATTTCATTGATTATTGCCATTTCAAAGTATTTCAAAATGTTCACAAGATTTTAAGTGGTATCTTCATAGCAACAGACAGGAAACTTGAATTTGGTACTCTGTTTGGAAGAATAAAAATAAGTCGAAGGAAGATTTCAAGTTGTTAGAAGCTTCAGAAATAATAAAAGAATGTGAAACTTTCTTTCCGGCAACAAAATCAGCTTTAGAAACCTTGCTCCCTCTAACATGTACATTGTACAATCGAACTTTTTTAAAAGTTAAAATAAAAGTTTTTTAGTCTCGTAAATAGTGTGAATGACTTGAAACCTGTGCACACGTGTACTTTGGTATTCAGTTTAATTTTGTTTTTTTTTAAAGTGGGTGGGGCATTTTAAATTTATTTTCTTTAAAGTCTTCCGTAATTTTTTTATAGAGTTTTTATTTAGTGAAAAATTCAGATTTTTATTGAGTTTTTCATAATTTATGTATTAGTTATGGGTTTTAGTTCATTTTCCAAAAAATTAATTTTGGAAAAGGGAGTACAACAACTAAGCAAAAACTCAGTCTGGCAGAGTGTACAGCTGTTTCGGATCCAGCCACGGATCCTCGTCAGCACTCTTTATGCATATTATTTTATCCAAGCGACGCTATAAGTAAGTATTGGTATGACGCACAAGAGAATTGTTTCTCCTTTGCATTACACGCCAACTCACTCAAGCAGCGAATGGTAAAATGCAGCAAACTGAATTTTTACTTGTTGTTGTATAGCAACCTACTACTATGCCTGGTTGAAGAATTTCTTCAAAGTTCCAGCAAGCAAGTTGCATGGCAAATGAATTTTTACATTGTGTGTGCTCTGATACACATACAACAATTCATGTAATTTGGGAGTGAATCATGACAGGTGGGATTACAGTAGCCAAAACGTGCGCCTTTGGACTTTTTTTCTAAACAATTGAATTTAAATGAAAATATATCAAAAAAATAAATTGTCTAATTTTTTTTGAGTAAAGTATCGGCGCTATTTTATGTTTCTTCAAATTATAGAAAAATACACTGTGCAACACCCAAATTCTGATTGCCGATCTGGAGGTTACTTCACTTTTGTTGAAACGACTTTTTAAAGGTATGTGATATCGTGTTAGTATCTTCGAGAGAAATATTATATTTCTCATAAAATAAAAGCGATACAAAATGTTCCCCAGTATTCTCTAATGTTCTATAACTATGTATCAATTTTCTATAAAAAAGTGTTAAAAATTGGTGTGTCCCTTTTACCGCGAAACCTGCTGGGAAAATGGCTTTCAAAATAAACTTAAATCGCTTCGGTTCCAAAACGCATATAATATTTTTTTTTAAATCTCACGATCGCAATTTTCATTTCTTTAAAAATCTTAATTAACATCGAAAATAAAATTGTTTCAGTATGTAATTTAACTACTTTTAGCATGTAATGGTTTGTGCCAAAGGCAACCCATATTCACCGAGTAGATCTACGAGGTAGGATACGCTTCAAAATAGGCTCAGATAGGATGTAAACTTTTTCCCATACAAATTCTAACGGAAAATTTACAGGCATGTAGATCTACAAGGTTTACATCGTTTACGGGAGTTTTTCAAGTTTATATGAACCCCATTAATATTTAGTGGTCATTAATAGCCCTGAATACACAAATGCTATTTTTCAAATTTTGAAAAAAAAATGTTATTGAAAAAAAATAAATTTTTTGTTCGGGATATTTTGGGTGGCCTAAAAACTGACATTAGGGGGTTAAGATGTTTAGCAACATTGTTGCTAGGGTTAAGTAGAATATTTACGCTGAAGATACTAACACGATATCGCTTACCGTTAAAAAGTTTTTTCAACAAGATTGTTGTGACTTTTGACCTCGAATAACTCGCTTATTCCATATAATCCAGAAAAACCCTTTAAGGGTGTTATTAGGTAAACCAAGACCTTTCAGAATCTGTTATCAGATCGGCAATCAGAAAAATTAACTCACTTGGTCGCATAATGTTATTTTAAATTATGTAATTCAAACACTTTTAAGAAATATTAATACTGTCTGACGTTTTTTACAACCCCTAACCATTATTAACTTTCGAAAAATACATTTTTTGGTTTGCACGAAATGGTATTTATTTATGAATTTAGTTTCTCTAAAATTACATTTCTAAGGCGGTCTTCAGTAAGGGAAGTGCGTTGGTAATTTTAAACGATTTTCAATACAGAGAATACCCTGTCACTGATACTTGAGTAGCCGGCACCCCTCGTATTAATGGTACGATATCGTCAAGGAAGGAATACGAAGAATCATTCTAAAATGATAACACATTTAAATCCAAATTTTAACTTATATTGATGAATTGCTTTGCTTCGTTGAAGCAGACGCGGATATATTCATCTTCATCATCACTCCCATTGGAAGCTAAACCTTCAAAGGCTTCCAAATACTGTGCCTAATCCCACCTGGCAAGATTCACCCTATTCACCTAGTTTTATTGCAATACACAAACATTTTGTTGCTGTTGAACAGAAAAATAATCAAAATATACGACAAAACACCAACATTTTCTTTTTAAATGTTTGGAAATGGATTTTTACGTGGTCCGAGGTTCCAAAACTATATATAAATGGGTCAAAATGAGGTATTGCAGTTCTTCTTTATAAGCTATATTGTGTGGGGGTATTTCAGTCGGCATAGCTGACGATAGTTCACTATATAGTTTTTTCTTTTTTCTCCCTTTTTAATTTTTTTGTTTTTTTTATATTCCTTTTTTAAACTTTTTTGTTTTTTTTTTACGGCTAGCCGAGCTGTTTGCCGTATTTGGGGGAGTTCTTGCAAACTAACCAAACAGTCCCAACTCCAACAAAAGAATTTTGTGCCATTAAAAATTCCTTTAGTTGGAGCATTAAAAAAAAAGAAGAATATTGGTCAAAAATATAATTTGTGTGGTCAGTCATCTACAATTATCCATCATGCATGCGAACCATTCACCTTACAAACCACCCAAAACGTTCACCTAATCGAACCAATCATAATATACCCCCTAATGAACCTATAAAACCTGTCCAATGTCGCTGTCCAGTAGCTAGAGCCATCCCGCCCCATCTATGGCCCAGCGGATTCATAGCCGTGAATAGTGCCTGGGCTTTGACATATCCCAATTGCTATGACTATTCCCAATTGCTGCCATGTCCGTATGTCGTTACCCTAAGTCCGTCCGTTTACCATTATGTACATCTAACACGTCCGTCACACCTTAATGTGTCTGTCCGCTTACGCCATGGGTAGGCACCCCACACCAACACCAATGAGTTAGCTACTCATCATAGCAACGACAATCACTCGTAGATAATTTTGAAAAACCTCACCTCATAACTAAAATAAAATTTTGTTCTCTGCATAGTTTCCACAATTTTATTAAAATTTAAACTTAATATAAAATATTCCAAAAAAATTTAAAACACTACAAGCGCTACCTGAATTCCGTAGGGTACGGCTCTGACCAATAATGGAAGACTATTAGATTTGCTATTTCATCCAAAAATACAATGCATTGACAAGAAAACGAAAAAGTGCAATAAAACGTACATTCGTTTGGTTTGCTTGCTTAATTTATTATTTTCTATTGTATCAAAAAAATATGATGGGAGAATACCGGTTTTTAAAATTATTCTTTTATATTTGGAGTCGCTCTTTTTTTTCTTTGCCACTGCTCTAGGCGGCTAAGTTAAGTTACACGAATGCACTATGAGAGAAAATGGAAATTTTGAATTATAGCTCCCTAGCTTATGTGGAAGTGTATGAAAAAGCTCGCCGCAGATTTGAGGATATATGTATATACCAGCTATTTTGTACCCATTAGAGTGGATCTTATATTTCGATTTTTCGAAATTGATCAAGCGCATTTTGTGAGAAGACCAATATTTCAATATTTTTTTCTGAAAATTTGACAGTTATTTTCAGAAAAAAATATTAATTTTTAGGAAGTTTGGAGAATCGGGGTGGGGTCCAGTACAAAAAAAATTATAGTTTAAAAATTCGTTTTAGAATCAGAAAAATGCGTGCAAAAAACACATAATTATCCATTTTGGTCGTACTAGAAAATAGAAATAGTAACAAATAATAAGGGAATTCACAAGGTCTCACAAGTCGTATTGCAGCAGCAACATATTTGAAAAAAATACAACGGTTGTGAGCACTCCAGTATTGTTATTTCAGAGAGAGAGAAAAAGAGAGCTACAAAATTATATTGCAAATGTTCAACCTAACCAAATTTCCTTCCCCACGGGATGCGTGCCATCATTCGCGGAGGTGGTGAGCGGTCTAAAGAAAGAGGGCCATAGAAACATTTTTTTTTAGTACTTTGTAGTTTTTTTTATTTACTTTGACGACATAAGGTAAGGTTTTTAAAAATGTATGGTTTTAATTCCTGATTTCATTTCTTAAATTTTTAGCTGGCTAGCGAATACGAAAACGGATACCGATACGGACATTTACATCAGTCATACGGTGACCAATTTCGAATTTTTATATGAGCCATTCTACGTAGCGCTTGACAATATCCCTTCCCACGATGAACGATTCCTGGGATATGGTTTCACTAGAAACTCGCAGGTCTGTTTATTGTACTCTCAATTAAACAATCCAAAAAAAACAAGTATTAATTAACAAATTGCTCTAGGTATATGAAATGTATGTGGCTGGATTTTCATTTTATGTGTTGTCTCCAGTCTTTACGTGCCATTGGGGTCTTCAGCAAAAGAAGTCACGCCCAGCTTGGCGAGAACAGCAGAACAATTTGAATCGTAAACGCTTCGAAACATTCAAAAATGAAGTATTCGCACGCTACAAGAAGGATCCCCTACTTATGTTCAAACATAAAACAATTGGTCATGGCAGGTAGCTGCATATACATTTGAAAACATCCTTTATTCTTTGGCAGATGACTTTTTTTGGATGCTATAATATACTTCACATATCCTTATAAGTTATTGATAAAACTGTGGGTTTGATTAAATTAGACTGTATATAACAATGCTATTTTAATTTGTAATCAACATTTTGTGGCGATCGGACAATGTTAATAGTCGCGTTCACGTACACTGTTTCCTGTCAAAATATTCATGATATTGGGGTTTTTTGTAGATCTCGTTGTATCTTTATGAAACTTAGTACACGGGGTTACTGATTTCGAATTGGGAGTCAAGTTAATTCAAAACGGGAAATCTTAAATGGCGTTCATTTGATCCTGTAATACCTTGTAGATCTACATGCCTGTAAACTTTATGTTAGAATTTGTATGGGAAAAAGTTTTCATCCTTTCCGAGCCTATTTTGAAGTGTAAGCTACCGTGTAGATCTACGCGGTGAATCAGGGTGTATATCTACGTGGTGAAATCCCTCCTGGCATGAATCATCAAAAAAAAAAGTCCAATGAGGCACATGGCTGTAATCCCACCTGAAAAGAATCATTCAAAAAAGTCCAAAGACGCACATGGTGGCATCTGTAATCCCACCTGACATGATTCAACTTAGCCTGATTAGCCCAAAAAAGACCAATCGTACATTTCTATTATTCTAAAGTAAAAATCGAAGACTTCGAAGCTTTGTAGTTTTGTAACCTTCGGAGCTTCGATATATTCGAAGCACTTAATCGTGTTAACTTGGAAGCTTCGTCTAAAAAAAAATTCGAAGTTTCGAAGCTTCGAACTTCGAAGTATTCGAAGGAAAGTAACAACTGTAATATTAATTAAGATTTTTTACGAAAATAAAATTGAATAAAGGTGATGGTGAGATTTTAAAAACCGTATTATTTGCGTTGTGTAACAGACTCGATTTAAATTACTTTTGAAATCCTTTTTCACAGAAGGCTTCATTTCGCGGTAAACGGGACTTTTAGACACACCCTTTTTATAGAAAATTGATAGTTATTGAACATTAGAGAATATTGTTGAACATCTTTTATTTGCAGGAGGGAAAAATTTTCCTCCTGCACACAGCTCGAAATTCCCCGCAAAATGGACAATTCCCCACAATCTAACATCCATGATCATTGTGAATAAAGAGAGAAAGAGAACAAGCACTCCATATGAAGTGATAAAAATTTATTTAAAAATAAACTAGTGTTTTAAAAATAGAGAAAATTACATTTTGAAACACAATAATGCCTTTGAAAAAAAATGTAAATTCGAGCTATTCACAGTTATAAAATAAATTTTATTATTTTTCCAATGAGCCCAAGAGAACATTTATATCTTATATGGTTGAGAAGTAATATGGCTATTTTTTTTATACCCTACACCTCATGAGGTATGGGTATATTCACTTTGGTCTGATGTTTGTAACACCAAGAAGGAGACGTGTCCGGTATGGAAAACTATATATAATCTTGATCAGCGTCACTTCCTGAGTCGATTTAGCCCTATCCGTATGTCCGTCTGACCGTCCTCTTTTCTTGTAAACACGATTGCAGGAGCTAAAAGAAAGCTAGGGATCCCAAATTTTGTATTTATCCTTTTTTGGCCCTAGAAGGAGTTGGTATTGAAAATGGGCGGAATCGGTCGACTGCCACGCCTACCTCCCATATTAGTGAAAATCGTGTTTTTACCGTAATTTTAAGATTTCATCAAAACAGTATGAAATTTCGAAAAGTGGGGTTTTCGGGGTAGCTGATTTCGAATTCGATGTCGGAATTTAAAAATTCAAGATGGCGGAATCTATATAGCTGCCGAAATTTTAAGATTTCATTTAAAAAGTATGAAATGTTGTAATAGGGGGGGTTTTTGGGGTCGCTGATTTCGAATTTGATCTTGATTTTAAATTCAAGATGGCAGAACCAATATTTCGGCCGAAGTTTTAAGATTTCATCACAACAGTATGACATTTTTTATAGGGGGGTTTTTGGGGTCGCTGATTTCGAATTTAATGTCGCATTTTCAAAATTCAAGATGGTGGATCCATTATGGCCCAGTAGGTGTAGGGTATATATAAGTCGGCTTGCCCGACTGAAACTTACTCTCTTGGATCTTTATAAATACTTAGAACTAACAATAATTTGTAACGATGCAATTTAACAAAGCTTGTTGCCCTAATCCAATGATTTGGACCACGTTATGCAGTAATCGATGGTTATGGCAGGTGAGTCTGCGATCGAGATGCATACCAAGATATTTAGTCTCAGTACATTGTGATATAACACTATCATTTATTTTAAGCGTGAGGCAAGTGTCTATCCTTAGGGTGAAGCAGGTCATATTTTAAGGACTTTTTACAACTACCCAAATAAAAAAAATAGTATCAAATAAGAAATTACCACGTTTTCATATAATTGAAGGTGTGGATCAGAGGACTGGAAAAAGTGCCTACAAAATCAAGCCCACCAATTAATTTTTCATTTTAGACAGACTTGAGTTGAATTGAGTTTTGCCTACCCTACAATGAGTTGCTTGCTTCTTAAAAAGCCGCAACTCATACTTGACCACGTTAGGTTGCATGAGTTGCAGTAATTGGTAGGCACAACCAACTAAAGCAACTAACGCAGCCATGAGTTGTATTAATTGGTCGGCAAAGCCTACATTTCAACTCATGTTGTTGCGGTTGAGCAAAAGAAGAAATGTAGGAAAGCAACGAGCGAGATTTGAAAAGGAGGCAGAAGGCATTATTTTACCTACTATTTGCTTTTCTTCAATTATATCAACTCATTTCGGATTTACAGCGTGTGTTGCTTTAATTGTTCGTCAAAGCTAGAGTTGAATATGTTGGCAATGTAGGAAATGTAGGGAATATAGGCAACAGAAAATATAGAATTTGAAACGAAGACAAAGAACAATTAATTTTGCCTTTGATGTTGTAATGTCGTCAGTGAATAATTAAAAAGGCTGCTTTTGAGATTTTAATTCAAATTTTATTAATTTTCTGTACAATTTTTTAAACACAGTCAAATTTCGGTGTACGAACTGATGTTCGCGTCGTTTGAGTATTTGTAAGGTACTGATTTTATTTTAATAAAACACCTAAATATATAGGCACAAAAAATCACTTAAACTAGACAGAATTAGAATATTATCAGCAGAGGCACGATAAGCGACCCCCGCACAGGCTATAAACTATTTATTACTTGTGTGTGTACTTTTCTAAATAGCGATAATAATAGAATACATTAGAATTGTAAATGGCCACACAGCCTCAACTCAAACTGAGTGTTACTAAACATAGATTATGATGTGTGAGAAACATCTTCTGTTTGACATTTTTTATTACTAGCGATAATTATAGATAATATTAGAAATGTAAAAGTGTTCATAAGTATTTTGAACATCCGGTATTTAAACCAGAATTTGACTTTTTTTTTATTTGCAAAATGTTCAACCAAATTTCGGCAAAGCAAGGCACAAAATGCTTAGTTGCATATTTTAGTATTTAAATATCGTAATGGCAGAACAAATAAAAAACGTCTGCTCTTTTCGATGGTTGCTTTAATTCTGATTTTCGAAAGTCGAAGTGACGCTCACTTGAGTTCGAACTGACATATTAACTAATACATGGTGTGTGAGCATAAATATATACATGGTGTGTAAGCATAAATATATACATGGTTTATATACTTAGAAACTAGACTAATAAGAGGATGGATTTACATATTAACTGCTTATATTACTACAACTCGGCCGTCCTCACCAGGAGATCACCTGATCTCCGCATGAACTAAATTTTTTAATGGCACTGAACTTCCCCTGAACCACGATCGCATATTTCCAACCGCCTAAACACCTGCATAAGGTGTTCTAGACTGTTGGAAACCTTCAACCTCTTTGAGTAAATACCGATAATTTCTTAATACTTTCTCTACTTTATATGGACCTCTAAACGTAGGTATTCATTTTTTAGAAACACCAGTGTGAGTATCGAAATTTTTCATCATCATATAATCCCCTTCAACATATGTCGTAGGCAACCGTTGTTTCTTATCCACATATTGTTTGTTGTAAGCTTGAACTTGTATCTGCCGCAAAGCAGCTTGTTCTCGCACTACCTTATGACTTAACTGCTCTTTGTGTTGTTGTACTTCATTTAAACATTCTCCTAAATAATCTATCACTTTACCTCTTTGTTCGACACCAAACAGCATTTTACTCGGGTAGTTATTTATTGTACGATGCAAAGTATTGTTAAGCGCATATTCGATGTTTTCTGTTACCAAATCCCAGTGAATCCCCGATTCAGGGCTAACTAACTTCGCTATCATCGGTAATAAACTTCTTTTCACCCGTTCGACCTGACCGTTTGCCTGTGGGGATGCTGTTGCTACTTTAATGTGTTGTACGTTCTGTTTTTCTAAAAATTCTCTAAAATCGTTTGACGTAAAACAACTTTCACGATCAGAGACTATTACCCTCGGTCGACTGTACTCTCTGAAAGAGTCCGTTAGTGCTTGGATTACTTCCTTCGTATTAGTGGTTTTAGTCGTATACAATCTCACATACTTTGTACACGCTACGGGACCATTGTGATCAATATGAATTACTTCAAAAGGCAAATTTCCTTTCGGTATGTTGTGGAGGAACCCTTCTTCTCGACCATGTTTAGCAGAATAAGCAATACATTTTAAGTAATTTTGTATATGTTTTGTCACCTTATCTCTAATCTACGGAAATAAGTCTTTGATATTATTGCACTCGTTTTATCTATACCTACGTAACCCATTTCATCATGAGATTTATATATAACATGATCTTCCATATCTTGAGGAACACAGAATAACACCGTACCGTCATTCTTTTTCTTATAAATAGCACCATTTCTCATCTCATATACATTATGTTCTGAACTTTGTAAAATTTCCCTCAACTCACTCAATTTGTTATCTTTTCCCTGACAAATTATAAGGTTTTCCTCAAAAGTATTAGTATCGAGTACTAATATATTTTTGCAACGGCTCAACGCATCTACATGTTGCATACGAGCACCCGCTCTATGCTCTAAAATATAGTCAAAATTTTGAAGTTCTAATGCCCATCTGGCTATCCTAGGATTTAACTCTATCTTATTAAGAGTCATCGTTAACGAATTACAGTCTGTAATAATTTTAAATTGCTTACCGTGAAGGTACACGCGAAATCGTTTTATCGCATTTACTATTGCCAGTGATTCCAATTCAAAACTATGGTACCTCGATTCTGTTTCGGATGTTAGTTTTGAGAAATAAAAAATTGGATGCATTTTTTCGTCTTCTTTCTTTTGCATGAGCACAGCTCCAAAACCTATAGAACTTGCATCTTTCGCGCAAACCAAAAGAAAATTTTTTATTCTTTTTCGTCAAATCGTATAACAGTTTAGCCATAAGGGAAATCTTTTTATAAATCTTCTAAAATAGGAACACAGGCCTAGGAAACTTTGAACTTTGTCTGGTATCGGAAAATTTTGTATTGCTTCAATACCTCTATCATCTGCTCTTATTCCCTCTCCTGTTATCGTATATCGCAAATACTTAACACTAGACTGCAAAAATTCGCACTTATCCAACCTTAGTTCAAGTTTATTATCGACTAATCTTTTAAAAACTTCAGTGATGATCTCCCAATGTTCATCCATATTCTCCGTTGCTATCAATATATCGTCCAAATATATGATTAACTTATCCTCTCGCACCAATCTGAAAACATTTTATTGACAAATCGCTGAAAGGTAGAGGGTGCATTTTTCAGCCCGAACGGCATCCTCAAAAACTCATATTGTCCTAACGGAGTGATAAAAGATGTAAATTTTTGCGAACCAGAATGAATGTACACATGAAAAAATCCATTTTGCAAATCCAACTTTGTGAACACCTTTTTCTTCAAATCTATCTATAAATAATCGATGAGGGGAATTGGATAATTGTCTTTAGCAGTCACCTTATTTAACGTTCGATAATCTACACACATTCTCAAATCACCTGTTCTCTTTCTAACCAAAACAATCGGGGAAACGAACTCGGATTCACTTATCTTAATATACCCTTTACTTAGATACTCATCTAACAACTTTTGCAATTCTGTCCTTTCCGTATACGACAACTGTTAGGGGGGTAATGAAATGGTTTGTATCGTTCAATATTAATTTAATTTCGCTTTTTATCAATGGTTCATCCGGACGTTCAGGCATTGCATAGTATATATTAAATAGTTCTTCCATTTTTTGTCTTATTTTTAAAGTTTACATTCTCACCAATTTTTAAATTAAACTCATTTTGAATATCATAATCAAGTGACATCAGTGCATCTTCAAACTTTTCATTATTTTTCTTCATTTCAAACTCTTTTGCATACTTTACATTTCTTTCCAACAATTTTGTCTCTTCACATATCAATCTGTAATTACTAGCTCTTAAAAAAATCTCTACCTAGCACAACCTGATATCGCACAGACTCATTTGCCACAACAATCAATTTTAATTCAACTTTTTTATTTTGCAAAATTACATAAGAGTTCAATGCTCCAAAAATTTGAAGTTTACTTTTATTAACACCAAAATAACGAAATAGAAAAATTCATTACATTTTTTTTTTCTTCAAGGCATGACAGTTTAATGAAACTGATTGGGCTTCCTGAGTCTACACACAAAAAAAAAGTCGGTAGATTTTACCGAAAAAGACGGTTAAAAACGCTCCAACCCTTCTTCGTTGGTTAATCTAACCGACGAGAAGTGGTTGATTTACTTTAATAATTTGTTTTTTTACAATTTGAATTGTAAACATACAGGAAAAATTTGTTTCGATACATATTTTTTAGTAAGAAAACCATTAAAATTTATTGGCTTACAATTTTAATTTTGTTTCGATACATATTTTTTAGTAAGAAAACTTTTTTCATTTGAAAACAAAAAAACATTAAACACAAAAATACATTTCAAAAATCCAAGATTGCATGTTTAAAAAAAATAAATATTAGCTTGAGTGCAAAACTGACACAAGATCTTATTAGTATTACAAATGGAGAATTACAAGAAAAAAACTATGTTTGGCTTAGCTCAAGCTGCCTCTATAAGGCAAAACATTCATAACACGATTGATAATCTTTGAATCCCAACGATTCAACTGAAGATAAGCGAATGGTAAATTACCCTAGTTGGTGAAAATTAAAATTTAACCAACAATTGCGGTAAAAGAACATACAATTTCTGTAAAACAACAACTATTTTCGGTTATTTCAACTATTTTTTTTTACCATTTTTTGTCCGTTAAAACTACCGACGAGCTCGGTTAAAAAATTTACAATTTTCTTACACTTTTTTCGATTAATTTTACCGACCATTTTTTTTCGGTGTATGAGACATTCTAAGGGCAACGATAATATTTTATTAGTACTCTTAATTTGAAAATCAAAATATCTTACATATTCATTTTCCTCTACGTAGTTCAAAGATTTCTTCCTTTCGGGACAAACAGCAACTTGATGATCCATGCTTCCACAGCCAAAGCAGGCACCGACTTCTCTTTTTGGCTTTTTGCACTCAGCAGCAAGTTGTCCGATAGAATTGCAATTATAGCATCGCATAGTTAATTTTGGTTGAACTGCTACATTAGTTCTCGGTTCTGGACGGACATTTTGCTTCAACTCGATTTTTGCTAGGGCGTGTAACCATTGCTCTTTGGACGAGTAACACTGGAGACATGCTGGTAGTTTTAATTACTTGTCAGGAATACCTTCAATCAGATAATCCACTAGTTCTTCGTCGTCGACCTGCACTTTGCGAAACAAAACTACTTTGAAGTATTCACCTACACTCCACTTTCGAGCTTCGAACTTTCGGTTTTGAATATAACCAAGCTTGAGCTTTGCCTTTTAATTTGCTTATAAGCAAACCTCGTAACATCGCCTCGGCAAGTTTGTATACAACTTCAACACTCTTAAATTGTGCGACCCAGACATCAACATTGTTGCCACCCTCTTTTTCAGGCTACATATCTTTGAGCAACGAAAGTGTTGTACGTTGCAAACCGCACCAGAAACATTGTCATTCGAGTCGATTGGCGTTGATCTTTTCTGTAGCAATTCATTCTCTTTTGCCATTACAGCCTTTTCGCGTTAGAGCAGTTCCACCTCCTTTCGTAACAACTCCAACTCGTGAGAACCACCGTCACCCTCTGCTAGCGATTTAACATTGTCTGTTGCTGAAGCACCCGCCTCGACGTCATCAGACATATCGTTTGTCTCGGACACTCGCCGCGCTCATCAACTGACAACTCATTGATTCTTAGCAACAACTCCGCTTTGGCACCGCTCGATTCAATCCGAGACGTTTCAACCAACGCCACAACTGCTAAACTTTATACTCAGTTGGTGCTATGGAACCTTCCATGATGTTCTTTTTGTTCTTTGTTGTTTTGTTCTTTTAGTTTTAGTCTCTTCTTCACTCGTTGCCTCTTTTCTTCTTCTCGATCTTTTCAAAATTGTAGATTTTCCTTCATTAGTTTTTGTCCGTTTTTCGAACTTTGTATGTTTTAGTTTCTCTTCGTTATTTTTTCTCGTACTTTTTAATTGTAGTTTTTTCTTTACTCGTTGTGTTTTCTTTCCCCTTTTCGGAATTGTAGATTGTCCTTCACTACTTTTTCAAATTTTCTATTGTTTCTTTTCACTCGTTTTGTCTTTTCGTTATTTTTCTCGAACGTTTAAAAATTGCTAGACTTTTTTCACTCGTTTTGCCTTTTCCTTTTCTCGATCTTTTGAAAATTATAAGTTTTTCTTCACTCGTTTTGTCTTTTCGTTATTTTTTCTCGAACTTTTAGAAATTTCTAGACTTTTCCACTCGTTTTGTTCTTTGAATTGATGAAATTTAAACTTTTTTTTTTTTAGAAACTTATAAACTGTAAGTTATTAATTAGTTTTTTGTTTGTTTTATAAACAAAATATGGTTGCTTTAATTATGATTTTCGAAAGTTGAAGTGACGCTCACTCGAGTCCGAACTGACATATGTATGAGCATAAATATATACATGAAGTGTAAGCATAAATACATGGTGTGTGAGCATAAATATATACATGGTTTATAAACTTAGCAACTTAGAAACTAGAATAATAAGAGGATGGATTTACATATTAACTGCTTATATTACTTCAATATTACCTTCAAGTGCACTTACACCTTGATTGGTGTTATCATGTGTCCGTCACTTGAACTGCAAAACGCCTAAGCCAGGCAGCCAGAATGCTGCAATTCGGTGTTTTTGTGAAAATATATAAAAAAAAAAACTTAACAAAAGATATATATGAAATCAGGGACTCCCAAACATCCTCCCAGGCGTTGAGCGGTTTCGTTCAACCTTCTCTGTCATACACCGTGATCTTGGACAAGTCTTGTGTGGCGTGGGAGAAGCAGCCTTACAAGTGAAGATGCGATGTTTCCAAGCCAGTGCTGCAATGATGCAGATCACTACTACCAAACAGGTGTAACCCAGAGTATAATGATGGATGTCGTGCGGTCGAATTTTGTTCGGAAGGTTGATCCTTAATTTTGAAAGTTGTTGTACCCTTTCTAGTTCATCATGGTGAGATACATATTTTGATGCATACAGTTCTGTCTTTTCAGTTGGTGTGACCAGCTTGCTTATATCAACTAGGGCTGGTGATTTTCAACACTTCGAGGCCTTCGAAGCTTCGAGGTTTTCTTCGAAGTTTCGAAGACTTCGAAGCTTCGGAATAATATAAATGTACGACTAGTCTTTTTTGGGCGAATCAGGCCAAGTTGAATCATGTCAAGTAGGATTACAGCAGCCACCAGGTGCGTATTTGGAACTTTTATGGGTGATTCATGTCAGGTGGGATTGCAGCTGTCACCAGTAGCGTCTTTGGAACTTTTATGGGTGAATGAAGTCAGGTGGGATTGTAGCTGCCACCAGTAGCGTGATTGGAACTTTTATGGGTGATTCATGTCGGGTGGGATTGCAGCTGCCACCAGTCTTTGCGTCTTTGGAAATTTTATGGGTGAATCAAGTCAGGTGTGATTGCAGCAGCCACCGGGTGTATCTTTGGAACTTTTATGGATGGTTCATGTCAGGTGGGATTGCAGCTGCCACCAGGTGCGTCATTGGAAATTTTTTGGATGATTCATGTCAGGTGGGATTGCAGCTGACACCAGGTGCGTCTTAGGAACTTTTATGGGTGAATCATGTCAGATGGGATTGCAGCTTTCACAAGGTGCTTCATTGGACATTTTATGGGTGAATCATGTCAGGTGGGATTGCAGCTGTCCCTAGGTGCGTCATTGGACAATTTTTTTGGGATTAGACATACTGCCAAGTGCGTCATTGGAACTTTTTTGGGTGAATTACGTCATTTGGGATTATACATACTGCCAAGTGCGTCATTGGGACCTTTTTGGGTGTGATTCTTCAATTGTGAGTTGGTATAATCCCAATAGCGGTAATTCACCGAAAGAACAGTGTTCGAAGTATTCGAAGTTTCGAAGACTTCGAAGGAAAGTAACAGCCCTAATATCAACTGCTGGAATGTATGATTTTTTAATTGTGCTCTCTTATTTTCTGTGACCTTGAATTGTAAGAAGTGGTTGCCTGATGATGCAATTGTCGCCCAGTTTTAACAGTCCGGAGGTTCGCAAATGTAGCTCTTGAAGGTTCGGTCCACATACTGCATTGATTGTTAGTTCATCAGCAACGGAATAGATGCATGGTGTTGCTGTGAGTTTCAATAGCTCGAAGTCGTCGTTGCCAATTAGCGGAATTTGAAGAAGAGATAATTTTCCGTCAGCCTTCCTTGAATTGTCATTAAGTTGTAATACTTCAGCAACTCCATTGACGAGACCGGCAGTTTCAGATGACTTGGTAGATTCGCCTTGATGTTGAGCAATTCACCATGTAATTGTTGAGGTGATAGAAGTTCGGGACTGATTTTCCCGTGGTGAGTGTCTGTTAACATGTCAAGGAGCGAATCCTGTGCGTGTTGTAGATGCAGCAATTGAAGTGTCGCTTGAATAGCTAATTCACTGAAGATATGTGTTGCCCTTTCCTTGTTGAGCTGTTGCTGGAGGCTGGCAATATTCAGATTTACCTTGTGCAGAAACTTTTCAGTTTTTTGAAAGGATCCTTCTATATCCCGATTTTTCTTCATTATGTTTATAGTGCTGTCTATATATGTGGTTTGGTAGTGGATTAGAGTGACCAGATGATCCTCATTTTGCCGAATTTGATCGATGGTGAGCGCTGCTTCCTCTGCGTAATCCGAGTCAAGAACTCCAAATAAAGTGTGGGCGACGTTGCCTACCAAGTTCAAGTTGAATGCTATTCTTTTTTTAGTTCTTGAAAAGTGGGTGACGGTAAGAAGCTGGTTCTTCAGGTTGACTTCATTCACAAATCGGTCGATGAGCATCACTGTTGCAGAACAATGTGTTGAAGCGTGAATTGCTTCACATGCTGTGTTCAGGAGGGTTAAGTATTCCGTTATATTTCAACTTCCTTCCAATACGCTGGTGATCACTGGTGATAACTTCCTCAACACCGAGATTCTCAAAATAGATGCCGGGATTGGTGTTAAATGGTTGTACTTCGACAGTGGATGGTGAGCAGGACGGCAAAAATAGGCAGGCTAGTAATAATGTAACTAAAGTTGATGTTGTGTGTTGGCGTGTCTTCTTTGAAGGAAGGGAGGGTTCATGGTCATTCCGTGGACAGCCTTGGTTGCTTGTTGATGGTTTGCTACTTGCTTGTGGACAGGCATTTAGAGTAGGTTCGTCACGTAGGCACGATCTACTGGATCTACTGTTGAAGTGAGTGGTTCTCCTATTAGCAAATGTCCAGGAGTTAGAGCTTGGAAGTCATTTGGATCAGCTGTCAATAGCGTAATTGGTCGAGAATTCATGATGGCCTCTGCTTGGATCACCATCGTTTCCATTTCTTCATAAGTTAATGAAGCAGCTTCTAATGTGTATTGCAGCAGGTGTTTTGGCTGATTTGACTGCTGCTTCCCAAAGTCCGCCAAAGTGTGGAGCGCGAGGTGGAATAAATGAGAATTCCATGCACTTCTTATTGCATTCGCAGGTGATTTTTTCCAGCGCCTCTTTATTAAGAATTGGAGACTGACCGAAATCGTTTTTTTTTAATTTCGGCCGAAACCGAAATCGCCGAAATTGTTTATATTTTTTTTTGGCCGAAACCGAAATGGCCGAATTTTAATTTTTTTAATTTCGGCCGAAACCGAAGCCGAAACCGAAAAAATAAAAGAAACAATTGGGAGTTTTAATGTAATAAAGTGGTACATAATTAAGCTTATCAGTAGGCTGAAATCGATGGCGCATATTCATAGTCAAATTTAGTAGCTGCTAAACTTTAGAACCCGCTTAGTAGCTGCCAGTTCAGTGTATTATCTGTCAACTTAGTAGATTACTAAAGTTAAGTTGGAGCTTAATTTGACTATGAATATGGGCCGATCATTTTAAGTTCAGATCATGAATTAGATGAATTTAGAAGCAAACTATCAAATGCGTGGAAATCAAGAGTAGTAGAAATTACTGTCAGATTTCAAGAGAGGGAAGTAGATATGGGTTTATACGTAGAGTACTAGAAATTCTACGAGTTGTAGAAATTTCTGTCGGGGAAGCAGATTTGTAGAAAGAATAGTACTTTTGCATTGTATGAAACTCACATAATATTTTGAGGAGTAGATTTCTTACCATAGTAGTAGGAAATATCTTGAGGGAATTAGAAAAATCTGCTACCGTAGTAGAGGAGTAGAAATTTATAAATCATTGCGAGAGTATTAGATCTACTCCGATAGGACATGTCTTCTTTGTCGCTTCTGATTCTTCGAAACTATGATCAATGCTTAAATTTGTGTTAGATACCGCTTTTATCCACTTGGTTGTTCCTTATGTATTTTGATACGCTAAATCCGAAAATAAACTTTAAATTTTCGTATCCAGCGTGCAAAATACATAAGAATTTGTCTATCAAGTATATTTAACACACAAAAAGTTCAGTTTTGTCGATCAGTGTAATCTTTGTTATTTATTTGTTACATTTTTCTATGAAACCGAAATTTTCGGCGGAAATATAGAAATTTCGGCCGAAATCGAAATTTGGCCGAAAGCGATATTTTATTTTTCGGCCGAATCCGAAACACGGCCGAAACAGCTTTTTTTGGCCGAAAAGCCGAAAAACCGAAACCGAATTTCGGTCGGTCTCTATTAAGAATAGCTTTTTACAGCTCTTCAAGATAGTTTTAGGCGCCAAAAAAGTTTGTTGCGTTATCGCAGTATAACTTCTTACAGTGTCCACGACGCGCTGTAAATCGTTTTATAGCTCCAATGAAAGCTTCAGTTGAGAGATCTGTCACTAGCTCGAGATGTACAGCAACAAAATACTGCGACGTATGACTTGAGAGGTCGTTTGCCGCGAATTTTAAAATGCGTCCAGACGGGTCCAAATAAATCGACTCCGGAGATGACAAAATGTCTTGCTGGTTGCACCCTATCTGCTGGCAGATTTCCCATTAGCTGTTGAAATAGCATTGAACGCAACCTTGAACGAGTGAGCTGGAAAGAGATTTTACCTTGATTGGCCAGAAACATTGTCTTACGATAGTGTTTGGGGACCCGCATGAAGATGTTCCTTATGCAGCTCTTCTAATAATTGTTTCGTAATTGGGTTGCGATATTGCATAAGTATCGGGTGTTTAGCATCGTAGCTCAATGTGGGAGCGTTTAATCGTCCTCCTACTCTCAAAATTCCTTTTTCGTCGATAAAAGGACTCAAGCTGCTAATCGAACTGTTGTTTTTTACGCAAGAATGGCGTGACATTTGGGCCCATTCATCAGCAAATTCTTGAAGCTGTATGCTCCTTATGATGTAAATTAAGGCATCCTCCATTTCGTTTAGTAGTGGGACTCCGAGAATGTTTTATAAATCGAAGTACATATGAAACGACCCTCTGCAGAAGACGGAAAGAGTTCTTGTGATTGATGGTCTTAAATATGGCTGTTATCATTGTAGCTTCTGTCACAGTTGCTGACTTCTGTCTGAGTTCCGAACAGTTCTTCTCAAGCGGTGGTTGCAACGGCCATGATGTTATCGATCCATGTAGAAATGTTGGACCATAACACCAAAAGTTGTTGTTTATTAGTTTGTCTGGTGTCAGGCCTCTTGATATGAGATCTGCCGGATTGTCTTCAGATCTAACGTGTTGCCATTGCTGCGATGATGATATCTGTTGAATAACAGATATTCGGTTGGCTACGAAGGCATGATAATGGGAGGATTCTGTGTTGATCCTACCAAGAACTGCCGTGGAGTCAGACCAGAAAAATACGGACGTACCCTTGAAATACGGACGTTTCCTGAAGTTTCTGCAAAACCTCTACTGCTAATTTGGCGGCACACAATTCAAGTCTGGGCAGTGTTATTTGTTTTACTGGTGCCACTCTTGATTTTGCGCACAGAAAACGTACAATAATGATGTTGTGAACATCTACTGATCGGACATACGCTACTGCTCCGTAAGCCTTTTCTGATGCATCGGCAAATATGTGGATCTGAGGGGCCTTCGACGTGGCGTTTCCAAAGACGTGACGTGGAATGTTTATGTTTGGCAACAATTGAAGATCATGTCTGAAATTGAGCCAGGTGTCGTGCAGATCTTGTGGTAGTGCTGCGTCCCAGTCCAGCTTTAGCTTCCACAATTCCTGTAGGAATATTTTAGCAGTTACTGTTAGGGGCGCGATGAAACCGAGTGGATCAAACAAGCGAGCAATGTCAGCCAAGGCTGTACGTTTTGTGGTTTGTTTATGACTTCTTCAACCCTGATTGTAAAATTGTCCCTTTTCGGGTGCCAGATGAGGCCCATTGTTTTAATATGTTACTTTTCTGGGTTATCGAAGTTTGATGACAGTTCCTGATCTGCAGTAGGAATGTTTTGAAGTAAACGTTGATGATTGGCACCCCACTTTCGAAGCTTGAATCCTGCTGAACCCAACATTATTCGCATCTGCTCTTGAATTGCCCGTGCAGTGGAGAGTTGGTCTGAGCCGCTCAGGACATCGTCTACATAGAAATTAGTTTCGGAAACTTCTGCTGCTAGTGGATATCTCTGAGTATACTCTTCAGCAATGGCTTGAAGGGACCGCGTTGCCAAGTAAGGAGCTAATGTTGTCCCATACGTTACAGTTGACAGTTGCAGACATCTCAGGGGTTTCGACGGCTCTTCCCTCCACCAATAAGTTGGTATTTTCAGTCATCCTTGTCCATCCATATCTATCGGTACATTTTTTCTATATCGGCAGTGAATGCATAACGAGGAAGGCGGAAGCGAATGAGTGTGGTGAATACGTCATCTTGAATAGTTGGTCCAGTTGCCAATACGTCATTTAGTGAGAGGTTGTTGATGTTTTGGCGGAGGCGTCAAAGACCACCCTTAATTTCCTAGTTGTGCTGTCGGGTTTGAAAACTGCATGATGAGGAAGGAAGTAGTGCGGACCTCCAATGGTACTTAGTGAAACCTCCTCTAAGTGGCCGAGTTGTTCGTATTCACGCATGAAGTGCACGTACTGCTCTTTAATATATTGATTCTTCAGGAGCTTCCGTTCCAATGCGTAAAATCTCTGAAGAGCTACGTCCTTGGAGGTTCCTAGACCCAGCGGATTTTGTTGGAATGGTAGCCGCACTACAAAATGCCCATCGGTATGTCGCTGAGTGATTTGCATGAACATATTTTCACAACGTCTTTCAGCAGCAGTTAAATTGTTTTGTCGTGTCTCGCATTCTTCCGAGCGCCAGAATTTTTCTAGAGTTTTGGATAGAGTATCGTCTTCGGTGCTGACTCCACATGTTAGGGGTGTAAGAATGTTGTTCTGATTATTGTATTCGCCACCTACTATCCATCCAATAAGAGTGTTTTGCAGTGTTGGTAATCCATGTCCCAATGTTATTTGCCCAGCACAAAGTGATGAGTAGAAAAGGTCAGCTCCAAATAAAATGTCGATGCTTCGGGTTTCGTGGAAATTGTGGTCAGCCAACTGTATATTTGTTGAAATATTCCAGTTGCTCGAATTGATGTTACTTGCCGGCTGGCTGGAGACGATTTTAGGTATGACGTGGGCTTCAATTCGATTGCTGAAACCTGTTGCACTTGATAGCAGTTGCAGTGGCACATGGAGATTTTTGTAGTCCAAGTTTTCCTACCAGTGACTTTGTTATAAAATTAGCCTGTGATCCGTTGTCCAAGAGTGCGCGACAATGAATTTGTCTTCCCCATTTATCAGTTGCGGTAACACACAGTGCTAAGTAGTGTTGTTGATGACTGACTTCGTAAGGCAGCAAGCGATGCGGGTTTCTCAGAGCATTTTTCTGAATTTTTTTTTGTGAATTTTTTTCCAACTTATTATACACAGGTTTCTCCCGGTTGTTCAGGTGAAGAAGGGTATTATGCCTTCTGTGACCATCTTTAAGACAGTTGACTCAGTGTTGGGCCTTCTGAATGCAGTTCAAACGCTAATTTGGTGTAATCTCAAGAAAAATCTGCCACATGAAGAGAGCACGGTTGTGTTTGAATACAATGCAATTTGTTCTGGATGGAATTCCGGTACTTAAACCAGAATTTGACGTTTTTATTTGATTTGCAAAATGTCCAATCAAATTCCGGCACTTGAACCAGAATTTGATGTTTTAAATTGCTTTTTCCTTGAAATTCCAAACTCCGGCACTTAAACCACAATTGGAGCTTATCCGCGTCGATATTGATAACACTTCGAATTATAATTAATAACTCGTTTTTATTATTCTAATTTCCCTATCTATAACAGATTTTACCTTTACCGAAATGTAGCGAAGTCACTAGCAAAGCAAGGCACAAAATGCTTAGTTGCATATTGCCTTCAAGTGTACTGACACTGTATCACCTTGAGTGGTGGTATCATGTGTCCGTCATTTGAACTGCAAAACGCCTAAGCTAGGCAGCCAGAATGCTTAGCTGCAATTCGGTGTTTTTGTGAATATATATATAAAAAAACTTAACAAAATATATAAATGAAATCAGGGACTCCCAAACAAACATTTTTTTCTATTTCCATTTCAATTTAATTAAATAAAACAGATGATGTCCTCTCAGAAGTTAAAATCGTACTAAATTATGCAATTTCAAAAGTGCAAAACAAACCCACGCATTTAAAAAACGGTAGTTTTCCATGATTTTTAAAAATTTTTCGCAAAATTTAAATTTGTTGTCGCCAGTCTGGCGCTGAAACCATCGACAATCACTGACAAAGCTGTGTCGATGTGCTAATGACAACCGCCAATGTAGTTCTTGGGCCCCGGAAGCCAATGAAGCGAAACCCATGGTACGACGAGGAATGCGTTGACTATATCGCGGCGAAGAACGCAGCACGCCAAGTTTTGCTCCAACGGAAAAAGCGTAGTAGCATAGACGCCTACAACTCCAAAAGAAAGGAAGCGTATAGAATGCTACGGAGGAAGAAAAGAGAGTTAGAGAAGGGCAAACTCATAGATATCGAGCAGGTTTTGTTATCGAAACGAAGCCTCCTTATAATAGGCCAACAGGTAGAGAAACGGTTTTGCACCTATCAACACCTACTGCAATGACAAAACCGGTAACCTTCTTACTAATAGCGAAGATGTCCTTGGAAGATGGGTAGAGCATTTTGGAGAGCTATTGGGAGGTGAATGGGAGGTACCTAGTCCTAGTCTTGGGGAAGTTGAGGTAGCCATAAATCGACTCAAAAGCAATAAGAGTGCTGGTTGGGACGGAATACCTGCAGAATTGATCAAGGCAGCTGGCCTGGTTTTCGCACAACAGATCCACAGACTGTTAGAAAAAATCTGGGTTCAACAACAAATGCCGGATGATTGGAACCTGAGCCTAATCGGTCCTATCCATAAGAAAGGCGATAAAAAGATTTGCGGAAATTATAGGGGCATCAGCATTCTTAATGTCGCGTTTAAGATTGTTTCCTCTATCCTGTGTGAACGGCTGAAACCATTTACGACTATTGGCCCATACCAATACGGTTTTCGGCCAGGTAAATCGACAACCGACCAAATGTTCACCCTCCGCCTTTTACTAGAAAATACCCTCGAGTTCCAAGTTGATACGCACCATCTGTTCATCGACTTCAAGCAGGCATATGATAGTGTTAAGAGAGATGAGCTCTACCGCGCTATGGCAGTACTTGGCATCCCACACAAACTCATCAGCCTGTGTAGTATGACCTTAGCAAAAGCGCGCTGTGCCGTCAAAATATTTGACGAGAAATCCAAACCTTTCGCCGCTACTAAGGGTTTTCGGCAAGGCGACACACTATCATGTGACCAATTTAATTTGTGTCTTGAGAGGATTGTTCGCGATGCTGGTGTGAACACTAGTGGCACAATTACCTTATCAGCTCCTGGCCTATGCAGACGACATCGATATAGTCGCATGTGACCAATACCGCATGGTAAGGGAGGCAGGAAAAATGGGGCTGGAAGTGAATGAAGGCAAAACCAAATATATGTAGGCTAACATCAAGAAAATCAAAGATACAGCTCTATAAGTCACTAGTCCGTACAGTTGTAACATATGGTGCCGAAGCATGTCCTATGTCAGCTGCTTGGCATTTTCGAACGCAAGGTACTTCGTATTATTCTTATATATAAGAATATATATAAGATTCAACGATGAACTGTACAAGCTCTACGGAGATGTGCCTCTAGTCAACATTATCAAATGTCAGCGTTTGCGCTGGTTGGGGCATGTGTGCAGAATGGATGAGAGTATCCCATCACGGCCCAAACCCGCATAGGGTTGTCGAGCCAACAAAAGTAAAGTCTGTTGTCGGACATTTTTTTACAGTTTAAAGAAAATATCGTACCTTTTTACTAACACGACAAGTGAAACCAGAAAGCCGGGATTTCCCAGCACACAAACACACACATACAAAATTCCAATGCAACGCGAATCATGGGAGATCATGAAATGCGTTTGTCGCGACTCGCCATTTCTCGCTCATAACAGGGAAAAAGAGCGTAACCACGCGTGGGAGCCAGCGGTCAGACAATTTGGTGACCGAATTTTTTTTTCTCTAAATGTTTTATGATGCGAGTGCTGCTAGTCAGCCACCATAAAAGGAGCCAAACTCATTTTCACTTGATCGGTGCCAAACGTTGTAGGAACAGAAAAAGGATTACATAAGCACACATTCAGACAAAAGGGAAACAAAAAAACGAAGAAAGTATTATTGTTTTTCTATTGTTGCTTCCGTTGGCGCACAGTTGACCAAGTTGATGACGAACGGCGAGCGAATGTCTGACTTGTGCTTTTGTTGTACGGTATTTCAAGGAGATGATCTTTACTGCAAAAATATTGCGCAATTTTATTAGAAGTTAACATAACATCTTAAATTTTATATTAGAACCCATTTTAACATTTATGTTACATACCTCCTTCTCCCAACCACCTCTCAATTTAAAATTCCACTATCCATATTTTGGGTTTTCAACTGCCAATTTAAATTTACAAGTACCCATTTTGGGTGCTAAGACCCACTAAAATATTAACTGGGGTGAAGGTTATATGTGCGCTCTTAGAATCGTTGACTGTAATTCTCCACTTTGATAGCCAATTTTGTAAAGTGTTGAAATGTTGTTGCACGTGTTGCGATTCCAACATAGGGTTTGAGTGCGAGTACAATATTGCGGTGTCATCGGCAAATGTTGAGATGAGGGTCCGATCATTGGTGGGCATATCAGCTGTAAAAAGTATATACAGGAGGGGGCCAAGGACACTGTCTTGGGGTACACCGGCAAGAATATCAAATTTACGAGACACGAAACTTTTGTGTTAAACTACACCGCGGTCAAAACAAATACTTCAAGCTCTTGAAAAATTATAGTGAAAAAGCATTTCCCCCAACAATGATATCTTTGTATTAAGATTAAGTACTTTAATGCAAATACTTTTTCCAACTACTGCGCTCTTCACACAAAAGTTGAGAAACTTTTAAACTGAAAACTAGAATAAAATTTTTAACTCAATGTTAAAATTGTTGCCATAAGAATATTATTCTTGAAAATCTAAATTGAGAGAATTTGAGAACTTATCGTTACGTCAAGTGTGAAAACTGTCATCAAAACTGTTTTCGTTGTTGATTATTCATTCATATCATGAGTCGAAGAGACGTGACCCTGCTTCTGTGACTTCACTTTCGTGACTGAACATTATTCGTTCGACATGCGATTCTCGATCATACACCAATACATGTATTGCGTCACAGAAGCAGAGACGTGACACTCTTCTATGATATGTTCTATTTTTAGATTTAACAGAACTCAGATTTAACAGACTGTACAGAGTATACAACATTTAGACGCTCGTTCAATAATGTTAGCGATAGCTCAAACTGCTAAGGGCTTAGAGCAACTCCAGAGGTCCAGGTTCGAATTCCGGAATAAGTAAGTTGTGAAGTTTTAATTAAATAAAAAGTTATTAAAAATTGTTATAAACAAAAAGAGTAAGAAAATATAAAATACAAATACATAAATAAATAAAATGTAATAACAAAAAAAAAAATTTTTTTTTGCTTTTTATTGATTATTATTATTATTATTATTATTAGGAATTTATTATTAGCATATAAGAATTATCTTTTAAATGCAACAGTTAAAATAAATAATCAACAGAAAAAAGAGGAAGAAAAATTAAATTAATTAAATAGATGAATAAATAAATAAATGACTTAAAATTAACAGTGAATAGAAAATAAATTAAATTGGGAAACTAACAGTAAGACTGCACACACAGAATCCACACGTTTCCAGTAGCCACTTTATACCCCTGGCCAGCAGGAGAGCAATTACAGGAAACATTTGGACTCAAGAAACAGATATGCAACATTACTTTACATACTACTTTATAAAAAAACAATAAAATATAAGTAAAATTAGCAGATATGAAAAATATTTAGAAAAAGTCAAAAAGATATAGTAGATAAAGTAGAAAGGCGAGAAGAAAGTATAGTCTGAAGAGAAAACTAAATTGTTTTAAGAAAAGTATTGGAGTGTTAAAAGCTTAAAGTCTACTATATTTGTTACGCCCCTAATGTGAATAGGTAACGAATTCCACAGACGAACAGCACTAATGAAAAACAAACGCGTAGAAGCAGTGTAATTAAATTTAGGTGTTATAAGAATCAAACTACGGGTTGATTTACTAAATTGTAGTTTATGATACAGATAAAGAGGGGATCTTGTCTGAATCAACCTATGCAAAAATATGCAATTTCTAGACTTAAGATATGCGGAAATACTACAACCAAGAATACGAGTATTGAAAGATGATATATGATCATACCTCCCAATCCCATAAACATACCTTGTTGCGTTGTTAAAGGCAACTTCTATCTTATGCATAGCAAGCGAGTCCAGGTTACTGTATACCACTTCCGAGTAGGATATTATTGGGACTATTAACTGAACCACTAACTTGCGTCGAGTTTCAATAGGCATAAATGCTGAAGTCATACGAAGATTTCTCAAGGTATAGTAAACTTTAGTCACTACAGAGTTGATGTGATCAACACAAGTAAGTGAGGAATTAATTTTAAACCCAAGATTCGTTACTTTGTCAGTAACCAACAACTTAGTGCCATTAAGCAATATCGGAGGAACTTCAAGAAGATTATAATTAGTTCTAGCTATAGGAAGGACATATGATTTTGATGGATTTAAAAATAGTTTATTGCACATGGCCCACATACCAATAGACTCTAAGTCTTCATTTACTCTGGCGCACAAATCTTCAATAAGACCAATAGGACGAGACAAATAGAGTTGAAGATCATCAGCATAGGCATGCATAGTAACAAATCTACAAACTTTGAAAATATCATTTAAAAACAAAATAAATAAAAGCGGGCCAAGTACAGACCCCTGAGGCACTCCACTGCTTATAGTTTTATATTGTGAATAACAACTACCAACTCTGACTCGTTGAGATCTACCTTCAAGATAGCTTTTTATAAGGTTAACCGCAGTTATTGAAAACCAAAAAATTGTGTTAATTTCAAACAAAGCAGAGAGTGATTCACACTGTCGAAAGCTTTAGAAAAGTCTAAAAGGCAGATCAAAGTCAAGTATTCCTTATCATAAAACAATCTAATATCATCCAATATTTTAACTACTGCAGTAGAGCAACTGTGCCCAGGACGGAAACCAGACTGGAGAGGTGACAAAAGACTATTGGCAGTAACATAATTGGATATTTGTTCCGCCATGAGGGACTCACAAACTTTGGAGATGGAAGATAAAATACTTATAGGACGGAAATCACTGGGTACAGAGGCCGAAGGTTTTTTGGCTACAGGAACGATAGTAGCCACTTTCCAAATGTTAGGGTAGCAAGAGCTAGTAAAACAATGGTTAATAATGTGTGTAAGAGGATTCAGTATATAGGGCAATATTAACTTAATGAACTTAATAGCTACCCCATCTTCACCAATAGCATTCGATTTAATTTTCATTACACATTTGGCAACATCGAGTTCACATACAGCGGAAAATTCAAACTTATTAATGATATTTGGAGAAACTACACCTTCCAAATTAAATTGTGATTCATCAACATTATTAACAATAAAGTAATCATTTAATATATCAGGATCAATATTACACTCAGACGAACTCTTACTGCGCACACCAATCTCTCTCAAATTTCTCCACAACTGCTTAGATGGTAATGCTGTACTTAGTTTCGACTGATAGAACTGTTTTTTCGACAACCTGACAGCGGAAGTAGCTTCATTACGCGCGAGCTTGTGTTCTTCCCAATTTTTAGCAGAAGGATTCCTTTTCCATCTCGTATAGGTTTTATTACGCATTTTTATAGCTTGCTTTACCAAACTAGTGAACCATGGACAAGAGTTATTGATAACTCGTGCTGTACGAAGTGGCACATGAACGTCAAAAATATTGCACATATTATTTAAGAAAAAATTTAACTTTTCATCAGCTGAGCCAAGGTACCAGCAGTCCGTCCAGTCAATGAGGGTCAAGTCATTAGTCAAGGAGTCAAAATTTATTGATTTATAGTCACGATATGTAAAACAGTTGGCAGTAGCAGCAGGACTAAGACAAATATTAAGAGTACAAAAAATTAGGTCATGGTCAGAAATAAAAGATAATTGGTCAAAAATTAAAACAGCATGCTTATCAGATACAATAAAATAGTCAAGTAAACTGGGACAGGCATTGGAAGCAAATCGTGTAGGCATCACAGAGTTTACAATTGACAATCCAACTTCATTCAAATTATCATAAAGACTGCTGACTGAGGAATCTTTTGAAAGAAGATTAATATTAAAATCACCACATATAACAAAATGATCGTAGTCAATTAGACAATTAGACAGAGAAGACAGAAATGGATCCAAACTAAAATTTCTATTAGGATTGTACACACACGATAAAAAAACTTTTGTCGTATTGTCATATATAACAACATTCAGAAACTCTACATCAGAGTCAGTTGATTCACAAAGAAATTGTACATTAATATTATTCTTACAATAAATTAAATTAACAATTTCACAATTTGCGCCAAATAGAAAAACTGTTGAACCAAAAGCGGAAAAACTTGAAAAGACAAAAACTTTTATGTTTTTGATACAACAATGTTGAGTTGTTGGGCATGAAAGGACCAACAGAAGTTGTTGAGATTAAGTATAAAATTGTTGGCACTACGACTTTTTTTTCTGAGTGTCCAGACTTTTCTGCTGGTCCAGTAGTTTTCAAGAAAAATGTGCATGCTTGTGGGTTTCTGTACTTTGGATAACAATCCTCTATGCCACACCTTATCAAAAGCTTAGGTGATGTAGAGGGCTACTGCTGAGCAGTATGGCTTTTTTTGACGGTTTTTTTGATTGTGTCAACAATGCGGTGAACCCTTTCGATTGTGCCGTGCTCTACTCTAAATCCAAATTGGTTATTGGGTATTACACATTTATCCTTTATTGTGGGCAACATAATTTGTATCATATGTTTTTCTAAAAGCTTTTACAGGGTAGAGAGTAAACTTATTGAGCGGTATGAGCTCACATTTGTAGGGTATTTTCCTAGTTTCGGAATCATCGTGATCTGCGACAGCTTCCATTCTATTATATATGTGCAATAAGTGGGTAACAGCATTTGATGGCAGCTCTTTGAACATTTTATCCGTTATTAAATAAGGACCTGAGGCTTTTTTTTGCGTTCAGTTTGGAAATCGTATCCAAATGTGATTTTCTTCTGATGAGAAGAGGGTTCGAGTTGGGCCTGGTTTCAAAATGTGGTATCGAACAATTTTCGGCTGAGGAGTTCGGAGTTAATACCTTCTGTAGATGATTTGCAAAAGCCATAATTTTTCGGCATCACTTCTTGCCCAGTCACCGTTGGCTAAACGAATTGGAGATTCTGCAATAATGGGTGGATTTCAATTTTTTGTGGCACGCCAAAGAGTACAATTTGCTGAGATCGTCGCTGTAAGGGTATCCATGTATTGATGCAGATCATTTTCATTTTTCGATTTTAATTCATTTTGCAGTTTTCGGGTAATAAGGATCAGCTTTTCTTTCAGATAGAGTGATCTAATATGTTGCCAATAACGTCTTACTGAAATCTTTTCTGTTAGGAGCGCAGCTATGTTTTGCGGCACAAATTCCCTTTTTTGGGTAGTATTATTGATTTTTGAAGGCGCTGCCATTGCGAGGCTTATGAGTAGAAGGGTTAAGTTATGCGCTGTCACACAGAAAAAAAAAAGATAGGTTAATCTAACCAAAAAACGTTGTAAAAAAACAATTTTTTATTTTATATGGAAAACACAAACAACAATTACAATTGTTGTGGTTAATCTAATCGTCAAAAAATTGTTAAATGATTTGCCAGCATGGTCGTATTTCGGCATATGATTCGCAATGTCATCGCTCGATGCAGAAATGCAACCATGCCGCAAATATTTCATAATTCTGAAACAGCATGACATTTAATACAAGAGAGAAAAATTATTATATATGGCTGTTTCGTTTTCGCTCTCAAAGCAACAAGTGCTGCATAATATATGAATAATTTATATTCGACACTTGACTCATGAAGTACTTGGTTCCATTAGTATGCGATACTATTATTGGTATTTTAGGGAAGTTTGTATGAAAATTGTTGGGTCGTAATAATAAAAACGTCTTAGAGCAATTGCTACGTGCATTTACTTTACTCAGAGATTTTATTTCAAATCAAAATTGAATGAAAATTATCGTAAAAATTATTAAGTATTCTCAAGAAAGTATCCGGTTGTATCGAATACAAAAAAATCGAATTTTCGCAGCACTAGAAGATGGCGTCCAATTTGTTTACATTTTACATTTTTGATATTTCGAAAACAATTTTTAAAATCAAATTATGACTATGTTATAATTAATTATTAACAAATATTGTAATTTTACGATTTTAAAAATTGTGCAGAATGTATTTTAACTCGTTTTTTCCCGGGAAAACATAAATTTCAATATTACAATATTATTGTAAACTTAATGAAATATTAAAATATTGCGTTTTGTGGAAGCGCGTTAGTTCTAAGTAATGAATATTATATATATTCGCAGTAGAAATGATGTTGCCCGACAAATTTGTGTACGAAACGTAAATTATCTCGTTTTTAAAGTCTTGGGCTTACATTAAATTAATTTAAGCTTCATAAATATATTTCAATACAACACATCTACAGAAATACCAAACACATCAGCTATCTTTTTCTTGCATTCTTTTTCTAATATGTATCTATTTATTTTTTCGCTCAATTGGATAATTGCTTTCTCTGTCTTCCATAAAGTAATATACGAACAATTTTTAATTGTACGCCAACAAAATTTGATTGTACGCCAACAACTTTGAGTCGGTTCCATTTACAACGTTTCTTGGTTGCTGCATTTTTAATCGTCTTTTTTGGTTAGATTTACCTACTTTTTTTTTTGTGTGCACATTCAGTTGCTTCTCAGTTTTAAGTGACACATTTAGGGTAATATGCGTACTTATATATTCCCTGAATTTAAGCCAGTTCGTATGTATGCTGGTCCTCGATTTTCGATTTCTTTTATTCGTTGAACGCAGATTCAACTAAACTTTTTTTCTTAACAGAAAAAAATATCTGGAAAACAAAAAAAAATCACAAATTAATTTTCAATTTAAAAAAAAAATGTATTTTTATAATTAAACTTCATAATTACACCGTTCGACAAAAAAATGTTGGTAACGCACATGATCGGGACTGACAGATTCTGTTAGAGGGGGCTAAAAAAAAGTACTCGTGTCTCCCAGTTTTTCTGGATCAGTTCTTAAAACCGTTTAAATCGCATTTATGCATTTTGCATTTTTCTCATTCACATAATAATTCGTCAAAAATACATTTTTCATTAAATCTAAAATAGGATAGAGCAAAAACATACCTTTAAAAAACATGTAAACTTTTTACAATCGGATGTAAACTCATCACGCTAGACTAGAAACAATTCAGAAATTTTTATTTTTTTGTTACATTTTTTCTACTTTAACATACGTTTTTTTGTAAAAAAAATTTCACATTTCAGGATTGTTTCTAGTTTAGCGTGATGACTTTACATCCGATTGTAAAAAGTTTACATGTTTTTTCCTCTATCAAATGCATTTTTAACATTTAAGATTTAATGAAAAATGTATTTTTGACGAATTATTATGTGAATGAGAAAAATGCAAAATGCATAAATGCGATTTAAACGGTTTTAAGAACTGATCCAGAAAAACTGGGAGACACGGATACTCTTTTTTAGCCCCCTCTAACAGAATCTGTCAATCCCGATCATGTGCGTTTTTTAGTGTCGGGCGGTGTTACATGAGTGCACCTCCAAACAGTTTTTTGTCCTAACACCAGATTTTAGAGGTAATTGGATATTCGTAGTATGCCATTTTATTCAGTTTTCCAATACCTACCTATATGCCTGATCGCCAGCCGAGTGTATTTTTCAACCTTAATTTTGTGACACCGCGTAATTGTAGGTGTATGGTCGGACAAGAGTTCCACTGAAGACTCAATGGTCAGCTGAAGTCGTTTAAGGGTCTTTATTACTGCAAAATTAATAACATCAGGAATTTTGCGTCAGTCTGATAGTAGGGCTTTCGATCCCGAACGCTTTTCGCAATCCCGGGATTTTCGGGACTGAAAATTGCAATCCCGGGATTTTTCGGGATTTAATACTTTTACTAGCAAAATGCATTTAAAAAAAAAAAAAGAAGTTGTTTATGTGTTTTATTGGAAAACTGATAGTTTTAGCGTAAATAAATAAACATAAACATTAATTTCAATTTATTAGATGAATTTTTTTTATTTTTTATTTTTAGTATTTGAGTTTTTGTTTCTTTAGGAAAGACACAATTCAATTCAAAATATGATTAAGTAAGGTTTCTGAAATTACTTTTGTTTTCAGTTTTACTTAAATATTTTTATTAAGTAATTCATTTTTGTGCGTTCGCTGCAGAGCTGTAAAAGAAAGCACTCTTTTTAGGTTTTAAGTCAGCAACAAATTACATTCCTTGATTGCATTCATTGAATGCTATTTTAACTGCAGAGTAAAAGATTGAAATCTTTGTCTTTTTTGAAATCATGATTTTCCATTCAATTTTTTGAAGTCTTTTTCCTTTCACAAGATTGCATTCTTTTGCTTTAAGTTAAATGAATGCCGCCTTTTGAATGCATTTTTTTGATTTCATAAGTGAATGCAATCTTCAGAGGAATGCAATCCAAAGAATGCATTCTTTTTGATTGCAATCTTTTATTGATTTCATTCTTTTGAGTTAAATCACAAAAGACTTCAACCTTTTGAGTGAAATCACAAAAGACTTCAGCCTTTAGAGTGAAATCATTTCAGTTTTTTTTCGATTTGAATTCTTTTTTAAAATCAATTTTTATACTTCAAAATATTGTTCAATTTTCCTCACTTCATATAACATACATATCTGTTGAATTTTAAAAAAGAATTCAAATCGAAAAAAAACTGAAATGATTTCACTCTAAAGGCTGAAGTCTTTTATGATTTCACTCAAAAGAATGAAATCAATAAAAGATTGCATTCTTTTACAGCTCTGGTTCGCTAAGACTGAAAATACCAATTTTCTTCTGAAATAAATATAAATTTATTTTTTCTTAAAGAAAAAATTTCAAGCACAAACAATTTTATTCGTAACTTTTTTTTAATAAATTAAAAATTTTTAAGTTTTTAGTTTACTGTTTTTTTCATTTTGGGTTTGTCCAAATGTTGTCAAAAACTATTTTTCTGCTTAGACAATTTTTTTTGTATTTTATTAGCGATGAAAAGTTGTATTTTTCTTGTATTAAACTTTTTGTATGGACTAATTTATTTGAAATGTTGTCCCGAAAATCCCGGGATTTGGGAAAAAATATCCCGGGATTTTCGGGACTGAAAATGGACCGGGATCCCGGGATCGAAAGCCCTATCTTATAACCAATATGTTGGCATGCCTGACGAAAACATATCAAGGCCGAGTCTACTAGTGGTATTCTAGAGTAACCTTCCTTTTGGTAAAACCATTCGAGAGCCCTAGTAAGTGTGTTTGGCATTATAATCTACGGCTGCAAGAAACTTTTGTCCAAGGGTCACAAAAAATGTCTCAAACTGCTGTTTTGGAGCTGCAGATATTGTCAATCCTTTTATGTACAATCAAGACAATTACTGGTGGCTTGCAAAAATTCTGCAGAACATAGTGTTTGATTATATCCCTAATTAGAATCGCTGATCCCCCTCGTGCTTTTCCACCTGGGTGTTTGGTGTCAACTGGGGGGTCTTTGGTATTGCCTTTGAGTGCATTTTTAGATTTTTTTCACTTTTTTCGTTTTTTTTTTGTATTTTTTTCATATTTTACCGTTTTTGATTTGAAAAAATTGTATAGCTTCATAGCCCATACCAGACATTAAAATGCCATGCTTTCCAAAAATAATAAGCCCAACCAATTCAAAATAACATGAATATAAATAAAGTTGCAGTAGAAAAAGAATGACTGGGACAAACGGTCTCCGTCCCTGCCATTATTCCAGCCTACAATATTATTATTTTAATTTCAAGACTCACCTGATTCGGAATAAATCGCAATAGACCGAAATCAGTGCGAGTGCTCGCTTTTTATACCCTCGCCGATTCACCAATTTTCGTTGGTGAATTGTTGCGTATAATTTTGTCGCTACACATGGTGTATTGTATCGCAGTGCCATCGCCGTATCTCTTCTTCTCGTCGCTTTCCCAATCACTGTTGTACCTGAGTGACCAGTCACCCATATCACACAACCGACTGTGATATGGGTACCCATCGGCCACTGTCACGATGTGGGTGGCGACTGTTTGTTGAGCTCGTCGGTGTAACTTTTCCATGAATTGATGCAGATCATTCTCGTTTTTCGCCTTAAGTTCATTTTGGAGTTTTCGTGTAATGAGGGTCAGCTTTTTTTTCAGATAGGGTGATCTGAACCTTTGGCAATCACGCCTTATTGATCTCTTTTCTGTTAAGAGCACAGCTTTTTTGGGTAGTGAATTTTTGGGGTCGCTGCCAGTGCAACGTTTGTAAGCAGAAGGGTGTAGTTACGCACTGCCACATTCAGTTGGTCCTCAGTTTTCAGTGACACATTTAGGGTGATGTGTGGACTTATATATTTTCTCAATTTTAGTCAATTTAAGCCAGTTTATACTGGTGAGTTTGTCGGGTGGGTTGACTTCTGAATTTGGCGCATATTTTACTGTAATAATAGTGGGTGTGTGGTTAGACGAGAGTTCCACTGAAGACTTAACATCTGTCTGATGGCCAGTATGTTGGCGTGTCTGATGAAACCACATCAAGGCCGAGTCTGCTGGTAGTATTCCATAGTATTCTTTCTTCGGGCGAAATCAGGCGAGAGCCCCAATATGTGTGTTTGGCATTAAAATCTCCAGCTCAGAGAAATTTTCAAATACTCGGCGTAAAACTCCTGTAAAACATAGTGTTTGATTCTGTCCTTAATTAGAACCGCTGATCCGCCTCGTGCTTTACCACCTCGTGCTTTACCACAACTTGTATCCGGGTATTTTAAAAAAGTGTGGGTCTCTGAAATTAGCATTACATCTATGCAGTATGAGTTCAGGAATTGAATAAGTTACAATTTATGTTGACATAAGGCGTTCGCGTTCCAAAAGGATATTGTATCCCATTCATGGTTTATTGTTCATAAGGGTCTGGATTAACATGTTTTAGCGCATTCATTGCTCTGAAGGGCTTCGTTTGGGAATAAACATTATTTTTAAGTCTTTTATAGACTACACATCCTTTATAATTTGCAGTGTGATTTTTACCACAGTTACTACAATGTCTAACGGCTGCATCGTTCCTAGATTTCGGGCATAATTGGGTCTGATGCAAGTCACCACACTTTTTGCACTTATAAAAATTATCAATTACTTTTCGGAATTCTACCTCATTATAAATTTAAATTTTAATTTCATGGATAGCGCCCTTGAGAATGGGTATCACATGAAATCTGTTGGCACCAGCTGTGTTATCAGAATGACAAGAGAATTTGATTTTTTTCCTCTGAGATATTGTGGCGGCCTTGACTTTTTGGGTTTATGGTCTGAATTTTCTTCTTCATATAATAAAGAATATCTATTTTGGTCAAGATTTACGGGTTGGATATTCGATTTAGTTTTCAAAATCTTAGGCGTATTTGTCTTTTCAGGAGGGGTCGTTTGACGCTTTTGCAAGTAGCGGTGCATGCTTGACTGCACTGCTGAATTGGCCACTTAATGGTCTGCTCTACAGGATTCGGGCCAATTTCATTGCCTTTTTTTGATAACAGGAGCTTTTGATAAGAGTTTTGGGTCTCTGTAAATGTATTGAGAGTATTAAAGCCATTTGACTGCGACACCTTACTGAGGTGCTTCAACATTGTTAGTGTAATCCAAACCGGTTTCCCAAACCGTCGTGATCTCGTTTTCGTTGTTGCTGCTGTCGGTTGCCACATCCGGCAATTCGGTGATGGGGTCCCATCGGTTGCTTCGGCGTTTGCGACTGTCGTCGTCCTTTTTGTACCATGACCCTTCCAGCACGGTAGGTTGGCGGTAGTCGGTTACCGGCGTGGTGAAGAACTTCTCTGCGTAGTGTAGCGTGTAAATGCCGCAGTCAGAGGTGTTGGTCTGTTATGGGACCTTCAACGTGACCATCGGCAGTCGCCCGCATCAGCGTGAAAACTGCTCACGATTTCTGTTTGTGCGCGCTGTTAGTCGGTTTGCACGGTATTCCAGAGATATTTTACACTTACGTCAATCACGACGTCATTAAGCCATTGCCCTGTGGCCAAGCGCTTATAGTCGTACACGGACACATTCCAGTTGGCTCTGCAGAGGCCAGTATACATAGATCGGTGGCTTGATGATAGTCTGGCAGCGGAGCCTTCGGTAGTTCTGTCGCCGCTGCGGGTGAGACCATGGGCAGAGCACGTCGCACAGTGATTTGTCCCATAGACAAAATTCAGAAAGTTTTATGTCATCAATTATATAAAATATGGTATTTTTGGAAAGGTAATACATTGACTAAAAAGAATATGAACTTTTTTATTTGATTCAAATTTTTTTGACGTCCGTGGATTATTTTTAAATTAGGGAAATTTGATAATAAATGCTGTAACAAAAAAATTTATTTTTGATAACTTGGCGAAAAAAATTGCCCAAAAGGCATTTTTGGCAAGAATGATACAAACTTTACTTTTTTATAAATGTTATTATTGTATTAAAAAATGAAAAATAAAATAGTTGTCATTAAACTTCGATGTAAAAATTTGTGAGTACCATGAAAAAAAAAGTTTTTCAAGTAAAAATCAAAAAAAAACCCAACAAATTATGGATTGTAAAAAAAAAGTGCGTAAAAGTTAGTGCAAATTTTTTTTTTTTTAAAAGTTCAACGTGTTTTCTTTTAGAAAAAAAAAAGAAATTCACCATTTTTTTCCCAACTTTTTGAAAAAAATGTTATTTTGTAAATGCTTAAAATTACGATTTTATATCAAAAAACTTTTCAAAAAGTTCCTAATGTAAATAAAATGGTAAAATGTGATGAATGTATGTACTTTTATTAATTTATTGATATTAATGTATGTATAGTTACTAAAAGCTCAATTGAAATATTGTTGATCCAATGTGATTTAATTTTTCTCTATTTTACTCTTCTTTCTTCTCCCTATTGACTAAAGCGGTCAATACCGAATGGTTTTGGCAATCCCGGGTTCTCCAAATTTTTCAGAATTTCTTGGGGTTTGTTACTTTACCAAGCAATGCACATGTTAAACAAATAAAAAAATAAAAAATGTGCCAGAATTATTAAAATTGAGAAATCAGGTAAAATTTATGGTAAAAGTGAATACGTAACTTCGACAAAAGTACACTATCAAGTACACCAATCCGTGAATACCCCTAATAGTAGAATATACATAATATAATATAGTATAATATACATTTTTCTTTACAAAGTATTCATTATAAAAATGTATTGATCTTTTCAATAGTTATAATATTAAATTTATTAAAAAGATTTGTTAATGTTTTTGCATTAATGTACCTGCTAAACTAAAACTGGTAGCCAAAAACGGATACCAAACTTGAAATCAGCTAATCAAGATCCACTAGAATCCGTTATTAAAGCTAAGAAACCTTTTTCGAAATATAATTGTAGAGTGGTATTATATGCATAATAATTAAATAAGAAAATCAAGCATACAATTCTGAATTTATTCAAAAACTATAAGGGTAACGGAAAAACCGATTACATTTTTGAAATCAGCGGGCCAAAACACATTTAGAAACTTAGTTTCAATTAATTCAGAATACTCCTTCGATTTTTGTCCCAAGCTCATATGGAGACAAATCACTGTGCGTCGTAGCTCATCGGATAATGTGGTTGAGCGTAGTGAAAGTTTCGGCCCCGTTGACGTGCGTGGCCCTGTTGCGGGGATGTCACGTTCTGCCATAACGCCGCCAAAAAGTGTTAATTTACCAACCCATACAGAAGTTCGGAGAACACGAAATCGGAAACTATTTCCATCGGTTAATCTAAACGATAAAAAATTGTTTTTTTGCCAATACAATATTGTTATTTTACTTGTACGCGAAAGCATGATGTAAGCATTGAACATGTTCTATTTTTAGATTGAACAAACTGTCCAGACTGTGTAGAGTATACTACATTTAGACGCACCAATACATGTACGCGAAAGCATGATGTGTTGTATTTTTAGATATATGTTGTATTTAACAGACTGTACAGAGTATACCACAATTAGACGCTTGTTGAATAATGTTAGAGCTAGCTCAAACTGCTAAGGGCTTAGCGCGCTGCAAAAACTCCCAAGAGGTCCGGGTTCGAATCCCGGGATAAGCGAATAAAGCAAGTTGCAGTTTTTAAGTAAATAAAAAGTTATTAGAAATTGTTATAAACAAAAAGAAACAGTAAGAAAATAAAAATATGTAAAATTAAATAAAATAAAACAAAATAAAATATAATACATTTTTTTTTGTAATAATTGCAAAAAAAACAAAAATCTAACCTTTTCGGTTACATTTACCAACTTTTATTTTTCTGTGTATATTGTGTACTGTGTATATTACTGCTGTTCCAGCGCCCAGCGGGGCGATCCTCCCGGAAGGACTGTCAATGGAATTTAACCATTTCAGGAGATAGGTGGTCCGTCATGATCGTAAATTCATACCCTTCCAGGTATTCGTACATTTTCGTCACGCCCCAAACAATGGCGAGAGACTCATTTTCGGTGGGCGAGTAGTTGATTTCCGCCGTCGTCAATCTCCGGCTAGCGTATGCCACCACGCGCTCCTGTTCCTCCACCATCTGCATCAGTAAACCGCTGCGAGAAATCTGGGCAGGTGAGCCGCAGTTTAAGCTGCTCGAATGCCTCTTGCTGATCCTGCTCATACTTCCACCGACGACACTTCTTTAAAAGCGCAGTTAGTGGCTGTACCACCTTCGAGAAATCTGGAACCAGAGCTGTGAAAGACTGAAGTCTTTAGGGACGACTTAATTCCTTGAAGTCATGACTGCAATCTTTGAAGACTGCTTTGCATTCTCTCAAGTCTTTTGTAAGTCCTTTGCATTCCCCTGAAGTCTTTCAATTCCTTCCAAATCTGTTAGGACTTTAGCAGTCTTTTAAAATTTAGCCTACCTTAAAGATGCATTTTTGATTTTAAATGAAAAAACTTGTGTTATAGTGAAAATACACTCGGCTCGGGATCATGCATAGGTGTTAGCGATTGGAAAACTAAATATAGTGGCATACTACGAATATCCAATATACCCCCAAAATCTAGAGTTTAGAACAAAAAAATGTTTTTTGAGCTGCAATAATATATGTAATTTATTTTAACTCTGCCATTCACACTGTGCTTCAAGCGGCGATAGTTATAAATTTTTTTTACATTTTGTTTATTGAATCATCTAAATAAGGTTTTTTAGATCTAACAATAAGATTTCAGAAAGGATTTCAAAATTTCACTTAATTCTATACTATGTTTAGTTCTTCCCTTCGTCCATTGAGTTGGTCATGATATGTCGAATATATAGGGAATAAATTAGTTTCGCTCAAGAGGGATTCAGCGGTCTTAGCAGGTTTCTAGCTAGAATGTATGAGTGAAACATGAGGATTTCGTCTTTGATTTCAGTATATTCAGGTCTCTGTGGATGTTAGTGTTTTTTATACACCAAGAGGCTCTGGCAATTTGTCGCAGGATTTTAGATTGGACTCTCTGGAGTTTTTCCACGTTCGAGGGCGAGGCAGTACCCCAGAGCTCAATTCCATATGTCCATATGGGTTTTATTATACTCTTGTATAATTGGACTTTGTATGTGAGACTTAGCTTGGATGCCTTTGAGATTAGCCAATTTAGTTCCAATTTTTTTAGTTTAATCTGACTGATTTTGGATTGAATGTGCTTATGCCATGTGAGTCGGCGATCGAGGTGCATTCCAAGATACTTTGTTTCGGAACTTTCAGGGACAACTTGGCCGTTTATATTCAGAGCAGGACACGTGCCCTTTCTTAGGGTGAAGGTTAAGTGACAGCTTTTGGATTCGTTGCCTTTGATTTTCCATCGTGATAGCCAATTACTTAGATTGTCCAAATGTTTTTGCACGTAAAGAGTTGCCATGTCTGGGTTTGAGTGAGAGCACAGGATAGCAGTGTCACCAGCAAAAATATAAGAGTTGTATCGCTTTTGGGCATATCTGCAGTATATAGAATATACAGCAGGGGCGCGAGGACACTGCCTTGTGGTACTCCGGCCAGTATTTCGTATTTTCGGGAGACAAAGCTTTATATTTTACCACAAATTTTCTATTCGTGAGATAGTTTTTGAGAAGGCAGTGTATATTAGCGGGGAGAATGTGCTGTAATTTGTAAATAAGTCCTTCGTGCCAGACTTTATCGAAGGCCATGGTGATATCGAGAAAAACAGCGGAATAGTACTGTTTCTTTTCGAAAGTGCTTTTTATTGAGTCTACAATACGGTGCACTTGTTCGATAGTGCCATGCTTTTCGCGGAAGCCAAACTGGTGATCGGGAATGAGTTGCTTTTCTGTAATTTTGGGTGAAATCAATTTTATTAGTAGTTTTTCGAAGAGTTTCGATAACACAGAGAGCAAACTTATGGGGCGGTATGAAGTCACATTGGTGGGATTTTTTCCAGGTTTGGGAATCATTGTAACTTGAGAAAGTTTCCAATCATCTGGGTAGTGACATGTTCTGAGAATGGCGTTGAAAATGTGCAATAATTGGGTTATTGCAACTTTTTGTAGTTCTTTTATCACCCTGGGCGTTATCAAGTCTGGTCCTGGTGCTTTTTTCGGATCCAAGCTTTTGCTTATTGTCTCCATAAGTTATTTTTTTTTAATAGCGACTGTATTACAATTATTGTGTGGGATTGGCAGTTTGCCAGAGAGAGTAGTTTGTTGTTTTTGTAGGCGCGAGATGCTCAACAAATTGCTGAAAGTCTCTTTCGGATTTCCACTTTAGCTCCTTTTGTAGAGTTCGAGTGATGTTATTGAGTTGTTTTTTCAAATTTGGGGATCTGTTGTTTTGCCATTCGCGACGTATTTTCCTTTTATTTTTTAATAAATGCTCTATGTCCTTTGGTGTACAGTTTGTATAGCTGCGAGTTTAGCTATTTGTAATTGGGGCGGGAGTGGCCGCTGTAGCCGCTTGAGAAAGCAAGAGTGTGAATTTACTTACAGCAGTGTTTATTTCGTCTTTCGTTTTTAGAGGCACATTAGAGATAATGTGAGAGCTTATATACTTCCGATATTTGAACCAGTTTGTGAGTTTATTGGTCAATTTATTTGGTGTATTCACCTCCGAGCTTGGCGTGTACTTTATTGTAATTATAGTAGGCGTGTGGTCTGATGAAAGATTTAGAGAAGATTCAATGGTCAGTTGGCTCCGTTGTACATTTTTAAATACTGCAAAGTCAATGACATCAGGAGTTTTGCGACTATCAGTTGGCCAGTTTGTTGATATTAGGCGAGAGCCCCAATATGTATGTTTGGCGTTGAAGTCGCCGGCAACGAGATACTTTTGTCCAAGTGAATGGAAGAAAGTCTGGAATTGTTGCTCAGTTATTTTGTGTCTGGGCGGGCAGTGTATAGCTGTTAATGTTAGGCCTATTAAGTATTCGTCGAGAAAAATACTTGTTGCTTGAATATATTCTGTGCAATTGTTCTGGAGAGCATTATTTTTTATCCGGTTTTTATGAGAATAGTGGATTCGCCTCTAGCCACTTGGACGCTTTGTGTCATAGAGTCTATACCCTGGTAAATTGAAATAGTGTTTTTCAGTGAAGTGGGTTTCAGAAATTAGCATAACGTCTATGCTGGACTCTTTCAAGAACTCGATAAGTTCTAGTTTGTGTAGACACAGGCCGTTTGCATTCCAGAATCATATTCTTAAACCATTCATGGTTTAGACGTGAGATGTTGTAGTAGAAGACTTTGGTTTTTAATCATTTCTTGCATCATATTTTGCATACCAGACATAAATTGGGACATGTTTTGCATGAACATTTGTAGAGTTTGTTCAAGGCTACTACTAGGAGGAGCTGTTTGAATATTTACAGGGACAGAGCGACCGCTTTTTAAGGCGTTGGCGTAGGAAACACCTTGTTCTCTAGTGGTGTTTACAAAAGGTTGACCATCGGGTTGTGGAGGAAAATTTGTGTTTTTCCTTGTTTCCTGTTTTTGAGTCGAGTTTACCGTCTTATTTAAAAAAACTTTGATAAACTGCGCAGCCTCTATAGTTGGCAGTGTGATTGCCCCCACAATTACTACATTTTTTAATAGTCGAATCTTCTTTTAATTTTCTACACATAACTGTTCCGTGAAGGTCTCCACAAATTACGCATACTCTGGGAAGTGAGCAGTATGACTTTGTGTGGCCATATTCTTGGCAGTTATGACACTGAATCGGTCCACGGCGCTTGTGGGGTTCTTCAATTGTAATTCTGCGGTGCAAGAGATATCGCAGAGAGTATATTGGGTGGGGTTCACCTTTTTTAAGAGTTTTTGAGTCGAACTCTAGTTCCACACAGAATAGGGGTTGTGGGACTTTGTCTCGATTTTGTTTTTTGAATACTGACTTTACTTCAAAGCTTTCATGGGTTAGAGCACTTCTGATTTCATCACATTCTACGAAGGATTCAATACCTTTCAGTACGACTGAGAGGCCTTTGGAGCTTTTTAGCTGGTAAGTGTAGTAGCTCTTTTTGAGTTTATCAAAGAGATTGATCATTTCCCTAAAGTTTGGCTCACTATAAATTTGGATTTTCGTTTCATTTATTTTTCCCTTTAGGATGGATCACGTGGAAACTATTATCACCAATGTGTTTGGTAATTTCTTTTATGAGCGAATTAGAGTTTCGCTCGCGTAGATATATAAGAAAGCTTTTGCGCTTTCGGCTTGGGGACCGAAGAGACGGTTTATTGGGATTCGTCTTTTGAATTTTAGCTGAGTTCTTATTTCCATTAGAGGGGAATATTTACTTTGGAAAGCAAATATCAATACCCTTTTTGTTTTGTAGGCAATGGGCGGGTATTGCCCTTTGCCCTGCGGTTAGCGACAATGGTAGAACGACTAATTGTATCATTTGCATCAGACACGGGGGTGATGCAGAGGGGGATTTGAATGTATTTACTTGGAGTATCTATATGAGAAATAGCTGATACAGAGTTACCTGAGTTTGTGTGTCCAGATGGAACAGGCAGAAGAGAATCCACCTGTTGCTGAGTTGGCAGAAATTGCTGACTTTTCTGATATTGTTGTATTTGTTGCGGTTGTTGTTGGTGTAATGGCAAATGTTGATGTAATTACTCTTGTTGCTGCTGTTGCACATATTGTTGTTGTGACAGCTGTTGTTGTAGGTTAGGTTAGGTTAGGGTGGCTATAAGCCTCGTATAGACCACAATGGGTCCATAGCAATACCACAAAGCTCTCTTATCCTTAACGTGAGTAAGTGTTCCAGAGTTTCCTCCTCATCAGGCTCATTGCAGTTGCGGCACCAGTCTATGGATGTGACCCCCAAACGTCTTGCATGGTGGCCGATGAGACAGTGACCTGTTGTTATTCCAATTGTGAGTCTACATTCCATCCGAGTTAGAGACAGAATAAAGTTAGACTTCGTCCTGTCGTACGAGGGCCAGAAAATTTTTGTAGTCTTGCTGTGAGTGATATGCTTCCATCTATTACCAGCTGCTAAAAGATCGTAATTATCCTGTTTGTTGTAGAAGAATTTTATTGGAGAATTAATACATAAAGGTTCTGTTTCAAGTAAGACGCCCTGTTTAGCCATATCGTCTGCCTTCTCATTGCCTTCTATGTCGCAGTGCCCTGGGACCCACCAGAGCTGAACATAGTTTTTCATCGCTAATTCTGTTAGTGTATTGTAGCATGTTTTCACCGTTTTTGATTTGATGGTTACGCTTTCAAGAGCTTTTAGCGCTGCCAGGCTATCCACATAAAAATTTATATGTATATTTGAGTCAGTTTCCAAAGCCCTTTCCGCAGCTTTCTGTATACCAGTAACTTCTGCTTGAAAGATACTACATTCTAGAGGTAACCTGAAAGATTCTTTTACATATAGGTCGGATATATAAAAACCAGCACCGACACCACTGTCCTGCTTAGAGCCATCCGTGTATATGTAAAACACTCGGAAGGATCACATGGTCTTTCCGACCAATATTCTCTTGATGGGTATTTAACTGAATAATTTCTATCAAAATTTGTGACGGGGGCTATGTAATCAGTGATGATTCCCGTGATATTACTGACGTTGCTATGACTATATTACATACATCGAAAGCAATTTGCCTCTTTTAAGCGGAGAGCTGTTTTAAAAACTACTCCTCTTGCAAAGATATCTATTGGTAGTATATGTAGTATAATATTTAGTGACTCTGTAGATGTTGTGCTCAGAGCTCCTGTAATACCTAAACAAAGATGTCTCTGGATTTTCGCCAACATCCCTTTGGTATTTTCGTTATCGAGAGCCTTCCACCAGACCAAAACCCCGTATAGTAGTATGGGTCTTACTACACTTTAGGCTCCAGGCCCCATGTTTTTCCAAACATATTCTTGCACGCGTAATAGGCGTTATTTACCTTCTTAACGCGCTCTTCTATGTTAGGCTTCCATGACAGTTTCCTATCTAGTATGACACCTCAAAATTTAGCTTGTTCCGATACGGGGATGACTGTATTGTTTATTTTTAGTTCTCTAAAGCTGTTGTTGTAGCAATTGCTTGTAGCAATTGCTTGTTCTTGTAATTGTTGTTGTTGCAGCTGATTCTCCATATTGGAATCGTTTATAACTTCGTTTGAATTAGTGTCATCAAGTGTTGGTGAGCGATTCACCACCATGGCTTTGGCTCACTGGGTTATGATTGAGTTTGGTTTTTCTATGATAGCCAGCGCCGCAGCTTGTGACCGCAAGAGGTCGCTGGTGTAAACGTATAACAGATGCAGAGATTCGATTGTGTCCGCGATTCGATCGTAAAGCTTTTAGGGATTTTTTTTGGTTTGTTTAATTTTTTCGAGGGAAATAGCAAAAAACGTCACTTTCGTTTTATTTTTGTTTGGAGTCTGAATTTACTCAAACAATTGGTAATTTTAAATAACCAGCCACTACACTGCACTTCGTGGTTTCGCGAACCGGGGGAAAATGCGCTTATTAAGCATATATATTGTTTTCCGTATCGCACTGTAGATTTTTGTTTTTTTTATAATATCCGAGAGTATTTAAAAGATTGAACTTCACTTCACTAGAGTTGCCAAGTCAAATAAAAAAGTGTCGACAAAATCTGATGATGGCACTTGTTCGTAAGTGTCCAGAGTCGCAAAATCAGCTTGAATGAAAATCCTAGCTTCTAATTTTTTTGAGACATGACAAAATGTTTACAACTAAATGCATCACAACACATTATTTTTCAGTTCAGTATTATTTAATTTATTTTATTTCTATATTTTCATTTAATTTGTTCTTTATTTCACACCTTGACTTTCATGTAATATATTTAATTTATTTCATTTCTAGGGCGATTCATGTAAAGTGGGAAACCCCTCGGAAACGATTCAGTTGTGCAGATGAGCAGTCAAAATATATGAAATTTGACAGTTCTTTTAAGCAACTGAATACCCTTTCTATATTTTCACTTAATTTGTTCTTTATTTCATACCTTGACTTTCATGTAATCTTATTGGGAACGGGCCACATTACTGTATTACAAAATTCTGTATAGGTAAGATTCTGTAAAAAACGACAAACAATTCTGCAGGAACAAAATTCTGTTTTATCATAATTCTGTACTATTATAATTATTGTAGGCTTTGGCCGTGAATAAATTTTAAAATAAATTTTTCGGTTTGTTTCAATTTTTTATTTTATTTTTGTCGATATTTCGGCTAACATTATTAGTCGTCTTCAGGACCTGTTCAAAAACATAAAAAGATTTGTCACAAATTAATAACAGTTTTAACATATTTTTACATTTAACATATTATGACAATCAGAAAAAACCAAACATCACAATTAAAATATTTAAATGTCATACCAGTGACACTGAACAAAGTGGGTACTTATTGCAGAGAGTCCCTTTCGTCAACTGCATTTCTGTTTTATTAAATGTTTATAAATGTGGGCGCAATTGTCGGTGTCTGTTTTGTAGTTCAGTCTAATTAGTGTAGGTGCGTTGATAATGTGGAGCATTTATATGGTATATCTCCGTTTATAATTGTTCTCCTGCTGCAGAATCTTTGTTTCGTCGAAATTGGGAGAGTGGCCTGTAGATATTTCTTAGAGTGTTGTGAGATTTTGGTGCGAGTTGAAAGTGGTTTTCTGTGCTTCTGCTTTCCTCAAGCAGTCGTGTAATTGTTGATTTTGGAAAGTCGGTTTTGAGTAAAATATGTTTTATTTTGTGTTTGTTGTCTGTGTGGAAAATGTCGTCACTGATATTTAGAACCCTTTTGATGAAGTTTTTCGCAGTGTTTATTATGGTCTTTTTTGGGTGTTTTGAGTGGAAGTTAATGAGGCGTCCTGAAGCAGTGGGCTTTTGGTACCAATCCGTTTTCATGATGTTGTTGTTCCTTATTATTTTTGCGTCTAAATATGGCAATTGTCCATCGTCTTCTTCTTCTTTCGTAAATTTTATGTGGCTGTGGCAAGTGTTTAAACTGTTCAATGTAATTTCCACCTTGTCCGCTTTCACGTTGTACCATCCACGTGGTCTAATCAACGTATTTAGTTAATAGTCTCGGTTTGTGTTCAATGTTGTCCATAAATTTGTCTAAAATTTCGTCCATCACTATGTCGGCAATGATAGGGGATATCGGAGAACCCATCGGCATCCCTTTTAATTGATTATAAATGGTGTCGTTGTACTTGAACAAATTATTTTCTTTTAAACAGAATCTGACCATTTCCATGAATAATTGTTGGGGTATCTCAGTATGTTTTCCTATTAAGTCCCATTTCTTGTCTATTGTTTCTATGGCGAATCAACTTGGATACAGTGATACTACCTCGAAAGAGACCATTAGCTCGTCATCACCTATGTATCTGTTGTTAATTTTACTCTTAAATTCTATAGCGTCTTAAATGTTGTATGTTTTAATACGTTTGAAACAAATTTGCACATATTGTATGCTGGCGAATTCGTTGATGAGCAGATCAGTCTAAGTGGCATTCCTTCTTTGTGAATTTTCGGTAGTCCGTATATTCGTGGGGCCGTCGCATTGTATATTGTTAATTGGTATTTTTCTTGTATCCTGGTCCATTCTTTTTTGAAAAGCTTTTCGACAAGAACGTTGTTTTTTTGTAGTTGTTTAAGCAAAACGTCATTGTGAATTTTTGAATTGAATTAGAATTAAGATACTTGCATTTTTTAAAGATAGAGGGCGTTTAACTCACTAGGAGTTCTCCCGATGCAGCGACTTCGGCATAGCCAAAAAGCGCCAAATACTTTAAATTTACTCGCTGTTTATAACTACCATAGGTAAGATCGTCGACAAATTTGTACGAGAACAATTTTAGGAAATATATATATATTATAACGTTTTGGAAAACATCATCTTTTCTTTTTAAATTCAACGCAATTTTCATTACGGAGACTAACGAACCTTCTCGACTTAAATTTCATTTAAAGCACAGGGCTTTTGAAATATTTATTGGTCCATCGATCCAGGATTCGGAAAATTTAAAGTGTTGAAAGCAGAGACGACGACATATTCGCCATCTCCCCCTTTATCATCATCATCAACAGCTGTAGCAGCATATAAATCAACACCAAAAGCTGTAGCAGCAAATAAATTTGAACGTCATTATCATCAAAGTAAGTTGCATTCTATAATTATTTGGTACCTTATGTATAAAAGTGCATTCAACTTAATTTAAGTTAAATAAAATACAAGAAATAGATAGGAAAAGAAAACGAACGAAATGTCGCTTAATTCAATTTAAATTCTACACCAAATCATCTTCGTTAAATTCGACCAATTCCTCCCACGCACATATACAAATAAAGTCACAAATTCTAAGCATAGCTTGAATCATCTTTTCTTTTTAAATTCAACGCAATTTTCATTACGGAGACTAACGAACCTTCTCGACTTAAATTTCATTTAAAGCACAGGGCTTTTGAAATATTTATTGGTCCATCGATCCAGGATTCGGAAAATTTAAAGTGTTGAAAGCAGAGACGACGACATATTCGCCATCTCCCCCTTTATCATCATCATCAACAGCTGTAGCAGCAAATAAATCAACACCAAAAGCTGTAGCAGCAAATAAATTTGAACGTCATTATCATCAAAGTAAGTTGCATTCTATAATTATTTGGTACCTTATGTATAAAAGTGCATTCAACTTAATTTAAGTTAAATAAAATACAAGAAATAGATAGGAATTGAAAACGAACGAAATTTCGCTTAATTCAATTTAAATTCTACACCAAATCATCTTCGTTAAATTCGACCAATTCCTCCCACGCACATATACAAATAAAGTCACAAATTCTAAGCATAGCTTGAATCCCTTGAAGCGAATTGGCGCTCGCGAAATTTCCAGCATTGGCAACGAATTGGCTCTAGCGAGTTTCTGCTTCGGCTTACTAATAGCCTTGCTTCTTTTTTCCGACGGCGGACTCGCGCTTTTGTTTTGCAATAAGAAATTAAATTCAGTGTTTTAATTTAAATATAAATATAATATAATTTCTAATAGTGAAGTGAAAAGTAAAGTGATAAAATTTAAAAAAAAGGAATGGAAAAAAAAGCTCCAACAAAAATCAAAATCTAAAAAAAAAGTGTCGAAATACGAAAAATACATACATACATAGAAGGCACAAAAAGAGAGCAAAATATTGAATAAACTAAAGACAAAGTGAAAGTGTGAATTTTATATTTTATTTATTTGAAAAAGTGTTAAAGTAAAGTAAATTATAAAAGTGAATTACATTAAAAGTGAAGCAGAGAAGCAGAACAATAGTGAAAGCAAAGGGGATAGTGACAAAACAAACAACAACAAGAATTCATAAGGAAATTTGTTGGAAAGCTTCAAACAGCTGCTTTTATGTGCAAAAGCTAAAAACCTACAGTCGGCCTATCTGACTTATACATATGAAATTTTCAACAAAGTTATATTTTCGGCACTTTTTATTTGTTTAAATCAAATATTTAAACATTGCCGTATATTTTAATACCCTACAGTCCACATTTGCGAATTTGTTTGAATTTTTTGTAAATATTTTTTAAAATAAAACGTGTTTGTATAAGAACGAAATATTTGGTGTTTATTACAATTTGTTTTAGGAATTTTTTAATTGCAGTGCGGTTTTGGTAATTAGCCCAATATTTTCCAAATTTTTATTTATAACCCCCTTGTGCTCGCGATAATTTTTTAATAATTTTAAAATAAATAAATGACAACATCGTACAAAATGGAGCATTTCGTCACATTAGCGTGACTTCAACGAAACGGGACAGGATGATCACAGCAAATTTTCTATGGAAGTGGAGCGTGAAGAGCTAAAGTCCAAATGGGTGGAATTGAAGCAGGCGTACGACATTGGTCTGAAAGCAGTGATGAAAACTTGTGGTGACGATAAGGGCGCGATCGATATAATAAAATTAAAATGTAAAACTTGCTATAATGCGTACGTTGCGACAGCGGCACAAATGGGTGAATTCGGGCATAATTTAACGGCGCATCATACTACAGCACAAAGTACGCCAAATATTCAAGGCGATCAGGCAATAGTCGGTAATACATCTGGACACCATATACGCTTGTGATACTGAAGTATTTTATGGTGATTATGCGACATGGCCATCGTTCCGTAACTTATTCTCTGCCATTTATATTACCAACTCGAGTCTTACGCCGGTCGAGAAACTTTTTTATTTAAATCAGAAGACAAGAGGGGAAGCAAAAGATATTGTTAAAAAATCTCCTTTGACTAACGACGGGTTCGCGCAGGCATGGAACAATCTTTCGGACTGATACGAAAATAAACGTATTCTGGTCAACAGCCAATTAAAAGTGCTTTTTAACCTACCGGTTGTTAATGGCGAATCGGGTGCCTCCTTGAAAAAATTACAGCGCGACATAAATAATTGCATTTCAACTTTACAATTATTTGACATCGATGTCAGCAATTGGGATGCAATTTTTACGTATTTATGGTCAACTCGATTGCCTGAAGCTACGCTCTCCTTATGGGAGCAAAGCATAAATAATAAGTTTGAGATTCCAAAGTGGAAAGATTTGGACAATTTCTGAACAAATAGATTCCAAACTTTGGAAACTATATAGGGGTGCAATCGTGTAACTCGACCACGATTCACGTTTACGCTGATAGTTGAAAACGTGATCAGCGGCTCGATTCTCAAAGTTTGCTTCACATAACTTTACTATCGATTCTCGTTTTACTTTTATCCAAAAACACTTTCCGAATCCTTCCGCGATTTTATCCAGTGTGAAAAAGCACTTTCCAAACACTTCGCGATTGTGAACAATTAAAATTGTAAAATTTTGTGTGTGTTTTATTTCAATGATTACAAGATATTTCCTTCTTGACGAAAACGATGAGGTAGATAACATTGCCAGGCAGCGAAGGATACTAACGGATGCTTTAAGTCCATTGGAATTGCGTGAAATCAGGTGCTGCATGTTGCACTATCATCCAGTAAGGCCGAAAGAATTGCTCATTCATTAGCAACGGCCTTCGAAGTGGAACAGGAAGGTTCAACAATCGCTCCTGCGCAAAACGTTCAACATTATGCACTCCAGCAAACTGCGCCATTACTGTTTAGCATAGCAGGCACCTTGTTCCATTATTTTTGTTTGTTCCCATGTTCAGTGTTTTGCAATGCATTTTTTGCAATCCACGAATGCTTCTCCATGAACTCGATCATCACTTTAATTTGCTTTCGATTGCTTTGTTGAACCTTAAAAAATAATTTTATTGAATCAAAGTTCAACAATAAATATAATTTACAACTTACATCATTAATTTTTTGGAGCAATCACTTTTTTTGCTTGAAAACTTCTTAAAACAAGTGAAAACGACATGTAAAGTGATGTCGTGCGCTGCAATCGAGAATTAAAACGTTTTCGAACGAGAATTGGTTTACGTGAAGCAAAAGCGATGTGCAGAACCTCGTTTTCGTTGAATATCGAGGTATACGATTGCGCCCCAGATCTACGCTCAGTCTCAAACAAATGTGAGAGGAATAAACCATTTTCACCCCCTCAACATTCTTTTTCAAATAAAAAAGTGCAATCCCACCTTACTACTGTTGGTCCTAATTGTAAACTATGTCAAACACTACAGCATTCCCTTAGGAATTGTCCTACATTTCTGGGCATGAGCATAAACGAAAGGTTAGCAGCAGTGCGTAAACATCAACTCTGTATAAATTGTTTAGGATATTCACATAATGTGAAAGACTGTAAAAGCCAATTCAGCTGTACGACCTGTAAGAGGCGCGATAATACCCTTTTACATAGGGAATTTGTAAGTCCACCTGCAAATCAGGCTGGAACATCAAAACCCCCTCAGTCTCCAAATTCAAATCATCGCGTACTAACAGCCCAAGTAACTCCTACTTCCGATAATATAATGTCCAGGCTTGCTTCGCAATAAACAAGAAAAATGTATTATTGGGAACCGCTATGGTGACTATTTATCACTTGGGTACGGTGTATTCAGCCAGAGCGCTTATCGATTCAGGTTCAGAATGCACTTTTATCTCAGAAAGATTACAACGCATACTGAAACTTCCAACTGAAAATATTACGGCTCAAGTTTCCGGTTTGAACAAAGTTGTACCGGCCAATGTTCAAAAGGCATGCAGCTTTGTGTTAGGATCTCCTATAGATTCAAATTTAAGGATCGAGGCAAAGGTTCTCATCCTTCCCCAATTAACCGGAAATCTCCCAACCCATTCTGTTGATGAAGCTTGTATTCGAGTTTTGCCGGACCTTCAATTAGCAGATGTCAATTTCCATAGAAGAGGACAAGTTGACTTATTGATAGGAGCGGACCTTTATCCTATAATTATTTTGGAAGGTATACGTCACCAAATTTTAGTATCGCTCATAGCCCAACGAACCGTGTTCGGATGGATATTTACGGGCCCCCTTCCACAGGCTGAGATGTCAACGTTTACTACTTATGTTGCGTATCATAGAGAAGTGGCATTATCACAACAATTAACAAAATTCTGGGATTTAGAGGAAATTCCAAAGAAAACTTTTTGGTCACATGAAGATATTTTATGTGAAGAAAATTTTATGAAAACTACACGCCGTAGAAGTGATGGTCGATATGTAGTAACTTTGCCATTTAAAAAGGAATTCCCCCATGAAATATATCTTGGCCAGTCACGTCTGGCAGCAAGCAAACAATTTACTAGAAACGAAACATCACTTTGTAGGCGTCCGGAATTTAAAATTCAATACGATCAAGTTCTCAACGATTATTGTGAATTGGGCCACATGAATAGGGTGCCAGCTCCAAGATTCGAAGAGTCACCTGCCCATTATTATTTACCCCATCATTCGGTAATAAAAGAGGAAAGTACTTCAACAAAATTGCGAATTGTGTTCAATGCGTCATTTCTCACATCAAATGGTGTTAGTTTAAATGATGTTTTGTATAAAGGCCCAGTGTTGCAAACAGATTTGACTCTTTTGATTTTGAAATGGAGATTATTTAAGTACGTTTTCAATGCTGACATCGAGAAAATGTATAGGCAAATCCTGGTAGATTCTAAACACACTCCTTATCAGAGGATTTTGTTTCGAACTTCGCTTGAGTCAGACATTGAAGATTTTGAACTGAATAGGGTCACCTTCGGACTTAATTGTGCCCCTTTCCTTGCAATTAGAACCATATTACAGCTAGCAAACGACGTTCAAGACACAATGTTGCTGGCAGCCGCAGTGTTAAAGGATTTTATGTACGTGGATGATGCATTGGCAGGCGCACATGAGGTGGAAACGGCAATAGAGACGCGGAACGAACTCATTTCGGCATTAAATTCCGCGGGTTTCCCCCTACGTAAATGGACGTCGAATTGCAAGGATATAATTTCAGATATTCCCAATGAGCATTTACTTAATGAGGATTTTTTGGAACTAGAAGACACTAGTATGCTAAAGACGCTGGGAATTCGCTGGAACGCTAGTTTAGACCTTTTTTATTTTACTGCCAAACCATTAGACAACAAATCAGTATTTACAAAGAGGGAAGTGCTCTCAATTATAGCGAAACTTTTTGATCCAGCAGGTTGGTTAGGCCCAATTATAATCGCGGCGAAAATTTTAATGCAGCAAATCTGGCTGGAAAAAACGGATTGGGACGACAATTTAACTAGTGAAAGTCTGCATACGTGGAAGTCATTTTTAAGTGACTATCATTTCATAAATAATATCAAAATTGATAGGTGGGTGTATTTTTCTCCATGTAGGAAAATTGAATTCCACATCTTTTGTGATGCATCGGAAAAAACCTATGCAGCAGCAATTTACGTTCGCGTTGAGGCATCAGATTCTCGTGTTTTCACCCGCTTGTTGACTGCAAAATCTAAGGTCGCCCCTGTAAAAACAGTTTCTCTTCCTAGATTGGAACTATGTGGAGCGGTTTTAGCTGCAGACCTGGTTGAGTCCGTGGTACATAAATTAAATGTGGAACAGTATACGGTATTCTTTTGGACAGATTCGACAATTGTTTTGGCTTGGCTGAAAAAACCCCCCTTGCTCTTGGACTACCTTTGTAGCAAATCGCGTATCGAAAATTCTAGATAAGGTAGGCAACACAAATTGGTATCACGTCGATTCTGGAGATAACCCTGCTGATTTATGTAGCCGAGGTGTTTCTGCGCAGAATTTCATTCACAACCAATTGTGGTGGAAAGGGCCCCTATGGCTCTGCAAAAATAAAGGGGAATGGCCGCAGACTTCTGGTAATGGAAAATTTGCAACGTCGCTAGAAAGCAGGCCGATTAAAATCCATTTTGCGTACTTCAACCAATTTGAAGATATTTTAGATCGATTTTCATCACTTCCACGAGCATTGCGTATATTGGCATTAGTGTTTAGATTTTACTATCGCGTCTGTCCCAAGTATAGCAACCAGGACCGGGTTCAGTCAGCGCAGCTAACGAAAGAAGAACTTGACCATGTGAAAAATAGGCTTGTCGGGTTATCTCAAAAGGTACATTTTCCAAATGAATATCGTGAGATTTCCGAAAAGAAACCCCTAAGCAATAAAAGCTCGATTTTGACATTGAACCCTTTCTTGGATAAACAGGGCGTAATGCGGCTTGGTGGGCGATTGGCATTAGCGCCATCTCTTTCATATAAAGAGAAACATCCTGCTATTTTACCATACAATTGTCAATTTTCACGACTTATGGTCCAATTCACCCATGATATTTCATTGCATGGTGGTAATAATCTGGTATTACGGTTATTACAGATGGAATTCTTCTTATACGCGCAAAATATCTAGTAAAAACCGTTATACACAATTGTAAAGTATGTGTAATAAATAGGAAAAAGGAACATTCCCAGCTTATGGCAGCCCTACCTGCAGCTCGCACTGAGTTTTCGCGACCGTTCGCGACAACTGGTATCGATTTCGCTGGTCCTTATGATATAAAAAATTATACTGGTCGTGCGTGCCTCATAACCAAAGGCTATGTGTGTCTTTTCGTGTGTTTTTCTACGAAGGCAATACATTTAGAAGTCACAAGTGACCTATCTTCGGTTACGTTTTTAGCTGCCTTTGCTCGTTTTGTGTCTCGTCGCGGTTGTCCAGGAGATTTATATTCAGATAATGGAACTAATTTTGTAGGAGCGTCCAAAATTATTAAACGAGAATTTCGTGAATTTTTGAGTTCTGCGCGAAATGTAGTGGTCGACAGTCAACTGTATCAGGGAATTGTTTGGCATTTTAATCCTGCTGGAGCTCCCCATATGGGAGGACTGTGGGAATCAGGAGTCAAAAGTTTCAAAACGCATTTTCGAAAGGTAGCAGGAGCAATGAAATTTACATTTGAGGAGTTCACCACATTGTTATCGCGCATTGAAGCATGCCTAAATTCGAGGCCAATTAGTGCAATGTCAGAAAATCCTGACATGTTAACCCCTTTAACTGCAGGTCATTTTTTAATCGGTAGTCCGTTAATAGGCATTGCAGAGCCAGAAGTTACTGATAACCCAATGTCCATTGTAAACAGATGGCAAAAAATTAAAGCTATGCATCAGTTGTTTTGTAAACGATGGAAGTCTGAATATTTATCTCAGCTTCAAAGACGGTATAAATGGAAATTTCCCCAAAGAGATTTGGAAATTGATGATTTGGTTGTAGTGAGAGAGGAGAATTTACCTCCAAATGAATGGCGACTTGGTAGGATAACGAGAGTTTATGCAGGAGAAGACAAAAGAGTCCGGGTGGCCGATGTACGAACCCACAGGGTGTCAATTATGCGGCCTATTGTTAAATTGATTGTCCTTCCGAGTTGTTAAAATAAAAACCGTACCTTGTAACCCCATTTCAGCCAATAACTACGATATGCCACGCTTTAGGGTCAAGGCGGAACAACGCGCCAAACCCAAATTCGAATGTCCGGTGTGCCATCTCGGACTCGCTATGCAGTTTTGTTCTCTGTTTCGCAACATGACGGTGGAATTTCGACTGCGTGAGGTGCCATCGAGGAGCCATGTAATCGTTGGTTGCAATAGTGAGGTGAGGTGTAAGTATTGCCAGGAGAAGCACCATAGTATGTTGCATGATGAAGACGTTGACAAACCAGTCACAAAAGCATCTCAGCAAGGCCCTCGTCAGTTTGGCGACACTGTGTCGGAAGAGGAGTCAACAGAGGAGGAATATCGAGACGACATGAGCTCGTCAGCAGAAACGGTCATCGAAGTGCCGCAGCAATCATCGTGTACCCCGTCTTTATCGGAAGCTAATGCTGTTCCGGGAAGTGAAATGGGCAACGATTTAGAGGAAATCGCCCCACCGAGGGAACAAGCTCGTCGATTACGACCAGTTTTGCAGAGTGACGGAAAGCCTCAAATGGATGCCCGGGAAATTATCGATTCACTGAGGGCTCGGTATAGCAACACTGGCGCTCGACCACGTCAAAACTCACACAACCAATCGGGAGTCCGACCTAGATCGTCTGACGTCGGAAAATATCACAATAACTCGGGAGTCCGACCTAGACCGTCTGACCTCGAGAGAAACTCGCAGCGTCCGGGAGTCCGACCTAGATCGTCTGACCTCGAGTACAATCGTCGTTCGGGAGCTCGACCACGACTATCGGTCCTCGACCAATACGAAACGTCTCGACAGCTCTGTCATTGGAGTGATCATCGCCAAGACCATCGTCGCCAGGAGCATCGTCGCCAAGACCATCGTCGCCAGGAGCAGCGTCGCCAAGACCGTCAGCGACCTGAACAAAGGCAACCAGAGTATCACTCTCTTGATTTGGTACCAAGGCATGCCACACAGCGCATAGCGCTCATATACCCAACTGCAAGAGTGAGGATCATCAATGACGGCAGGTGTGAGAAGGTGCGCCTGATTATAGATCAGTGCTGCCCCGTGTCGGTGGTCTCACGGTATTTGGTGGATCGATTGAGGTTGAAGACTGTAGGGAGAGGATCGGATGAGAGGTGTACCATCACATTGGGTGGTAGATTTGGGCGGTTGGATGTATACGCAGAAGTCCGTCCGAATTTTTGCAGGTTTTCACCGTCGCACTCGATCGGCGCACAGGTGCGTGACCAATTCGAGGAGTTGCAGTTGGCGGACGAAACGTTTTATGTGTCGGATCGGTCGTATTTTTGTTTGGGAGCGGATGTGTTCCCCAAAATTATTAAAAGAGGTTTAGTGCAGGGGATAATTGGGCAACCAGTTGCACAGCACACTATATTTGGGTGTGTGATTACGGGCTCATGAGCGTTGTAAGGATAGGAGTGGGGTATGGACTAGGATTTTCTATGGAATATATTTGGAATTGACGCTTTGGAATTAAAAAATTAATTAAAATGAATTAAAATATGAATTTTATTAATTTTTATATATGCACTAGTACCAATTATGAATGCAACGTACTCATTATTTTCTATTTTAGATTTACGTAGGATTAAGAGAAATGTTGCAGTGATGCTGCAAGGCGGTCGGCAATGTTTAAGCCAAACGTCATTGTGAATTTTTGAATTGAATTAGAATTAAGATCCTTCCATTTTTTAAAGATAGAGGGCGTTTAACTCACTAGGAGTTCTCCCGAAGCAACGACTTCGGCATAGCCAAAAAGCGCCAAATACTTTAAATTTACTCGCTGTTTATAACTACCATAGGTAAGATCGTCGACAAATTTGTACGAGAACAATTTTAGGAAATATATACATATATATTATAACGTTTTGGAAAACATCATCTTTTCTTTTCAAATTCAACGCAATTTTCATTACGGAGACTAACGAACCTTCTCGACTTAAATTTCATTTAAAGCTTTTGAAATATTTAGTAGTAATGTTGTTGTTGGATCTCGTCTCAATGTTTTATATGTCCATCCATCTCGCAATATTTCACGCATTCCTTGGTCGTAGTCCGCTTTGGTCATCGCTACCGTCTTTTTTCCTTTGTCTGCTTCGACAATAATAATGTCATTATTTTAATGTCATATTTTTAAAAATTCTCTTGCTGTTTTTGTTAGGTTTGTCATGTATTTATCTCTTTCTGTTGGTTGTGTTACTCTTAAATGTCTTTCAATTAATGTCGTTAGTCTGACACTGGCTGTATCCTGTTCTTCTTTATCGTTTAACGTTCGTATGCAGTCCTCTCCTTCAGCAATTAAATTGAACATCGGAAACTGTTGCTTCGTTAATGATAGAGTAGTCACTGCACATCATTCGGTATAATTATGTTTGTTTTGTTTACGAACCAATCGTTGGTTATGTTGTTTATGTTTAATTGTTGTATTTGTTCTGCTCTTAGTTTGTCGAACTTTCTGTAGTGTCGCTCTGTTACTTCCCGAGTTTCTGACGTAGTTAGTGTTATGTTGCGCAATAGAATTGTTTCGGCGTCTTCGCTGCTCACTTTTTGTGGTTATAGATTCATCTATTTTGTCTTTTCGTAGTCTGTTCTCTTTTAATATTTTGTGTTTGTATGTAATTAGTGTATTTAATATTTTCTGCTGAAAATTTCTTATTTGTTATTCGATTTTCTTCGCTATTTCCGGCGGTAATCTAATCTTGTGGTTTTGTGTCGGACATATTTTCTGGACATTTTTAGTTGTGTTTTTAAGGACGTTTGGGACTATTTGATGTTTTCTGCATTTAATTAGGAAATCTGTGGAACATTTTAAAATGCTCAGTCCTTTGCTGATCTGTCTATTTTTGTTTATGATTTTCTTTGTACTGTTTCCATATTTTTGTTTTAGTTCCTCGTAAGTTGGTACTTGTGTACCTGCTGGCGTGCCTCCCATATTGTTAGTTTTTGGGGTTTATTCGGCCTTAATATATATAATATTATAAATTTTAAAATGTATTCACGGCCAAAGCCTACAATAATTATAATATTATATATATTAAGGCCGAATAAACCCCAACAAATAATTCTGTACATTTAATACACTGTAAATACAAAATTCTGCAAAAAATATTCTGTATGTACAAAATTCTGTATTTTAATGAACGAATTCTGTAATTCTTTATTTATTTTTTAGAATACGTACATAGGCAAAACAACATAATTAACATTAATTTAATACATAATGAGGTTTTTAGCAATTTTTTTTAAATAACCAATATGACTTAAATCGTTCCTTTCTTTATTTTTCTATTTAGTTGTTTATTTAATTTTATAGCTTTTAACCAGTTCTCCCCACAGGTCAGATATAAGTTTGTATAAGATTGTTTTTTACTTCGACAAACGAGTCAATCACTGTTAGTTTCACGTGTCTTTAGTTTTATTTTGATTTGATAATTTACAATAATACATTTTAAAAACAACAACAAATGTCATATTCTCCCCCGGAACGAGTAGAGAACCAAAAAAACAGTATGCCACTCATTTAATTCTGTAAGCAATTGTATAACATTAGCTATACATAATGAGGTTTTTAGCAATTTTTTTTAAATAACCAATATGACTTAAATCGTTCCTTTTTTTTATTTTTCTATTTATTTGTTTATTTAATTTTATAGCGAGTAGAGAACCAAAAAAACAGTAAGCCACTCATTTAATTCTGTAAGCAATTGTATAAAATGGGTAGATAGCTAATGCCAAAAAGTGCGCACTTTTTTTTGAAATACAGAACTTTGATTACATAATTTTGATTACAGAATTTTGAAAATACAGAATTTTGATTTACAGAATTTTGAGAATACAGAATTTAGAACCAGCATTTTGAAATCCGAATTTTTATCTATACAGCATTTCGACCCCAACTCAATATTATTTAATTTATTGTATTTCTTTATTTTTATTGCATACACATAATTAAGATCCTGTGTGCAACGACCTAATTAAAATCAGTCTGGTAATACCTTACTCCCGCGTGCAACGGCCTAATCGAATAGTGGGTTTAGCTATAAGGCAATACTGTACGAAGTGAGCAGGGGGATGGCTAGAATAATGAATAATGACAATGGCCATGAGGATGATGGCGGTGTGAGCGGGATGGATGGTGTGTGATAGCGAGCGACAAAACTACAAATGACTGGCTGGGAAATGGTATAAAAGCGCGAACACGGCTTCATTTGTTCTCTTTTTCGGCCAGGTAAGCATCACATATTTCGTTGCGCATGATATTATTCTATATCATTTCATTCAGCATATTATTTTTGTATTAATTATGGGTTTTAGCTCATTTTCAAAAAAAATTAATTTTGGAAAGGAGGGAGTACAACAACTAAGCAAAAAACTCAGTCTGGCAGAGTGTACAGCTGTTTCGGATCCTCGTCAGCACTCTTTATGCATTTTATTTTATCCAAGCGACGCTAAAAGTAAGTATTGGTATGTCGCACAAGAGAATTGCTTCTCATTTGCATCACACGCCAACTCATTGAACTTGCTTGCTGTGACTTTGAGGAATTCTTCAACCAGGAATAGTAGTAGGTTGCTATACAACAACAAGTAAAAATTCAGTTTGCTGTATTTTACCATTCGCTGCTTCAGTGAGTTGGCGTGTGTTGCAAAGGAGAAGAATTTCTCTTGTGCGTCATACCAATACTTACTTATAGCGTCGCTTGGATAAAATAGAATGCATAAAGAGTGCTGACGAGGATCCGAAACAGCTGTACACTCTGCCAGACTGAGTTTTTTGCTTAGTTATTGTACTCCCTATCCAAAATTAATTTTTTGGAAACTGAGCTAAAACCCATAATTAATACAAAAATTATGAAAAGCTCAATAAAAATCTGAATTTTTCACTAATTATTATTTATTGATAATGAGAAATTCACGGGATTTAAATTGTGCCTCGATGCAACGTGCGACGTACGAAAATTGGGGCTCCGCAGACGGAGGAACAGATCCCGCGACAGAAATTGTGTGGCTCTCTATGGATGACTTGATATTAAACTTCCAAACCGTGAGTCACACAATACGGTTGTTTGGCATGATTAAAGACAGTAAATATCCAGATCATGGGACTCCACACGAATTGATACTAAACTTTCCGGAGCGGGAGTCACTCTATTTTGTTCTGCGTCCACGCCCGATTGTGTCGTGACGCGTGCAACACGTCGATTACCTACAAGTCACGCTTCGCCTATTGTCACTCTGTTTTGTCCTGCGTCCACGCCCGATTGCGTCGTGACGCGTCGATTAACTACAAGTTACGCTTTGCCGACTGTCACGTTATTTTGTCCTGCGTCCATGTCTGATTGCGTGTAACGCGTCGCAAGTTACGCTTTGCCTATTATCGCTGTATTTGGTCCTGCGTACACGCCTGAGTGCGCTGCAACGAGTCGATCAGCTACAATTTGCGCTTTGCCGAGGGTCGCTGTATTTTGTCTAACGGGAAAGGATTCCACGCTGTGTTAAATGTTAAAATCTTACTGCTTTATTAGTTGCTAACTTCTCAGCAACAGAGCTAACAAAAACCCAAAAATATGCCTTATCAGCTAAATCACTAGAGCAATGCTCGCCTTCATGGTGCCCTTCGCTTTGTCGGATAGGATTTCACTCATGAAGTAAGCATTGCTCTGTTGCTTATATAGTATACTAGGTGATGTCGAATTCTGCGGCTCAACGCATAGTGAGCCACAACATTCCTCATCCCCCCGGAAAAGAAAGATTATTTCGAAAAGCGACAATAATCTTTCTCGGCATCAATTACAAATCATTAGATATAAATTTACATGTATTTATTCTTAATGTAGTTTAATTTTATTTTCTATCTAATTAATATTTCTTCTTAATTATTTTTATTTTTTCAATTTTAACATCATAATGATTTATATATAATCTTTCTCGGCCTCAATTATAACTTATTATATATAAATTTGTCGCGGTATAAATTCGCGACAGAATTTTGTTTGTTGTTATTGTTGTTTGTTTGTTATTGTTTTGTGTTTCCCTTTTGTTCGGGCGACGGGCGAACAAAATCGGAGGAACAAAATCACACACGCACTGACCGAATTAACGCACTGCACAATTTTATTGATTCTCACTTTTTATTTAAATATATTTGTTTTGCTTAATTTGTTAAGCAAAACAAATTCGACACTCGCCGGCGAAATGCGGCCGGCGCGCGGAAGAAGAAAACTGAATATTTCGTTTGAGCTGTCAAAGTTCTCTTGCTTTCTTCTCCTTTCTTTCGCTTTTGCTTTCGTTAAGTTAGCTCAGTGAGCGGCGGCGATCCGATGAGGGTATTGCCAGCCTCGCCATTACAATAGTAAATTGTCAAAACCTGGACTAAAGCTTTTGTACTTTTTAAACCTGTTTGAGGGAGAGGAGTTTGAGAACATTTATGCTTTCGCCTATACGTACATGAGTGCCGCCAAAATGTATATTTCATTTTGGTGGGTGCAGGGGGGTATATGTAAATTTGCCAAACACACCTAGAAAAATCTGAAGAGATTTTTCGCATATAGGTATGGGTAAAGCCCCGACTGCGGACACTGGTTTCTGCGTAAGCCGCACTCTATGTATGTGGGAAGATAAATGGAAAGTGAGCGTCATAGGCGCTCATATATTCTAATTCTTTTAGTTCTTTTTGAGCAGGGAAGAAGGAGAGTGTCGAAGCTCTGGTTTTGTTTTAAATTAATTGAATTTTAAATTAATTGTTTCCAAAAGTTGGATAATTTTCTTTTCTTTTTAAAAATTGTGTTTTGTTGAGTGGTGAAGTGGAGCTGTTGCCATCGTCGGACTGTGGCTGGAGGACAAGTGGTCCAAAGGGAGTATTTTTGCGCGCTGGTTTAGTTTTGCCAGCTAGTGTTTATTTTGCTTTGTTTTATTTGTGGCAGTCGGCCATTTAGTGTTTTGAAATTGAGGAATTGAATAGAGTTGGACAGGTTGTGTTCGGTCGTGATATTGTTTTGGTGAAGTGTTTCCGTCCAAGTAGTTTGCTTGGAATTTGTTTGGCCGTTTTCCCCCCTCTTCCTTATTCCTTTTTTTTGTTTGTGTTGTCCCGCATCAGAGCCAAGTTGTTGCTGGACATCGAATTTTATCGAAGTCCAGCTGGTGAATAGATTCTGCAAAGAATCGTGCGAGGGATTTCAGACAGGTTGGTCTGGTCCCGCAAATCTATTGCGTTTAAAAAAAATATAATTTTTGGTGTACGAATAATTTCTTTTGGGTGATTGTCGGTTTGTGTTGATTTTGAAAAAGGGTTTGTGTGCGGTATTATTTTCCTTGTGTCGGGAAAATTTCCGTTTCTTTTATATATAGTTATATATATACCTATATATATATCTATTGCGGCAGTTTCGGTGTAGTTTTTAAAAGAAGTTTATTTATCAGGTTTTCGTGTGTCCGTGTTGTTCGTTCGTCCGGGGATACCATACCGCGAGGGTCGTCTTAAATCCCACGCTTCGCGACTGTGCTTTTCGGGCAAATAGGGAATTTAATTATCGCGTGGGGATTTTCGATTTTAGTTTGTTTCATAAAGTTTAGTTAAAAATAGCGCGATAAGCTGGCGCCCAACGTAGGGCTATTTTTACTAAAATTTTTAATAATTTTTTTTAAAATTTTTTTTCTTATAATTTTTTTTAAATTTTTTTAACAAATTTTTTTTAAAGTTTTTTTTGTAATTAATTTTTTTTATTTATATCAAAATCTTTTGTGCTGTTTTGTTGGTTGTATTATTTCAGTTTTTTTTATAATTTACTAATTCGTATTTTTATTTATTTAGTTTTTTTGGAATTTCTCTGGTTTCCAGTGAGAGTGCTGTCGACGGCGGAGTAGCGGCAGCGGGTTTTTTTTTTTGTTGTTCGGTGAGTCCGTTCCTTTTTTTGGTGCAACATTTGTAACCTTTTTTTTGCAAGTTTTTTTTAATAATTCTTTTAAATTTTATTTTTGTGTTGCACCATTTATTTATTATTTATTTTGATTTTAGTAAAATTTTAATTTTTCTTTGTAATTTTATTAAACAGTGGTGGTGTCGTCCGCCTTTAGCTGTTGTGGTTGAACTATTTTTTTTAAATATTCTTTATTATTTTATAGTTTTATTTTTATAAATTTTTTTTATAAATAATTATTTTTTTTGATTTTTATTTTTTTTATTAATTTTTGATAATTTTTTTTTGGAGTATTTAATTTAATTTTGCGGTGCCGCCCGCCTTAAAAGTTTCGTCGTTCCTTTTTTTTGTCCGTAATTTTTTTTATTTAAAAAAAATTTTTTTGGTGTTTTTAATAGTTTTTTTGTGTTTTTTTTTAATTCGCGTTTGTTTTACGAAATATATTTTTATTCGACTAGGCATATTTTTTTTATATATTTATTATATTATTATAATTTGAAAGTTTTCTTTTAAATTTCTTTACCTTTTTTTTGGAAAATTATGTGAGCGTATTGAACGCTGGTTTCATTTTCTTTGCGGTTTTTTTTTTGAGTTTTTTTAAGTTTTTGGTTTTTTGTCCGTCTGATTCAATATGGAGATTAACCGATTAAACCAAGAGGAACTGGCATACGAGATGGAGGCTCGTGGGTTGCCAGTGACTCCGGTAGAGTCTATGAGGAAGTCCTTGAGGGCATCAAGGCAAATAGAGCGAAGGGAGTCCGTGGATGTCTTTGCGGGATATCCATTTGTTTTTGAGGAAGATAGGTTGGGTGTGGAGGGGAAGATTTCCGAAGTTGAAAAACTTATGGAAACCCCTCCCAAGGACGCAAAGTCGCCCGAATATTTAAAGATTTTGGCGAAATTGGAATGGGCTTTAGGTCGCCTTACTCGTTCGAGGCCAGCGAGTAAGGAAGAAGTAGTAGAGCAGATGGCGCTCAAAAATAGGGTCCTTTTGTTGTTGGGGGAACTCAACGAGGCGGTGGAGGATGTTGGTGGCGGAGATGATGCCTTCGATGACAATCCAAGGCCATCCCGACCATCCAAGGGGCTTAGTAGGGAGTCTGCGGTTGAGGGAGAGCCTCAACCCGCCCCGAGACCATCCATCTCGTTGGGTGAGGTAGGATTTTTGAAGATAGAAAATTTATCGAAATGGGGTTTGAAATTCACTGGGGAAAGGTCCGATATGTCCGTGCATGCATTTCTGCAGAGGGTAGACGAGCTATGCGAGGCTCGGGGCGTTAGTGAAGCCCAGTTGTTTAGGGGAGCAGTGGAGCTTTTTTCTGGAAAAGCCCTGCTCTGGTTTAGGGATGTCCGCAGGACAGTTTCAGGCTGGCGAGAGTTGGTCGCCGAGCTGAAACTGGAATTCCTGCCCCCCAACTATGACGACATTTTGATGTCTGAGATTAGGCGACGGACTCAGGGTGGGACTGAGTCCATAGGTATATATGTAGCGGCGATGAGGGGGTTGTTCGGTCGTCTGTCCGACCCCTTGTCAGAGAGGCGTATGCTGGGTCTGGTGATCGCAAACCTGTCCCCGTTTTACCAGACTCAGCTGGGCTTGGCTGAGCCTAAGTCTTTATCGGAGTTGGTTTCCTTGGGTCGGAAGCTGGAGGCTGTGCGGGCGAATGTGGAAGCATTCGTGCCGCCGCCCAGCAGCCGATCCAAGAATTTGTTGGAGCCAGACTTGGCTTACGTCTCTGCTGAACCCGAGGTTTCAGTGGTTAGGGCCCCTTTGCGTGACGCTAGGTTGGAGAGGAGAATTCAGGCTCCTCCCCAAAATTCTTTTAGGTGCTTCAATTGTAAGCGGTTTGGGCATGTTTTGAGCAACTGCCCTAGGGAAATTTATTGTTTCGGTTGTAGGCGGCCTGGTTTTTTGAAGCGTGATTGCCCCCGATGCTCTCAGAGAGCAGGGCAATCGCAGGAGCGCTCGGACAGGGAGGCGGCCCCGAGAGCGGCTCCGAGGGCCCGCGAAGAGTCGGGAAATGGGGAGCGAGCTCTTGTGGAAGCAGGGCAAGAAGTTCGCGAGGTTTAGGTAGGTTGCCTGCGGGCAACCAGCTGGCTAGGGAAAATAGTGGTAGGCCTCAGAGGCAACGTCCGTCCGAAATTTGTTTGAGTTTTTCTCTTTCAGGTAGAGAATTGGATAATAGGCCATATTTAGGTGTTAAAATTTTTGGAGTGCGTATGTTAGGGCTTTTGGATTCGGGGGCCACCAGGACGATTCTTGGTAGGCCAGGCTGGGACACATTAAAGTCCTGGGGGATACGTTTATTGGCGTCTGCGGTCAGCAAGGTTGCGCTTGCTGATGGTGAAGAAGTTCCGGTTAGGGGGGTAGTTTCGGTCCCTTTCGAGGTAGAGGGCAAGTCGGTCCTCGTGGAATGCCTCGTAATACCGGATTTACCCCAATCATTGATTCTTGGAGTAGACTTTTGGTCTAAGGCCGGTGTAGTGCCAGATTTGGCCAAGAATCAGTGGAGGTTTTCCGACCAAGTCGAGGTCTCGTCAGTAGCGGCGATAGTTGATAGGTCATCGTTGTCAACTAGGGAAAAATCGGTTCTTGAGGAGTTTGTTGCAGATGTTTTTAGGTCTATGCCTGAGGGACTTGGTTGTACACATTTGGTCGAACATCGGATTCGTACAAAGCCAAATGTGGAACCAGTCAAGCAGCGATACTATCCGGTATCGCCCGCTATTCAGAGGCGCATAGATGAGGAAATAGAGGATATGTTAGGAAAGGGTGTGATTGAGATTTCTCACAGCCCTTGGGCATCACCGGTTGTGATGATTAGGAAAAAGGATGGGAGTTATAGGTTTTGTGTCGACTATAGGACACTGAATAAAAATACGGATCGAGATAGTTACCCCCTCCCTTATATTTCGGCTACTTTAGATAAGCTAAAGGACGCCAAATATCTCTCTAGTTTGGATATAAAATCCGCTTATTGGCAGATCCCAGTAGAGAAGGAGTCTAGGGCCTGCACGGCATTTACAGTTCCGGGTAGGGGGCTCTACCAGTTCAAGCGCATGCCTTATGGCCTGCACAATGCGCCTGCAACTTGGCAGAGATTTATAGATGAGGTCCTTGGGGCTGACTTGGAACCCCATGTTTTCGTGTATTTGGACGATATTATTATTGTTACAAATACATTTGATAAGCATGTTGAGGTTCTGAAGGAGGTCCTGAGGAGGATTTGTTCGGCAGGGCTTAGATTGAATAGGGAAAAATGTAATTTTTGTCTTTCTTCGCTACGGTACTTAGGTTATGTTGTTGATCGACAGGGCTTGCACGTTGACCCCGAGAAAGTTGAGGCAATGCTGAAAATTCCAGCGCCCAAAAATGTAAGGGAAGTCAGGTCGTTTGTTGGCACCATTTCTTGGTATCGTAGGTTTGTTTCGAATTTCGCTGATTTGGTTAAGCCTCTAACTGATCTTCTAAAGAAGAAGAACAGGTTTAGATGGTCGCCGGAGTGCGAGGACAGCTTTTTGAAGGCCAAGGAGCGCCTAGTGACGGCGCCGGTCCTGAGCTGTCCTGATTTCGAACGACCCTTCGTTGTTCAGACTGATGCTTCCGATTTTGGAATAGGTGCCGTTTTGACACAGCAGTTTGATGAAGGGGAGAAGGTCATTTCGTATTTGAGTAGGTCGTTGAGTAGGTGCGAGAGGAATTATTCCACTACCGAGAAGGAGTGTTTGGCTGTTTTGTGGGCAGTTGAGAAGTTGAGGCCATACATCGAAGGGGTCAGGTTCACAGTGGTGACCGACCATTATTCGTTGGTATGGCTCAACAATTTGAAAGATCCTTGCGGTAGGTTGGCTAGGTGGGCTTTAAAGCTCCAGCAATACGATTATGAAATCATACATCGTAAGGGGAAAGATCATGTTGTGCCCGACATGCTTTCTAGAGGTGTCCCAGTCGTAGGGGAGGTAGATGGGCGTGTTAGAGATCCATGGGTGGATTCCATGGTTAGGAAAGTGGAGGATAAACCACTCGATTACCCAGCTTGGAGAATTGAAAATGGGGTGTTATATAAACACATAAAGACAGGGACAAATAGTTTGTTTAGTGCTGGGTACGAGTGGAAGAGAGTTGTAGGCAAGAGTGATAGGAGTAAAATTTTATTCGAGTGTCACGATAATCCATTATCGGGGCACATGGGCGTTAGGAAAACATACGCTAGGGTAATTGAGAAATATTATTGGCCGAAAATGAAGGCAGAGATAGCTAGATATATTAAAGGTTGTCAGGTTTGCCAGAGGGTGAAACCTGACAACAATAAGCCAGCTGGTTGTATGGTAGAGAGGACCAAGAAGTTAGAACCTTGGGAAATGATCTGCGTAGATCTGGTGGGACCCTTGGTGAAGTCTAGTCGGGGATTTTGTTATATTTTAACGGTGGTTGACTACTTCACCAAATTCCCATTGTTGTTTCCGTTGCGAAATGCAACGGCAAAGAGTGTTTGCAAGGAGTTGGAAGATAATGTCTTCCTGCTCTTTGGAGTTCCGAGGTCCATTGTGTGCGACAATGGGCCACAGTTTCGCAGCAAGGAGCTGCAGAGTTTATGCGCGTCGTATGGTGTGCAGATGCGGTACACTGCACACTATCATCCGCAGGCCAATCCGGCCGAGCGGATCAACCAAATAATTAAGACCACTTTGAGAGCATATATTTCAGAAAACCATCGGACATGGGATTCTCATCTCTCAAAGGTGGCGTGCTGCATTCGAACATCGCAGCATGAGGTTTTGGGAGCGTCTCCATACTTCGTGAATTTTGGCCGAAATATGGCGGTCAGGGGTGATAGAGATTATAGACGAGTGGGAGACTCAGACCAACCGGACAGTAGTAGTGAGGACCGGGCCAAGTTAATGGCAGACTTAAGGGAAGACATACGGAAAAAGTTAGAAATGGCAAGTGCCAAGACCGCGAAAACGTACAATCTCAGACGTAGAGATGTGCAGTATTTACCGCACGAGTTAGTATGGAGACGTAATTTTGTTTTGTCTGATGCTGCAAACTATTTTGCAGCGAAGTTAGCTCCGAAATTTGTTGGACCGTTTAGGGTTAAAAAGAGGGTGTCTCCGTGGACATATGTTTTGGAAGACGAAGACGGACGAGGAAAGGGGACATGGCATGTGCAGGACCTTAGGCCGCACATCGACTCAGGGTGATTTTCTCCGGTTAGATTCGAAAGTTGGCTGGTCTCAGGAGACCAAGCTACTTTCGCGGAGGTGGAGGTGGGGTTGTCGCGGTATAAATTCGCGACAGAATTTTGTTTGTTGTTATTGTTGTTTGTTTGTTATTGTTTTGTGTTTCCCTTTTGTTCGGGCGACGGGCGAACAAAATCGGAGGAACAAAATCACACACGCACTGACCGAATTAACGCACTGCACAATTTTATTGATTCTCACTTTTTATTTAAATATATTTGTTTTGCTTAATTTGTTAAGCAAAACAAATTCGACACTCGCCGGCGAAATGCGGCCGGCGCGCGGAAGAAGAAAACTGAATATTTCGTTTGAGCTGTCAAAGTTCTCTTGCTTTCTTCTCCTTTCTTTCGCTTTTGCTTTCGTTAAGTTAGCTCAGTGAGCGGCGGCGATCCGATGAGGGTATTGCCAGCCTCGCCATTACAATAGTAAATTGTCAAAACCTGGACTAAAGCTTTTGTACTTTTTAAACCTGTTTGAGGGAGAGGAGTTTGAGAACATTTATGCTTTCGCCTATACGTACATGAGTGCCGCCAAAATGTATATTTCATTTTGGTGGGTGCAGGGGGGTATATGTAAATTTGCCAAACACACCTAGAAAAATCTGAAGAGATTTTTCGCATATAGGTATGGGTAAAGCCCCGACTGCGGACACTGGTTTCTGCGTAAGCCGCACTCTATGTATGTGGGAAGATAAATGGAAAGTGAGCGTCATAGGCGCTCATATATTCTAATTCTTTTAGTTCTTTTTGAGCAGGGAAGAAGGAGAGTGTCGAAGCTCTGGTTTTGTTTTAAATTAATTGAATTTTAAATTAATTGTTTCCAAAAGTTGGATAATTTTCTTTTCTTTTTAAAAATTGTGTTTTGTTGAGTGGTGAAGTGGAGCTGTTGCCATCGTCGGACTGTGGCTGGAGGACAAGTGGTCCAAAGGGAGTATTTTTGCGCGCTGGTTTAGTTTTGCCAGCTAGTGTTTATTTTGCTTTGTTTTATTTGTGGCAGTCGGCCATTTAGTGTTTTGAAATTGAGGAATTGAATAGAGTTGGACAGGTTGTGTTCGGTCGTGATATTGTTTTGGTGAAGTGTTTCCGTCCAAGTAGTTTGCTTGGAATTTGTTTGGCCGTTTTCCCCCCTCTTCCTTATTCCTTTTTTTTGTTTGTGTTGTCCCGCATCAGAGCCAAGTTGTTGCTGGACATCGAATTTTATCGAAGTCCAGCTGGTGAATAGATTCTGCAAAGAATCGTGCGAGGGATTTCAGACAGGTTGGTCTGGTCCCGCAAATCTATTGCGTTTAAAAAAAATATAATTTTTGGTGTACGAATAATTTCTTTTGGGTGATTGTCGGTTTGTGTTGATTTTGAAAAAGGGTTTGTGTGCGGTATTATTTTCCTTGTGTCGGGAAAATTTCCGTTTCTTTTATATATAGTTATATATATACCTATATATATATCTATTGCGGCAGTTTCGGTGTAGTTTTTAAAAGAAGTTTATTTATCAGGTTTTCGTGTGTCCGTGTTGTTCGTTCGTCCGGGGATACCATACCGCGAGGGTCGTCTTAAATCCCACGCTTCGCGACTGTGCTTTTCGGGCAAATAGGGAATTTAATTATCGCGTGGGGATTTTCGATTTTAGTTTGTTTCATAAAGTTTAGTTAAAAATAGCGCGATAAATTTACATGTATTTATTTTAATGTAGTTTAATTTTTATACCCCCACACTCACTGTGGCAGGGTATACTCACTTTGTCACAACGTTTGTAACGCCCATAAGGAGGCGTGTCCGGTATGGAAAAGTATATATATTCTTGATCAGCATCACCTCCTGAGTCGATTTAGCGATGTCCGTCTGTCTGTCCGTCCGTCTGACCGTCTGTCCGTCTGTCCGTCTGTCCGTCCGCACGATAGCGGTCGCAGTTTTGGAGATATCGACTTGAAACTTTGGGTACAAGTTTTTCTCGTAAATACTGAGATCAAGTTCGAGAATCAGCCAAATCGGATAAAAACTGGGCGTGGCTCCCATACACCGAAAAAAAGGGTACAAATTTTGTATTGTTGTATTCGATTGGAAATGTTTAGAAACGTATTTTTGACATGGTCCGAGGTTCCGAAGTCACATATATAAGGGTCTAAATGGGGTCTTGAGACCAATTTTTTTTTTTTGGTGGATTTGATTGTAAATTTTTAGAAATGGATTTTGGACATGGTCCGGGCTCCAAAACCACCTATAATTGGCTCAAAATAGGGTCTTGAGACGACATTTTTTTATGTTCGAGGTACTTCTTCCTACTGTGTGGGGGTATTTCAGCTTCGGTATAGCCGAAGATAGTCCACTCTCTAGTTTTTCTTTGTAATTAATATTTCTTCTTAAATTATTTAATTTTAACATCATAATTATTTATATATATTATATTTATATATATATATTTATTTATGTATTGATTTTTTTTTTAGTCTATTGTATTTATGTCTTATTTTTAAATTTTACCATTACATTAATCATATAAATTTGTTTATTTAAAAAAAATTTAAATATTCAACATTATTTATACACCCGTACTACCCCATCGTCGGTCCTGTTAAAACGACTGAAGCCTTTCGCAGTAATTTCACTAAGTCTCTTTCTGTGTCTGTCCTGGTTCAACTTGGCATCTCAAGGACGACACTGGGGCTGTTTTTTCGCCACATAGCATCTGGTAAAGAGGGCATTTGTACCGATAAGTTTGTTGCTGCTTTACTCTTTCTGTATCGTATGCCGATGACTACTATTCCGATAATCGCGATGATAACCAGGCTTGGAATTCCGAGTGATAGTCCTAACGTTCTGGCCTCATTCTGATGGTAATGGATGCTGTGAGTGAGTCGACTTTGCTCTATTACAGTCTTCAGGTCGTCAAAATTTCTATCACCATCTGGTAACATGTCTCTTATTCTCGTATGGTCTGCTACCAAAACAGCTTTTGGAGTACTTCCTGTGGCGTTAGCGTCCAGCTTGCTCGCCCAATTTGGCTTCAGCTCTTCAATTATTGTTGTGTGGTTACTGGGGCGGGCACTCATGTTGTATCGGGTTTCAAAGCGGTCCTCGTGCAACAGTCGGGCCTGCAGATTGTTCAGGCTACATTTCCCTTTAATTGTTACCTCGCCGAATCCCGATAGTGTCACTGTGTTCCTCAGTTTGAAGATCCACCTATTCGCTGTCTCTGTTTTAATCAATATTCCGTCGCTTGCTGGAATTACTACATGTTTACATCTGTCATCCCCGACTGGTGTATGCTGCATCATGTTGATCTCACAATTTGTGCTCTTCTGTGTGAAAATTCGCCCAGGATGTTTGCACATCGTGATTTCTGTGGATTCGTCTTCTTCAAGTTGTCGGCGATTCGCCACCTCGGCTAATGAGAGCCCTATGAATTGGCTTCGATCCTTAGACTCTGCCATGTAATCGTACGTGGATTTTGTTATTATATCCCATTGCTTGTTTAAAAACAATGGTATCGGGTACATTCTGTACAATATGAATCTCGTTTGGTCAGGTAACGGTATTTTCGCCACGATCACCATGCTGCCGTCTATGGGAAAAACCTTTACTTTAGCTGTTTGATGAACATCGAAATTTTGTGATAGCAACCATTTGGCTTTCTTATCCACGGAGAGTCGGTCTATTATTGGATCCAGGGCCTTGTTGAATATTGTTGGGTGCAAACTTTATACAAGTCATCCAATATCGACAATTCGGTTTGCTGTTGCCCTTGTATCTCCAGTATATTCGAGTTCCGGGTCACGTCCATTCTTGGAATCAACAGCGACATCTCGATTTCGTGGAAATTCTCGTTATGATTTCTCGTCACTTCTGCTTGCTTGTTAACAGTCTCGTTTAACTTGACTTGTAACACCTCAGTCTCACATATCGTTGTCAGTAGTGGTTTTGCCAGCTTCTTGTAGTTCGCGGCCATCACCGTTATTTGCCTTTTCATTATTTCAAAGGTTTCGCTGCCCCTCTCTTCGATGTCGTTAAAGTGCATGTATATTGCGTTGGCATCGTTTTGATCCATGACCCCAAAACGCCCAATTAAACATTTCTCCCACGAAGTTAAGCGCCCTCCGAGGTCTCCGACTTCTGAAAGTACTCTGAATAGTTTCCTCGGTCTCCTGTAGCTTCAATATTATTGCATTTGTCACCTGTAGTGGCGCCAAACAGGACGCAGAGAAATCGATATTTGGGAAAAACCAACTCGGCTGCAACTTCTCGCACATGCCTTGAATCTTTTGCTGGAATTTCTTTATTATGTCCATTGAATCTCCCGTTTCGAAAGGATTGAACCTGGTCAATATCGTCGACTTGTCGTTGTAAAATATTGTTGCATATTGTTATCGAAGAATATGGGTGTTTCGGCTATTGTTGACACCTTAACTGACGTTGCTCTGCTACCTTTTCGAAAATATTTTAGTTCTCTTTATGTTTTGATTTATTCTGCATTATTCTTTTTTATTTATATTATTTATTTTCGGGAGCATTATATCTACCCATACCCATGGAACATTTTTAGCAGGTTATTATGTATTTTCTTCTTCTTCCCTCTTAGTGAAAGCAGCGTTGTGAGCGAACTAGGCACTTCCAGCACGTCAAATGATCCGGTGAAAACTTTTTTTTCCTCAACTGATTTGTCATCAGTTCCTTGTCCCCTACCCTGAACACAATCGGCTGTGCCGCATTGTCATAGGCTTTTTTTGATACATATTTTGCTCTCTCTTGATTTTCCCTTACCCGTTCATGAGTCCTTTGTATCTGATACTTAAATACTCTAGGATAATCATCCACGTTGTAAACCGGTTGATATTTTCGCCTCAAGTTCGAGGGCATTTTAGCGTCGAACCCATACAGTGTTCGGAATTGAGTTTGTTTGGTGGAAATATGTACGGTATTATTGTGGACATGCATTGCTGCTGTGAGCCACTGATCCCTTGCGAAACTTCTTAAGTATTCCGCTGGTGGTAAAATTCCTACTATATCCATATAAACTTTTTCAAATGGCCGGTTGGGGGTGTCCGTAAGAATCATTGGCATTTTAGTCAGTCTTGAACTTTTGTTCACCTGACACTTCGGACATTTCTTGACATACTCCCTGATTTGTTCATACCTTCCCTTCCAATTATATCGTTGCTTAATTCTCAAAAATGTTCTCAATGTGCCTTGATGACAACCCAATGGGGAGTCGTGATAATCCTTCAGAATTGTTTCTATATCCTTCGGTTCAGTTAGTATTGTCACTTTGTTAATTCGATCGGTGGGAAGGTCGTCATCTTCAACTGGTATTTACGGTAACTCTTGTTCCGCCTCCCGATTCTGGTTTTAGAGCATATTTGCACTACCCCCACATTTTAATTTTCCACTGAAATCCTACTCAACGCGTCCGCATTTAATTTTTCTTCCCTGGTTTGTAACTTATCTCAAAATCGTACTCCGACAACTTATGCCAAAATCGAGCTAATCTCGATGTTTGATCTTTTAAGTTAGCTATTCCCCGTAGTGGTTGGTGGTCTGTGTAGATAGTAAAATGTCGCCTCAACAGATACGCCCTAAAATTTGTTGTTGCCCAAACGATCGCCAGGAATTCTTTCTTAATGGTCGAATATTTTTTTCTGCATCGCCTAGCGCCCTGCTAGCGAATGCTATTGGTATATCTTGTCCCACGTCTACTTCAATCGTAAGCCCACGTCTTCGTCGGTCATAAGCCCAAATGACTTAAAATTAATCGGGATAAATTAAAACCGGAGGAGTTACAATAGCTTCATTTAGACAATCAAACGCATTTTGGCAAGCGTTCCAAATGATATGGTTCATAATCCTTTGGAACGTTGCCGGTGCACCCATTTACCCGAAAGGCATTCTATGAAACTCAAAATGCCCCAGACCTGTACTGAAGGCTGTCTTCTCTTTATCCTTTACATTCATCATTACCTGATGATATCCACTAGCTAAATCAATGGTCGAGAAAAATCTACTGCTGCTCAAATGATCCAATATTTCCTCTATTCGTGGAATGGGAAATACCTGTTGTATAGTGATGTCATTTAACTTCCTGAAGTCAATGACCTTCCTGAAGTTAACTTCCTGAAGAATGACTGTCGTTTTCCCTTGAATCAATAAAGTTGATTGCCCACAAGCAAATGGACTATTAATTGTCTTGTCATGAAACAAACACATCTGGTATCAGTTAAAAAGGAGCTGCATGGTATTGAATTTACCAATGCACTACATCGGCAAACATGTGGTCGCTTAGGTCGGGTTACTAGTATGTAGGATATGTACATGTAGTGGACTTCATGTAACTATGTAGTTTTTAGGATATCTTTATTCATATTGTAGGTAGTTTTTAAGATATGTTTTGTATTGTAAGTAGGTTTTAAAATGGTATAAATAGGGTACTGCCGTAAAAAGTCGTAGTAGGAGCTAAAATCCGTGCAGTGTTTGTTTTAAAATAAAAATTAAAAAAAAAAGGAAAAAACATTTTTTTTTGTGAAATTTAATTTTGTGCAGTAAAAATTTTAAAAAATTAAAAAAGTGTTTTAAAAAAAAAAATTTAATATTAAAACCAAATAATAATAATTGCACGCGGTGGAGCAGAACCAATATACCAAAACAAATAAAAGATAAGCAAGAACAAATTTTAAAATTTATATATTTAAAAAAATATGAAACATTAAAATACGAAATAAAGCTTTTTTGTATTGTTGTAGAAAATTGCGGTAAAAATTTAACTCTTTGCTTGAAAATATTAATATTCGAATTTCAAAATTTTAAATTTTTTTTAAAAATACAAATAAAACGGTTTTATATTTTAAAAATCAGATTCAAGAAGAATTCGGTAAAAAAAATATTTGTAATATTGTTGCTGAAACATTTGAGTACAAATTAAAGGTGGTTGTATTTCTAAAAAGAGTAACAATGGAGAAATTAACTCTAGTTAAAGCTAACGAGTTGATCGAGGTCCAAAAAAGTCTGTATGCTTTCATCCTTTCATGGTGGGAGAAGATTAATAAGGGCGGAGAGCCAAATAGCATTGAGGAACTCGAAAACCTGGCAAAGAATTTGCGAGACACTTTCGTAAAGTTTTCAGAAAACAATGTTTATTTGGAAAAATTTGAGGAGGAGTTAAAAAATTTAGATTATTTTAAACAAAAAATGGGAGCTACGCCCAGTTTTTGTCCGATTTGGCTGATTCTCGAACTTGATCTCAGTATTCACGAGAAAAACATGTACCCAAAGTTTCAAGTCGATATCTCCAAAACTGCGACCGCTATCGTGCGGACGGACAGACGGACAGACGGACGGACAGACAGACGGACATCGCTAAATCGACTCAGGAGGTGATACTGATCAAAAATATATATACTTTTCCATACCGGACACGCCTCCTTATGGGCGTTACAAACGTTGTGACAAAGTTAGTATACCCTGCCACAGTGAGTGTGGGGGTATAATAATCGCCGACATTACTACCAAGTACCATTTTTGTAGGACTAAACTGAAAGAATCAGGAGATTTAGTTAAGGCAAAAGAAATAAATAAAGCCAGTATTTCCGATGTTGCTAATACATCAACAAAAAAGGAAGTAGAGCGTTCCGGGCTAGTACGAAAATTCCAGTACGTTTTAAGAACCTTTCAAATAAAGATGGAGGGTTTTATTGAGAAGGGGGTAAAATTGGAAGAGCTTCGGGACTATGCCAAGATGGTGGAATAGGTATATTTCCAATATATCGAAAAATATGTCGATGACGACGAACTGACAGAAAAATATTATTCTTTGCAAGATGAATATAATATATGTTATATATATATATGTCGAAAGAAGCTACGATAAAAGAATCAAGCAATGGAAATTTGCATTTTAAAATGCCGTCAATTGAAATTCCGAATTTTTATGACGATAATGCTAAATGGAATTCATTTAAAGAACTGTATGTTCAACTTATACATTCAAAGGACATTTCGAATATGCAAAAAATGTGTATGTTGAAGTCCAAGATAAAAGGATCGGCAGCTAGTACAATAGCAAATTTACCAGCGACCAATTCAAATTATGCGCTTGCGTGGGATTTACTTGATGAAAAATACACAAATCAACGCGCTATAACAGCAATTCATTTTAAAACTTTACTGGACGCTCTATTTGTACCATCTACCTCGCCTAATGTAAAGAAATTCCAGGATTTAATTCAAGAGTCCTTACAGGCATTAGATGCAACGGGGTTAGGTGCTGATGAATTGCTTCAAGCCTTTATGTGTTTTATGCTGACCAGGAAAATGGATGAAAACTTACGTAAGAATTTTGAAACTTTTTTAAAGAATTCTAAAGAACTCCCAAAAGTAGAATTTTTAACTGAATTTTTGGAACAAGAGTTTTTTGCACTAGAGGCAAGCAAGAGACAGTTCACATATAAACATGAGGATGAAGGTTTGGAGTTACCTGTAAAAAAGTTCCCTAACCAGGGTGGGGTTAAATGTGTCATGGGATGTGGAAAAAGGCAGTTTCTATCACAATGCAGTAAGTTTAAAGGGTTGTCTGTAAATGAAAGATGTGATAAAGTTAATGAACACAAACTACGTCACAAATGTTTTAATTCTGGACATTCCAGAATGAATTGTACCTTTTCTAACTGTAAAGATTGCAACTGAAATCATCACGGATTGTTGCATAAAAATAAACAACAAAAATTCGCTAAAAGTGTAATAGTAAAAGATGGTGAAAAGAAAATAGCAGAAAAACGGAATAAACAAATTCTGCTATCAACTGTAGTCCTTAAAGTAAAAGAAAATAAGGGTGAATTTATAATAGGCCGAGTTTTATTGGCTCTCAAGTAAATTTTATAACAACAAATTTTAAAAGACAATTGGGTATTAAAGGAGAAAAAGAACATATCACTATTGAAGGAGTCGGAGATAATAAATCTGAAGTAAAGGAAAAGGTGGCCATTAACATTCAGTCTGTGGTGTCTGATTTTCAAAGTAATTTAAATGTGGTTCCCGTCAAGAAAAATTGTAAAAGGTGGAAACGTAATTGAAGAGTCGTCATCAATGTATTGTGAAATTAAAAAAAATTTGGGAATTGGAAGAAATTACACCGGCCAAATTGCAAACTCGTGATGAATTGAAATGTGAAAAACATTTTGAAGACAATTTTAAGCTAGGCGAGGATGGGAAATTCATCGTGCCGTTACCTTTTAAAGAAAATGTAAGTAATTTAGGAAACTCAGCAATTTAAGCTGAAAGAAGGTTTTACTCTTTGGAAAGAAAATTAAAGGCAAACGGTTCAATAAGATTGCAATATAATGAATTTCTACAACAATATTTAGAACTAGGTCATATGAGGGAGGTAAAGAATGTGCATGAATTCAATTATAAATATTATTTACCCCATCATTGTGTAATAAGAAAGTTCAACCACAAAATTACGAGTAGTGTTCGATGCATCTTGTAAGACATATAATAATAAGGGTATTCATTTAAAGTGGGAAACCCCTCGAAAACGCCCCTATTTCATATATTTTGACTAAAGACCGACCGAAATCGCTTTTTTTAATTTCAGCCGAAATGGCCGAAATTTTTTATTTTTTTTTTCGGCTGAAACCGAAATGGCCGAATTTTCATTTTTTTAATTTCTGCCGAAACCGAAAAAATAAAAGAAACAATTGTGAGTTTTAATGTAATAAAGTGGCGCATATTCATAGTCAAATTTAGTAACTTTAGAACCAGCTTAGTAGCTGCCAGTTCAGTGTATTATCTGTCAACTTAGTAGATTACTAAAGTTAAGTTGGAGCTTAATTTGACTATGAATATGGGCCGATCATTTTAAGTTCAGATCATGAATTAGATGAATTTAGAAGCAAACTATCAAATGCGTGGAAATCAAGAGTAGTAAAAATTACTTTCAGAGTAGTAGATTTCAAGAGAGGGGAGTAGATATGGGTTTATGCGTAGAGTACTAGAAATTCTACGAGAGTAGTAGAAATTTCTGTCGGGGAAGCAGATTTGTAGAAAGAATAGTAATTTTGCATTGTATGAAACTCACATCGTCGGAAATATAGAAATTTCGGCCGAAAACGAAATTTTGCCGAAAGCGATATTTTATTTTTCGGCCGAATCCGAAACACGGCCGAAACAGCTTTTTTTGGCCGAAAAGCCGGAAAACCGAAACCCAATTTTGGTCGGTCAATAATTTTGACTGCTCATCTGCACAACTGAATCGTTTCCGAGGGGTTTCACACTTTAAATGAATCGCCCTAATATATCCACGATTGCAGGAGGATTTGTTCAATATCTTGTTAAGATTTAGGAAACATGCATATGATTTTTCAGCAGATATTAAAAAAATGTATAGGCGGCGGGGTGCAATTAGGCCGAGGGAAAAAAGGCCGTACGGCCTTATTTCACTTTTGAAAGAGAAATAAAGCCGTATTTTTCGTGCGGCCTTATATAAAGCCGACTCGGCTTTATTTCACTTTAAAAAAAAAATTTTAAAGGCGGGGTTCGATTGCGAAAGAGAAAGAAATAAAGCCGTACGTAATTTAAAAAATAATAATTTAATTAACTTTTATGATAAAAAATTTGGAGAACACGTAACAACTAGAGAAATTCGGTTTCGGGTTTTCCTCCAAAAAAAAGCTGTTTCGGCCGTGTTTCGGATTCGGCCGAAAAATAAAATATCGTTTTCGGGCGAAATTTCGATATTTCCGCCGAAAATTTTGAAACTTATTTTCATGAAAGAATTTGTATGTTACATACAGCCTTCATCCATTCACCCCTTCACAGCGAAAAATCGCCCGATTTTTTGTACTAAAAAGATTTATTGCGCGGCGAAGCTGTCCACACGCAGAGAAAAAACATGGTTGACCCAATCATATTTTAAGGGGACCATATTATGATTGGCGAAATGATTGGAAACTGAACATGTACATGGTTGCAGCCAACCATCCACATGATTGAAAACTGAACATGTGCATGGTTGCAGCCAACCATCCACATGGTTGGAAACTGAACAAGTACATGATTCACATAATAGTTACCATAACCATTATGTGATCAATAAAATCCACTTTTTAAGTTTATTTGTATTTTATTTATTTATTTATTAAAAATTTAATTAAAATTGAATAATTTCAATAAGAATAAAGTTATAGAAAATTCAGTAACGTTAACGAATAGACATAGAATGCGAAATTAATATAAAACCAAAACATACGTGACAACCAGGAAAGGAAAAACAGCTCAACCCAAATATAATGACAGCGGGTTCAAGATTTTCCACAGATTGGCAGCTACAAAGAGAAGTTTTGAAGCCGAAAAGGGGTAAAGAAATTGCCGATATCAAATACACAATTGAGTTGGCATTGGTGGCCGCATCCGGGGAGAAGTTGAACTTGTCCATGCAAAAGGTTCTACGGAAAAACAAAATTGCAATTTGTAACATAAACTAACTGTACACGTTATAGTTAAGAATTTGCGCACTCACTTGCCCAAAGCAATAAATGGATCTTAAAGGTCATCTAAAACGTAGTAACATCGCCGAGTTTCGCAATTTCCTCAGACGGATTGTTGTTCCGCTGTAGCATACATTCGCGCGTTTATCCATCCAACCTGAAAGCATTTATTTTAGTTTTTTGTTTCGTTTCGTTTATTAATTAGAAACTTACGCAAAATCACACCAATAGCGGTGTGTCCTTGGTATATTGTAAATTGGCTGCATCACCCATAAATTGACGGTGCTGCCGAATCGAGCCACCATATTCATATTCAGTTCCTTGCCTTTGAACCACAGCACTGCGAAGTTATTTTGCGCGACAGCCAGCGACTCGGCGCCAATACCGAAAATGAAACGTCCTAGTATCATCAGCCAGAATGAGCCCAAAAGGCCAGCAGACGCAAACAAAACCTGCGAACTAAAAATTTCCCAAAATTTTAAATAAACAAAACGAATATTAGCGCAGGAGGCGCATAAACTGCGGTGAGTCAACATGAAACGCAGGTAGTCTATGCGCCAACAGAACTCTTTGCAAGTGCATTTCACATATCTACATTTTCACGCAGAAGCGAAAAAAAAGTCCGCGAAGCTGCCGTGAATAGCAAACTGCGCACCAGCACCAAACAAAAGGAAATGTGCGAAGGGGTGCTTCGCGATTGTTCAGGCAAACCGCGCCGCCACCACCAAACAAAAGAATATGAGTGAAGGGCTTCGCTGTTCGCGACAGCTTCGCATTTTTGTTATGCTTCTGCTCGAAAATGTACATATAGCTCGGAAATACACATTATTTTATTTCAATACTTACCCTTATTGACAAACAATTCGTAATTGTTTTCTGCGTCAAATATTACAAACACTAATTTGTGGACGCCAGCGCACGATGGCGTTAGTGATGTGCCGAATAATACTTGTCGAATACATTTACCACTCGAATAGTTATTTCTAGAATTATTCGATATTCGTTACTCAAAGTTGTATTGATTTTTGCATGATCTTTGACAAAAACAGGTCCAAGTGCAGTTTTTACGCGTACTTCTTGTCACAGAAATTCAAATTTTTTATAATACTGTCTAATATAGTGTATTGAAAATTAAAAAAAAAACACGCAATGTCGAGTACCTAATGAGTACCCAAAATTAAGTCACCACTATTGTTAAATATCCAATCATAACATTGTTGCCTCAATCATGTTTGTAGAATGGTTGAAATCAATCATATTATGTTCCCTGACATTATATTATGATCTCGGAAATCATTTAAATAGCATTAGTATTTTCATCACAACCATCTATGGTCGCTACAATCATAATATTATTATAGCGAAAAAGGAATGATCTCTGCAATCATGCTCCAACCATATTTTTTCTCTGTGTGCAAAGAAGATTTATTCTGACAATGCACAATGGGCCAGGAGACATCGGAAGGTGGCCAAAGGGTGTTTATGGAATTTTCGAAAAGTAATTAGAGAGTCATTATCTACATAGTTCATAGTATCTTTTGTTGTAATTTTATACAAATCGATTAACTAATGTGACCTCAGCTGGTACTCAAACTTGAAAAAATATTTTATTTTTTAATTTTGCAGCAGTAATGCAATTTTTTTTTCGTGTCATATATTTGCTTTTTTTAGGTTGAATTTATGTTTTATGTGGGGAATATATGTACAAATATATGTAAAAAATAATATATGCAAACAGTATATTAATACATTTAAAAAAAATCCCTTTTTGAACGAATTTTTTAATTTATTCTAATTTCCCCCATTTCGTTTCAAAATGTTAAAAATACCAATGTCTAAATTAAAAACCGAAGCACAGAGTTCTTAGTGTACTACAAACCAATTTGCGGCTTTCTGCAATTTCCCACATTTAAGCCGTCCGCAGACAGAGCCGCATAACTCTAACATTTGTTTGTATTTACAAATATTTTTTTTTATGTGATATCATTGTTATACCCCCATACTCACTGTGGCAGGGTATACTAACTTTGTCACAACGTTTGTAACGCCCATAAGGAGGCGTGTCCGGTATGGAAAAGTATATATATTTTTGATCAGTATCACCTCCTGAGTCGATTTAGCGATGTCCGTCTGTCTGTCCGTCCGCACGATAGCGGTCGCAGTTTTGGAGATATCGACTTGAAACTTTGGGTACATGTTTTTCTCGTGAATACTGAGATCAAGTTCGAGAATCAGCCAAATCGGACAAAAACTGGGCGTGGCTCCCATACACCGAAAAAAATTTTTTATTGTTGTATTCGATTGGAAATGTTTAGAAACGTATTTTTGACATGGTCCGAGGTTCCGCAGCCACATATATAAGGGTCTAAATGGGGTCTTGAGACCAATTTTTTTTTTTTGTGGATTTAATTGGAAATTTTTAGAAATGGATTTTGGACATGGTCCGGGCTCCAAAACCACCTATAATTGCCTCAAAATAGGGTCTTGAGACCACATTTTTTTATGTTCGAGGTACTTCTTCCTACTGTGTGGGGGTATTTCAGCTTCGGTATAGCCGAAGATAGTCCACTCTCTAGTTTTTTTATAACCCTTATATCAACTTTTGTTGCAATTAACTGAAAAAATCAAAAATTTCTCATAGAGTAGTACCGACACAGATATTTTTACCCCCATAAGGAGACGTGTCGGGTATGGAAAAGTATATATATTCTTGATCAGCATCACCTTCTGAGCATCAGCATCACCTTCTGAGTCCGTCCGTCTGTCTGTCTGTCCGCACGATAGCGGTTGTAGTTTTGGAGATATCGACTTGTAACTTTGGGAACATGTTTTTCGCTTCAAATGTAAGAGCAAGTTCGAGAATCAACCAATTCGGACAAAAACTAGGGTGGGCTCATATATAAGACAAGAAAAAGTAGCAATAAAAAGTAACTTTTTTCATTGTTGTTTTCGATTTATACCAGTCATTCTATGATTAGCTCCATACAAAAATTACAAAAATTAGGGTACGCGGCGTGTCTTAAGCTGGAGGCGTGTCTTAAGCTTAATTCCAAAATGGCGGGACTATAGAGGTTGTGCTGCAATAACAAGAAACGCATTTCCGCGAATATCTCGTTACCGATGCTATAGGAAATTGTCTGGTATAAATTTGAAGAGAATTACACCGCCTACTTTTTCATTTTCTCATTAAAAAGTGTTAGCAGAATTTTTTTTAAGGATTAAAAAATTTCAAATGATAATTAACCGAAATTTTGTATAACAGAATTACAAATAATTTTATATTATGCTACTCAATTAAGAGAGTATTGCAATAAAGCGGAACTCAATAAAGCGGCTAAATCCCTGTATATCTTATATTGGACTTTTTCATTGAACCTTTTTGACTCAATTAACCGGAAAAATCAACTAAGCGGGGCACAATTAAGAGGAAACAATTGTATATATATATATCCTCAAATCTGCGCCGAGCTTTTTCACACACTTCCACATGAGCTAGAGAGCTGATAGAACTCCGGTGACAATGCATTTTAAACATGGCATAAGTTCCAATTCCTACAAGCTACAATGATGAAATTTGGTAGGTGGATTCTTATTGACAAAATTGTCGCGGTATAAATTCGCGGCACAGTTGTTGTTGTTTTGTTGTATTGTTTGTTTTGTTATGTTTTTTGTTTCCCTTTTGTTCGGGGCGACGGGCGAACAAAATCGAAGGAACAAAATTTCACACGCACTAACCGAAAGAACGCACTGCACGATTTTATTGAATGTTGATTTTTTTTTTTTAAATATATATTTGTTTTGCTTAATTTGCTAAGCAAAACAAATACGACACTCGCGGGCGAAATGCGGCCGGCGCGCGGAAGAAGAAAACTGAATATTTTGTTTGAGCTGTCAAAGTTCTCTTGCTTTCTTCTCCTTTCTTTCGCTTTTGCTTTCGTTAAGTTAGCTCAGTGAGCGGCGGCGATCCGATGAGGGTATTGCCAGCCTCGCCATTACAATAGTAAATTGTCAAAACCTGGACTAAAGCTTTTGTACTTTTTAAACCTGTTTGAGGGAGAGGAATTTGAGAACATTTATGCTTTCGCCTATACGTACATGAGTGCCGCCAAAATGTATATTTCATTTTGGTGGGTGCAGGGGGGTATATGTAAATTTGCCAAACACACCTAGAAAAATCTGAAGAGATTTTTCGCATATAGGTATGGGTAAAGCCCCGACTGCGGACACTGGTTTCTGCGTAAGCCGCACTCTATGTATGTGGGAAGATAAATGGAAAGTGAGCGTCATAGGCGCTCATATATTCTAATTCTTTTAGTTCTTTTTGAGCAGGGAAGAAGGAGAGTGTCGAAGCTCTGGTTTTGTTTTAAATTAATTGAATTTTAAATTAATTGTTTCCAAAAGTTGGATAATTTTCTTTTCTTTTTAAAAATTGTGTTTTGTTGAGTGGTGAAGTGGAGCTGTTGCCATCGTCGGACTGTGGCTGGAGGACAAGTGGTCCAAAGGGAGTATTTTTGCGCGCTGGTTTAGTTTTGCCAGCTAGTGTTTATTTTGCTTTGTTTTATTTGTGGCAGTCGGCCATTTAGTGTTTTGAAATTGAGGAATTGAATAGAGTTGGACAGGTTGTGTTCGGTCGTGATATTGTTTTGGTGAAGTGTTTCCGTCCAAGTAGTTTGCTTGGAATTTGTTTGGCCGTTTTCCCCCCTCTTCCTTATTCCTTTTTTTTTGTTTGTGTTGTCCCGCATCAGAGCCAAGTTGTTGCTGGACATCGAATTTTATCGAAGTCCAGCTGGTGAATAGATTCTGCAAAGAATCGTGCGAGGGATTTCAGACAGGTTGGTCTGGTCCCGCAAATCTATTGCGTTTAAAAAAAATATAATTTTTGGTGTACGAATAATTTCTTTTGGGTGATTGTCGGTTTGTGTTGATTTTGAAAAAGGGTTTGTGTGCGGTATTATTTTCCTTGTGTCGGGAAAATTTCCGTTTCTTTTATATATAGTTATATATATACCTATATATATATCTATTGCGGCAGTTTCGGTGTAGTTTTTAAAAGAAGTTTATTTATCAGGTTTTCGTGTGTCCGTGTTGTTCGTTCGTCCGGGGATACCATACCGCGAGGGTCGTCTTAAATCCCACGCTTCGCGACTGTGCTTTTCGGGCAAATAGGGAATTTAATTATCGCGTGGGGATTTTCGATTTTAGTTTGTTTCATAAAGTTTAGTTAAAAACTAGCGTGATAAGCTGGCGCCCAACGTGGGGCTATTTTGTTTAAAGTTTTTTTTAATATTAACTTTTTTTAAATTTTTTTTATAAGTTTAAAATTTTTGTTTGTTGTATAATTTTTTTTTAAAAATTGATTTTTTTTTGTAATATTTCTTTTTTTATTTTTCGGGTTTTTTTTTTAATATTTTTTTTTGTGTGTTGTATTTGTTTGTATTATTTCAGTTTTTTTTATAATTTACTAATTCGTATTTTTATTTATTTAGTTTTTTGAATTGGTCGGAGCAGCGGAGATCGCGATAGTTCGGTGAGTCCGTTCCATTTTATTTTTTTAAATTTTTTTTAAATTTTTTTTTGTAATTTTTGGTGTTTGGTGGTGTTGTCCGCCTTTTTGCCAATTACTGTTTTGTTTTTTTAATTTTTTTTAATTTGATTTTATTTATTTAAATTTTTTTTAATTCTGTGAGCGTGGTACGCTGGTTTATTTTTATATATGAATTTTTTTTTGGATTAATGTTTTTAAATTTTGGTAATTTTTTTTTGAGTTTTTTTAATAATTTTTTTTAATGACCAGTTTTAGGCTTTGTTGTTTGAGGGCATGTTAGGGTTTCAGGGAGTTGTAAATTTGTCCAAGTGGGATTTAAAGTTTACCGGTCAGAGAAGGGATATATCTCTGCATGCCTTCCTGGAGCGAGTAGACGAGCTTTGTGGCGCTCGTGGGGTCAGTGAGGACCAGTTGTTTAGAGGGGCGGTAGATTTATTTTCGGATAGGGCTTTGATTTGGTTCCGTGATGCCCGCAGGTATGTTTGCAGCTGGCGAGAATTAGTCGTTCAGCTGAAGTTAGAGTTTCTGCCCCATAATTATGATGACCTCTTGTTAGAAGAAATTAGGAAAAGGACTCAAGGTGGGGCTGAGTCCATAGGCGTTTATGTAGCGGTTATGAGGGGTCTGTTCCGTCGTCTGTCCGAGTCCTTGCCGGAGAAGCGTATGTTGGGTCTGGTCAGGGCTAATTTGTGTCCTTTTTATCAGACTCAGCTGGGCTTGGCTGAGCCTGAGAGTCTTTCGGAGTTGGTTTCCTTGGGTCGGAGACTGGAGGCTGTGCGGGCGAATGTGGAAGCATTCGTGCCGCCGCCCAGCAGCCGGTCCAAGGACTTGCTGGAGCCAGACTTGGCATACGTTTCGGCCGAGCCGGAAGTGGTTGCAGTCAGGGCTCCGCTGCGCAATCTTAGATTGGAGCGGAGAATTAGGGCACCTCAACGGGCTAGGCGTCCGTTCAGGTGCTTTAACTGCATGAAGTTTGGGCATGTTTCGGTAAACTGCCGAAAGGCGGTTATTTGCCGCGGCTGCGGGCGGCCTGGCGTGATGAAGCGTGATTGCCCCCGATGCTCTCAGAGAGCAGGGCAATTACAGGAGCGCTCGGACAGGGAGGCGGCCCCGAGAGCGGCTCCGAGGGCCCGCGAAGAGTCGGGAAATGGGGAGCGAGCTCTTGTGGAAGCAGGGCAAGAAGTTCGCGAGGTTTAGGTAGGTTGCCTGCGGGCAACCAGCTGGCTAGGGAAAATAGTGGTAGGCCTCAGAGGCAACGTCCGTCCGAAATTTGTTTGAGTTTTTCTCTTTAAGGTAGAGAATTGGATAATAGGCCATATTTAGGTGTTAAAATTTTCGGAGTGCGTATGTTAGGGCTTTTGGATTCGGGGGCCACCAGGACGATTCTTGGTAGGCCAGGCTGGGACACATTAAAGTCCTGGGGGATACGTTTATTGGCGTCTGCGGTCAGCAAGGTTGCGCTTGCTGATGGTGAAGAAGTTCCGGTTAGGGGGGTAGTTTCGGTCCCTTTCGAGGTAGAGGGCAAGTCGGTCCTCGTGGAATGCCTCGTAATACCGGATTTACCCCAATCATTGATTCTTGGAGTAGACTTTTGGTCTAAGGCCGGTGTAGTGCCAGATTTGGCCAAGAATCAGTGGAGGTTTTCCGACCAAGTCGAGGTCTCGTCAGTAGCGGCGATAGTTGATAGGTCTTCGTTGTCAACTAGGGAAAAATCGGTTCTTGAGGAGTTTGTTGCAGATGTTTTTAGGTCTATGCCTGAGGGACTTGGTTGTACACATTTGGTCGAACATCGGATTCGTACAAAGCCAAATGTGGAACCAGTCAAGCAGCGATACTATCCGGTATCGCCCGCTATTCAGAGGCGCATAGATGAGGAAATAGAGGATATGTTAGGAAAGGGTGTGATAGAGATTTCTCACAGCCCTTGGGCATCACCGGTTGTGATGATTAGGAAAAAGGATGGGAGTTATAGGTTTTGTGTCGACTATAGGACACTGAATAAAAATACGGATCGAGATAGTTACCCCCTCCCTTATATTTCGGCTACTTTAGATAAGCTAAAGGACGCCAAATATCTCTCTAGTTTGGATATAAAATCCGCTTATTGGCAGATCCCAGTAGAGAAGGAGTCTAGGGCCTGCACGGCATTTACAGTTCCGGGTAGGGGGCTCTACCAGTTCAAGCGCATGCCTTATGGCCTGCACAATGCGCCTGCAACTTGGCAGAGATTTATAGATGAGGTCCTTGGGGCTGACTTGGAACCCCATGTTTTCGTGTATTTGGACGATATTATTATTGTTACAAATACATTTGATAAGCATGTTGAGGTTCTGAAGGAGGTCCTGAGGAGGATTTGTTCGGCAGGGCTTAGATTGAATAGGGAAAAATGTAATTTTTGTCTTTCTTCGCTACGGTACTTAGGTTATGTTGTTGATCGACAGGGCTTGCACGTTGACCCCGAGAAAGTTGAGGCAATGCTGAAAATTCCAGCGCCCAAAAATGTAAGGGAAGTCAGGTCGTTTGTTGGCACCATTTCTTGGTATCGTAGGTTTGTTTCGAATTTCGCTGATTTGGTTAAGCCTCTAACTGATCTTCTAAAGAAGAAGAACAGGTTTAGATGGTCGCCGGAGTGCGAGGACAGCTTTTTGAAGGCCAAGGAGCGCCTAGTGACGGCGCCGGTCCTGAGCTGTCCTGATTTCGAACGACCCTTCGTTGTTCAGACTGATGCTTCCGATTTTGGAATAGGTGCCGTTTTGACACAGCAGTTTGATGAAGGGGAGAAGGTCATTTCATATTTGAGCAGGTCGTTGAGTAGGTGCGAGAGGAATTATTCCACTACCGAGAAGGAGTGTTTGGCTGTTTTGTGGGCAGTTGAGAAGTTGAGGCCATACATCGAAGGGGTCAGGTTCACAGTGGTGACCGACCATTATTCGTTGGTATGGCTCAACAATTTGAAAGATCCTTGCGGTAGGTTGGCTAGGTGGGCTTTAAAGCTCCAGCAATACGATTGTGAAATCATACATCGTAAGGGGAAAGATCATGTTGTGCCCGACATGCTTTCTAGAGGTGTCCCAGTCGTAGGGGAGGTAGATGGGCGTGTTAGAGATCCATGGGTGGATTCCATGGTTAGGAAAGTGGAGGATAAACCACTCGATTACCCAGCTTGGAGAATTGAAAATGGGGTGTTATATAAACACATAAAGGCAGGGACAAATAGTTTGTTTAGTGCTGGGTACGAGTGGAAGAGAGTTGTGGGCAAGAGTGATAGGCGCAGTATATTATTCGAGTGTCACGATAATCCATTATCGGGGCACATGGGCGTTAGGAAAACATACGCTAGGGTAATTGAGAAATATTATTGGCCGAAAATGAAGGCAGAGATAGCTAGATATATTAAAGGTTGTCAGGTTTGCCAGAGGGTGAAACCTGACAACAATAAGCCAGCTGGTTGTATGGTAGAGAGGACAAAGAAGTTAGAACCTTGGGAAATGATCTGCGTAGATCTGGTGGGACCCTTGGTGAAGTCTAGTCGGGGATTTTGTTATATTTTAACGGTGGTTGACTACTTCACCAAATTCCCATTGTTGTTTCCGTTGCGAAATGCAACGGCAAAGAGTGTTTGCAAGGAGTTGGAAGACAATGTTTTCCTGCTCTTTGGAGTTCCGAGGTCCATTGTGTGCGACAATGGGCCACAGTTTCGCAGCAAGGAGCTGCAGAGTTTATGCGCGTCGTATGGTGTGCAGATGCGGTACACTGCACACTATCATCCGCAGGCCAATCCGGCCGAGCGGATCAACCAAATAATTAAGACCACTTTGAGAGCATATATTTCAGAAAACCATCGGACATGGGATTCTCATCTCTCAAAGGTGGCGTGCTGCATTCGAACATCGCAGCATGAGGTTTTGGGAGCGTCTCCATACTTCGTGAATTTTGGCCGAAATATGGCGGTCAGGGGTGATAGAGATTATAGACGAGTGGGAGACTCAGACCAACCGGACAGTAGTAGTGAGGACCGGGCCAAGTTAATGGCAGACTTGAGGGAAGACATACGGAAAAAGTTAGAAATGGCAAGTGCCAAGACAGCGAAAACGTACAATCTCAGACGTAGAGATGTGCAGTATTTACCGCACGAGTTAGTATGGAGACGTAATTTTGTTTTGTCCGATGCTGCAAACTATTTTGCAGCGAAGTTAGCTCCGAAATTTGTTGGACCGTTTAGGGTTAAAAAGAGGGTGTCTCCGTGGACATATGTTTTGGAAGACGAAGACGGACGAGAAAAGGGGACATGGCATGTGCAGGACCTTAGGCCGCACATCGACTCAGGGTGATTTTCTCCGGTTAGATTCGAAAGTTGGCTGGTCTCAGGAGACCAAGCAACTTTCGCGGAGGTGGAGGTGGGGTTGTCGCGGTATAAATTCGCGGCACAGTTGTTGTTGTTTTGTTGTATTGTTTGTTTTGTTATGTTTTTTGTTTCCCTTTTGTTCGGGGCGACGGGCGAACAAAATCGAAGGAACAAAATTTCACACGCACTAACCGAAAGAACGCACTGCACGATTTTATTGAATGTTGATTTTTTTTTTTTAAATATATATTTGTTTTGCTTAATTTGCTAAGCAAAACAAATACGACACTCGCGGGCGAAATGCGGCCGGCGCGCGGAAGAAGAAAACTGAATATTTTGTTTGAGCTGTCAAAGTTCTCTTGCTTTCTTCTCCTTTCTTTCGCTTTTGCTTTCGTTAAGTTAGCTCAGTGAGCGGCGGCGATCCGATGAGGGTATTGCCAGCCTCGCCATTACAATAGTAAATTGTCAAAACCTGGACTAAAGCTTTTGTACTTTTTAAACCTGTTTGAGGGAGAGGAATTTGAGAACATTTATGCTTTCGCCTATACGTACATGAGTGCCGCCAAAATGTATATTTCATTTTGGTGGGTGCAGGGGGGTATATGTAAATTTGCCAAACACACCTAGAAAAATCTGAAGAGATTTTTCGCATATAGGTATGGGTAAAGCCCCGACTGCGGACACTGGTTTCTGCGTAAGCCGCACTCTATGTATGTGGGAAGATAAATGGAAAGTGAGCGTCATAGGCGCTCATATATTCTAATTCTTTTAGTTCTTTTTGAGCAGGGAAGAAGGAGAGTGTCGAAGCTCTGGTTTTGTTTTAAATTAATTGAATTTTAAATTAATTGTTTCCAAAAGTTGGATAATTTTCTTTTCTTTTTAAAAATTGTGTTTTGTTGAGTGGTGAAGTGGAGCTGTTGCCATCGTCGGACTGTGGCTGGAGGACAAGTGGTCCAAAGGGAGTATTTTTGCGCGCTGGTTTAGTTTTGCCAGCTAGTGTTTATTTTGCTTTGTTTTATTTGTGGCAGTCGGCCATTTAGTGTTTTGAAATTGAGGAATTGAATAGAGTTGGACAGGTTGTGTTCGGTCGTGATATTGTTTTGGTGAAGTGTTTCCGTCCAAGTAGTTTGCTTGGAATTTGTTTGGCCGTTTTCCCCCCTCTTCCTTATTCCTTTTTTTTTGTTTGTGTTGTCCCGCATCAGAGCCAAGTTGTTGCTGGACATCGAATTTTATCGAAGTCCAGCTGGTGAATAGATTCTGCAAAGAATCGTGCGAGGGATTTCAGACAGGTTGGTCTGGTCCCGCAAATCTATTGCGTTTAAAAAAAATATAATTTTTGGTGTACGAATAATTTCTTTTGGGTGATTGTCGGTTTGTGTTGATTTTGAAAAAGGGTTTGTGTGCGGTATTATTTTCCTTGTGTCGGGAAAATTTCCGTTTCTTTTATATATAGTTATATATATACCTATATATATATCTATTGCGGCAGTTTCGGTGTAGTTTTTAAAAGAAGTTTATTTATCAGGTTTTCGTGTGTCCGTGTTGTTCGTTCGTCCGGGGATACCATACCGCGAGGGTCGTCTTAAATCCCACGCTTCGCGACTGTGCTTTTCGGGCAAATAGGGAATTTAATTATCGCGTGGGGATTTTCGATTTTAGTTTGTTTCATAAAGTTTAGTTAAAAACTAGCGTGATAAAATGACATTTAATGTTTTTTTGGCGACTTCAAAATCTGCAGTGATATTGGGAAGAAAGTAGCCAAAAACCCTTAATTTTAAATCGGAATTGCGGAAATTAATTTAAAGGAAATTTATTTTCTGCTTTTTAGTTGTTTAAAGGATTATTATTTTTAAGTTTAATTTATGTTTTTTGAGGGGAATATATGTACAAATATATGTAAAAAAAAAATTAATGCGAATAGATTAATATAACATTACAAAAATTCCTTTTTTTTAGCGAATTTTTCAATTTACCCTCATTTTTCAACACTCCGTTTCAAAAAGCCAAAAATGTCCCTACCTGAATTAAAAACCAATGCATATGGGACATTCTTTATTAAGTGTACTACAAACCAATTTGCGGCTTTTTACAATTTCCCACGTTTGAGCAGTCCACAGACAAAACCGCGTAACACCAACATTTTTTGTGATTTGCCGCAGTAATGAAATTTTATTTATGTGTTGCATTTTTGTTTTTTTTGGTTTATTTTATTTTGTATTTGGGGTATACACTGCACGAAGTAATGATAAGACCAACATCAAAATGTTAAAAATCTTTTATTGTATTACTGATACAGGGCATATTTATAACCAAATATTAAGTTGTACTAACAATTAATTAAATTAACTGAAAGAAGACTAAATTCATGCACTCAAATATTTTTGATAAATAAATAAAAATCATTTCATACGAACAAATGATAAGACCAAACTATAATAGAGCTACTTGATGAAGTTCTTTTGAGTTTGGGTGATGAAGCGGCTGCAGGCGAGTGGAGATAATGCTGTAATTCATTCATCCAAGGCAAGAAAACGGTTCTTGAGTACGCGGAACATACCTGTTTTGGGCTGGCCCGCTTGCAGCCCCGGTCTAAACCCCATTGGGAACATGTGGGCAATATTATCCAAGTGGATTTTCAAGAATGGGAGACAATTTGACAATGTAAAATGCCTTAAAAGTGCCATTACTGCTGAATGGAACAAAATTGTATTAAGTCTTTAATTAACTCAATGCCACGGCGCACAGTGATTTGTCCCATAGACAAAATTCAGAAAGTTTGATGTCATTAATTATATAAAATATGGTATTTTTGGAAAGGTAATACATTGACTAAAAAGAATATGAACTTTTTTATTTGATTAAAATTTTTGGCAAGAATGATACAAACTTGCCTTTTTTATAAATGTTATTATTGTATTAAAAAATGAAAAATAAAATAGTTGTCATTAAATTTCGATGTAAAAATTTGTGAGTACCATGAAAAAAAAAGTTTTTCAAGTAAAAAACAAAAAAAAACAAAAAAATTATGGATTGTAAAAAAAAAGTGCGTAAAAGTTAGTGAACATTTTTTTTTGTTTTAAAGTTCAATGTGTTTTCTTTCAGAAAAAAAAAGAAATTCGCATTTTTTACCAACTTTTTGAAAAAAATGTTATTTTGTAAATGCTTAAAATTACGATTTTATATCCAAAAAACTTTTCAAAAAGTTCATAATGTAAATAAAATGGTAAAATATGATGAATGTATGTACTTTTATTAATATATTGATATTAATGAATGTATAGTAACTAAAAGCTCAATTGAAATATTGTTGATCCAATGTGATTTAATTTTTCTCTATTTTACTCTTCTCTCTTCTTCCTATTGACTAAGGCGGTCAATAACGAATGGTTTTGGCAATCCCGGGTTCTCCAGATTTTTCAGGATTTCTTGGGGTTTGTTACTTTACCAATGCACATGTTAAACAAATAAAAAAATAAAAAATGTGCCAGAATTATTAAAATTGAGAATACAGGTAAAATTTATGGCAAAAGTGAATACGCCACTTCGATCATGTACAAGTACACCAATCCGTGAATACATTTTTCTTTACAAAGTATTCAAGATCATAAAAATGTATTGATCTTTTCAATAGTTATAATATTAAATTTATTAAAAAGATTTGTTAATGTTTTTGCATTAATGTACCTGCTAAACTACAACTGCTAGCCAAAAACGGTTACCAAATTTGATATCAGCTAATCAAGAACCACTAGAATCCGTTATTAAAGCTAAGAAACCTTTTTCGACATATAATTGTAGAGTTGTATTATATGCATAATAATTAAATAAGAAAATCAAGCATATCATTCTGGATTTATTCAAAAACTATAAACGTTACAGAAAAACCGATTACATTTTTGAAATCAGCGGGTCAAAATTAATTCAGAATACTCCTTCGATTTTTGTCCTAAGCTCATATGGAGACAAATCACTGTGCGGCGTCTTCAACATGCTATAATTAAAAAGGGTTCATATACTGACTACTAACAATTAAACAAAAATAATATTTATAATATTCCCGAAATTTTTATAGTTTTATAGTTAATTTAATTAATTGTTAGTACAAGTAAATATTTGGCAATAAATATGCCCTGAATAAGTAATACAATAACAGATTTTTAACATTTTGATATTGGTCTTATCATTACTTCGTGCAGTGTATATGTAGAAATATATGTAAAAAAATAATAAATGCAAATTATTTTACTATTTGCATTTATTATTTTTAAAAAAAAAATTCGTTTTATGAGCGAATTTTTCAATATATCCTCATTATTCCCCACTCCGTTTCAAAACTCAGAAAAACACCATGCCCAAATTAAAAACGAAACACTCCAGGACCTTCTTTTTTATAACCCTTATATTAACTTGCTTTGGGCGGACTATATATATATATATATATATATATATATATCCTCAAATCTGCGGCGAGCTTTTTCATACACTTCCACATGAGCTAGAGAGCTGAAATTTGGAACACTGATAGAACTCCGGTGACAATGCATTCTATTAAACCTGCAATGATATTCGGAGGAAAGTATCCAAAAACCCTTAATTTTAAATCGAAATTGCTGAAATTAATTTAAAGAAAATTTATTTTCTGCTTTTTAGTCGGTTAAAGGGTTATATTTTAAAAAACTTGTTTTTTACTCTGTTTTTATTTAATGAACTCCAAAGTAAATTCAGGGTTGTAGCTATTTCTCAATTTTGAGGCGTTCACAGACAAAGCCGCGTAACTCAAAAAAAATATTTTTTTAATTTGAGTTTTGTTCAACATTTGATTATTGTTTTTGTTGTTTTTTCGGTTCTTATACTCACATTTAAAAAATATTAGATTTTTTGGTTCTATAAACTTAAAAAAAACTAGTGAGAGCATTATCTTCGTTGTGACCGAAGCTAAAATATCCTGCAAGTACGATGGGTTCTTAGTAGGGCTTTCCCGGGATACGGGATCTCGGTCCATTTTTAGTCCCGAAAATCCCGGGATTTTTTTTCCTAGATCCCGGGATTTTCGGGACTACATTTTAAATAAATAAGTCCATAAAAAAAGTTTAATACAAAATGAAAAAAAAGTTAGTTAGAAAACTCAAAACTTAAAAATTTTTAATTTATTAAAAAAATTACGAATAAAATTGTTTGTGCTTGAAATTTTTTCTTTGAGAAAAAATTAATTTTTTATTTATTTCAGAAGAAATTTGGTATTTTCAGTCTTAGCGAACACACAAAAATGAATTGCTTAGTAAAAATAATTAAGTAAAACTGAAAACTGATACAAAAGTAATTTCAGAAACCTTACTTAAGCATATTTTGAATTGAATTGTGTCTTTGCTATAGAAATGGAAACTCATATACTGAAAATGAATAAATTGATTAATTTGTACCTTTAATAAATTGAAATTAATGTCTATGTTTATTTATTTAACCTAAAACTATATGTTTTCCAATAAAACATTTGAAAACCCATTTTAAACATTTAAAAAACAATTTTCGATGATTGTTCGATATTTCATCGATATTTTTTCGATATTTTAGCGATAATTTTTTAATATTTATCAATTACTTTCGATAATTTCCATTTACACTTCATCCCGATCCATTTCAAAATTTTGTTCCAATTCCATTTTTTTCTGGTCTAATTCCATTTCGTTCCAGTTGTATTTCCATTTCGTTCCTGGCATCATTTCCAACCAAATGAAAAAAACCACGTCCAAATCGGTTCAGTATTTCCCAAGATAACGAAAATAATTCAAATTTTGTGGCCATTTTGTTTGGGAGGTAGGTGTGGTTCTTTCTCGATGTTGCCCATTTGCAGAGACACCGAAACCCCCCCTACACTAAATTTAATGTTGTTTCGATAAAATCTTGAAATTTTGGCCGCCATATTGGATCCGCCATCTTGAATTTCGAAGTTCTAACATCAAATTCGAAATCAGAGACCCCGAAAACCCCCCTATACAAAATTTAACACAAATTCGAAGAAAATTACAGATTTGGCCACTTTTTGCCGTCTCCTGGCCCATTGTGCAATGGAACAAATTTTATTGGTGCAGCAAATAATTTAAATGACATTTTAAAATTATTCAAAGATAAAATTCACTCAAAAATCTGGTATCTTTTTGAGCTGAAAGGGAAATTCAGTGGGTGAACATACCGGCCAAATCTCCTCATGTGGGGGTACTATGGAAAGAAGCGGTAAAATCTGTTAAAAAAAAATTCTGTAGGGTTATTGAAGGAGTAATGACGTTTGAAGAAATGAGCACGCTAATTCGTCAGATTGAAGCTATATTAAATTCTAGACAGCTAACTCCTTTATCGGAAGATCCAAATGACTTTCAAACATTTTTAATTGGGAAACCTTTGACAACAATTGTAGATTCTGGTGATAATCAATGTTATTACGGGTTGCGGGACCACTTTAAAGCAGTGGAGAAAAATAGCCAGGAGTTCTAGAAACGATGGTAAAGTGAATATCTATCTGAACTACAAAAAAGGTATAAATGGCAAATTTCCATTGAAAATATTAAACCTGGGCCTTTGGTGTTGTTAAAAGAGGATAATATCGGACCAATGAATTGGAGAAGGGGTATGATCGAAAAAGTAATAAAAGGCAAGGATGGATTGTGCCGTATGGTACGTAAGGACCAGCAGTGGTATGTCGAAGAGGTCGACACACAATAGAAAATTATAATAGAAATTAAAAGCAACGTTAGAAGATCAAAAAGAATAAAGAATAAGAATTGTATGCTAACGTTGCTGTCATATTTGATATTGTTACCGTTAATTAATTCACAAGAGATAAGTAAATTTAAAGATAAGTCAAGAATTTTCTTTGAAGAAGTGGAGGTAGTAGGGCTTACGAAAACATCGTGGAATATTATTGTTCATGTCAACATGACGGACTATTGGGAATACAATGGAAAACTGGATCAGGAAATGACGACAATACAAGCGATGCAGAAGTCACTAATGGACGACGTCTACACTGCGGCAACGATCGGTCAGCTAATAATACGACATTTACGCATCACGCTGGTTTCTATGGAATCTTTTGAAGTAATTCAACGGGACATCGTTGACCTAATCTGGAGCTCGAAAGGAAACTTCATGACGAAGGAATTGCCATTGCACAAGTTTAAGGAGCAAATCAAGTTAATGGTGTTGAATCTGAATGAGAATTTGATGCTGCCTGATAACGATCCAATCGAGCTGTCAAAAATGGCAAAGACAACGACAAGAACAACAACATAATTCGTCCTCTTCAACGAATTCTTGGATCTTCTCGATGAGCGAAACTAGTTCGGCTGTCGTAATATGTAATGAGATGCATCACATCATTGTACTTGAAGAACAAGGGTTAATCAACCTGAACCCAGATTGCTATCTTCAAACCGCTGATGTGACCCTTTGGGCGTAGGAGACATATACTTCTAAAGCGACATTCATCATTCCTGGTCTCAACATCTCCACACAGCTACCAGAACTAAAACATCTCGAATTAAAGGGAAACCTGGAAGCATTCCAAATTCAGAACATTCCAACCCAGAACACAATTTGGGGTTTTCCAATTGACATGGATGTTCATCATTTTGCGCATTACGGAATGAGTCTCACATCGTGGATTGTCCTGATGCTGATCATCTTAGCAGTCATCATCATCTTTCGAAAACTGTGCAACATGACCCTTGCCCAATATTTCCTTTCCACGCATAGGTTAGATTTAAAAGAATACTATTCCAATCTATATTGATTTGAATTAAAATGTCTATATGCATAAAATTAGTTAAACATGTGCTATAATTACACTATGCGACAAAAAATGTTAGAGTCGTTTTTTTTTGCATATTCGGATTCTACTAGTCGATTCTACTAGTTCGTGGCCTATCAAACTTTTTTTCACGGTTTTCGTCTTAAAAAAATGACATTTTTGGTATACTTTGCAGTGTTTTAAATCTTGGTTTTTGTATGAACCACTCTACTTTTTTGATAGAGAGGCATTCTTTACACATATTTTAATGAATATACAAAGGAGCTACGAGAATCGGTTGTTAACCCCGTCGCTTTCTCAATTTTCGTAACTGTCTGTATTGCCATAAAATTTGTTTGTTTGAAAAATTTGATATACTTTGACAAAACATTTTAGTGTAACACTAATTATGACTAGTAGAATCCGAAAATACAAAAAAAAAACACTCAAACCTTTTTTTTGTCGCAAAGTGCAATATTAGAAACATTGCATAAAATAAAAATGCATTTAAGATGGCTATACTTGGTATTTCGGGCAAAGTAAAGTTGGAATATGTTCTTTGGAATTTCTTAGAATCAAGAAGAAAAGACATTCAAACCAACTTTTCCAACATTTATCGAAGATAACAGTGGAAAACGAAAAAAAAATCAGGAAACAAATTAATTTTTCGGTCATTTAATTGCCTACCAATGAAAACAATTTTTAAGTATTTTTATTTGGTTGGCAATTAAATGAACTAAAAATATTTTTTTTCCCATATTTTTAATTTACCTCCAACTAGGGTTACCAGATTATCTTGAGTAAAAAAGAGTACAAGTTGCAGGGGGTCCCAAACTCCTCGGTTTTAAACCACATATTTATTAGAAGACAAAATTTGGAAAAAATTTCTTCAAAAAAATACCAAAATTTGTTAAAATTTTTAATAAAAAAAATGTTTTAGTACAAAGAACTAAGAAACAAAATACAATATGCACAAAGTTTTTTTTTTATCTGAAATACTAAAAAAATGTATTTAAAATTTTGTAAAACTCACGTACACGTGTCTACTTAGGTTTCTTTAGGCGTTAATGAATTGAAATGTGAAGCTCCAAAGAGTCTAGGTGAGAAAGAAATTACACGGATAAAAGGTAAAACACAACATTTTAGACACTGGGTGCTAATGTCCGATCCTTCCCCAAGATAAAGACATTCAAAATTGTTTTTAATATTTCGGTTAAAAAAGTAATAGGTTTCATACTAAATTTTTTGCTTTAATCGTAGCATTTAAGAATTTTTGTAACTTTTTGAATGCAATGTGATGAATGATGCTTCAAACTAACAAACATTATATTTGAAGGTTTTTATTTTAATTCTGACGAATAATAAAAATTGGTAACTTTACTGAGCCGATACATTCAGTTGTTATATGATAAAGTCACAGAAATAAGAAAAGAGTACTTAATAGTATTTTCGGAAAAAAAGTTAGAGTAAAATAGAGGAGGGCCTAAAAAAGAGTACTGTACTCTTTAAAAGAGTACGTCTGGTAACCCTACCTCCAACTGTTGTTGCTGTAAAATAAAAAAAAACTTACGATTTTTGAGAAAGTTTTGTTACCGTTGTGTTAGTTTTAATGCGTTCTATTAGAATCAATCAAAAAACCAGCCAAACAAACATTTTTCCAAATTTTGTCGCATAGTGTCATTTATGATTTTACGATACATTAAAATAGTAACGAAATGTTACTAAATTAAGGAAACAATAATCTGCCCATTACAAATTATCAATAATAAGAAATATATTTTAAAAGATTTAATTCTTGTAGAGAACACGATATTGCCTACACAAAATCTAAAGATTTTAATCGACTTCATATAGCGGATAAAATATTAGTTGATCGAGCTTGGGAACGCCGTGAAAACTAAAACCAAACTCGGGGGTGTGTAATGAGTAAGCAGAAAAAACGTGGATTGAAAGTTAAAAAAACATTTTCTTCAGCAATAAAAAATGCGACTAAAATGTTAAAGAAAGTTAAGCCAGACAATATTGAAGCCGCTATTAAAATTGCTCAGAAATCAATTAAGCCATATATAGGAAATAAAAAAGCTGATATCACAATACCACGTGTAATATCTGTACAAAGTAGGTGGTTTTTAACCACTTGTACCCATACTGATAGCACTCGGTGCAATCTGTGCATTAGCATCAGGAGATTCATCAATTGCAAAGACCATTAATGAAGCGAAAGCAGCAAAAGAACAATGGGAGGAAGCTCTTCGCCATAATAAAAGCATGTAATCGATTGCGATAGGCAAACGTTTACATATTAAACCATATTCATTTGTATTTTTACTCTCTTTTATGCTCTTTTACTATTTTGACGCCTGCACGTGCCACACGTAAAAATATTTGACGCCGGGTCAATCTGCGAAATCTTGAAATTTCGACAGCCATATAGAAGTTCTAACATAAAATTCGAAATCAGAGACCCCTAAAACCCCCCTATACCAAATTTAACACAAATTCGAAGAAAATTACAGATTTGGCCACTTTTTGCCGTCTCCTGGCCCATTGTGCAATGGAACAAATTTTATTGGTGCAGCAAATAATTTAAATGACATTTTTAAATTATTCAAAGATAAAATTCACTCCAAAAATCTGGTATCTTTTTGAGCTGAAAGGGAAATTCAGTGGGTGAACATACCGGCCAAATCTCCTCATGTGGGGGTACTATGGAAAGAAGCGGTAAAATCTGTTAAAAAAAAATTCTGTAGGGTTATTGAAGAAGTAATGACGTTTGAAGAAATGAGCACGCTAATTCGTCAGATTGAAGCTATATTAAATTCTAGACAGCTAACTCCTTTATCGGAAGATCCAAATGACTTTCAAACATTTTTAATTGGGAAACCTTTGACAACAATTGTAGATTCTGGTGATAATCAATGTTATTACGGGTTGCGGGACCACTTTAAAGCAGTGGAGAAAAATAGCCAGGAGTTGAAACGATGGTAAAGTGAATATCTATCTGAACTACAAAAAAGGTATAAATGGCAAATTTCCATTGAAAATATTAAACCTGGGCCTTTGGTGTTGTTAAAAGAGGATAATATCGGACCAATGAATTGGAGAAGGGGTATGATCGAAAAAGTAATAAAAGGCAAGGATGGATTGTGCCGTATGGTACGTAAGGACCAGCAGTGGTATGTCGAAGAGGTCGACACACAATAGAAAATTATAATAGAAATTAAAAGCAACGTTAGAAGATCAAAAAGAATAAAGAATAAGAATTGTATGCTAACGTTGCTGTCATATTTGATATTGTTACCGTTAATTAATTCACAAGAGATAAGTAAATTTAAAGATAAGTCAAGAATTTTCTTTGAAGAAGTGGAGGTAGTAGGGCTTACGAAAACATCGTGGAATATTATTGTTCATGTCAACATGACGGACTATTGGGAATACAATGGAAAACTGGATCAGGAAATGACGACAATACAAGCGATGCAGAAGTCACTAATGGACGACGTCTACACTGCGGCAACGATCGGTCAGCTAATAATACTACATTTACGCATCACGCTGGTTTCTATGGAATCTTTTGAAGTAATTCAACGGGACATCGTTGACCTAATCTGGAGCTCGAAAGGAAACTTCATGACGAAGATCTTGCCATTCCACAAGTTTAAGGAGCAAATCAAGTTAATGGTGTTGAATCTGAATGAGAATTTGATGCTGCCTGATAACGATCCAATCGAGCTGTCAAAAATGGCAAAGACAACGACAAGAACAACAACATAATTCGTCCTCTTCAACGAATTCTTGGATCTTCTCGATGAGCGAAACTAGTTCGGCTGTCGTAATATGTAATGAGATGCATCACATCATTCTACTTGAAGAACAAGGGTTAATCAACCTGAACCCAGATTGCTATCTTCAAACCGCTGATGTGACCCTTTGGGCGTAGGAGACATAGACTTCTAAAGCGACATTCATCATTCCTGGTCTCAACATCTCCACACAGCTACCAGAACTAAAACATCTCGAATTAAAGGGAAACCTGGAAGCATTCCAAATTCAGAACATTCCAACCCAGAATACTATTCCAATCTATATTGATTTCAATTAAAATGCCTATATGCATAAAATTAGTTAAACATGTGCTATAATTACACTATGCGACAAAAAATGTGAGAGTCGTTTTTTTTGCATGTTCATATTCTACTAGTCATTCGTGGCCTATCAAACTTTTTTTCACGGTTTTCGTCTTAAAAAAATGGCATTTTTGGTTAACTTTGCAGTGTTTTAAATCTTGGTTTTTGTATGAACCACTTTTTTTTTTGATAGAGAGGCATTCTTTACACATATTTTAATGAATCCACAAAGGAGCTACGAGAATCGGTTGTTAACCGCGTCGCTTTCTCAATTTTCGTAACTGTATTGCCATAAAATTTGTATGTTTGAAAAATTTGATATACTTTGACAAAACCTTTTAGTGTAACACTAATTATGACTAGTAGAATCCGAAAATACAAAAAACACTCAAACCTTTTTTTGTCGCAAAGTGCAATATTAGAAACATTGCATACAATAAAAATGCATTTAAGATGGCTTAACTTGGTATTTCGGGCAAAGTAAACTTGGAATATGTTCTTTGGAATTTCTTAGAATCAAGAAGAAAAGACATTCAAACCAACTTTTCCAACATTTATCGAAGATAACAGTGGAAAACGAAAAAAAAATCAGGAAACAAATTAATTTTTCGGTCATTTAATTGCCTACCAATGAAAACAATTTTTAAGTATTTTTATTTGGTTGGCAATTAAATGAACTAAAAATAGTTTTTTCCCCATATTATTAATTTACCGCGTCCTGTTGTTGCTGTAAAATAAAAAAAAAGAAAGTTTTGTTACCGTTGTGTTAGTTTTAATGCGTTCTATTAAAAACAATCAAAAAACCAGCCAAACAAACATTTTTCCAAATTTTGTCGCATAGTGTTATTTATGATTTTACGATACAATAAAATAGAAAGAAATGTTACTAAATTAAGGAAACAATAATCTGCCCATTACAAATTATCAAAAACAAGAAATATATTTTAAAAGATTCTAATCTTGTAGATAACACGATATTGCCTACAGAAAATCTAAAGATTTTTATCAACGTCATATAGCGGATAAAATATTAGCTGAACGAGCTTGGGAACGGGTAAAATCTAAAGAAAGCAGCATTTGCGAACGTGCAGCCGGTTGATTCATAACAAACGCCATGAAAACTAAGACCAAACTTGGGGGTGTGTAATGAGTAAGCAGAAAAAACGTGGATTGAAAGAAAAAAACATTTTCTTCAGCAATAAAAATGCGACTAAAATGTTAAAGAAAGTTAAGCCAGACAATATTGAAGCCGCTATTAAAATTGCTCAGAAATCAATTAAGTCATATATAGGAAATAAAAAAGCTGATATCACAATACCACGTGTAATATCTGTACAAAGTAGGTGGTTTTTAACCACTTGTACCCATACTGACAGCACTCGGTGCAATCTGTGCATTAGCATCAGGAGGTTCATCAATTGCAAAGACCATTAATGAAGCGAAAGCAGCAAAAGAACAATGGCAGGAAGCTCTTCGCCATAATAAAAGCATGGAATCGATTGCGATAGGCAAACGTTTACATATTAAACCATATTCATTTGTATTTTTACTCTCTTTTATGCTCTTTTACTATTTTGACGCCTGGACGTGCCACACGCAAAAATATTTGACGCCGGGTCAATCTGCTCCCTTTTTTCTTTATATCACAAAAGGGTTGCAATCACTCATATTTTATGTGCCTAAATGATAAATGCAACCCATGCACATTTCAGTTCATGCAGAATATTTTTATAAAACAAACAGTAACCGCCATTTTACTTACAATTGTAGAATTTTATTAAAATATTCATATTTAATTGAGTTATTTACTTACATTTCGTATTTCTTCAACAAATTTAATGATAATATAAAATAACTATGAACAAATTCCTGACAAGTGCTGCTTGCAACTAACATATGCAATATAGCATTTCGTATGCTTTTTGTATACTTTTGCAACCTTGTTTTTGCTACTAAAGATTTGACAGCTACATTTTGCTAAAATGCAACACTCTTTTGATTCATGACCCCGGCTGGCGTCAAAAAAACCCCTGAGAAAATATTCACTCGCTGTCTCAAAAAGTGTTCATTTTTAATTTTGCCTTGGAAACAACAACACTTTGACAGCACCCGGGGTCAATTGACGCCAGTGTGTCATTTTCGGGGTCGCTGACATCGAATTTGACGTACCAATAAAAAAATGCATAATGGCTTTGGAAATGATGTTGTCTAAAAATTAAAAATATAAATTTTAAAAAATGTTTATTTCCCCGAGTTTTTACAAATCCATGATCTCCAAAAAAATACAAAAAATGGGTTTCAATTGTAAATTGGTTTCAATTGTCGCTAATGAACTAATGAACAAATTCGGAGCTTTATAGCTTGGACATACGCTAGGCATTTGGTGTTTTTCTTCTAAAGGTTGTAATACCCCACCCATGGGGTAGAATTGCCAAGGGGTATAATTTAAAAGAGCGCAGACTTTTTCGGCAAATGTAATATTTTATTTAAGTATTGAATATCAGAAGCTTAAATAAAACGTTAAACAAATGCCTTAATTACTTTTTTAAGAAAAATTTTTCACAAAATGTAAAAAAAGTTAGTAAATGAGATCCGAGTTAAATGCAACCTTTCAAACGATTTTTCTAAATAAATTGATGAACTTAAATTATTGATTCTTCTTTTTCTCTTCTTTAAAATTTTGTTGGTCGGTTTTGTTATACCAAATACACTGACGTATGTGCCCCAGGTGTTCCCACTCACACAAATTCTTTTTCATATTTCTACTTTTAAGAAATTGATTCAAGTCGAGCTTTTATTCCATGTATTAATATCAAGGAAATAATACTACAAAGTATTATTTTCCTAATGCAAACACTGAATTTAATATCACCAAATTTACTTATTCAAAAAAAATTTCGCAGCAAAAGAAACAAACACGTTTTGCCGTGATCACGATTGAGATAGAAAGGTCATGTACTTAGGGAAGAAACTTTATCGAAAAAGTGGGGGTGGCATATGCGCCCCAGTGGCGAATCCTCCCCTTTCTACCCTATTATTTATCTGTTATTATAATTTTCTATTTCCTCGAGTTATTTTATAGGCAATGTTCACCGATAAATTTTCCAAGTGGGTGGAAGTGGAACCGTTGAGAAAGGCCACGACGGACACCTTCAACAAAGCCTTTCGGGAGAAAATACTGGCACGGATTTCTACAAAATCAAAGAATGAACAATCGCCTAAAAAATATTTTTGGCCGATTTTTAATTTTTTGATTTTTGGACCCAAATCAAAAATGAACAATCGCCCAAAAATGTTGGTACAATTTTTTGGGCGATTATTCATTTTTGGTTTTTGGGCGATTGTTTACACAGCCATTTACAATCAATCAAATATAAAAGCCATAGATATTGAAGTTTTGTGTTCTATATACCCACATTCTTCAATAAAAAATATATATTCCCTCCAAAAGTTTGAATTGTATATAGTATTGAGAAACAAAAAAAAAAAAAATTTCGCAAAGCGCGTCATCATAATCCAAATGGCCTGGGTTCAAATCTCGCCAGACCAAGAAAGTAAACAAAAATTTATATGAACTCTTTATTTCGGAAATATGTATAATATAAAATAACCATCAGCAAATAAAACATTGAAATATCAATTATGCCATTTAAAATAAAAACTAGAGAGTGGACTATCTTCGGCTATACCGAAGTTGAAATACCCCCACACAGTAGGAAGAAGTACCTCGAACATATAAAAATGTGGTCTCAAGACCCTATTTTGAGCCAATTATAGGTGGTTTTGAAGCCCGGACCATGTCCAAAATCCATTTCTAAAAATTTCCAATTAAATCCACAAAAAAAAAAAAATTGGTCTCAAGACCCCATTTAGACCCTTATATATGTGGCTTCGGAACCTCGGACCATGTCAAAAATACGTTTCTAAACATTTCCAATCGAATACAACAATAAAAAATTTTTACCTTTTTTTTCGGTGTATAGGAGCCACGCCCAGTTTTTGTCCGATTTGGCTGATTCTCGAACTTGATCTCAGTATTCACGAGAAAAACATGTACCCAAAGTTTCAAGTCGATATCTCCAAAACTGCGACCGCTATCGTGCGGACGGACAGACGGACATCGCTAAATCGACTCAGGAGGTGATACTGATCAAGAATATATATACTTTTCCATACCGGACACGCCTCCTTATGGGCGTTACAAACGTTGTGACAAAGTGAGTATACCCTGCCACAGTGAGTGTGGGGGTATAAAAAGAAGAAATGCAAATTTATTGAAAATACACTAAAAAAGGAAATTCTAAAAATAGACACTAAAATACATTTTTTTTGTGTTCGCTTATTAAATTTTAAAGAATTTACTTTAAAATTCAAAGTGTTTACTTTAAAATTAAAAGTGTTTACTTTAATAAAGAACAATTCAAAGTGTAAACTTTGAAATTAAACATTTGTCGATACTACACGGTATCATACATGTAAACTTTTAAATTTGAAGTGCCTTGTACTGGGTTTAAAGTGATTTTAAAGTTTTTGTTTTCTGAGTGTACAATAATATTGGAACAAGGTAGGTCTTAGCTAAGAGTAGTCTAATTCTGTGAGGTGTGTAATATTGCGCTATCCACAGTGTACGGAACCGTTCCAATGTCCAAGTTTTTCCGGCTGATGATTAAACATTTGGCTTTTTTAGGATTGAGACATAGACCATTAGCTGAGGCCCAATCATTTACTCGCTGGAGATTCTCATTTAATTGCACAATACAACAGTTTATCGAATCGGTTTTACAGTTTTCGTATAATTGGACATCATCCGCGTACATTAAACCGCCTCACGTTGTATGGACGAAAAAAAAGTGGCCCCCTGGAAATGTACTTTGGTCTATTTTATGGTGATTCTCAAAATATTTCGTCTCTAGCAACTGTAATCCGTGAGCTGGACAATTTACAAAAAACCTCTATAAATCATGTTTTTTACATGCACATATTTCTTTATATTGCTTTGGGTCAAATAAACTTTATGAATTAATAATTGAAAAACTACACAAACCAGGACAAGTCCGCGGTGTAATGTTCACCAATTTATTATTCAATTCATTGACATTGACAAGACTTGTAGCACATGAGGCATTTTTATTAAGACCAATTTGTTTTATTGTCTGCCATTGACTGTATATCGCTGAATTAAATTTAATTTCATAGAAAGCAGATTTAGCTTGTCCCTTACTACTTGATTCCTCAGCTTCAAATATAATTTGTGTAGTTCGGGGGTCTTAAACCGTTTCCATCGATTATATGCCTCGTCGCGGTCTAACATCACCTTTTTGATATCACCCTTAAACCAGGGTGGTTGGTTAGATTTGGTACGCATGACTTTTAATGGTACATATTTGTTGAATAAATAAAAAATACTGATTTCCATAAAATCTAATTGATCGTCTACAGAATTCATGTAATACATTTGTGTCCAATCAATAACTCCAAGGTCATGATTTAATGAAGTGAAATCAATGTTTTTAAAGTCACGGTATAAGATGGACTGTTTACAAGTCTTTAGTTGAAAATCATATGTCATGTAGATAAAATCATGTTTTGAAAACAACGAAACGGAAAGTTGGTCGTAAAGGAGTATATTTGAACATTCACTAACAAAGAAAATGTCAAGCAGTGTATTTGTCGTATTTGTGAAGCGAGTAGGTGTCAAATTATTAGCAGATGAAAGACCTAGTGCTTTCATTGTATCAGTTAAATGATTTTCAACTAGCGTATTGTTGTTGAAATCTCCTGAAATTACTACATCAGTATACGAAAGTGACAGGGATTCAATTTTATCAAGAAGAGTTGAAGTGTCAATATTACTATGAGGTCTATAGACATTGCCAATAAGAATCTTTTTTGATTCATACATCACATCAATAAAACGTATTCAATATTACCATTTAGTTCAGACTTGAAATTAAATTTGTAGACAATACCATTCCTCACATAGATAGCAACACCACCAGCATGACCAAGCCTATCCGCACGAATTAGCTTATAACCATTAACACAGAATATATAATCATACATGCAATATTGAAACCAAGTTACAGAGACACAAATCACATCGACATTTGAATTTTCATAGATATAGCGAAACTCATCCATTTTGTTGGTAAAACTCTGTGCAATGATGTGACAGATTTTGATTCCCTGTCTCCGTTTATTTAGAATCCGAATCGGATTATATGCAGTGTCTTTGGAATTGCTACGAATGTTATTTTGTGAATTCATAATTTTTGAGCGAAATACCTAACGACACATCAGAGATTTTAGTAAGCTTATGTCCGCCTTCAGTTTATGTACTTCAGACGCCACTGTTTATATCTTATTAACTCTCCCAGTGACTTGTTCTTATTTTATTTACACAGCTGTTCGCGCGGGATTTGTTTATATTTTGTATCACTTTTGATCGAATTTTTATTTTGTTTTTATAGCTAAACCGAAATGTGATTTGCTTCGCAAGATACTTTAAAAAGTTCAGAATAGTGAAGCTGATAAGTTTTGTAAAGCTTTAGGTCGGAAACAATTGCAGAATATTTATTTTTAATTACAATTTAGGAGCGCACATTTCTCAGAGAAACCTTTCTTATGGACGCTGGAAACGTTGTATCAAAGTTAGTATAGTGAGGGTATAATTAGTGTGGGTATAATAATTTTAACTTGATCCAATTTTTAAGCGATTTACGATTTCTTATTCGTTAAACGCAGAACAAAATTTGGAAATTTCAAAATTTGATTGATTGTAAATGGCTGTGCAAACAATC